>CM031917.1:51537518-51646251 GCA_018703695.1 Prunus fruticosa
AATGGACTTATAATTTTGGTCCCATTGTGTCTGCGATCCTCTTGCATTGCTCACTGGTTGTGCTTTCACAGAGATACATCTACATATATAAGCATATAAAAGCCAAATTACAAGACATCTATCAACATAATAGGTCTAATAGCCATATTAACTTTATTGGCCTCCTCACATTCTGAGGTTTCGAAAGATTAGGTTTTTTCTTTCTTTCTTATTTTAAATTTGGTGAATGATTAAGATGGATTTTGAGTTTGGTAATTAAGGTGATCACTTGTCCAGTATTAACAAAGCTTGGATCGAAAGTAACATAAAGGGACGGTATAATTTCTGGAACTTGATTTTCACTTTTTAGCTTGATCTTCAAGACAACAATATTAGATATTCAAAAATGGACAATTACTCCTATTACCCAAACAGTTGCTACCTATGCCCAATAACACAATACATGAGGGGAAATATCGCATATTCAGATTACACTGCTCTGGTTGGGTATTCCAGAGGTATACATGATATATATATATATATATATATATGAAGAATATACAATCACAAGATCAAGAAATAAGGAAAACCCCATTACAGAATATCATACCAAAATGGTACAGCGGAAATGACCAGGCCACACCAACTTGGATGAGACCAATATCATTTGCAAGCCAATGACAGAAAATCAGCTAGATCGAATCATACTGTTTTCTCTCTTCTTGTATAGATTGGAAAATACGAGCAGCCGATGCAGTTGCAGTTCTTGGATTGTGCGGCACAACTCTAATCGCTCGTGTTGGCTGGCCTGAATCATGAGGTTGGGCAACTCCTTCTGGAATTACCGGAGCCATGGGAAAAAGTTGAAGAGCATCACTTCCTTCAGCATTTTGATCCGTCCCCAATCGTGCTCTGTCACCTGGACTATTTGCGGTACTTCCTTGTAACTCACTGTCGTTAGATGCCTGAAACATCATGGCATGAGGAATAGCTCCACTTTTCTGAGATGGCATATTGCATGAGCTTTGATGCTGCACATTAGAGTTTGTTCCCCCTCCTGATAACTGATCGATTTGACCATGTGAACCAGGTCCGGCAAACCAATGCATTTGTTCGACGCCTGATCTTGGCATGGCTGGATTCATAACGGACATGCCATATGGAGGAAAGTAAGTATGGGCTAATGGAGGAGGGACAGGAAGAACCCCCGTCCCTTGATGATGATGAGAAGCTGGAACCCCATAGTTTGGCTTAACAAAGTTACCCGTCATGGGAGTTGAGTTGAGAGGTCCACATCCTCCACAAACCGGTCCCACAAATCCAGGTCCATGATACGGCTTATATACAAGTCCTTCTGAGGGAGACATTACAGGAATTAACAACTGGTGTCCAGGTGATTGATGGAAACACCAAGGACTGGCTTTATTGTCAGTAGCGACAGGTGTTGGCTGTGGGTTCCCTACATATGGCCCATAATTTGAAGTCTGACTACCATTTTTCACAGAAGAAAGAGATGTTTTCCCAACTGCATTTTCTGCGGAACATTCAATTTTGTTGTTTGGCTTCTCAGGTTCATGTTTGCGCTTTACAACACGTAGTAGTGGCTTTACAACATACTCTGATGAAAGTTTCTTTGCAGGAGAACCCCTTAAAGAAGATGTGCCTAGGAAAGCAGTATCTTCAAGCAAAAGATTAGGAGACCCAGCAATCAGTCGTTGGACCTGTTGAAAAGAACTAGAAAGTTAAAAATCTACCCTCCTGTAGTCCTTTTGGGGTTCAAATAGCATCATTTATTCTGTGTTTATATATACATATTATTATTTTTTGGACTATATACACATATACGTTTATTCTCATAATTGCATTCCAAGAGGAGCAGAATTACAGGGTCAGAGACTATGTTATAGTCTTACCTTAATGAGCCTATGCAACTCAAATACTTGCACTGCAAACAATCTTTGCTGACTGTAGAAAGTAACAGGAGTTGGATCAAGAACATAATTGTACAACGTATACCAAATCATATGACGCTTGGCAAAACACAAAACCGAAACCAATACAAGAAAAAAAAAGAACTGGACAGAAATGAAGGATCAGGCACTTGATAGAATCATTTATACCAAAACAATCCTCACTGTGTAATATATTCAATATAAAACTCACATTATTTAAGAGATAACAGCCAAAGTATTAGGTGCTTTAATCACAAAATATCTGCTTACCCAATGAAAAGCACCATAGCCTATTAACTCCACATGACCACACCCCCAAGCTAATCCTTAGACTTGATATTGATCAGGAGTGCAGGCAAATATGACATTTACCAAACATGGGAAGCAAACATCTTAAGGATGGATTCAGAAAATTGCACATAAGAAAATAGTTATAAACAATGAGGCACTTCAGATCAATAAAATAATAATAATAATAATGAATACAATAAAAGGGAAAGCTAAATGCTAAAAACACTATCTTCAGAGCAATAAAAACGAAAGCTGAATGCTAAAACAGATTCCAAAACATAGCAACTATCTGCAATATAAATCAAGAAGATGTCTGCAAATCTCCTTTATTTCACATAATTAGAGCTCCAAATATGTAATAATCAATTAAAACCATATAAGAACTATACATTCAGTTGTATGGATGTCATAAATGATCCTTGTTACAACAAAGTCAGACAACAAGCGCAGAATAGAGCTTTCTAATTCACATGTAAATACTTACAGCTCTTTTCTTATAGTACAGGAAAAAAACAAAACAAAACCTTCAATAATGAAAAAAGAATATGTAATGATGAGAAGAAGCCATATATAGGGGAAATCTCATATTCTATAAAGCATATAAAAAGAGTACGCAACCCCAACCCAACCAAATTTTCCAACACAGGACATCAAAGCACTACATAAGAGATGTAATCCTCCTCACCACCATGTCCACCACCAATTCCACAAAGTCAAATATAGTCCAAGATCCACAAAATGTAGTCCCAAGGATAATCCTTCATCACTTGTTCCCCTCCTTGCTCCC
Organism: Prunus fruticosa; assembly: GCA_018703695.1. Lineage (NCBI taxonomy): Eukaryota > Viridiplantae > Streptophyta > Magnoliopsida > Rosales > Rosaceae > Prunus > Prunus fruticosa. The sequence goes on from CM031917.1 coordinate 51,540,528, forward strand.
AGCCCTCAAGTGCCATGAAGGGAAAATTTTCCCAGTGGCCAAAAAACCAAAGCATTACGAAACCGAGACAGGAATACACCCGAAAGGCAGACACAAAAGGGCAATGAATAATGAGATGTATGTTTTCCTGCTGTAAGATGATCCATATCCACTGTTAAAATGTTATCGAGGGCCTTTTAACAAATAGAAATTCCACTCTAGAAGGGATCCAGGGACTCTGCACTATGAAATATCACCTCCCTCAAAGTCGCATTTAAAACAAAATTCAGTCTATACACCTAGTCGTTATATTCAATGGTGTAAATAACAGTCTAAAACGCTTATGAAACAAAAAATCCAAAGCATTAAGTGCGGAAATATTAAATAAAACAGAGGTATTATGAGACCAAAATGCTTCACAAGGACAGCTAAACATGTACTATATTTTTTTGGGAATAGAAACGAATATATTAAGAGAGAAAAGGAATACAAAGTGGATAAGAAATCCACAGCAGAGAGAGAAGAAAAAACGAACAGAACCAAGCCCACAAATTGAGCCAAAAGCCAAAACCCGGCAAGAACCCTAAGCTACAAACCCGGGAAAAGACACGCCCAAACCCTAGGCGATCACGAACAAGCCCTCAACGAATAGGTCGGATCGGAGCGCCGACACCCGGTTTTCTAACAATTTTCCTATCTAATTTCCCTCCCTGCACCTTACTAGCAGAACCCAAACCCCCATTTTTTCCAAAAAATAGGGATTTTTTGAGAGGAACCACGGAAATCCCCATTTTTGATAATAAGCCGTTGTTCCTTGCCTTGAAGTCTTTTTTTACGGGCACGAGAGGTAACTCCTTCCTTCTGCAGTAAGTATGCAAATTAGAGCTCTCCTCTCCACCCTTAAGTTTCATGGCGGCAGGCTCTTGGACGTTCAGCTCCTTCTCCCCACAAATAACAAGGTTGACCGCCGCTTCGGATGCCGGCAAGGAATCATCGAAAAGCTTCTCGAGCATCCCGTCTTCGCATAAAGAGATATCCATCGCCTCACCGACATCTTGTTGCGATGAATCGGTGTCATCAAAATCCAGAACTGGCCCATTCCTTCTAAGAACATCCTCCCCGAAGCTGTCCCAAAAAGGATCATGTTCATCACCAAAGGCACTTGAAAAACCCAGCTCGGAATCGATCCCATCCGTGATGCATGGATCAGCCTCGTCGTCCGAAGAGCACAATGAAACAGCGGCCTCTTTAGCTTTGTAAGCACCGAAACACTTGGGGTCCACATGGCGCAGACTGGAAGCTCCCTCGCGGTTACCAAACTTAGAGAAGAAGCTGGAAGCAGAGGAAGATATTTTAGCAGGAACACGGGGTCTGGTTAAAATAGGCCCAACATCACTATGGCGAGAAGGTTTAGAGCTTGGTAAGAAAAGACTAGACATAGGCCCGGCTCCTAAAATGGACCCCCTTAGCTTGACTGGGACAATCTTATGCGACTTGGGCCCAGCAACTTCGGGCCCAACCTCCAAAAAAGGCCCCCCAACCTTGTCTGAGTCAGAATTAGTCAATTTGGGCCCGACAGAATTACTGTCCAGCACATGTTCCTTTATTTGTTGAGTAGAGACCAGCTCATTCCCAACCCTAAAGTCACACCAAAAATCCTCCAACCGATAAAGGGAAGTAAACACTTCGGGAGCAGCACCCCCCATCAAGTAAAAGTCCTCTCCCATGCCGCATAATTCAAAGGGACTTTTCCTTTTGCCGTAGTGGGGAACATTCCTGTCTTCCTCGAGCGTCTTCCCCTCCATGGTGCAGTGCGTCCAATCTGAGGCAGAATTCCACCCAAGGCGATGAGTAGATTCCTCGACCACGTGGCTATCAAGAAGAGAACTGTACTGCCCCACATTCTGCAGATTACCCGAGACACCTTTCTTGGCCGTCGTCCGCATCTTACTACCATCGGAAGAGGAGGTAATCAGATTTCCTTTCGAAAGAGGTCTGATAGCATGAGAAATTGGGGATAAAGTGACGAACACCGCATCGTCTCCCTCAGACACCTTCACGAATTGAGGGAGGAAGCCAGAACTGTTTTCCTTGACTTTGATCTTTGCCTCATGCAAGTAATGAAAACGTTCAGTCCTCCGGTCGACTTGTAGAAGACCCCCACACGCTTCTCCCACTAAGGAAAAGAATTTCGGAGTCCACCAGTTTAGGGGCAGACCAGAAATAGCCACCCACCCTCCATAACTGACCACTTTCGCCTCATTTAAACCCCAGCTTTGTTCCCAGTCGGAGAAAGAAACCTCACTAAGACCACCACCCAAACTATTGGTCATCCTTGTTATCCGCAACCTCTCTTCCCTGTTTTCACAATCCATGAAAGCTTTATTAGGTTGGAAAGGAAAAATCAGAACCTTTTTGCCCAAAAAATCAGATAACGCCCCGAGATCGCTTTCCAAGAATGGTGAACTTGCTTCCTTTCGATCACCAAAGTCAAACTCCAGTTGCGGCTCACTCCACCCAGGGAACGAAAACTACCCTTCTTAACTTCTATACTACCCTTGACCGCATCCCTAAAGGATATCGAGGAAGAAGACGGTCTTCCGCCGTCTCGCCCAGTAACCGACCCACACCTCTTCCCATTGAGATTCAATAGAAACCTGAGACTATCCTCCATGGTCCTCCATCCACTTGCATTCTGGCCTTGAGGGATCACCAGGGATCTCACCACACCACGAGTGCATTTAGATAACCGCAAAAACCAACCCTTATTGTTTCGGTGTCTTTCTACCCAGAAAAGGAACGAATCTCCCTTGAACTGCCTGAAAAATTGAGCCTCACTACCTTTCAATGCATCGTGCAGTTGGTTTCGAAGCCATGCCGCACAATCCACCTTAAGGGAAATATGATAAGACTTACCCCTACATTTCTCAGTAATGAGAATAGCTTCCCCTTGAGATAGTTTGTCCTTCCACACGCAGAAGGACTTGGACTCCAATCCAAAAACCCTAGGTTGACTCATCTTCAGTTCCCATTATAACAGAGAAGAAAATCAAACAAGAAATAAAGAGAGAGAGAGAGAGAGAGAGAGGTGGTATGGTACTGAACTGTGCAATTTGAAAATACAAGAATGTCTCTGGTAGATAATATGCTACTTTTTGTTTGAGTGGATATTTACCTCAAACAAACATGTACTATATTTGGAAAAAGGTAAACTTCAAATTAAGCAGAAAGTAACAACTGAATTGGAGCAGTTGTTGGAGAAAATAGAGACTTACTTGACAATTGCTTTTCTTGCCTTCCAGAAATGTTTCTGACCTATTATTCCTACAACGTCATCGGGAGAGATATCCAAGCCAGATATAGAATCCACCATGGAGGTCTCTGAGACATCATCACTTTTGTCTACATGTCCCATTTGAGATGAAATACACGTTCTATCTCCATGGTATTCACTGTCATCATCAAGCTCATTGGGACCACCAGGATCCTCCCCGGAATAAGACAGACTTCTTTCCTGGAAAACAGCTCCCTTCTCTACATCTCTTGTACACTCAACAAGACCATCACCTTGCCCAGTGAAGTTTGGCTGTGATCCAGATCTAGACTCTTGTTGTAAGCAAGCATCACTCTCAGATAACCTGCTGAATCTAGGAACAGGATAGTCTGCATACTCTTGATTTGGGGATGCACTTACTTCTTCTGCAGGCCCATCAATCTTTTGTCTAGTTGATATTTTTGTGGCAGATTTTGCTGAATGGTCCCTAGCTGGGCCACTTACTTTTATTAGATCCTCTTCTCTTTCACTTCTCAATTCTCGTCTCAAATTGAGAGTAGTTGGGGAGCTTAATTGTTTTGGATCCTTCTTGCCCACATTTTTTAGTTTCACTGTATGGCCAGAATGAGATGGGCCGATTGGAGCAAGTTTTTCCTTATCAATACCAATTTGAGTTTTACTATGACAAAGACCCATCCTTGATTGAAAAAATATAGGCACCCTAAAATCATCCTCCTCTCCGACCTTCTTTCTTTGGTCGGGTTGTGTCAAGGGTGTGTTCTCATTTGCTCCATCAGATTGACGAGCATGAAACATCTCAGCCTGATGAGTAGGTGTAGATGGATGAACATGGAGCGGAACAGGCAAATTTCCTTCAGAACGACTCCCCTGAAAACATAAATTGCTCCAGAAAAATCAGATATGCAATAACCAATTTTCCCTATAGAAGCTTCCAATACTATTTCTGAATACACTATTGATTTTCCCCTCTTAAAGTGCAGATATGCCAATATTGGTAATATTGGCATTTTCTTTTCTGGACTGAACTATATTGGCAAAAAAACACAACACATGTACATAATAGCATGCAAAACTACTGGATATAGCATAAAACAAAATTTGTAGTTAGCTACAACAAAAACAGAAAGCAAACCTAGTGAAATCCATAACCTAACTAAAGTTCAAAAGGATAACACTTCAAAACTAATCCTCAGTAAATCTTAAACGAGAAAGTTAGGCACAAATTATGAATTTACCTGGCTCGAGAAAGCTGAGGGAACCACACTGCTGGTGCTATTTGGATTAAGAGGCATCACCGCAGGGTTGAACCTCTGAGATGGGATACTGAGCTGTTCATAGAGCGCCATCTTATTCCTTGGAGGTGCTCTTGGCCCTCCTTTATCTGCATCATTCACATGGAGTCTTGGGAACATAGGTCCCATAACCTTTTCTTCGTTCCCTCTCTTCATTTTCAACACCAACACCAAGTCCAAAAATATATTCTTACTTTAAATTCCCAAAACCCACCCTCAAAAACTCAAACTTGTTCAAACCCATGCACCAAAAACAGCTCTTTTGTTGAAATTGTGCTCGCTAAAACGAGAATACCAAAAGGGATCTAACAAAATCCCAGCTAGCTAAAAGCCTTCTCCTTTCTGATAATAGATCAAATTCCAGAAAACCTAGAAGCAGACCAGGCTTCTAAAACCTGAACCGATATAAACAGACTCAGTTTATCACACCCAAAAAGACCAAGCTCCTAATTAGGCAAGACCCAGGTGTCAAACACCAAAAGTAAACAGATTCCCTTCGAAAAAATGAGAGATTTCTTCACAACCCAGCTGGGAAAGAAAGGGTACTTGAGAACTGAAACTGACGGAGGAACGAACTAAAAGCGTGAATTGTGGAAAAGAAGGGATAGGAATAAAAGAAGAGCCAAGAAAGAGATTGGGAGTTGAGGGCTGAGAAAGGCTAAGGCTTATTTTAGGGATTCCGCAAAGGTATCGTCTTCTTAGAAAAAGGGAAAGTGAAAAGTGCGGGGGTTGGTTGGGCCCTTGTTTGGATAGACCCAGAAGAAGACTAGAACCTCCTCTTTAAGAATAGAAAAAGACCCACTGTTGCCATTGCCAAATTGGTATTACCTTTTTCTCAAGACTACTCCTTCTGGTATGATATATTTTTGTCCGAACCATGATTTACTCTTTTTTTAACTACTTTATATGAACATAATTCAACTCAACAAGACGGATGAGGCCATTTTAGTTGAGATCATAGGAAAATTGAATATACACCGTAAAAACCCAACTACCTATGGTATTTTATTCTCATTTCTAATAAGGGCCTCATATTCATATTATTTGTCTCAGTCGTTTGAGTAATCGATGAAATGAATCTCACAATTCATTAATGTCTAACGAGACACATTCACAGTGCATATACGACTAACGGTATCATTTATCTTACTCTTATATACTCTCCCACTCTTTTGTTTTTCTATTTTGTGATAATCTCTATTTTGCCCTCAAGATTGGCCATTCGGGTCAGTTTTGCACTTTTTGATCCTACGTGTAGCTGGAACATAAGGACACGTGCTAGTAACTTTTTGGGAGAGTGGGATCTAAATGGTGAACAGCAACACAGAAAGTTTGATTCCAGAAAATCTTCAGTCGTCACACACAACCAAAACTATTTTTATCCGATTCCATAAGCATTAAACCCAATACTTTTGCGGAAAATTCTGTGGTGCATCGGCTGTACCGGTACAGCCGGTGATCCAAGGGCTGATTTTGCATGTTAAAAATGGATGGTTGAGATTCAATGACTTAGTAACCTGTTGAGCCCTTTATTATTGAACATGTGCATCGCATGTGACCTGTCAAAAAAGAGGTTTAGAGGATGAAGACCACGCGCACTCTCCTCTCTTGTTGCCCAAATTGAAAATCCTAACAGCCTCTACGACGTCTTCTCTCTACTCCTCTGTAATTGCCCAAATCCATCGTTTGCACCTCCAGGAAATCTTCTCTCTGCTTGCCCAATCTCTGTGCTTGCCGATGACGTCTTCTCTCTACTTCTCCAAGAACTCATACTCTCACTTGCCCAAATCCATCCTAAGCGTGTCCAACGCTTGTCTGTGCTTGGTTTAGGGTTTAGGCAAGAAGCTAATGGTGATGGAATTGAGATCGTCCATGAGAAAACCCAAGCCGACCCTGGCGACTCTACCTAAGTGACTTCCTCAACTCTCCCTCAGCTTTCCCAAAATGATGTGCAGATACCAATTTGACGATGGGTCCAACCTCCATGATGTAATGGTCACGAAATTGGAGGTATTTAATTTAGTTTGTTCTGTTGGAATTGTCTGATACATAACTTCAATGTCGCACATTGAAGGGTGTCACCGAACTGATATGAGATCGCCCATTTCTTTATGTGTTTAGGAGCTTTGAAGCCCATTCCAGCGTGTACCACATTCAATCGATATACGAGGTGGGTGGGAGTTCGAAGAACCCTTGGAAACATCAAGTAAGAGTTCGAAGAACCCTTTTTCTGGTTTAGGAGTACAATGTATTTTGGGTAATGAGTTGAGTTGATGCAATTGCATGTTTTTGGTTGCGAAATAGTTATACGTAGTGCAATTATTGACCTGACTATGTGCAATTGCATGAGATTTTCCAATTGTGTGTTTTGAAGAGAAAGTATGTTAGCACATAGATTATAATGTAATTTTAGTTTGAATTTATGTTTCTCAGGCTTGGAGGGGTCTACTAAGATGGACAGGGGTGTAGAGACTTCAAAGAGTGGTTGTAGCGATTCAGGGTATCTGGGTGGTTGTGAAAGGTCGAGTCATGGGGCACCGGCAGGAGAGAGTGTGGATATGTCTGCGAACATCCGGTTAGTCAAAGTAGTGATGATAATGGTGTACACATTATTGTACCGAGCAAAGAAGAAGTTATGGGGAAAGAGTTTAAAACGATAGAATTAGCGGAAGAATATTATATGAGTTATGCAAAGGGTATTGGATTTAGCGTGAGGAAAGACAAATTGATTCGTAATTTGGAAGGGAAAGTATGTAGGAGACGGTGGTGTTGTTCTAAAGAAGGTTTGAGAAATGAGAAGTTTAATGATCGATCGGATAGGATTCGGCAAGCGAAGCCAATTACAAGAGAGAATTGCCCTGCCCATTTTTGGGTGGGTTATGAGAAGAAACGTGATACTTACGTCGTTACGAAATTTGAACCACATCACAATCATGAACTAGTTACTCCACTTGAATCGCCATTTCTCCAAATGTAACCGTGTTGTTCGAAATTCGGATTTAGCACAAGCAGTGGGAATGCGAAGAGCATTGGTTAGAACATGTCATACGTATGAGTATATGGTCGACCAATGTGGGGGGTATTTAAATGTTGGTTTTCAAATAAAAGATCTGTACAATAAGTTGGATGCATCACGCAGGAAGTTTTGCTCGATGGTGACACAGAAGCCGCACTCTCTTACTTGAAAGCGAAAGGAGCAATGGATCCAGAATTCTTTTGTAAGTTTAGTGTTGACGAGGAAAATAGGCTTGGTAATTTGTTTTGGAGGGACTCCACTTCACTTTTGGATTACATTGCCTATGGCGACGTCCTTATATTCGACAGCACATACAAAACAAATATCTATGACAAGCCCCTAGTGTTGTTTGTTGGTTCGAACAACTACCGTTCTACTGTAATGTTTGGTTGCGCATTATTGCATGACGAGACATTTGAAACTTACAAGTGGTTATTGGAAACATTCATGGCATCCATGAAAGATAGGAAGCCAATATCAATATTGACGGATGGCGATGAGGCGATGCGTAAAGCCATTGATGATGTGTTTCCCATGTCTAACCATCGGTTGTGCTCATGGCATGTGTCAAGGAATGCACAGACTAACTTGAAGGATGATGAATTGCTAAGAAATTTTCAGGCATGTCTTTGGGAACCATTTGCGTTGGAAGAGTTTGAGAAGAAATGGGAGGTTTTGAGGGAAAGAGCGAGTACTCCAAAACAAAAAGAATGGTTAGAAATGATGTATGCAAAAAGAGACTTATGGGCTGAATCATGTCTTAGAGGAAAGTTTTTCGGTGGTATGTGCACCACTCAACGAGTGGAGTCCATGAACAAGTATGTGAAGGATTACTTGAGGAAAGGCGTGAAGTTGTTTGAATGTATTCCAGCAATTGATAGGGCTATGTTACGTCTTAGGAATACCACGGCGAAGGATGGTTTCAACGCAAAGTACTCAACACCAGTCCTTAAAACCGCATTGACAAAACTAGAGCAGCAAGCTTCTCTGATTTACACGCATAGGTGCTTTGTATTGGTACGTGAAGAGATCGAAGCTTGTTCAGCACTCATTCATGATAAGGTGATGTATAATTTTGGAGGTCGTGTATACGTATTGTCAAAATATGGTGAACCGCATAATAATTGGACTTGTATTTACCACGGTGGGGAAAATATACGGATAGAGTGTGGATGCCGGAAATATGAAAGTGAAGGGATCCCGTGTTGCCACCTGTTTATATGTAATGAAGTGCGAGCACCTTACGGAAATTCCTCCAACACTCATAATGAAGAGATGGACAAAGAATGCCCAAAGCGATACATGTCCAGAATGTTTTCGACAAAGGCAAAGACACTACCAACGAAGGTGTAGAAATGGCGAGGTATGGAAGTTTAAGTGCTATGTCAAACAAAGTATGTTTTTATGCATCGAAGAGTGCAGATGGTTATGCCATGTTGAGAAATGAGTTTAGTAAATGGGAGGGAATTTGTGAAGGCTTACGGGAAAAGGAAGAAGAGACAAGTCTGAAATTGGGTAGTTCTGGGCAATGTCCTCTAAATATTGTGAAAGATCCAAAGATCGTTAAGACAAAAGGCACTCAAGCAAGCCAGGGTGGAACACGCAAGCGTCGACAATGTCATTTATGTCGCGGATATGGACATACAAAGCGTAATTGCTCTCAAAGAAACTTGCATCCAAGTAGAATTGCTGAGAAAGGGCCGTCCCCAGGACATTAGCTATCAGTATAGTACCAGAAAGGGCCGTCCCCGGACATTAGCTACAGTTATGCAAGTGAAACAGTTTCTCAATCCAGAGGCAACTATGTGGTTGATTTGTTTGGTTCTGATAGTTTTTCTCCTGCAGACCGAATGGGTTCTACCCCCAACACTTACGATGGTTTCTCATTCGACAATGGTGAACCTATTTCCCGATCTCCTGGTTCTACCCAAAATAAATGTAGTTTTGGAACTTGGTTTACATGTAACAATTAACATTAAATGTAGATTTAGTAAATAGACAAGATGCTTTCATATGATTGATATATTATTGTTTTATGTATGTATTGTTGAGAAGTTGTGTTATGACTTGTATGGGGTGCTTGGATGGAAGTTTGATGTAGGCGGCGGTGATCCGAAATACATAGCATCAAAAAGGGTAAGGGGCAATTATTTTTTCAATATTAGAATCGGTAAAGAGCAATTATCTGAAAATACTTGGTATTAGAAAATTGTTGGGCCGAAAAGTGGGAATTACATTCCAAAATATACCCAATTTCGTAAACCATAATTGGTTATTCTTATTTTGAATCATATCCATAGGGTTATAATGAAATTGTTACTTGCTTTTGTTTCTGTTGGCTATATACCTTCATTACCTTTGTGTTTACAGTCTTAAAGGTTTTGCATACAGCCGGTCCAAATTTGCATTGACAACATGCAATTGCATGACAGTGACGCAATGCACGAGTGACTGTGCGCAAATGGAAATAAGAAATTTGTGTTGGCTTTGTGTTTACAGTCTTAAAGGTTTTGCACACAGCCGATCCGAATTTGCATTGCAAACATGCAATTGCATGACAGTGACGCAATGCACGAGTGACTGTGCGCAAACGGAAATATGAAATTTGTGTTGGCTTTGTGTTTACAGTCATAAAGGTTTTGCATACAGCCGGTCCGAATTTGCATTGAACACACGCAATTGCATGACAGTGACGCAAAGCACGAGTGACTGTGCGCAAACGGATATAAGAAATATGGATCCGATGTTGTACAGGCAGCATTATACATAATTTTTTGACTATAAATCAGATAGGGCGAAATGAACGGAAATACATAGTATGAGAAACGGTTAGGGGCAATAATCCAAACATATTATATTGCAAAACGACCAATTATCGAAATTACCTAGTAATAGGATTCCGTTTTAAGCACAAATCAAATTCCAAAATTTCCCGAATTTCATAAACAAAAATGTGATTAACCCTAATATTTAATAATAGACATAGGGTCATAATGAAGTATTTACTTGTTTTTGTTTGTGTGTGCGCTATACATTAATTAGGATTCCGTTTTTAAGCTATATTTAGTTTGCCCACAGCAGGTCTCCATTTGCATTGCCAACATGCAATTGCATGACAGTGCTGCAATGTAAGAGTGACTGTGCGCAAACCTCTAATAACGAAAATTGGATCATATTTTGTTGTACATGCATAATTAGACCGAATTTTTTGTACTATAAATTGAAGGTCGAAATGAACCGAAAAATCAGAGCATGCGAAACCGTAAGGGGCTATTTCCGAACATGTCATATTACAAAACGAGCAAATATCGAAATTTCCTAGTAATAGCCATTGTCTCATAGCTCAAGAGGCTCATATTACAAAAAATCCAGATTTTCGTTAACCAAAGTATTCACTTGCTTTTCTTTGTGTTTGCACTATACATTATTTAGGTTTGCGTTTTTAAGGTATGTTTAGTTTGCCCACGGGCAGTTTGCAAGTTGCATTGCAAACATGCAATTGCATGACGGTGATACAATGCAATAGTGACATTGCACAAATCCCTCATAACGAAAATTAGATAATCGTATCCATAATTTACATGGTTTTCTTTATCTTTCGGGTACGTGAATAAACACTTTTATCACCTTTGCGTTTTTGGTTTGTGGGGTGTTGTTCTTCATCCGGATTACTCTTAGCTGCGGCCCCGTCCTCATCCTCGTCCTCATCCTCATTCTCATCTTCTTTCTCTTCGACCCCAAGCTTCGTCTTCATTCTCCTCTTCATCTTCCTCTTCTTCTTCATGTTCTTCTCCATCTTCCTCTTCATCTTCTTCTTCCTCTTCTTCCTGTGCTTCTTCATCTTCCTCTTCCTCTTCCTCTTCTTCTTCCGATTCTTCCTCTTCTTCCTCTTCCTCATCTTCTTCATGCTCTTCTGGTTCAACAATTTTGGTCTTTCCTTTTCTAACTATGTCATGTTTACATTTTCTGCGATACTCCTATATACAGCGAAACATTGACATATATAAATAATAAATTTTGTTCAATTTTGTTTTGCATTGCAGAATGTAACATATGATTTAAAATTGCAAAATTGAACATCTTCTAAATCGAATGGGGCAATGGAGGTAACAAACTTACATGTTCTGGATTATCAGCTAAGACGTCTTTACTAATACCCGAACTTGCAATGGTTGTCCCCGTGGTGTTCTTCAACATCTCCTATTACAATATAACATTGATCATGTTCATTCTTGGTATGTTATGTTAATATAACATCGGTGATGTTTGTTAATTTTCTGAAATCACTATGAAATGAAGCTGAACTGACTTACAATCTCTTGCCGCATGCGCCTGAACTCTATGCTTGCTTCCAATGAAGTTGAAAATAGTAGGGCATTCAAGCCAGCATTCAGCTCCAAAATCTCGGTTACATCTTTAGCAGTTATCTACATTCATGCACATGCAATTACAACAATCACCATTGGAAGGCATCAATTATGAATAAATTATGCAATGGAAACTACTTACATGCGTTACACCGCAGGTAATGGTAGATTAGGGCTATCTTGTCCACGGGGTATCCGCACAAGTTGACTTCCATTATCGCGGCCCAAGCTTGGTATTCGCACTGACCATGGCTGAGGAGAGATGTTTCCTACTCTTATATTGGCACTTTCAGGAGTTCTATGTTCTCCTTCCTGTGGAATTTAGGTATCATTGGATCATATTTGAAAAATTATATCAATTGAAAGCATGAAGTGTAAGTTCAATGAGGCGTGTTCAATGTATAACGTACCGCTTCACGTAAGTCCTCATAATGACGATACCTTATGTACTCATCTCTGACCTGGGCATAGTCGGATGAATTTGCAAGCCATTCTGAAGCTGGGTACCCATTAAGTGCTTCCTCGACTTCTGACTTATCAGTGAGCTTATAATCAGCAGGCATTGTCCTCGGTGGAATTTTGGGTACTTGAGGTTCTGTGGTGCATAAGCTTTGCATTGCCACTCGCTCTCCCAAAAACCAGGGAGACCCAGCTGGTCCCTCCAGGAGGATTCGTTTACGGGTTGCTGGCACAGGATTTTTGACTTCTTCCGGCATCTACAATTCATTGGTCCCCTATGGGTTCCAATTTACCTGCAATACACATTGGTTACCTTTGCGTATGATACTTTTTTTTTGTAATAAACAAGGCTATGCTCAAGAGTCAAGGCTTTATACCTGATCATTTGTTAGATGTCGCATCATCACTCTAAAATGTATCAACTGATTGTGTAAGTCTCGCCTTGCTTTTGCACCTAACCACCTCAATGCTCGGGGCCACGTGTTCACGGTCCCATTGGGCCTTGCTAAAGCAAACGGCTTTAGGTACTCACAAGCCCATACCTACACAAAACAAGCTTACAAATTAGCAATTTAAGCAAACAACCGTGTTGCACTTTGAGGACATTTAATTCGATAACACTTACCTCCCATGCCCTCCAATACCCGCCCATGCTTGAGGACCTCCCTCTGGAACAAGAATCCATTGATCTATACAAGCAAGCCAAAGCTGCACCGCCCAAGTCGTAATTACCAATGTCTGAGACTATTTCCAGGACTAGGGGCATAGTGCATACTCACGTATTGGCTCTTATCATTTAGGAATGATGAGCCAATCAAGCAGAGTATAAATGCCCTTGCAATTTGGTCTGCTTCTTTATCATCTTTCGGAGTCTTATTCCAATAAGGGGTAGAAAGTCTGTCATATGGCACTCTCCTTTCGCCACCCAGGAGGTCTACAATTGGTTTCCCAAATAATTTAACAAGCTTGTTCTTATTTTTGTAAATCTCCAAGTCGTACTTTAATCGCTTTCCACCAACACGCAATCCTGTGATTGCCGCGAAGTCCGTGGGGTCATCGTCATCTCTCCAACTTCATCGAAGTGGAATGTGTGGGTAGTGTCCCACCATCTCTCAGCTAAGGCCACAAGTAATGGCCTATCCCTTTTCTTTCCATGGCCCAATATTGACAAAAACGGCCAAAATCCAGTTTCTTTGACCTTCGCTTTCACAGTGTCATGCATTGCTGTGTTATACCATGCAGCACACTTGTTGTTGTTTCCACACCCTCTTATTTGTGTTAAATTAAGCTGCATAAAACACAAAGCATACTTTGTTATCTTAGTTTGATTGTCACCCAATGAATTACAAATTAGGTAAATTAAACTGAGAAATGCGAATTGTAAATAAAAACTACTTACCTTGAAGGAGAGATGTTCCTCCAATTCCACGTGAACCAAGGGTGAAGAAGGATTTCGGTGAAATGGTACGAACACGCGTACACCGAATACCCCACTACCCATAGGACCCGAGATACGTTTTGCTGGCTTCCGTTTATTCGAGCTTGAGGTGGTGACTGAAGACTTAGTTTGCATAGGTTTCTTCATGTTGTTTCGTGGCCGGGAACCTCGATGACATGCTTCAACTGTGTTTGGACTTGTTCTTGGTCCTCATTGTTGCTTTGGTCATCGTCCTTGAACCTATATACAGAAATTTGTATTAGAGATAAGCATGTTCATAGTAGAAAATAGTTTATCATTGAAACAATTGGTACATAATTTTTTTGGGCAAGCAGAGCATACTTTGTTAATGAATGTATATTGCCATTATGCATGAATTAGCAATATTACATATAGTTTATCATGCCATTACAAAATTCAATCCAAATATATATTACAACCCAATTAAAAAAAACATGATAACACTTAACAAGACCTCAATTAAAAAAGAAACAGATTAGTTACGATGATCACACAAATTAGTTGCTAACAAGAACAATCAACTGAGACAAGTGTTGGACATATATATAATATGATTTCTTCATCCCAATATATGATTCATGACTAAATGAAATTCAAAAACAGAGAGAAAAACAGCAATTACAAACATCAGACAAAAAGTTTCAAGTGGGAGCTTGATATAATAATTAGGTTCGATTCTGCCAGCAATTTTCCTCAACTTTCTGACGTGTATACATTGCAAATAGTTGAACTACAGCCTTTATCTCAACATTAGAATAATACAACCTAAAAGTATTTTGTTAGTGACTGGGAAAGACAAATTACATTTGTTCTAGTTTAGATGAACAATTATTACTTTTAACATACTTCCACTTGGTTATAATATCATTACTTTTAATAAGACAAACAAAACAAAATCCTTTTGTTAAAACGATAAGATCAGCCATCACGTGGGGTGTGGGTGAAATTGTGAGTATTAAAAAAACAAAATCCTTTTGTCCAAAAGATAAGACCAGTAATCAGAACAGAGAAGCACGCGTCAGAAAACAAAATGAAAATAAAGAAGAGAACCCGACGGCGCCGACAATGAAGAATGAAGAAGAAGAATCTAATGAGTGGTGGCGCCGCTGGATGAAGAAGAAAAAGGAAGATATGGACTTCTTAAGGATGAAGAAGAGGAATTGATGAGTGGGGGCACCGCTAGATGAAGAAGAAGGAAGGAAGATCTGGGCTTCTTATTTACATAGAAGAAGAAGGAAGATCTGAAAGAAGAAGAAGTGGAGACGTTTTGTGATACGCGTATCCTAAACATCGGATAATACCCAAACAGATGCAAAACTCTATCACAGAATCGAAGAGGAATTGAGAAAGAGAGAGAGAGAGAGAGAGAGAGAGAGAGGCACAGTACCAGAGAGAGACCGAGAGAGGCTGAGAGAAGATCGGCGGCAGGAGGCGCGACGTGATGGCGGCGGCAGAACGCGCGAGACAAAGAGACTGCAGCAGTTCGAATTTAAGATTTTGAAAAAATGTCTCTTTCTGAACTGAACGGGTTCGTGACCTAGGGTTTTAATCGGGTTGCTGTAAGCAGGTTATTGGGTTTCAATGTAAATGGGTTTGGTACTATTACTATACAGATTACCTTATTTCCATATCCAACATTTAAGTAAATGTCTTTGTCTTTTTACTTTCATTTATTTTTATATTACTCCATTTACTTAAGTTTACAATGTAAATAAGGAAGTACCCCCCATTTGGATTCAAATAAAAATACTACAAAATCAAATTCCCACCAAATCAAAATATGAAAAATCAGTTTTAGTGCAAAATATGATTTAGGCTAAAAATGATGGCTCATTAAGTCAATATATACTTCGTACTAAAATCCCATAAAATCAAGTTTTCTTATTTGATGTGTAAGGAATAAAAACCGCCAAAAATTATCTTGAGAAAATGATTATTCCGAAAAACCATTTTTCATACTTAGTCAATATTGCACCTCCGCTAAAAAAGTGACATGATACAAATTTTATAAGTTATACGAAATTTCTTTTGGGATTAGGATTTAGGGATTATAGTTTAGAGTTTAGAGTTTAGAGTTTATGGTTTAGGGTTTAGGTTTAGTGTTTAGAGCTTTGGGTTGGGCTTTAGGGTTAAAATTGTATTGGGTTTGGGCTTTAGGGTTCAAAGTATGGTTTATGTTTAAAATTGTGGGGTCATTCAGGTTATACACTATCCCGAAGCTTGGGTTTTAATATTTGTAACTGTTTCAATTGGTATGTAATTGTTATATATATTTTTTTAAATACCAATACTTTTACAAATACTCAGATAAATCAATTTGTTAAGGAGTTTATTCCAAAAGGACAATTTGACCCCTACATGTTTCTATAAAACAACCTCTCATGTCCAACCCAATTTAGATCATCTTTATCATACACACTCTAACTTATCTATCTTCACCAAAATTATGGAAAAAAATCAGTGTGGTGTGAAGAAAGGGTGTAGGGGTGATGTACCCAATAATGTGAAACTCACTAGACGTGGTTCATTTAGTGGTGCGAACAACGCCATTAAACAAGCCTCTGGAAGTGAACAAGTGAAGGAGTCGGTTCCCGTGGTGCGTTCTGTGCCAGAAATAATGGCACGATTATGTCCTCGGACGGAAAATAGTCCACCACCTGCTCATCCAGTCGACCCACCTCCGCCAATTATTGAGCCCTACTTGTACTCAACTTGTGTTCGGAGTATGAGGACCGGGAAACCCTTATGTGTATGATGAGTCCGTAGTGGTCATATAAGTTAGTATCTTACCGTATTTGTTGTTGGTTGCTGCGCAATTTCCTACACTTGTATTGTCATATGTTTTCACCTTATGTTCATACATATGTTCGTCTTTATTCTAAATGCAAAGAGTGTTTTTTTGCATGTAAACACATACAATTGCATGTGAGACAGACAACCTGCATATAATAATATGCAATTGCAGTCATCGGATGCAGTTTAGAGGTACCTGTGCGCAATTCCAAAATTCGTAAAACAGGTGGTTATAATTTACACTTTCAACGTACCAACTTACTTTATCAATTAAACGGGATATTCGTTCAAGAGAACGTATAGGATGTGTTAGTTCAGTAAAGTTTCCCACTCCCCTGAAAAATGTTCTCAACCAACTTACGTTTTCAAACAAACAGGATATTTGTTCAGACGAACGCATGGGGTTTGTTCGTTTAGTAAAGGTTCCGTTTCCCGGAAAAATATCCCCAACCAACATACTTTTATAAACCAACGGTGTATTTATTCAAGGGAACGCATGAGATATGTTTGTTCAGTAAAGCTTCTCGTTTCTCGGAACAATGTCCCCAACAAACTTACTTTTTGAAACCAACGGTGTATTTGTTAAAGGGAACGCAAGTGGTATGTTCGTTAGGTAAAGTTTATCATTCCCCGAAACAAAGTTCCCAACAAACTTACATTTTTAAGGAAACGGGGTATTTGTTCAAGGAAACACATGGGGTGTGTTCGTTCAGTAAAGTATCTCGTTCTCCGGGAAAATGTACCCAACTAACTTACTTTTTCAAACAAACGGTGGATTTATTCAACGAAACGCAGGGGGTGTGTTCTTGCAGGTAAAGTTTCCCGTTCCCGGAAAAATATCCCCAACAAATTTACTTTTTCAAACCAACGGTGTATTTGTTAAAGGGAACGCACGTTGTGTGTTCGTTCGATAAAGTTTCCCGTTCCTAAAAAAAAGTTCACAACAAACATACTTTTTTAAGGAAACTGGGTATTTGTTCAGAAGAAACACATGGGGTGTGTTTGTTCAGTAAAGTATCCCGTTCTCGGAAAAATGTCCCCAACTAACTTACTTTTTCAAACAAACGGTGGATTTATTCAACGAAACGCAGGGGGTGTGTTCTTACAGTAAAGTTTCCCGTTCCTCGAAAAAATATCCCCAACAAATTTACTTTTTGAAATCAACGGTGTATTTGTTTAAGGGAACGCACGTTGTGTGTTCGTTCGATAAAGTTTCCCGTTCCCGAAAAAAAAAGTTCACAACAAAACTTACTTTTTTAAGGAAATGGGGTATTTGTTCAGTGAAACACATGGGGTGTGTTCGTTCAATAAAGTATCCCGTTCTTCAGAAAAATGTATCCAACTAACTTACTTTTTCAAACAAACGGTGGATTTATTCAACGAAAACGCAGGAGGTGTGTTCTTGCAGTAAAGTTTCGTGTTCCCGGAAAAATATCCCCAACAAATTTACTTGTTGAAACCAACTGTGTATTTGTTAAAGGGAATGCACGTTGTGTGTTCGTTCGATAAAGTTTCCCGTTTCCGAAAAAAAGTTCACAACAAACTTACTTTTTTAAGGAAACGGGGTATTTGTTTAGGGAAACACATGGTGTGTGTTCGTTCAGTAAAGTATCCCGTTCCCGGAAATATGTCTCCAACTAACTTACCTTTTCAAACAAACGGTGGATTTATTCAACGAAACGCAGGGGGTGTGTTCTTGCAGTAAAGTTTCCCGTTCCCTGGAAAAATATCCCCACCAAATTTACTTTTTGAAACCAACGGTGTATTTATTAAAGGGAATGCACGTGGTGTGTTCGTTCGATAAAGTTTCCCGTTCCCAAAAAGAATTCACAACAAACTTACTTTTTTAAGGGAACGGGGTATTTGTTCAAGGAAACACATGGGGTGTGTTCGTTCAGGTAAAGTTTCCCGTTCTCGGAAAAATCTCCCCAACTAACTTACTTTTTCAAACCAACGGTGGATTTCTTCAAGAAAACGCAAGGGGTGTGTTCTTGAAGTAAAGTTTCCCGTTCCCGAAAAAATATCACCAACAAATTTACTTTTTGAAACCAACGGTGTATTTGTTAAAGGGAACGCACGTGGTGTGTTCGTTCAATAAAGTTTCCGGTTCCAGAAAAAAGTTCCCAACAAACTTACTTGTTTAAGGAAACGGGGTATTTGTTCAAGGAAACACATGGGGTGTGTTCATTTAGTAAAGTTTCCCATTCCCAGGAAAAATCTCCCCAACTAACTTACTTTTTCAAACCAACGGTGTATTTATTCAACGAAACCCAGGGGATATGTTCTTTCAGGAAGTTTCCCGGTTCCGGAAAAATCATCACAACCAACTTACTTTTTAAAACAAACATGGTATGTGTTGAATTGAACACATGAGGTGTGTTTGTTCAGTAAAGTTTCCCGTTCCCGGAAAAATGAAAATAAACAATTTACTTTTTCAAACAAATGGGGTATTTGTTCAATGGAACGAAGGGGTGTGTTCGTTCAGTAAAGTTTTTCGTTCCTCCGAAATATGGCCCAAACTAACTTAATTTTTGAAACAAACGAGGTATTTGTTCAAGGGAACGCAAGGGGTGCGTTCATTCAGTAAAATTGCCCATTCACCCAATAAATGACCCCAACTAACTTACTTTTTGAAACAAACGGAGAGTTTGTTCACCTAAACGCAAGGTTGTGTGTTCATTGAGGAAATTTTCCTGTTCGCCGAAAATATGTCCCCAACCAACTTACTTTTTCAAATAAACGGACCTTTTATTCAACCGAACGCAAGTGAGTGTGTTTGTTCAGAAGCATTCGACGTTCCTCCGAAAAATAATTATTTAACTACAAAGTACCAACTACCAACTACATTCCAATGATTATTTAAGTTGAGTTACTTCCTATAACAGACACTACATTTCAACGCAAAACATTCCAACTCTTTAACTAATACAATTACTCATACTTCCACTCCTAGGTCTTGCACAAAATTTGAAAGAGGAAAAAGAAAACCCAAACAATATGTCACATTCAATGGTTGGTAGCACAAGAGGCTCTTGCACTCCTAAGAACAAGAGGGTGGGTGGTGATGATGATGATGACGATTGTTCGAATGTTGTCCGCGAACGAGTGAAACGAGTCCATGATGTCACCAAGCCTCCCACCGAGGCTAGTAACAACATATTTCGTGAAGGAGATTCAGTCACCAAGTACCACATTTACAATGGCGGGATTGAGATCGGCTTTGAGATGTTTAGGAAATACGCTCAACTTGTTGATGCTGGTTCAACTAAATGGGACAATATCGAGGTATACGAAGCAATTTCTATTTTGGAGAAGCGAGCTCCGTGAAGCACGGGTATTTTAAGATATGCATTGTGGTATTTGTCATAGAATCAGAAGTAATTTTAGATGTTATAATTTCGGTCTTATATCGGATGTTATATGTTATAATCGGTACGGTAGAATAGTTTGAGGGTTTAGTTTTGTAACAAAAAGTAACAAAAAAAACCCCTAAATATGGTTAGAGTCCTTTATTATCAATGAACTAGGAATTCCTATTTCATAAATGAGGTATGGGCCCCAGATATGATGTAAGGTTCCCATTACAGCAACCAAAAAACTGATGTGCGCAATCTATTATACGAAATATATAACATGCAATTGGCCGTCAGGTAATGCAATTGTACATGATATATTGCAAAAACAACGTCCCTGTACGCAAAAAGGGATAAGTACATGCAATTGGACTACCTTAACCATCAATCAAATGTGAATGCAGTTTTAGTAAATGTAATTAAATTTGTGTTTGGGCCTTTCTAGGGGTAAAATGTTTCGATGTGATGCAGAAAACAAAAAATGCATTTGTAAGCAAATAATGGAATTCAATTACTTGACGTGCAACACTCATGTCATGCAATTGCACTTGGTGTATTACAAAAGAACCCCGACTGTGCGCAAATAGGGATATGTACATGCAATAACACCTAATTTCTAAACTGTAATCCCTAGCTTATAACCTACTGTCAAACTTTCTACTTGGCTTGGGAGCGTGTCATTGGCTTCCTTGCAATGGGATGATGAGGTTTGAAGGGACCAAGTTCGGCCAACTTGTTAAGTTCTTTGTCAACTACTCTTCGAGCGGACTCGGTTACTTCCTTTAAACGCCTGTTTTTTGGGTTCTTCACCAATGATAGTGCAACACGAACCCGCTCACTTGCATGTTGAAACTGCAAATAAAAAACAACCCGTCACAGAAATGATTAACAAAAATATTTGATATAGAACACAGAACTATGAAACGATATATAGGCCGACTCACTTCATTTGAACCGTGTGATGTGCATTCAATGTCTTCTAGCCAATTCATGACGAAAATACCACAATCACATCCATTCAGTTGTTTGCGGGCCTTGTCAGTTCGCACAATGTTGAATTTTGCAAACAGCCAGCCCTTTTCAAAATCTTTGACAATATCATCATTGTAAATATGGTCCAAAACTTTCATCTACAACACAATCAACTCAAATCAATTCTTAGTCGGGATGTTAGGAAAATAAAAATACTAACCAAAATTAGGTCAATTAAACTTACAATTCGTTCCGCTTGTTGATAACGAGTTGCGTTGTATTTAGGACCGGGGAGGCTATCCCATATTTCAACCTTTTTTTCACCAATAAGCACGACTAGCAAATACCAATGACTCCCGATTCGATCCATAACGGGGATGAACATCTAGGAGCACAATGACTTGCTTAGAAAAACATGCGTATACAAAAGCCAGCTCAAGATTTTGCAAAAAACAACTTAAATTCATACCTTCTCGCACTTCTTAAGGCCTACGGTGAACCGGTTTGAGTTTTCCCTTCTCAGTTTGACACCCAATTCAACAAGTTTACCATCACTTGTATCATTAACTTTATCCTACATTGACATATAGTGTAAGCTTAAATTCATTTACTAAATCACAACCTATAACACTTTGAAAAATATGAATGCGTACCGATACATATGTGGGGAAGTACCAATTCCTTGAGCCCTTTTCTTGTAGATAATACACTTGTGCGTTCATTACTCCATCATTAATCCACATTTCGGGCCTCAAGCACATTAACTCACCTCTGGTGACATGATGTTCATTTAAAATTTCAATTATAACTTCCCCACTATAATGGAAGAAGAAATCAATTGTTATAATTCAATTCACGTACGCGACAACATATAAGGAATTTGGCCGATTTCATAATTCAACACTTGTTTGTTACCTTGAAAGGTCGTTAGACCTAAACATATAACTAAACAACTCCAAATCGGAGTCTGCTAAGTCCCCAAGTTTTAATTTGAAAGGCCCAATTTTAATCTTTGACGCCGTCTTCTGCACTGCCTTTCCTTTTGCATTTGACGGGTTAATCCATGGCTCTCTACAATAATGCCCTGGACGCCTTTCTGTCGTACGACGTGTCTTAATTCCACCTCTATCACCATGGGCATATTTTGTGAACTTCCTCTTTTCCACGCCAATTTTCAACTGTGGAAAAGGGAATTCAAATATTACATTTAGGAAAAAACAAATTAAGTATTTTACAACTATGTAAATAAATGCATACTTAATAAATGTAAAAGATAACAAGAAACTCGATCTTCAAACTCCTAATCGCTCATCATACCTCGGGTTCAATGAAACCCTGTCCATCCGATAATGGCGTCCAAGGATTGTTCACATCAACTGCACATTTCTCCTTTAATTTGCTACATTCTTCACCCTTCTTCGTCACAACATTCTCACCACCATCATCGGATATTTTCAGTGCACCGTCCTCCTTAGTTTGATTTACATCTCCATGTCCCGGATGAAGAGGTCCTCTTGCGTCCTTCATACAGTTGCATTGACTCATTACCTTGTCAGTGAGTTCCAACACTAGCGCTGGACCTCGGCCAGTATTATTGGCCCCAACGTGATAGCAAGTCCTTCAACTGAGCTCTTCACCTCGGCCCGTATTCCTGGCGCCAAACTAATAGCAACTTCTTGAACAATTCTGTCAACGTTTACTCCGGACACTTCATTCGTTGAACGGTGCTTTGAAACAACCCGAACGGTAGAACTATCAAACCCACCTTGCTTTCTAACCCATTTAATCAATTTCCACACTGAGTTATTGTCCCATGACACAATGGGATCCAAAGATTTATCAACATATACTCCACCATGGACAATTGAATCGAAATAAAATAGTTGGAGAAAAAGCAGTGACCCATTTACATATGCAACTTTCTTCGCTTTGAATGACCTAACACCTTCACGTAAGAAGTTGAATCCATGGTCAGCCCAGTTCTTGCTCTCTATCTTTCCTGGGATCGTCAATACAGTTAAATAGTTCCCGGTCACTGATGGTGAAGATGTGGGGCAAAGTACAGTGCCAAGTGCAAACATCACAAATCGAACTTTAAAGTCCTCATCCGCATTTTCACACATTTCCAACTGTTCAGCTAAACCCCTTACTAATAATCTTTTACCATTCCCACCAAAACTCTTCACTAACTGTTTCACCTTTTCATCTTCTACCGGACAGCCGAGTTCAACATTCTCACCGGTGTTCTTAAGACCCATAACACGCCCGAAGTCATAGGCACTTATTCCAAACACATTGCCGTGCAGTTCTATAGAAGACGTATCAGGATTGAACCTTTGAATCAAAAATTGGCATAGTTGGCGGTGTAAACGCGTGCACGACAAAGGTGACATGTTACCGAACCCAATACCATTAATTGCTAACCGCTTTTCATTCGACAATTTTTCCACCGTACAATGGAATCGGTCCGGGCTGCATCTAGTGACAAAACCCATCTCATTCACTGAGTCGTTTACTTGCCCACTCGAACCTTCAACTTGCCCACTCGAACCTTCGAAGGCAGAACCATATGTTGCCTTCTCTTCAGGGTTCAATTTCCTCCACTTATTAAGAATATCTTCTTCTACCTGAACAAAAAAATTCTCATTAAAAGCACATTTTTCATACAATAATTAATAAACTGACCCAATCCATTGTCATCTCTCACCTTATTGTCCAACTTTGCATTCGCCACTTTCCCCATTTCATGTCGTTCTTTTTTTCTGTAAATCATTTATTTTTAATCAAAAAATCATCATAATATTAAGCAACCACATTTCCAATTTTTAGATGTACGTGTAACTTACATGAAATTAAAAAATGCATCTCGGCCAACTCTTGACTGTTGTACATTACTCTCGACCTTGCGCTTGCCTTTCCCTTCTCCCCTTTTTGGAGCTTCCATGACCTGCGTAAATCAAGTACACAACACTATCATGCAATTGTGTCCAGCGACGAGAATATGACTCCTAATCCAAAGCCTAATACACCCTAAACCCCCTAAACACCAGAACATCACATTGGTGACCTCGATTTGCACACAGTCTCTCAGTAATTGCATATACTGATATGCAATTGCATCGACACTACTTGCAAGTGCATCACCCTCCATTATAACATTGCCCAAATAATGCACACAACCCACCCATGCATTTCAAATCACAATCCAAATCTTAACCAATCATAACATTACACTTTCGGAACACTTTACGCTCCATAACAAAATATTAAAAAAAACAAGTCAAACCTACCTATCAACCATGAAATCACCTTACTTGCATAATTTAAAAACAAAACTATAAACTGTAATTGCATTCAGTGACTTGGATTTGCATACAGGCAATTTGTAATTTCCTATAGACATATGCAATTGCATGACAGTAGTTAAAATTGCATGAACATTACAACCATGAATGTGAGATACCCACTTCACCTCACCACACTTTGAGAATAAGAAACCCACTTCATCTCATGAATGTCAGAAACCTACTTCCCCTCTTGCCCCAAGTTATCACCACAGAATTTCAATTAACAATAACATAAAACATAGTGTTAACTTACTTTCACAAGGAGACCAAATGCTTTCACAAGGACTCAATTGCAGATGAGCAGAGTGCCAACAACCCACCACTCAACTGGAAAAAATCAATTCCAATTCATATTATCAACCCGAAATGCTAACCCCTAAAATTATCACCAAAATCCAAACCCTAAAATAGGGGGTTTTTAACAAAGATGACAAAGAAGAGAGAGATGTTGCAAAGAGGAGGAAGAAACTTTCTACAGAAGAAGAGTTGAAGAAGATGACTTTGAAGACCACGAAGAAATCAGTTTGAAGTTGAACCAGATGCGTTTAAGGAAGAATGGTTTAGGGTTAAGGAAGAAGACGGCGTCGATTGTGATGCGCGAGTGAAGAGGTTTCACCTGTTGACCTTAGCAGCAGGTTTCCCATGTTTTTAAAAAAAGGCACGTGACAGGCATGTGATCGGCTGTACCGGTACAGCCGGAGCACCACAGAAGTACTCTACTTTTGCCTTTTATAAACATTAAACCCCACATGATTTTCTCAGATAACATGGGCAAGATCACAAAATGGTAGTATAGAATATAGAAAATATATCACTTTAGACTAGTTTTGGGTTAGGGGGAATGTGGTCCACCTCTACTGCAAGTACAGAAGTATTCATTTTTCTAGGGGTGAGCATTATTACCGAAAATCCGACCGAACCGCCCGAATTAGACCGTTTTAGGTGGTTTGGTTCGGTTTTAATACTTAAAAATCAAAGAATCAGCAAAAAAAACCGGCCGAACCGGTGACTGAAAACCTGGTTGGACCGGTTTTTTTTCATTAAAACCGCTGAAAATTTGACCGGACCGCATATTTATATTTTATTATAAAAAAACACGTGTCAGCATATCAGTCATCGAGTCCACTCCATTTCCATGCTCCTTGCTACACCGGATCCATACAAACGTAACCCTAAGGTTTCGAAGTTTTCATTCCGCCTCATTCTTTCTTACTTCTTCCTTCGTTCTGTCTTCCTCTCTCAGTCCGCCTCCTCTCTTATCTCTCAATCAAGCTCTCTCTCGCCTCCTCTCTCAGTCCGCCTCCTCTGTCATCTCTCAATCAAGTCTCTCTCGCCTCCTCTCTCAGTCTCTCGGCTCCGCCTCTCTCACTCTCTCTCATCACGAACCTCTCAAGTTCTTCCTTCTTCTTCTTTTTTCCAGATTTTTCTCTCACTCTCACTCAGTGACTCAGTCTCTCATAGGAAACGATTGGCTTGCTTTTGGGATCAGAGAATTGATTTATACGATTTTGGTAATTTTCTGGTGTTGATTTATACGATCTTTTGAAACCCTAATTCAAAATTTAGGGATTTTTGTTGATTTCTGTTAATTCTATTTATATATTTTGACTTTGTATATATATTGAAACTTGCAGAAGATCTGCCTAAAACATGCTTTGAGATGTATTCAGTAACATCTTCAGGAAGAAACCCACCGCCAAAGGTTCGAGCTTTCTTAATCTTCCGCTTTGTTTTTTCTTTTCCCTGTGTACGATTAAGCTTAAATTCAAGCGTTCTTATTTTCATATTAGATCTGAATTATGGGTATAATTTATATTTTCTTAATTTGTTTATATGGGTTTGCATTTTTATCACAGAGGCTCTTCGGGAGAGCAAGAGAGAAATGGCTAATGCTACTAGAGGTAATATATAAATATATATATGTTTTTTGGTTTTCTTTTCTCAATGTTTGTGATTATGATGATCATTTTCATCATTCATTTTGTGGTAACTGATTTATGATCCTCATGAAATTTAAATTATATATTATTTTGTCCAGCTAACCTGTAATTTTACACCTGATGTGTATATCTCATCATGCTATGAATGGGGCATTTCCTTGATTTTAATTTTGCTCATTTGATATATTTATTTTCTTCCCCATTTTGCTTCAGGAATAGAGAAGGAAATTGGAGCATTGCAATTAGAAGTATGTCAAGAGATTCCTGTTGGTGATCCCATTTTGTTCTTGCATTTTTATCGACAGCTTCATTTAATATATTTTACTTTCATGTCGGAAAAAAAGCTTGTTGCTGAGATAAAGAGAACGGCTAAAACAGGAAATGAGGTATTTTATTGTTTATCAGTCAGGAATACTTGAGTGACTGTGGCAATTGAATCTTATCAGTAGTTAATTTATATTCCCTCAGGCCTTTGTTTTGCCTAAAATTTTCTGCTCCAGAAATTGCTTACTTCCATCCAGAGGTTAGTTTTGGATCTACATGAGCTATATTATTTGAGAAAAGATCCGCCAAATTTTCACAATGGTCATAGAATTGATTTTGGGACATAAGTGATTTTTCTCTACTTTTCTCTCCCTCTCTAAAATGATTTTTCCAGATTTTTCTGTTATTTGTGGTTGCTGTTATTTGTGATTTGTATGTTGCTTATTTTGTTGGTTTTCTGCCGATTTGCTTGTATTTTGTGACCGGTAGCTCCTAGAGATTCTGGGCTTGGTATTTTTGTGAAGTTGAGGGCTAATTGTTTTTTGTTTTTTGTTGTGCAGAGTTGCAAATTTGATATGAGGAGTATGAAACTCATGGAATTGTATATGCATATGTAATGAAAATTTATTTTTTTTCATTTGGATGCAGATTGTGATTGAGATTACTCTCACAATCTGCATTGGTCTGTAATAATTATTGGATTATTCGGACATGTGTGGTGGTTGATGATTTTTTAGGTTTTAAGGGTTTTTTTAATATTTGAATGATGATAAACTTTAAATAGGAGAAATTAGAAAAACAGAATGGCCCTGGAAAACTTTTTATAAAAAAAGAATGGGCCTGAAAAACTTTTAAAAAAACCTTCAATTGTTGTTTTTGTTGGGCCTCGGCATACATCCAAACCGACCCAACCCGACCCCGCTCAATTCGGGTATCGACTTAAGTCGAAAATGGGCCTAATAAACAGGGTGTGCGGTTTAGGATTTGGGCCTGCCGAATGACCCGCTTCGACGAATGGTTTGAGCCCAAACCCGACCCAACCCGACCCGTGCCCACCCTACATTTTTCTTGGTCAAACGAAAAAAGTTTCAATTTTTCTAAATTAGTTTGTTGAAAATGAAATCGGGTCGGGTTACCCCCAGCGCTGTCGGCTCTCTCAAACTAAAAATAAAAATATAATAAAGGAAAGGCTTTTTATCACAAAACATCTCTGACGTTTGTGAAACTATCAGATTGCATCCTTAAAGTTTTTTTGTATCACTAATGGTCCTTAACGTCAATATAGGTGCTCTCAAATAGTCCATCCGTCAAAAAAACTGTTAAATTAAGGGATATAATCGTAAAATTAATCCAAAATTATAATAAGTCCTCTCTCCTATCTTTTTTTTTATTTCCTTCCTTTCTCTCTTTCTTTTCTTCTTCTTTCTTTCTTTCTCTCCACGAATTCACTCTTCTCTTTCTCTTTCTTTCTTTTTTTTTTCTTCCTTCCTCCTTCTTCTTTCTCTCCCCAAATCTTCATGTCTTCCTCTTTCTCCTGGTAGGGTCTGTTTGGCGGTGTCCACTGACCTTTCTTATTCCTATTCCGATTACCATCGTCGTTGCTCATTTTCCTGCGAATGGGTTTGTGTCTGTGGATTTTTTTGTTCTCTTTTTCTTCAGCTTTTTTCCAAAATAAAAATAAAAATTGAACAAAGGTAGAAGAAGAGCCCAATAGAAGCCGACGTTGTGACTTTTTGCCCCAAACCAACCCTTGCACATTGTACCCAAATCATTCTCAAAGAATGAAGAAAAAAAAAAGATAAAGGAGAGAATGGGGAAATGCCCAGTTTTCCAGTTGGAGAAGAAAAAAAAAATGCCCATGATAAGAGGAAGAAGAAAAAAAGAAAGAGAGAGAAGAGTGAACTGGGGGAAAGAAAGGAGAAAGAAGAAGAAAAGAAATAGAGAATGGAAGGAAATAAAAAAGAAAGATGAGAGATAAGACTGAACTCGGGAGAGGAAGAAAGAAGAAAAAAAAGAAAGAGAGAGAGAAGGAAAAGAAACATAAAAATAAAATAAAAAAGAGGGGAGAGAGAAATTTATATATATATATATATTTTATAATTTTAGATTAATTTGATGATTATATCCCTGCATTTAACAGTTTTTTTTTGACATAATTACTATTTAAAGGCACCTATATTAACGTTAACGAAACCATTAGTGATACAAAAAACTTTAAGAATGCAATTTGATAATTTCGCAAACTTCCATAAGAAGCCAAAAAGAAATGTACATAATATTTGGTGTAGTGGAGAGAGAACCAGGGTTAGTTGGTTTCAGAGGCAAAATTAGATTGGCGTGGATGGTCCGATCACATGGCCTCTTTACCTCCTCCATATCAGACACACCTTCCTCTATCGCCTGACCCAGGTGGGTCCTTTCAATCCGATCCAATTCACGAAAGTTTTCATTTTTATTACAAGTTTCGTGTGCCTTTGATTTTATGTTTCCTTCGGGTTTGCTCATTTTCTTGCTGGGAAAAATGTGAGAAAGAAAAAAGTATATGCAAAATGTTGAATCTTTGATGATCGATTTACATATATGCGTGACCCCAAATGATTTTGAAGTGGGTTTATGAATTTGAACTAAAAAATATTTCTTTCTTTTTTTCTTTAATTTTCTGGAGCACCCATTAACCTGTAAATTTGAGCTATTTTGTGTGTATTGCAGGTGAGAAACCCCTAAATTATGAACCCCAGTTGCCG
This sequence comes from Prunus fruticosa, assembly GCA_018703695.1. Classification (NCBI taxonomy): domain Eukaryota; kingdom Viridiplantae; phylum Streptophyta; class Magnoliopsida; order Rosales; family Rosaceae; genus Prunus; species Prunus fruticosa. The sequence continues at coordinate 51,569,808 of CM031917.1, forward strand.
CTGGTTCCTATTCATATAGTCACTCATGCATCTCAGCTTCCTGCCGAGTTCCTGGAGCCATCAGCTGAAAGGCAATTGGTAATTGGCTTTGATTGTGAGGGAGTTGACTTGTGCCGTCATGGAACACTCTGTATCATGCAGGTATGTAGAGTTATACTTACTCTGTACTCTTATGAATATTTGTTCCACTTCAAATTTAGTTTTTTTTTTTTTTGTTAAGACTTCAAATTTAGTACCAATCAACCTCATTTAGTAGATGTGTGCCTAATCCAAACAAGGACATATGGGTTGCTACTAAACTACCACAAACAAAAGAATTAATAAAAAAGAAAAGCAGTTATTTGCATCCCAAACTGGATGTTGACTGGTTTCTGATTGAATTTCAGCTCTTTGCTTGTATTCCCATGCAGCTAAAGAAAATAACGAGAGCTATCTTTAGGTCTTCTTTATTGTGAATTTTCTGCTACTCATATCCCTGGTTCTGGTTCTTGTTTTCTAATAAAATGATGTGTTTTCTTTCTGTCAGCTTGCATTTCCAGATGCTATATATCTGGTTGATGCCATTCAGGGAGGGGCTATGCTTATCCAAGCCTGTAAGCCTGCACTTGAGTCTAGCTACATCACCAAAGTTATTCACGACTGCAAACGAGATAGCGAGGTCTCTGATTGGTTTTATTTGCATCCCATCATGTACCTTCTTGTAATATGACATTTCATTCCCATGATTGAATTTTGTCCTATTTTATAGGCCTTGTATTTTCAGTTTGGCATCAAGTTGAACAATGTTGTAGATACTCAGGTGAGCATCCTTCATCACTGGCTTTAACTTTTCAATGGATTGTTTTTTTAAGAGAAACGTTGATTTATAGTAATTTTGAATTCTTTCAATGGATTGTTGTTTTAAGAGAAACGTATGATGGTAGTTAGAGAAGTAATATAATTGAGATGGAGAAAATACTCTTATGCTAACTGATTTGAAATTTCCTGTTTGGTATTCAGATTGCCTATTCGCTGATAGAGGAACAAGAAGGGAGGAAAAGATTGCTGGATGATTATATATCATTTGTGGGCCTCCTTGCTGATCCACGCTATTGTGGTATTATATATTTCGTGGTATCCATTTGAAGTTTCTGTTTCTGATCATATTTGATTATGCTTTTGGATTACATTTGATTTTATGAAATTAAATGATGCCTTCATTTTTCTAAGAGTTTCGAATTAATCTTAACGGGGAATTTATTTGAAAGATCATTCTTGAAGTACTGCCTCCAAGTATTTTATGTTAGCTTATTCCATACCAGAAGTTTTCTGAATGACAAAAGAAAAATAGACATGAGGGCATGGTGCATTGGATTATTAAGTTTTGATCTTCACATATGGGTTCAGTTTTCACTGTAAGAGTTTGAATGCAGGAATATCTTATCTTGAGAAGGAAGAAGTTCGATTCCTCCTTAGGCAGGTTAGTGTCAACATCCTAAGAATTGTTCTGGATTTTTTTCGTTTTCTTATTCTCTATGTTTAGATTTTCCATATAACTCAGTTTGTTACTAGTCTTCTTATTGTTATCTGATACATTACTAGATTTCTAATAAAATATATTGAAGGTTTAAGTCAGTGTGGTGACTGGGATATGATAATGAGATTACAGTCTGACGAACAATAGGTTTAGAATCACTCTACAGTGGTTTTAAACTTGATGTTATCAACAGAGCATTAACCTTATAACTTAAATTTGTCTATTTTGTTGATTCATATTTGCTTTACACCTAGCAAAGGGCTTTAGATAAATTTGCTTCTAGACCTGTAGTTTTACCAGTGCAGCCACAGTATTGTTTTGGACTAGGATCTTCTGTCAAATGACATTTATTTTATATGTACTGAACAGGACCCCAACTTTTGGACATACAGACCTTTATCTGAACAGATGGTCCGTGCAGCTGCAGATGATGTCCGCTTTCTTCTGTATATCTATTACAAGATGATGGAGAAATTGAATCAACAATCATTATGGTATCTTGCATTTCGAGGTGCTCTCTATTGTAGATGTTTTTGCATCAACGACAACAATTTTGCAGACTGGCCACCTCTCCCCCCTATTCCAGGTATCAAATCCTCCTTCACAACTATACTAAGACTTCAAAATGAGATAAAATGTTTTGCATTCATATAAATACGTTCTCATATGAATACAAGCTTAAATTTATTACGTCTGAGGCTGATGTTCATAATTCGGCTCCAATTAATTCTGCCACTAAGCATTATGTGCATGTCATCCATTAATGTCCTCATTGCTAATTTTTGATAGAATTATGTGTATGTCATCCATTAGTAGAATCTCTAGCCTCCTAAACTTACTACGGATACCGTTTTATGTATGACATTAGACCATAGTGTTTCCCTAATGTACTTGACAGCACACGGCTTTGTTGGAATGTGCAGTAAAGCACTTTAGAGTGTACATTTAATTGAATACTAATTGCGTTTCAAAAAAACTTGAATACTAATTCAGATGTTATTTCTCCTAGCAGATAACCTAATAGTGGATGGCAATGCTCCGGAGGAAGAAATCCTTTCAGTGCTTGATGTTCCTCCAGGAAAGATGGGACGTGTTATCGGGAGAAGAGGAGCTTCCATTTTGTCAATAAAGGAATCTTGCAAGTACCATTCTATCTCTATCTCTGCATGTTTCGGTAACTTGTGCTCCATTTTTCTCTCCATCTCTCCCCACTTATTATTACTTCAATGGTACAATTTTACAGTGCGGAAATTCTCATTGGAGGTGATAAGGGCCCACCCGATAAGGTCGGTCCATTGCATTTATTTAACAGTTTCAAAGTAGGCGTAAAATTAATCCAAGTTGTTTTTTAAATTATTTGAGTTCATATTCAAATTCAGACCTTTGCTTATATAATTTCATCATCAAAGCAAAAAACAACTGGAATTTGGAATTTTTTTAAATTCTTTTGTAATTTTTATTTGGTTTTGATGTAGGTGTTCATCATAGGACCAGTGAAGCAAGTGAGGAAAGCAGAAGCCATGTTGAGGGGGAAGATGATGGACGTGTACTACTAGAAACATATCATGTTGTCGTCTTCACCCCTTTCTTTAAAAATAAATAAATAAAAGAATTCTAAGAAATTGGGTCATCTTTCTTTTTCTTCTTTCTGTGCTCTTTTTCTTTTCTTTCGGTTTTCTAAATATCACTTTGTTCTGCACACAGAACAGAACCCGTCATCTATTCAAATTGTTCTGTTTATGAAACGAAATTCTGTTGTGCAAATAAATTAAATAATTGTCAAACAAAAGGACAAAGTAAAAATAATAATAATAATCTGTAGTGGCTGAGACATTGGCAAAATTAAACGTTTAATATACAAATAAAATCATAGTAACCTATTGATATCTAGAATAATTTTCACGAAGCTGTTTGCAATCCACTGGAATTTATATATAAAGAGTGTCGCAATCATCTTCACTCACGATCAATACAATCCTCAATAACGCCATATCCATTGACGGATGTATGAACAAACTACGCACACCAAAAGACAGGACTTTCTCTTCAATATTTTGGCCGAGTAGGCAAAAGAATATGTAGACGAGAAAAATGGCGGAAATAACAAAATTACTTTTGGAAACCACCGTATTGGTATTGTTGGCCGCTGCCGCCACTGAGACTTGAGAAGATGTCATTGCCTCCCATTCCCGGCGATGATGGGAACCCAGATTTTCCAAGACCAGTCCCGGAACCCATTGCTCTACCCATGTAATACGAAGTTGGGGGCCCTTTCTCCCTTTCATCTGATCCATCAGTCAATCCACCCACAATCCCTACATCCGCCAGATTTACCTTCTTGGCTGCATGTACATGAAGTGAAGAGGGGATTACAAAAGCGGCCTAAACATGTGATTCAAAATGTCAATATACATAGTCTCTGCTCAAACAATTATTTAGACATACATCACCCGGACAATTTTTCTAAATCTCAACTCACACCTTGAACATTAAGCAAATTTACTTTCATGTACACACATAAATTATGCTCATGAAAGGCAAAATGCTAGTTGAAATGGTTGAACTTACGAGCAGATATATTAAGATCAATCAGTCCACGGCTAAGTGAGTCGGCCCAAATGCCAGATTTCACCTGGAAATCCTTCTTGGGTGGACCCTTCAGATCTGCTGAAGATTTTTTACCCAAATTAGTGTCGCTGCCATCATTGACAGAACTTTGGGAAGGTTCTGAAGATGTTGAATCAGACTGAGAGGTGAACGCCCAAAAATATCAGATTCACCAAAATTGTTAAGTGGAACAGTGGCAAAGGGATCAACAATGTTGGTGTTTGTTGGGGCAGCATTTGTAGACTTGGTTTCTGGCTGCATAACTGGATCAGGGGCGGAAAAAAGATCTACTGTTGAAGAAGCCGATGGAGAAATGGTTGGTTGAGAAGCAAATAGATCAACACCATTCTGTATAATTTGTTAGAAAAGATGATTGTTAGCACAGAACTTTAAACCCTGTATGAGGAACAAAAGTAATATTAAAATAAAACTTAAAAATGAAAACTCCTAAATTCAGTTGCTTGTTAGAATTCCAAAATCACAACTAAAATATTTTCTACATGTTCGAAGGTTGCATAAATTTAACTCTGCCCCCTGTAATCAGGGGTACGCTTTACTCATACTCCTCTTTGTTATTGTTTGGCATTTAATGACAAACGTCACAACCAAAATCTATGACTGGCTAAGCAGCAAGCACGCTGAAAAAGCTACCTCAATTGTGAATTGGCGTACATGAGCTATGTGCCAAAATTGAGATGTAACTGCATCTGACCTGAGTTTGAGAACTTGCTCCATTTGCTGTCTGGGGTGGTGCTGATACAAAAGTTGAGTCTGCAAATGCTCCAGTTTCTGCCTGGGGTGGTGCTGACACAAAAGTTGCATCGGCAAATAGATCAACCTCTGATGAACCGCTGTTAATCCCAGGCTTTTCTGCAGGAACAGGTGTTGGAGCATCTATGAAGTCATCCATCAAACTTTGTCCAAACAGATCCACTTGGTTTGAGCTTGCAACAGCAGCCTCTGTTGAAATAATATAGGGCAAAATGAAATGTTCAATTATATCCCAGGAATCATACATATTATTTAAAAAACCAAGAACAGTAATTCAATAATCAACACACTAAAAGATTACTCCATCAAATGTCATTGCATAGGATAGAAGAAAAAGCAGGAAAAAATTACATCAAAAAATAATGTGTTGAATGTAACTAGTGATATTCATATAAACGCATATGTTTGAACAACTACCAAAGAAATCAACTAAATATGTAGTACATCCTATAGCACATGCAAATATTCAAAAGATCACTATGTTTAACAAATCAAACAATCTCGAAAAGCATCCTCAATGCCTTCACAACATCACTTGTGATAAAAAATCAAAGACCCAAAGTGCATCAAATTGATTGTAGCTACAGGACACATAGTAGATGGTAAACATGAAGCAACATTTGCCAATGTCTGCCTCGCAAAACTTCCTTTTAACTAACACTAAATTAACAACTGCACCAGAGTTCGTATACTTACTAGCAGCAGAAGTCCCTCGGGGATCAAAATCATCATCATCAGGAACATTTGCGCTTTGAGTATGAGCTGAACTGTACTTATCAGAGTCATTTGATGACTTTGACACACTGGATGATATATTATCCTGATCCTTCCTGCAAGAAAAACATTCGGAAGTTAATAAAAACAAAATCACAAACCAACATATATGTGCTACAGTCTCTCTGTATACATCTGTGCAAGGTGTGTGTGCGTGAATGTGTGTGTGTGAGAGAGAGAGAGAGAGAGAGAGCTGCAGTCGAAATTGGTCATTAGTAATAAAAATCGTAATTATTCCCACATCTTTCCCTCTAGTTCTGAATCTCAGAAGAGCCTTATCCAGTGTTAGTCAACATTTCTCAGCATATAGGCACAATTGTTTGACCTATCATGAACAGTAATGATTAAGTACCTGCTGCCATAGCGTGCTGAGGCCACCTTTGAAGAGCTCTCTCGACGTGACCTGCTAGTGCTGTCCTTCTCAATCTTGTCTTCTTCATGTCGATCCCTGTCTCTATAGCTATCCTTGAACCTATCACCAGCTCCAGTACCACTTAGACCTCCATAGCGTTCGCTACTCTGATAGCTGCTACTACTAAACGAGGCTGAAGTTGCGGAACCTGACTTATATGTTATCCCAGTAGATGAAAGTCCAAAGTACCTAAAGTTGGCAATGTGCTAATAGTTTATAAGATCAAAACTAATCAAAAGATTTAGAGATTTAGAGAAGTTCAAGTAAACTTGAAAATTTAGTCCCCGAAAAATAAACCTACTTGTCACGATTCGCAGCAGCTTTATTTCTAACTTCTTGTATTTTGTCTTTGTTATTTAAAAGAGCCACAATGGTTTCCGCCTTCTTCCTCACATTTATTCCCAAATCCTTCCCATTTGGCTCAACATATTCAAAACTTGTGAGAGCCTTCACCACCAAAAAAAACAAAGGATAAAGAGGTTTGAGCACACTCAACCATATTCTTAACTTCATATCCACCAAAAAAATTCAGGATAATAGAAATAGTCCTTACTGAGATTTGGAAAGTATGTTCTATAATGTCATCCACAGCACGTTCAGATCCATGCGACACCAAATATTCTATAACAGCCAATGCCTGATACAGAAATGATAATGTTGAGGGCATAAATAGGCACATGATTCTATGAAGTTATAATACACTAGAAACCTCTGTAAGCACCATATTTGAACAATATTAAGTTATTAACTGAATTCTTACCTTATAGACATAACGCCAATCTTTTCCTGTCTCAGTCAATCTTGTCCACAAAACATTCATAACCATTTGACATTCCGAACTGAAAGATAACAAAAGTCAGCAAATCCGGGTAAGTACAGCAAGCCATGTTCTTTCTGATTCTGAAACTTACTGCAGGGAGGATTAAACAAGGAAAAAAACAGATAAATGGAGTTGAAAATTACAATTTTTTTGTGGCCTGTGAGATCTCTGCCAATGCAGATCCATGAGGACCCCAAGGTTCATTATCCGTTGCATCCAATACCTGTAGCATATCAGTAATGAAACAAATTTGCGTGAGCTAAAAAATAAAAATCACAAATTGAGAAATAGCCGATATTCATATCATCCACAGTTTACCCCTAGAAAACGAGAAAAAACAAAACGTATCAGCTACTTAAGCTAAAATACAAATTTGATGCAGGGATTTCTTAATTGGAGAAAACTTTTTCCAACAACCTCTCAAAGCTAAAAGACCAAAACTAAGTCCAGAATATCATTATTTCTGTCTAAATGTATCTTAAAAGATAGAATGTAAGCTTGCAAAATGCACAATGGTACAACAATCATTGAACACAAACAGAAAGGGCACTACTCGCACCATGAATACAATAATTCGAGTTCAGATCTACAATTTTAATCACAAAATGAAAATTCCAATGAAAAATGAAAAATTCGAAGAAATTATACGTAACCGAAGTTAATTAAACTCTATTTGGTGTTTTACCTTCTGTTCCATCTCCGGAACCTTCAAGACCTTCAGATTCACCTCCCTCTTTCTGCACATTAAGACAAGGAAATTAAATTAACAGCTGCTAAAAATGAATAAATTGCGTAAATCGAAAATGGCAAGGTCGGAAGCTGACATTTCTCGGACCGTTTGATCGAAGACCTTCATGAAATCCATGACGAATCTGCAGAATCTGAAATAATAATAAAAAAATCGGAAATTCGTGATCAGTTTGGAACAGACAAATATTGATGGAACCGCGAAATTTGAAGTCAATGTATGAAATTTTACAAGATTATAAAGGAAGAAGAAGCACCTTTGAGTCGAAACCAGAAAGGAAAGGATTGCAGATCTTGGCTTGCGTCGCAGAGGATAGAGAGAGAGAGAGAGAGAGAGAGAGACGTAATCAGGTGGTCTCGTTTGTGGTTTTAAATCTCATATACTGTCCGTCATATTTTGCAGTTACAAAGAAATTGAGGGTTAAACCGGTAAAGCCAGCGCGGCTCGCAATCTTATACTGTTGTTCACAGTTTGAGTTAAAATATGGGCTTTTTTTTGTTCACCCAAAAATAATAATAATTTGTCGTTTTTGTTACTTAAATTTTTTGTTTTTTATTTTTTGTTTCGTTAAGAAATTTTATTGACACTCAGAAATTATGAATGTACACTAGAAGCTTCTTAACTTTGGACCCGAAGTTTTTGGGCAACTTATTTTAAACTACCTTGTTAAAACTGGTTTCTCAATTTAGCAAGTTTTCCTTATTTCAATAGGACTTCGGTGAGGTTATAAAATCCACCTCAATTGTGGACATTTAAAATCACACAAGGAACTTGATACTGACTGAGAACCAAACGAGGTATAATAAGTTTGAGAACGGGTGTATAAAGGTTTTATTCAATTGTATACATGCTCCGCTTCGAGGTTAAAAGCGAAAATTCTTTGATGATATAAATAAAATTTTGCCGAATCGTGTAAATTTTTAGTTCAAAAACTCTGTAAGAATGTAAATAAAATTTTGTCGAACCACGTTAATTCTTGGTAAGGTTTTTTTTTTTCATATTGGGCTTTAAGGGTCGCTGCAGTGTAAGATTGTGGTATCCATAAATCACAATTTTTTTTTATTTTCTCAAAATTAGGGTTCCTGAAAAGGGAGCTTCTTAACCAATGTGGTTGGTGTGAGTTGTTTGGCACTCTCATTCCTTAAAAGAGGTCAGGGGTTCGATCCCTGTATCCTATTGTACAGAGTCACCACTTTGGCCAGCACTTTACCCCTAAAAGGCCAACAGGATGTGAGCGGGGATTAGTCTGGGTTGTGGTTAAGGCTTAAAGGTGCCACCTATAGTTGGGCCCATTAGGACCACCTCGTGGTTAAGAACCAAAAAAAAAAAAAAAAAAGGAGCTTCTATAATGAGGGTTTATAGTGAGGAGGCCCATCTCACCATCAAAAGGGGTGTGGACCCCCCAGGATGCACCCCCCTGTACTTTGTTTTTAGTTGTTGATGGTGAGATTTCACCATCAAAAGGGGTGTGGACCCAGACCCCCCAGTGTACTTTGTTTTTAGTTGTTGATGGTGAGATTTCACCTCCTCATTCTAGCCTCTCCATCCTGAAAAATTCATGAAATATGTTAATTGGATCTGCTAGTGGGCCCAATAAGCCCAACCCTAGAAATATATTGGGCCTGCGTTTTCTTAAGGTCGCTCGGCCTTCGCGTGCCGGTTCATCAACTCCAATTCCTAATTAACCGTCTGGCTCATTTCTTCATACAACGAACAAATCCCATCATCGTAATCCCGCTGATTATTCGTCTGTCATAGTAAATTACCTCACAGCCTGTGATATATGTCTCCCTCTCTTGTCTGGTTAAGTTATTTCTGGTACCTAAAAAAAACTACCATTCCTTGTCTGCTTTTACTCTTAAACCAGTCCAACCTTCGTGACCGATCTCACCCTGCAAAACTCTGAACGCGGTTTTCAATATTGTCAGTCCGTTTTTCTTTTTCTTTTTTTTTTTAAATATTTAAATTGTTTAGCTTCATTTATGTTGACCGTTGCTTTGTTCAATCGGATGGGTCAAAGTCACTGATCAACTTGTTTGATTTGGTTGCAGGTTCTTAAAAGATATTGTTTTGCTTGTCTGGAAAACAAATCAGAGCAAAAATGTTTAAGCGAGTGTTTGGGAAAGCAAAGCAGGAACCGAATGCCCTGCCAACTATACACAAATTAAACGATGTATGATTTTGGGTTTGTAGGTGTTCTCAGGGTTGTGCTGGAATTTGTTGCAAATCTTACGAGTCTGAATTTTGTGTTGTGATTATAGTTATATGGGTTTTTGTTTTTCTGCTAAAAGTATTGTTTTTTGTGATTGTGCAGACACTTGAGATGCTAGAGAAAAAGGAGAAAGTTCTTGTAAAGAAGGCAGCAGCGGAGGTTGAGAAGGCTAAGCAATTTACTCAAGCACGAAACCGAGCTGGTAAGACCCCCTTCAGGCTACATGTCGTTTATTTAGTTTTTTCTTTGTCTTAATTTTTTTATGAAATTATATCATATAAATGTATGTTTTGTATAGGATCCGGAAATAACTTTTTATTTTCTTTCTTTTTAATTTTGTTGGGTTTTTAAGAATGATGCTAGGCTGTTCTGTGTTCAATTCTGTTGCATGGTTTGCCATTTGTGGTGGAAGGACATGTAAAATACTAGAGAAAAACAATGGAGTTATTAATTGCTGTTTAAATCTGAACCCGTAAGCAAGTAAATTATTTAGGTTTTGAAAGCAAACCTGTTTTTTTCCTCAATTAGTATCAAATTGTATACCTTATCCTTGTTTTTTATCCAGCGGCAATAAAATGTTTAAAGAGGAAAAGACTTTACGAACAACAAATTGAGCAGCTTGGAAATTTCCAATTGCGCATTCATGATCAGGTAGGTACTGTTGTAAATTTTAGTGAAGTTTCATTTGTTGAGAGTTTATCATGAAGACATATTTTGAATTGGGGTTTTAGATGATAATGCTGGAAGGTGCAAACGCTACAACGGAAACTGTTGATGCATTGAGAAGTGGAACATCTGTGATGAAGGCCATGAACAAGGCCACGTAAGTTGCATTTAAACTGCATTCCGTAGAATTTATAGATTCCATGGCCATAATTGCCATAACAATGAAAGAAATATAAATTCAATGAACTATAGCATCCTCTGCAAAGTCAGTCTTAAGTTACTCTCAAAGCACTTTGGATGATCTTTCAAAGGAAGCATTCCATATCCTTCTGTTCTGAATTACATCTCAACTTTGGCCTTTTTAAACAGGAAAATTGATGATTTGGAGAAAACAATGGATGAGATCAATGACCAAACTGAAAGCATGAAGCAGATTCAGGAGGCATTGTCAGCACCTATTGGTGCAGCAGCTGATTTTGATGAAGTATGATCTTTGCAAGTTCTTAGTTCATTCATTCAATGCTTTATTTTCAATATATTGGGTTCAAATTTGCAACTTTGTTTCTGCAGGATGAATTGGAAGCAGAGCTTGAAGAACTGGAAGGAGCTGAATTGGAGGAGGAGCTCTTCCAGCCAGCCACAACTGCTCCTGCAGCTGCAGTACACGTAAATGCCCCGGTAGGCAGGCAACCAACCCAACCAGCTCCTCAGAGGAACAACCGTGAGGAGGATGAGCTTGCTGCATTGCAGGCAGAGATGGCACTTTAAGAGGTTACTTGTATGTATCAGGTTGGTAATTTATCTTGACAATGGAATCCTTCACTCAAGCGGGGTGATGCACGTAATAAGATTTAAATTGTCATAGAACTTAAATAAGAATTCAGCTTCTGTTGGATTAAGATTTAAACTGTCATTGAATCAAAGTTATGTTTCTGAAAGCATTTATGTTACTTCATATGATCTGATGGGTTTTGTTGCTGTGTTTGCAGTTGTTAACATATGTAGAAGGAGAAGATTAATAAAACTTGAATTATGGAGGATGATGCGAATCTCTCGGACTCTCCAGACTGACTTGTGACTTTTAATACTGCATTTGATGGTCTGTATGTATACAAAATAATAAGTTGGTAAAACTGTTTTTAGTACTCTGTAATATAATGGGTCAAATATTAGGCTTCTTTGTTCAACTAATACTGGGAACTTATAGTCTTTTTTTTTTCTTTTATCACTATCGAAATCTTATTATGATTTTACCAAGTTAAACATGAACTCTATGCTTGATCACAATTTTAGAATCATTAAGCTATGATTTCGAGCTAATCGATGACTTGCAAAATCGGCTATAGCTCACAGAATGACTCTAAGAAAATCTTAACACGCGCATCACATCAATTACATGAGGGCAATGGAAACATATTATTACTCGCCATACATAATATCGATCCGTTGACTGAGCAACGTGCATGAAAAATATTCAAAACGACACACCATAATTTGAAGGATTCAATGTCTAAGAGAAGAATGAACAAAGCATTAAAGCATTTATACGGTGAGTGTGAACCATGCTTGCAATTTGACAAAGATTCTCTACTTAAATATAAACAGAACAAAACAAGTAGGGGGGGACCATAAGTGCATCATCATATGAACACGCAAGAAAAACAAGAACCTGTATGTTGTTGCTCTGGTGTTTCAAAGAGTTTCATAATTTTAATTTTTACTTTTAGAGGGGGGGACCATAAGTGCATCATCATATGAACACGCAAGAAAAATAAGAACCTGTATGTTTTTGCTCTGGTGTTTCAAAGAGTTTCATAATTTTAATTTTTACTTTTAGACAGGCAACAAAGTTGAGGTTATCTTTTTCTTTGACTTGGAATAACTCTTGTCTTCCATAAAGAAAAGTCTGAAAGAGATGTCCCATCTTAAGTTCTTCACTTGCTGATGATTGTAAGGCATAAATGGGGTGTGATTTCTTAATCACATCAGACTAATTGCAAGATTCTTCACTTGGTTTGCTTTTTTTCCTTTCTTTTTCCTTATTGATTTCTCTTAACAGCTAAATTCCATGAATTTGGACTTTCTGAAATAGCCAATGGAGAAGAGGAACCTCTATCGTGAAAACAAGGGGCTCTTACACATTGTCTTTTCTGATTTCTGATATGGGATTTATGCTTTCTTCTCAAGTTCATTTGAAGAAGCAATGAACCCACTAGTGTAGTAGTTTAGAGCAATTGTTCCCCAAGAAAAATTCTGGATTCAAGTCCTAGCATCAGTGTAGTGTGTGTGAGTTTAGTATGTTATTGACCCTCTCAATAAAAAAATATCCTCAAAAAAGTTCATTTGGATAAGGAATATTCATCCACGCATAAAATGCCACCAAGAAACAGATAAAGAACACTCATTATGGTGCAACCTTTGAAGTTAATGTGAAAGCAAGCATAAGATAAAAGAGAGAGAGAACAAAATGTGAACCCCATCTGTTTTAAACCTTTCTGTAACTGCAATATATCCCATAATTAAGCAAACTTCAAAACCAGATTCCCAGACCTGGATAGCTTCGATGTTTTTCAAACAATCCCTAATTGGGGCAATTAGCATAGATGGAGCATATGCAATGTTTGGTAGCTTATAGCAGGTGACCTAACAATGTCTGGTAGCTTATTTTAAGATGATGACTAAGACTAACAATGTTTTGTTTAAGTTGGGTTTCCAAAATAAACAATAATGATTAAGTAATGCTTAAGAACTTAATAATGGCAGTGATTAGTGAGGCTTAATTATAAGTTTCTCTTGATTATAAGCTTAGCCTTGACACGAATAAGTCTTCTCTTCACCAATAAATTGTACGGGAAACTAAAAAATAATTATGTCCTCTCGATTCGTGAATGGACAGGGTACTTGACCGTACAATGAACAATGAAAACGATCCATGGATAATTTTAATGTTTTAATTGTGAATCACAGCTCTCAAACAGTGACATTTGACCTTACGCACACTGCATGAATAATTTAAACCATATGGAGTCAGAACGCGTTTTTTCCAAAAAGGATGGCTTCTCATTTTACACATAAAAAGAGAAAATTTTTTTATAAGTTTCTATGGGGTAATGTATGCACATGTGTATTCACATTGCTGCATGAGATGAAAATATCCGAGCGATAATGGAGACAACACAGGACCTCAAGTGTAGAGGTAACTGCTCCTAACTTGAGCTATAAGTCCCTTCCAACTTTTTCCCGACTTTGTTTTCATATAAAAATTGATTTCTTCAAACATAACCTTTGATTTTACCACTTCAAGTCCTGAAGTTGCAGAGATGATGTATGTTATGACAGAGTAAAATATCAAAAGCAGGGCAGAGTATCTTTTATGGTTATTTTTTGAGAGGGACATTTGGGATCATGATCAACTTTGAATTGGCCATACCCCCACACAACTTTCATGACCGCTGGCATATAAAGAAACAGGCAAACATGCTGAGGCCATCCAACCCCCCCAACACTGATTCTTTTTGCCATTGTACCTTAAAGACAGAGTAAATTAATTAACCAAATTTCTGAGAACCCACAATGGGAATGCCTGTGAAAGTTGAAAGCTTTATACACAGACAAACAAAGCAAACAGAGAGAGAGAGAGAGAGAGAGAGAGAGAGGAAGGGTTCCATACATGTTCATCTACTAGTCATTACTTAAAAATTTGATTTACATCACATTTTCTCCTCCTCTATGAACAGAAGCAGAGGCCCAACTGAGACTGAATATAACTAGAATAAGTGAAAAAGAAATTAAAACAAAGGGGGAACCAAAAAAGAACATCCTTTTTTCTAGCTAATATTTACTTCCCCCATTTCCTTTGCCAATTCTAAGCATTTGCTTTTGTTTCTTTTCCCCAAGCTTTTTTGTTTTTCACGGTTGGTTGAGAACCCTTTGATTCAGTCCTTGTTTTGTGCCTCAATATGAGCTTGAAAATAAATCACCAAAATTTGTACATCTAGCTGGGCCAAATTCACTGGTTTTTTCTCCAAAGCACATGGCATAATTCACATCATAAGGCAGACCGAAATCCGTAAACATCCCAGAATCATCAAGGGAACCATTTCCAGGTAGTGAGGCACACTTGTCAACAGCAGCTATTGAAGAAGAGTCTGAAATGTTTGAGCCATCCTGAGATAATGAAACAGTAGTGTAACTTTTCTTTGAACTTGCACCAAAATCTGAAAAATCCATGACCTCGGAGCTGTATAATTGATCTGGTGAGTTTAAGGTCCCGGTTTGGTGGTAGGCATTCAGTCCAGAATTAACATCAGTTAACATGTGCAATGTGGCTGGAATTTGGGTTTGGAATGTTGAAAAGGCAGAGTCATGGGGTTCAGCTTTTGGGACACAAGGCAGGGCCAGTGAGGCTGCTGAGCAGGGAAGAGTGGCATTGTTTGTGGGCTCTTTGCTGTTCTTTGTTGTGAGGTTTTGTTTTCCTCCAAATAGCTTCTTCTTTAATTTGGTGTTCCAATAGTTCTTCACATCATTATCTGTTCTTCCAGGCATTTGAGAAGCTATCACTGACCATCTAAAAAAAGTGGGGGAAATTGTTAGAAATTACCAATAGTGTTGCAGATATAAAAACCATGAAAACATTGAGTATAGTATAAGGATAAATGGACTTGCCGGCTTCCCATTTGGTTGTAGAGGCTACATATAATGTTGTCTTCCTCTTCAGTGAAGCATCCATGTTTGATGTCTGGCCTCAGATAATTGAGCCAACGTAAACGGCAACTCTTCCCACATCTCCTGAGACCTGCCAAAAATATATATGTACAATTGTAAGAAGAAGAAAAAAAGTTCAATCTTTTCTCATCCAGAAAAATTCTCAGAGTCAAACTGATGAATGGGTTTAGTATGGACGATTCACTGAACAAATTGGCAAAAGAAAAAAGGGTCTGTGAGGTCAAAAGATAGAACTAAGCATCACACAGAGTGTGTGTGTGTGTGTGTGTGTGTGTGTGTGTGTGTGTGAGAGAGAGAGAGAGAGAGAGAGAGAGATACCAGCTTTTTTGGGAAAAAGGATCCAATTTCCACCAGTTCCATGAGTCTCAAGGTAGCTCTTGAGAGTTGCGTCTTCATCAGGTGACCATGGACCTCTCTTCACATTATCTTTGTCACAACATGGAGTGCGTCCCATGGCTAATTACTCACTTCCACACACACACCACCAAAAAACTAACTTCAGAGAGGGAGAGAGAGAGACTTAGAACCAGAGACAGAGACAGAGACAGAAAGAAAGTTCAGACACGCAGATGCTCCAAAATAAGCAAATGCAGGAGCTTTTGGTGGAGAGCTTATACGGATGGTGGCACCTTAAAATAAGAAACAAATATAGTAAATGAAAAAAGGCTTGACCTTGTACTTGTACGACCTCCCCATTTCTCAACTTTAATTATAATTTCTTTTTATCCGGTACTTGTTCCTTGCATTCCAAGACAAAGACCCAGTCAACATTCACACAAAAACTGTATTGACTTTATTTTTATTTTTATTTTTTTGAACTTTTAATATCGGGTTGGGTAATATCATGATTCATGAAGTTGAATGAACCGTTCAAAACTGACGGTCCAAAATGTCCTTTAGTCGAATTTTACTGCTTTAATTAGTTGTGTTCTTCTAGCTCTGGTCAGAAGATATGGGACTTAGTCACCACAGAGAGGCACAGAGGAACAAAACCCTACTCTTGCCTTGATTAAATACTATATCATATGAGAAAATTGTGTCCAATTAGCAATAGTAAATGGTAAATTGGAACTCAGACACAGACAGTTCCAATAGTGAATGCTTCAAATGAACTTTTCAATGTGAGATTCTACTGTTTTTGGCATTTTACTATTCAAAGTAACCCATCAAATTCAAGCTGATGAGCATTGATGTCTTGCTCACAGCCAAAAGGGTTTTTAAAGATCATAAAAATAAATCAATTTCAAGTTGGTGCGGCTGCATCTCCATTGCTTTCCTCTTGACTTCTTTGGTATTTTTTTGTTGTTTTTTCTGCTTTCAGTCTAAAGATTCCATGTCACGGGCTCAAGTCGTTTTTAATGTTTACTTATATTTTACTCAACCAGTAACTCGACATCACCATTTTTTTAACCTTTAACCCCACCACCTCATTTTGGTGCACGGGGGTTAATTTAACTGGTTTACTTGAAGCAATATTTCATACATTCACAGCCCAAATCTCCTTAGGGCCTTATCAATCGACAGAAGAAGCTCAACTGACCAATTTCTTCATTGGGTTCACTTGGGCTGGGTTGATGATGCGTGCGGTGCGGGTACCACAAAGGAAAAACGTACAGAATTTGAGGAGAAGACAGCTGTACATATCTTTTGATTTTTCTTGCAGCTTGATATATCACAGATGAGAATGAGATCCCTTATACAGTGTAAGTATTTAGCAAACAAATAATCTTTCTTAATTGAGGTCCTCAATTTGATTTTCCCTTCCTACAATATCGCTTGTATAAATATATCGATAAACTAACTAGTTAGATGTATACATATATCGCCTTTGCATAATGATTCGGGGACATTAAAAGATTATGATTGAGAATTTGAGCCTAAGTTACTCCTACTCCTATACTACTGATATAAAATAAAATATTTTATATACCCAACTTCCATTAATTTACCCTTATTATTTTGTTGGATGCGCAGCGCATACAAAATCCAATATGCTAAATTATTTTTCTAATAACTTAGAAAACAAAACAAAATAGCTAATCATGACATATTTAATTTTACACTACCTAACTCTTTCTATAAGATAAAAACAAGATTTGGATAAGAGCCCAACTTGTCCACATCATTTTTGTGCAACCACCACATTTTCAATCCAAAATATATAAATATTATATGGTCCTCCTCATAGCAAACAACAACGTAACACCCAACGAATAGATGGCACAAAGGAGGGAGGAAATAGTGCCAAATATTGCCATATAATTGTCAATCAAATTATCACGATCGCGACAATGTTTTGTCCATTGGAAAAAAATATACTTGGGTCCCTTCAAAACTTTCGTTTGTCCCTTCATTACCAAGTCAATGTCTCACAATCTATTCAAGCTTGCATTGCATGGCTATACACATTTTTTTAAAGTATAATAAATATTTTCTTGTCGGGAGATAAATAAAGATTTATCCGATTGACTTTTATTATAATGTATGGTAACGTAAGCATGATAAGAAAACATTACCTTCTAAAATCATAAGTTCTTACAAATAGGTATAAACTATGAAACCTATAAATCTTTAGACAACTGATGGAGAGGTAGGTATGTACTAATATTTATGGCACTCATGAAGAACTTCTACTCCATAAGATATTTGGAATTGGTTCAAGTCCTTGTCCTGGGTTTTGGAGATGGAATTACATGTAACCAAACATAGCCCAATAACACACTCTTCAAGGGATTTTGTGATTGAAGCTTTTGTTTTGATTTGATGGTAATATATATAAGAGTGAGACCCACCAACTCAAACAGTTTTCATGAGCACGCCACTACAGGATCCTTCCCACTCAATAAGTAAAGTTGCCATGCCACTGCAAAAATCAACGAAACCCTTGGAACCACCGTCCACTTTGTCTGCCTTTTTCATTCTTTTAAATCATTCAGTTCCCTTTTTCTTTTGTTTTATTTAATCCTTCTATTCATTTAAACCCAATCTCAATCTCAAAGAGAGGGGATTTTTTTACACGCACAAATTACACAACTAAAATTTAAACTTAAAAATTTTAATTTTTTTTTTATTGTAATAGAATAATACTATTTTACTATCTAAACCAATAATACGACGACACGTAAAAAAATTATCTCGCGTGTCATTGTATTATTAATTAAAAATAACAAAAAATGATATTTCCGTTACATCAGAATTTCTCTCCTAAACCTTAGAGCTCTAATATGCATTTCAATGCATTTTTCTTACTTTCAATGAGATATATTAATCATAAACAGAACTGATGATTTTGATTGCTACATAAAACAATTATTTACACGGATGTGCTTCTCTAAACCATCACTTTCAAACTTAATTGATTGTATAGACATTAGTTATTGTAACTTTGTACAATTAAGATTAGATTCAGTAGGAACAAGTGTGGCCGTTGAATAAGATACGTTGATTATCTTACCTCTTATCACGTAAAAGTTCATTCGAATATGCAATTTAAAGTGAATTGACAACGTGCGTAAATCTTTGTATGATTTATATTGTTAACACGTTTTGTGAGAGAATGCAAATAAATAACACTACAAATGATCATCATCATAAGAGATCATCAGAAGAGATTAATTTGACGTGTAAGTTGCAACATAAGCAAATGGTGCCTCCTTGACCATATCCTCTCTTTGAAAACCTTCACATCAAAGACATTATCTTCGCAGATAAAATCCACGAAAGAATAGTCAAAGCACAACTGGTGGCACAAAGTGGATAAATTAAAAGATTTCCAATGGATAAGGACGGGCTTATCAGCTCCACAAGCCACGTCAGGAATCTAATCGCAGTGTACATGAAAACCATATATAATTGTTTATAGAGGGTGGTGGGTTTAAATTACAATGATTCAAAATCCACAGGTTTAATCATTTTCTTAATCCATATTTCCACACATAGCTCTAAATTAATAATCTTTTTACAGGATACTTTATTAAATAAATTATAATTTTCTGTTGCTTCATTCTTTATAATAAGCTTGGAAATCAAGCTTGATCAAAGCTAAGGCATCAATGAATTCTATCTGCTTAGAAACCCACAGAGTCAATTAGTCACAGACTTCATTTCAATAAGACAAACGATAGTCTGAATTAATCTAATGTTCGGAACGAGAGACGAAGAGACTCGAAGATGCAAAGACGGGAATGAATAAGACAATAAAAATAGCAACTAAATTTCATAATTCATTCATATTAGATGCCCTGAGAATCCAAAGCTTCAGACTGAAGCTTGAAGACAAAACACAACTTTTTTCATCATAATGTTGGCTACCCAGATTAAAAAACAACATTTTCTTATATGCGTAAGACATTAATTATGGGAAAAAGAAAACCCAACTCAATTGCAGAAATGGGGAAAAAGAAAATTGAGGAAATGAAATTTACATTAATTAAGACATGAAAATGAACTTACAGATATGATTATCCGATAAAATTTGACAGAAGATGCGAAAGAGAAAATTACAATTCATAGAAATTGATCAAAGAAAGTAAACAACAGCTACCCAAATCCCCAGCAGCCTCAAGAAATTCTTCTTTTTTATCTGTACAAATTTTCAAAACGGGACTTTGGAAAATCTCCTTCCTTGCTTCACAGTTCATCACATCAACTATTTACAAGAGTTTCAAAATTAAAATCCATTCACAAAAGGTCAGAAGAATCAGAAGGCCACCGATATTTAACGCATCAGCCAAAAAAAATGAATCAAAACGGAACGCGATCCACAAACGAGTTCACACTGCACTCGAGTTTCATTCAATCACTCACTCACTAGCTCCGAAACCCAGCCCACATCAGGAGCTGGCATGCCCGAGTCCACTCGGCCGACTCTGCCCATCGAGTTTTCTTTACTCAGCCTCGCATACATTCTCGCTCGAAGGTCCCTCCCGGACTCCACCCTCTCCATTGCCGGCTCTTGGCCGCAAGAGTGGTCCCATAGATCAACCGCTCCCGGTCCAGCCCGACCCGAGGTCCGAGTCGGAATCGAGGGAAGGCTACAAAACGCGGGTCGGAGAGCAGACCCGCGTGGAGAAGAACCAAACCCAGATCCCATTTGTGGGCCCCATGCAGGCTGAGCACTCATTTTCATCTTAGCAAGCTTAAAGTTCCGCATCGAAGCGACGAGTTCACTCACCGAGTTACATCCGAGTTGAGGGCTGTTCGGCGACATTGGTGGGGAGTCAGACGGCGGAGATATCGGCGGAGATATCAGGATCGAGGTGGGTGACGAACCGTACGAATACGAGTCGCCCGACCCGTGAGTTCTCGGGCTCTGCCCGGGCAGGACCCGAAGCTGTTCGGGCGTGTGAGCAAAGAAGCAGACCCGGCGGTGGCAGCCCAGCCCATCCTTGCATGGCTGCGTCCGGTAACGGGCCGGGTGGAGCCAACACTCGAAAACGCCGTGTGCGAACTCGCACGAGTCGCCTTTGGCACAGTGGCCCTTGCGGAAGTCGGGGCAGGCGGCGCCCGAGTAGTGGTACTTTCTCGGGTCGCGGCGCCGGGCCTTCTCGCCTGGGTGGGCGTACGGACACTCGGTCCAGTCATGTGACCTGCCACGCGCGCATCGCCGGACCTTGAACTCGAACATGCGGAACTGGTCACAGGAGATCGGGTTCATGGCCATGTCCGGGTCGTCACCGAGCGAGTCAGACTCGTTCGACGGAAGGTAACGGTGGAGCGCGGCGAGCGAGTCGAGAAACATCGGAGAAAGTGGAGAGTAGTCTCCGTTACCGGCATTGCCGTTTACATTAACAGAGGGATTTGGGGCGGAGAACGGCGACGTTGGGGTGAGATCGTCGAATGGGTCCCACGGAGGGACTTGAAGGGTCGGGTGCAGTCGGGTCGGTTCTCCTAGCATCATTTTCGTGTGGGGCTTGGGCTTCGGAGTGCCTGTAAATGCGAGAGAAGATGGTCGCTGGGTGTCTCATATATATAAACGGTTTTGAAGTAGGAGAAAGAAGGAGAGGGAGAGAGAGGGGTAAATGCCAAGTCGGCCACATAGTCAGAGAGTGGGGTTGGGTTTTAAGTTAACCGTGGTGGAGTTAAATAACGTAACTGCGGTCAATTAACTCTAGTAAAATATCTACCGCCTCCAGAATAGCCCTTCTATTTCCATGGAAAGCCAACGATTTTTCAAAATTTAATATATTTTACATTTTTAAAAACAATAAATCCCATTTTTAGTGCTGCACTTGCACCTTTTTTTAAATATTTATTATAATTGCTTCGCACCCTTCAAAAATTAAAAAACAAAAACAAATTATTGCTTGGAAGAAAGCGAACGAACACTTAGTTGATCTCAAATAAAGATTTAGAGGATCGAATCCAATAAATCGGTGCATGAACTTGTATAGATCTGGTTTGATGTTAAAAATGTTTTATTTTCCCCAATCAAATTTGCTTTATAACGTTTTTCACCTAAAAAATGCATGCAGAAATGGAGGATAAGGTTCATGATCAAACAAAAAAGGAAGATAAGATCAAGCAATGAAAGTCATGCAACATTTCAACCACTTCGATTATGATTGATTATAGACTCATAGCTCATTGCTATACCCTAATCTTCAAGAGGCAAACAAAAATAGTACTTGCGTCTTTTCTTTGGAAGAGCTATTTTCATCAAAATTTGTGCAAAATTTAGATTTCTAAAACAACAAAAAAGATTGCCCAAGATTTTTATGTTCAGTATTTGTTAATTATAGTTGTAATTCAATTAATAACCGAGTTTAATTTTGATTCTTTTTATCCTTTAAAACCAACAGAAAATGTAATAGCATAACTAAATTGAAATTTGAATGAGAGTTGAATGATTAAAATGACTCAAAAACGACGTTGAGTGACCAAACTAAAATCGAATATAAGTTTAGGGGCCATTACAGTTAAACTATATATCTCAAATAGGTCAAATTTTATAAGGTAATTAAAGCTCGTAATACATAGAGATTGTGCATTCATTCCAGTGAGCTACTTGGATGGATTTATGAACTCACGGACAACGGGCCCTGGTTTGGTACAAATTAGTACCACCGGATTAAAATCGCACGTAGATTTGGGTCCGGGTTAACCAAACCGGGTCAAGGTGGTGATAAGAAGCTGAGACTGAGAGGTTCTGGTGGGCTCAACCCCCTCAATAAAGAAAAGTTGACAGGTAGGCAAAATGTAATCGCGGTGGGACCCTCCGTCAATGGATGGTTCATAAATACTCTGGGATGGAGGGAGGGTTACGTGTAATTTAATTCTGTATGGACAACACGTGTGAGCTCGTCTGTGCGTACACGTGGTTAGTAGTTTCTCGAGGTGGCGGTGACTTATTTGTCCTTGGCTGACAGTCGCAGGGCTCTAATGGAACGGATGGTGTACGTGTGGCACCTGATTGGCTCCTCCACATTTGCCCTCCTCGAGATCCTCATGATCATGTCGACTCAGTCCACTGGAGATTTTATTTTTTATATTTATCTTGTTTTTCCTATATGTAAATTTCATCATGGATATTTATCTTAGAACAAAAAAAAAAAATTAAACAAATGGTTTTCCCCAAAAATAAAAAAATATCTTTAAAAAATGGTAAGGGAAGATAGTCACAAATTAACAATGTCACTTTTGTTTGATTTATGTTTAATCTTTACTCTTTGGGTATTGAGAGTTATGTTAAATCGATAATCGCTCATGTATATTAGGAAGTCTAGAAACTAATTATGATTTATTTTGAATGAAGACATGAATTTAGCTAAGTTAATTAGCGCAGTTGTGCTCCCTTTTACGCATCCAAATTTGAATTCTCCTATTCATAATTTAGATTAATTTAAAATAAAATAAAACCATGCTCTTAGTTTTGGTTATGATGTTGGGTAATGTAAGTAGTTGGATGACGGTGAATAAGTGGATAATCATTTAATCCCATGCATTTGGTTGGTATACTTGAAAATTAGAATAAAGATGATAGGCTTAGCAAAAAGAGAATGAAGATATTAATAATCGTGATTTGGTGGGGGTTTATGGAAGACAAATCTCATCGGCCCGTGGTTTAGGGCCTCGTGCTTAGTAAATGTCACCAGAATATGCAGCACAGCACAAGATTAAATCACTAAATAAACCCAAATTGAGCACCAGGTTCTATCTAATCGCAGTCATAAAACCCTTTTAAAAGCACTTGGAAGAGTTATAGTCTTCAACCATTAAATAATTATAAAACTAATGAAAGGAATAATTCTCAAACGGGTAATGGTTCCTTGGGTCGTTTTGCATCAAAATCGGCTTAAGCCCAAAATACAAAACGGGCTTTTGAAATTGGGCTAATTTAATTTAAAAAATCAAATTATTTTAAATCATAAATCCTGGGAATTATAATCCACATCAAGCTAAGGTTTTTGAGATAAAGTTCGCCAAATCGGCTCTGACAAAGTTCGAAAAATCGGCTTAGGCAGGTCCGGTCCTTTTTTTCCTTGAGGCCAAACCTTCCTTGAGGCGAGCTTTCTCTCTTCCCCCGACTTTGAGGGGCGGCGCTGATTTGATCACCTCGCCGGGCTCCTCGTCGAGCTTGTCGTCGTTCAGAATGTCTGACCCGTCTGTGGCTTTTTCAGCCTCCATGGTGCAATCGGAACTCCAAGCGACGGTAGCACGGAAGTTGTGATTTTTGTGCGGGTGAGATTAAATTAGAGTGAGGGGATGAGACTACGAGGCACGGCGCAGGGGTAAGGGGTTTAGAAAAAACATTTAAATAAATAAATAAATAAACCCAGTATAGCCGATCGGCTATACTCTTTAAATAATGTATTTAAATAATATATTTAACGGCTATACTTTTTAAATGATATATTTAATGGGTACATGTTTGGGCTTAAAATTGGCGCACCCAGGAAAGCCCACGGCGTTGCCTGGGCCGTTTGTTTTCGAATTCACCCCATCAATACGTCCAGCCCATTGAGCATAGCAACGGGCCAGGACCACGTGGCCCAAAGAATGTTAGGAAACCTGGGCCGCACTGGGAGCCAAAAAAGCCGGAAAGAAGAAGTGGGCTTGACGGTTTGGATTAAAGATAAACATACCCACGTGACCATGACTGGGAAAAGTCAAGGAAATCGGCTCGAGATGAAGTCTGAAGAGAGGCAGGTATAAAGAAGAGCGCCTCTGAAAGAAAAGGAACAAATTTCGCTTAGATTCTCAGAAGATAATCTGTCATTTTGAAGGAAAACACCATGCTCGAAGGATAAGAGAGACTGGACTCTCTGAAAGGAAGATAAGCGGGAAACGGGGAGCTGTTCAAAACTGAGAACTTACCATATCAAATTTTAAAATTCTTACAAAAGCAGTTTAAATGGAAGGCAGGCATGGCACCCCATCAAAAATACTTCGGGGGCTGTTCGTTGAGTGCTCACTTGCCAGAAAATGGATGGAACTCCTGCTTATTTAAATTAAAAATTTGAAAGATCTTTTGATTACTTGCCGCCCACTCTCAAAGGACATTTCATATATATATGAGAGGGGGTGAGCAGAGAAAGACACAATCAATCAACCAACCAAAAACTCAGTCAAAAGACAAACACTCAAAATGATCACTTGATCACAAGCAGATTTCCAAAGGACTCAAAGTCCGAAGCATTCCAATCTCAGAAGCTTCCTAGCAAGCTTGCAGAATCATCTTGTTCACAAGATAGCAACAACAAGACTTCTCCAGTTACAAACTTGGTTTAGCAAATGCCAAAGACAACAGAGTTTGAGTTTTCTCAAATACGAAAACCTCAACAAATTTATGAAAAGCTATGACTTGAAGCAGCACAGGATTCTCAGGATCAGATTCCAGCTCAAGTCCAGCCACTTCTGCCCCTTCAGATTAGATAAATCCAGTTCTGCCCATCCAAAAGCCTCCCAGGGCTCGAAATAGATTAAAGCTCTGCCAAACTCAAGCTTTGGTATCGATTTGCAGCCAAAACTTTTCAGTAAAAGCTGTTTAAAGTCCAGTCCAGCACAGGCACATCCAGTCCAGCCAAGAACAGTGACAACTATCCAGGCAGAAATGGAAGCGCAGCCCTCCTTTTTGCCTTTATATAGTCATTTTTCCCTTTTTGAGTCTTGTAAAAATGAGTTCTGCCTGAAACAAGGGAGTTCTGCCTGAAACAAGGGAGTTCTGCCTGTAATAAGGGGTTCTGTTTGAAATCAATCCATTCTGCCGTCATCCATTCTGGCCAGAACTACCGATTCTTATCCTGAGATAAATTGTGAAGTCCTTACCAGTCTAAAACATAGAAAAGAACTTACTTGGGAGATATTCCTCACCCAAATTCACAATCGTTTGTTCAAAGTCAATAGCTTGGGGCGCAAGTTATTCTCTTTTAAGTCTGTTAGAATTGAACAATTGCTAACAGTGGCACGCTCGACACACAAAGAAAGTTAGTTCAGTGACCAAACAATGGTTTTTGGATTAATGGGGAACTTTACCCTTTCATCTCAGGAAACAAATCAAAAGGGGTGAACAATTTGGCACGCCCGATGGGACATCTCAGTATACATTCTCCAGTACTTTGAAAGTACATGTATATTGGAGGTTCTAGCCAGAATCCACGTCGTACGATGGAACGAGACCAAGCAACTTTTCGAGAAGGACTAGACTCAGAAGAAAGCGACGCTAGACAGTCAGCTCATAGCAGGTCCAGGAAGGGGCGATCCGAGAACTGGTTCCAGGAGGTTACAACGCAAAGGAGTCAGGAATCTTTGAACAATATAACAGCCATGATGCGGTGGGAGGTTGACGGGCGGTTAGGAAAGATCGTGAGGCTGCTATGGCCAGAATTCCAAATCCTAATGCTGTGGTTCAGCGTTGGACCTTCCCTACTGTCCTCCACCAGGATTGGTATGGCCATATCAAGAGAATCCTCTTATTGCACAGATAGCTGGAGTACCAGGACCTGAAGAAATCCAAGCTGTCCAGAGGGAGGAGCCCTCTCGTCCAAGAGCATGAGGCCCAGCCAGGTGAGAAGCTCCTGCACCAGTTCAGGTTCCCAGAATCAGCCAGAACCGCCGGCTCCACAACCTGTGGCCCCGCGAGATCAACCACTACCACTTCTGCCTGAGGCGCTGGCTGTGCCACCCTACAGACCAAGAAGAATGGACCCCAATCCATTTCCTCCACTAGCAAGGGGCAGAAGAGGCAGATGGGGAATTAACCCTTTTGCCAACAACGACAGGAACAGGCCGGGGGCAAGCTGGGAGAAACCATCTGGAGGTTGAAGAAGAGGAAGAACACAGGGAAGAAGCTATGCCCCGACCATCCAGATAGAGCACAGGTTTGATCATGATCAGCCAGAACAGGGACGAAATCCACGTCCTGTCAATGCTTTGAATGACATGGGGGCACTCCAGAGAATGATCAGGGAAATGATGGAGCCAGAAGCAGAAGAAGAGGAGAAAGGCCAACCCTAGAAAGCCGTACCCGGCTTATATAGACCAGATTCCTTTACCTCAGGTTTCAAAGTGCCAAATTTCACCTTATTTAATGGAGAAGATCCTCACGCGTCGTCAGTTGAACACATAGGCAGATTTTCTGTCCAGATGTATAGCTATAGAGAATAATCCTCTGTTAAAACTAAGGCTTTTTGGGAATTCTCTCTAGGACAAGCTTTCACCTGGTATACCAGTCTGCCAGCCAATTCTGTTAAGAACCTGGGAGCAAATGGAAAACGTTTTCCATGACTATTATTTCAGGATCCAAGCAGGAAGTCACAATCAGTGATCTTGCCGCGCTGAAACAGAGCGAAGATGAACCTGCCCAGGATTTCATAGCCAGATTTAGGAAGCTCAAGATGAAGTGCCGAATCCCCATGGAAGAAAGACACTTCATTCAGATGGCTCAAACCTCCCTTAAGATTTCTTTGAGGAAAAGATTCAATGGGATGCTGTTCGGAGATCTGGTAGAGCTTGGAGACAAAGCATCCAAGTATGAGGAACTGCTAAGGGAGGAACAGCAAAAGAGAAACTCTTCCAAAGGCACATACTACAAGTCCCCTTCCTCCTCAATCCATTTGATTGAAGTAGAGTCAGAAGAAGAAGATCCAGAGGGATCAGAAGAGAGGAAGGTTGCAGTGGCAGAAATGGCAAAATTAAAGCATCCTATCAGCTGCAAAGCTCTTACAAAGCCACCAAAGGACCAGAAGCCGCCGCCATTCAGGAGGATTTGTTCCAAATAAACCAACACAGAACAAGGTCTACTCCTTCGACCTGACCAAAGTCGATGCTTTGTTCGATGAGATGCTGGCACAAAAGGCAATAGAAACGCCTCATAAGCTGCCTAAACCAGAAGAGCTCAAGGGTAGGCAGGATTGCAGATGGCACAACTCTTGGAATCATTCCACCAACAGCTGTGTCGTTTTCAGAGATGTCATACAGGAAGGAATAACTGCAGGAAGGTTGAAGCTGGAGAAAAACCTCATTCAGTTACGACAGATCCTTTTCCCCAAGTTAACATGGTCAATCTGAATTGGCCAGAACAAAAGGGAAACGCCAGTTTCAGGCAGGAGCAGGAGAACAACAAAGGAGGACTTCCAAAGGCCGAAAGCAACCATCTCGGCTGGGGTAGTATTATGCAGCAGATGCAAGTGTGAAAGTGAGTTGGAAGTGACTCTGGATAGGAGCAGAACCAGCCCACACACAGTGTGTTTGACCGGATTGGGACGTCGGACCAGCAAGGCCTAGCTCCGATTCCTCCTAGAAACGGACTCGGGCAAAGGGATTATCTTAGGCCGGTTGAGCATAAGAGAAGAATGCCAGAACAACCTAAGAAGGAGATACCAATAAGGATGCCGGGAAACGATAAGCCATTGGCAAGCATCATAGAGGGAAGATGGTATTCCGTTGGGAAAGCGGCAGACCAACCTTGGAATTAACCAGAACTCAGAAAAGAAGAGTTCAGAAGCAGGTGTCCACCTTCCTTAGAGACAGGGAAGATGCACAGGTACTAAGAGAGTCCAATTCTGCCAGAAGAAAGGAAAAACCAAAAACAGCTCCTCAGGGCAGAACAAGCAGGACTTGAGCCACAAAGAGGCAAAGAGAGAACCTCAGGCAAGCCCTCCGTCCTTTCAAACTCACCCTCAGCCAATCAACTTGAGCTTCCACAAGTACAAGCTGGACCCAAATCTGTTCCAGAAAAGGACCAGCATGTTGGGATGAAGAAAATGAGGAGGAACAGTTGGATTATGAACCATCTGTGGAGGATCAAACTGTTTTTCCTGAAAGGAGGAGGCAGGAGGACTGGACAGAAGAAATGGAGTATGATGAAGAATTAGATGAAGAAACCCAAGATTTTGGGGCAGAATTAGAGGACTTGTTACAAGGTGATCTAGGCATCAACATGGTGTTCATCTTGTCAGAAAAATTCAGGGGCAGGAGAAGGACAAGGAAGCACTCTGGAGGGAGACGTATTCTCGCAAGAAAGCTTCGAGTGCAGGCTGGCGGAAGTAGAAGAAGCGCCAGGAACGGCAAGTACCTGCGGCCAGAACGGGCAGAACAGCCACGAAAACAGCTGCAGAACAACTATGTTTCTCCAAACCAACCAGGGAAATGGCTAATCACCTCAGGCCTCTATTCATAACGGCAAACTTTGGAGGTATTCCTATCTCCAAGGTAATGGTAGATGGAGGCGCAGCCATTAATCTTCTACCGTACAGACGCATGAGCAAAATGGGGAGAGCAAGAGGGATCTAATTCCAACACGACTGGCGACCGTCACCAACTTTGCTGGAGGCATCACTAAAACTCATGGAATTTTGGACGTGGATGTCATTGTTGGAACCAAAAAACTGAAAATTGCATTTTTTGTGGTGGATACTACTTCTACTACCTACAATGCGTTCCCTCTACTTTGCATCGCAGCTAGCCCTTTGGCATGAAGAAGGTTACATGGAGATAGTAGAGGCCGATCCACGGCCATTTCTGCCTTCTGCCATGTGTTTTGAAGCAAGGTACTATCATGATGACCTTGGTCTTTTCACTTTCTTTGGAGTCAACCAGAACGGCCGCCCTCACGGTGTCACGGCCCAAAGGCTCATTGAAGACGGTCTGGCCAGTCTTTAGAAAACTGGAATAGGCCTTTTGTTCTGAACCTCCAGAACTCCGATGTTTAGTCTCAATCAACAGGAAAAGGATCGAGCTGCAACAATCCGATCCATTACAAAAAGATTGTTGATGTACTGGGAAGAAAGGAAGCTTATTGCGCGGAATCCAGCCATTAATATGGCAGAATTCACGCATGAAAGTATCGAAGAACAGGAAGAAAGTTTACAGGAGGAAATATTGGACTTCGCACAGGCAGCAGCACTAGATGATTCCTTACCAGAAGTGGAAGATCCATTCCAGGAAATTAACCTAGGGACAGAGGAGGATCCAAGACCTACTTTCATTAGCGCACTACTAGAAGAACCACTCAAAAGTGAAATCATCACACTTTTGCGTGATTTCAGGGATTGTTTTGCTTGGCATTATCATGAGATGCCCGGATTGGATAGGAAATTGGTTGAGCACAAGCTGCCTATCAAAGAAGGCTACCTTCCAGTCAAACAGGCCAAAAGAAGAATGTCCATGGAGACAACTGAAAGTCAAAGAGGAGATAGAAAGATTGCTCAAAGCAGGATTCATCAGGCCGGCATTTACACAGACTGGCTAGCTAATATTGTGCCAGTCTTGAAGAGAAAGGGCAGGGGCAGTTAGGATATGTGTGGATTACAGAAATCTGAATGAAGCATCCCCCAAGGATGAATATCCTATGCCAATGGCAGATATGTTAGTAGATGAAGCTGCTCACCACCAGATGCTATCTTTCATGGATGGCAACGCAGGATATAATCAGATTATGGTGGCAGAAGAAGATATCCACAAGACAGCCTTCATGTGTCCGGGGCATCTAGGATCTTTTGAGTATACTGTAATGCCTTTTGGCTTAAGAAACGCAGGAGCCACTTATCAAAGAGCAATGAATTCTGTTTTCCATGATATGATAGGGCATTCTCTGGAAGTATATATAGATGATGTGGTGATTAAATCTCCAGAAATCTGGAATCATATATCAAACCTAAGAAAGGCATTTCTAAGGATGAGACAACATAAACTGAAAATGAATCTTAAGAAATGCGTTTTTGGGTACAGGCAGGAAACTTTTTGGGATTTTTAGTACATCAAAGAGGCATAAAGATTGACAAAAATAAAGCTAAGTCCATCATAGGAGCTCAACCACCTCGGAATAAGAAAGAGCTGCAAAGTCTTCTAGGGAAAATTAATTTCCTAAGGAGATTCATATCCAATTCCGCCGGAAAAATCCAGCCCTTTTCTTCCTTGCTAAAACTAAAGAAGGAACAGACTTTCAAGTGGGAAGAACAACACCAGCAAGCTTTTGAAGAAATCAAACATTACCTCTCAAATCCGCCAGGTCTGTCCCCACCAAAGAAGGGCAGACCACTTAAGCTCTATATATCCGCATCAGAAACTTCTGTTGGAAGCTTGTTAGCTCAAGGTAACAAGGAAGGAAAGGAGCAAGCAGTCTACTATCTAGCAGAACTCTGGCAGAAGTAGAAAGAAATTATTCTGCAATTGAAAGGCTTTGTCTGGCCTTGTACTTCACTGCTATAAAACTCAGACACTACATGCTGCCATTTACCACCTACATCATTGCCAAGACAGACCTAATCAAATACATGCTAACAAGGCCAATGTTGAGAGGCAGAATTGGAAAATGGACTCTGGCAGCTCGCAGGAATTTGCTTTCAGGTACGTTCCTCAGAAAGCTGTCAAAGGGCAAGCTGTAGCAGATTTCCTCGCAGATCATCCTGGAGAAGAGATTGAAAACATGGACTCTTTGGATATAGCAAGCGCAGATCTCCTGACAAGGGCTCATGTTTGCCTTAACAATCCCATTTATTCAATTCATCTCACACCATGGAAGTTGTACTTTGATGGATCAAAACTGACTTAACCTCCTAGAAGAGGAATTGTTCTAGAAGAACCTTTAGGAGTTAGACATTGTTATTCTTTTCAGTTAGATTTTCAATGCACCAGGTGGCAGAGCTGAATATGAAGCTCTAATCATTGGCCTCGAGATGTTGGTAGAACTTGGAGTGCAGTCTGTGGAAATCTTGGGAGACTCTATGCTTGTTTTAAAATAGATTGCTGGAGAATACAAATGTTTGAACCCTGCTCTCAGCTGTCTATTTAGTAGCAGCTAAGAACTTGTTGACAGAATTCAGGGAAGCCACTTGGGAACACATCCCAAGAGAAGAGAACTTCGCAGCCAATGAACTGGCCCAAATAGCTACAGGAATACAAATCCCTGAAAATTGTGTCCAGAGAATTATCAAAGTTGGGAAAAAGAGCCTGCCATCTGTTCTGACTAGAGGAATGGAGATAGATGTCAATTCTTCCACAATCACTGAGGATGATTGGAGGACCCCCATCATAAACTACTTACAATATCCGATTCTCCCGCGAGAAGAAAGTCAGAATCATGGCTACAAACTACCTCATGTGGAATGAAGAGCTAGTCCGAAAAAGCAAGGATGAGGTATTGTTAAGATGCTTGGGAAGGAAAGAATACATGAAGGTCATGGGAGACACTCATGAAGGGATATGTGGAGCACACCAAGGTGGAAGGAAAATGTGCTGGCTGGTCAGAAGGTATGGCTATTTCTGGCTAACCATGATGAAAGACTGCATTGATTATTCCAAGGGATGTGAAGCTTGTCAAAGACATGGACCAATCCAGCAGGTTCCTTCGGTTCCTATGAATCCGATAGTCAAGCCGTGGCCATTTAGAAGGGTGGGCAATGGACCTCATTGGCAAGATTTATCCAGCCAGCAGCCAACAACATTGTTTCATCATTGTAGCCACAGATTATTTCACCAAATGGGTGGAAGCCAAGCCTGTTAAGTCTACCACGTCTCAAGAAATCATCACTTTCATAGAAGAGCAGATCATACAGAGATTTGGCATTCGGAATCAATCACCACCGCAGAGGATCTTCTTTCATATCTGGAGATATGCTAGATATGGCAGAAACATTCAAATTCAAGCTACTCCAGTCTACTCCCTATTATGCTCAAGCCAATGGACAGGCAGAATCAAGCAACAAAATAATAATCAATATCATCAGGAAAATGCTTGAGAAGAATCCAAAGCAATGGCATGAAAAAGCGCGAGAAACATTGTGGGCGTCAGAGAACCTCAAAAAGGGAAGCAACTGGCATGACTCCATATGCTTTAACTTATGGACACGATGCAATTCTGCCTATGGAGATAGCAGTCCAGTCCCTAGAATTGCCCATCAACACAAGCTGATTGGAGAAGACTACAACCAGGCCATGTTATTAGAACTGGAAGGATTGGACGCAAGCAGGATTGATACCCTCAACAAACTCTTAGCAGGAAAACAAGCTGTGTCAAGAGCATACAACAAGAGAGTTAAAGACAAGAGTTTTGAAGAAGGAGAAATAGTCTGGAAAGCAGTTCTCCCCCTCGGAACACATATAGCTGGTTATGGAAAGTGGTCACCAACTTGGGAAGGCCCTTTTATAATTAACCAAGTCCTGGGACTAGGGGCATACAGACTCCAGGATCGAGAGGGAGAGGTTCATGCTGCGCCAATCAATGGCAAATGGTTGAAGAAATTCTATCCAACTATGTGGGATTCACAAGCTGTGAGGCAGATCCAGGGATAGAAAGGCAACAACTGGAAACTGTTCCTGGATTGGAAACTGTTCCTGGATTGGAAACTGTTGCTTGATTTTAGTTTAAGTCTTATTTCTGTATTAGTGTAATCTTTCATTTCAGTTTATCAAAAGAGATCAAAATTCCAAAAATAAATAAGCTTTATTTAGATAGTCACTTTGGTGACCAAAGTTCATTACAATTCCAAAGTCTGAATTTTAAAATCCTAGTTTTCTAAGGGTTTCCTGAGACTGTCTTCTTAATTGAAAGCTCTTTTTGAAGCAGCACCCCTTGATGGATTGAAGCTTCTGCAATTTCCAAAGCCGGCCTGAAGCGGAAACCATGCTGTGCACAAGGAAGGTAGCCTTGGTCTTAGAACTGAGGCCGGCACTCAACTTGCGCTCCACCTCCCTTTGAGCTGCCAGTTGTTTGAAGCTCCTCGATCTGCTTCTCCAGCCTATCTCCAGTGGCCTTGGCCCTTTTGTACCCCTCAACCATCTGATCCAGTTCTGTTTTTTGTTTTGTATAATCAGCCAAGTTGGCATCATGAGTAGCCTTGCAGAGTTCAGAGGTCTCGAAGGTAGGCTTGAGATCCTCATAGCGATCGTGAAGGTTGAGCACGTCTCGGGCCAGGTTCAGACTTATTTCAAGAATTGGCTTGGGAGCCATGTTCTGCT
Source organism: Prunus fruticosa (assembly GCA_018703695.1). Taxonomy (NCBI): domain Eukaryota; kingdom Viridiplantae; phylum Streptophyta; class Magnoliopsida; order Rosales; family Rosaceae; genus Prunus; species Prunus fruticosa. Next base: position 51,603,455 of record CM031917.1, read on the forward strand.
TGTGCAGGAGGTCCAGGTCTCTCATCAATTGCTCAGCAGCTCGCGCGATTTCATCCAGCTCCAGCTCGGTAGGAGACTGCCAAATCTTCACTCTCTCCATGGCCTCATCCACTGCCTTGAGTTTGGCCTTGCTGGGAGGAGACTGAGTTTCTCCAGCCTGTCCAGCTGGGCGTCCAGGTTCATAGCCTCAAATGCGGCCAGTCTCGGATCAGCAAGGGAGGCTGTGATGGTTGAAACGGCACGAGACTGGACAGGCATCTGCAAAATCAAGACTGGGGATAAGTAAAAGGGGGCAGAAATCAAAGAAAAATTCATGACATAATAAAAACTTACAGCGGCAAGAACAGTCTCAAAGGGCTGACCACCACCACTGCCACGGCTCCTCTGGAGTTCTGGGCACTTCCACCTGGAAGAGATAAAGGTTAAAAGGGAAACAAGGATTTACCATGGTTTAGAAGCAGCAGTAGTTAATTCTACTTCTGGCTCAGGAGTTACAACAGGAAGCTCTCACCTGCTCCACAGGCCTTCGGAGGCAGATTGTTCCGTCAGGCTCACATCGGAAGTTCTACCCTGTCCACAGGCCCCAATTCTGCCAAAACCTCTCATCCGCTCTCCCAGACCCTAATATCGCCCTGTCTCTCTGAGCTGTGGCAGAGGGTTCTGCCTGTCCTACAAGCTCGAATGTAGGTGGACCGGTTGGAGCTACTCCAGAAACTCCTATCCTGCTCCACTAGCTCAGAAACGGGATTGCTCAGCGGCTCCTCAGGTGCTGGAGCTGCAGCAAATGCTCAGCCTCCGTGTCTTCAAAGGCGGCCAGTTTGAGCTAGTCGGCTCTGTCCGGGGAATGACACGCTGTTGCTGGGCCAAGGCAATGCTCTCAGCTATCACCTCAGCAGGGATCTCCTCCTAAACGGACGACAGAAGTCAGGAGTTAGAAAAAAAAAAGCGGAAAAAACATATCTATGAATGACCAGAACTCAACCCCACCTCTTCTTCGAGATCTTTTCCTTTCTTTTTTGGAGTTTCCACTGCCATTTCGTGTTGATTCTTTTTCAACAGCCTCAAAAGCTTCTCTCAGCTCATCATCAGTCTCAGAGGCCTCATTCGGAGGGCAGCAAACTCTTCTGTCTCGTCAGAATCAATCTCACGCCTCTTCCTAAGTCTTTTAGACCTGGTACGAAGAGGAGGGGAGGACTTTCAGCTGCATAAAATAAGCAAGGATTAGAAGAAAGAACAGGGCAGAACATGCCAAAAGAAAATGGGATCTGAACACAAGGACCCTACCAGAAGTTTCAGGCTGGGCAACACGCCCCCAGCAGAAGTGCTCTCTTTCCTTTTCTTCCCAGCAATGGGAGTGGCCACAGGAGGCTGTTCCTGCCAGCTCTTCATCCTCCTCGCCAGAAGGAGGCTCTAGGTCCCCAGCGGCAATGACAGAACTGACTGCATGAGGAAGAAATTTGAAGTCAGAACTAACCACAGGTATAAGAAAATAAAAGGAACAGGGGTAGATCAAAGCTTACCAAACATTGCTCCAGCTTCAGCCGTCTGTCCACCAATGATTCTCTTCATGGAGGGTCTGATACAGAGCAGAATTGATTTGTCAGACAAGTATAAATGACAGAACAAGAAATTGCAGACTGAACGAAGAATTTACCTTCTATGATCTGATCGTTGACATCCTGAATGGTCTTAACTGTGAATTTTCTGGCCTCTGCCTCGCCAAACACGCTTCCACAGGTCCAGCCTTCAAAAAGAACATTAACTGCGGGGCAGCCGAAGCAGGCATCCCTCGAAATCTGGCTTTCCACCAGGCATCAAAATCGCAGAACTGGAAGAATTGAGCTCCCAGGACGGATAAAGACCATCCAGATTGTTATTTATTTTGTTAACTGCACAACGAGCGTCCTTGTGCACCTCCAGGTTATCTGAATCTCTCCAGGAAGAGGCTCGATTACAACTTCTGTAATATTTGAATGGAACAATCTGTGGGCAGCCAAGTTGTCGCGCGCAGAAATTGGGATGGTAGACTTCTGCCCCCAAATGATAGCTTGGTGGTTTCCCACCTCCATAGGGCAGATCCCTCAGGTAAAGAGACGCTCAGAAAAATCTTCCTGAATTCCGTTCTGGCAGCCCTGGTCTTCTGGCTCCTTTTCAAGAGCGGTGCCCCAGGCTGGAACCAAGGATAGGTTCTTCTAATCACCACTTGCCATTGAGCTGCGGAGCGCTAAGACAATGTCTGAACCACATCAGGTATTCGTCGATAGAACGCTTGGGCACTTCGGCCGACATCAGAGGGAGAGCCAGAACCTGGTTTCAGGCAGAACTCAGTCAGGAAATCGGAACTCTGGGAAATACACCTGGACCAGACCTGGATCATCCAGAATGAGCCAGGAGCGGATATATTCAGGGGATTCTCCATTGTGGCAGTATGAGGTTCTTGAAAAGGTGAGCCAGAACTGACAGCCCAAGTCCAACGTCGGTATGGTTGTGTAAGGCTTCTGCCAAATGCCTGTATTCAAGCAGAACAGCAGAAGAACGATTGGGGAACACAAATCTGTTCAGCCAATCCAGGAGGAATAGCATATGCTGCTGATCCTTGTCCTTCTCCACACTGAATTTTCTAAGAAAAACGGAAAAGGAGCAGTTCTGGTTGATAGTAGCAGGAGGGACAGTGAAGGGCTTGGCTAGTTTCTCCTTGTTCCTCCTACGATGATAATCGCCAGCAGCATCGCAGGGTCTTCCATGGGGCCTGAACCCAAAGATCTGAGCCATGTCCAGGCAGAGTTGGCGCCATTGGACCCACACGGAAATCAAACGTGTTCCTGGCAGAATTCCAGAAACATAGGGCAGCAGCAAGCAGGTTCTCATCCCGGTTGATGGATTGCTTAGGCAGAAGGATCGCATCATAAATCCCGGCCCGCTGTCAATCCAGTCCGACCACTTCACAGGACTATTCCTTACCTCACTGGGCGGAAATGAACGGTTCAAATTCTTCCTGACCCAAGAGTAGGAAGACAAGGCAGAAGTCCCTTGGTAACATAAGGGTGCTTCGGCATCCTTCTTAATTAGCTCCGCTATCTCAGCCGGAACGAGAGCCAAACCAGCGAGGTCCCAGGGTCAGAGTACTTTCGAACAAATGAAGGACGTTTTCGTCCAGTTTTTTTTGAACAAAAGGGTGAAGTCTGCTTCGAACCTCCATAGCATGAGCATCGATTCCAGTCCGGTAATGTAATCTTGAGGGACTGAGGAGGAAGCACTTCTGGCGCGAGTCTTTGGGGAAGACATTTCCTGGGTTTCAAAGCTAGGAACAAAAAAGGGGTTAAGGATTGGAGAGAGAGAAAAGAGGAAGGATGCTGGGGGAATTTGGAAAGGAGCAAAGGCTGAGAAGACAAGGGTTTCGAAGATGAGCAGAAACTAGAGTTTCGAATTTCTTTTAAAAACTCGAAATCGTGGGAAGACAAGACGCCTGAAAGCTGGCAGGTGACCAGCCCGTAACTAGTTAGTAACTGACCAATTTCCCACGAAGTCTAGTTCGTGGTAGACGGACGTGCGGACAGGGGACGTTTTATTTCGGCGTGCAATTTAATGGCGAAATCATTAAGTCTAAAACCGTTCAAAAACGATTCAGACTTAATGGGTGCATTGTTTGGGCTTAAAATTGGCGCACCCAGAAAGCCCACGGCGTTGCCTGGGCCGTTTGTTTTCGAATTCACCCCATCAATACGTCCAGCCCATTGAGCATAGCAACGGGCCAGGACCACGTGGCCCAAAGAATGTTAGGAAACCTGGGCCGCACTGGGAGCCAAAACAGCCGAAAGAAGAAGTGGGCTTGACGGTTTGGATTAAAGATAAACATACCCACGTGACCATGACTGGGAAAAGTCAAGGAAATCGGCTCGAGATGAAGTCTGAACAGAGGCGGTATAAAGGAGAGCGCCTCTGAAAGAAAAGGAACAAATTTCGCTTAGATTATCTGAAGATAATCTGTCATTTTGAAGGAAAACACCATGCTCGAAGGATAAGCAGACTGGACTCTCTAAAAGGAAGATAAGCGGGAAACATGGAGCTGTTCAAAGCTGAGAACTTACCATATCAAATTTCAAAATTCTTACAAAAGCAGTTTAAATGGAAGGCAGGTATGGCACCCCATCAAAAATACTTCGGGGACTGTTCGTTGAGTGCTCACTTGCCAGAAAATGGATGGAACTCCTGCTTATTTAAATTAAAAATTTGAAAGATCTTTTGATTACTTGCCGCCCACTCTCAAAGGACATTTCATATATATATGAGAGGGGGTGAGCAGAAGAAAGACACAATCAATCAACCAACCAAAAACTCAGTCAAAAGACAAACACTCAAAATGATCACTTGATCACAAGTAGATTTCCAAACAGACTCAAAGTCTGAAGCATTCCAATCTCAGAAGCTTCCTAGCAAGCTTGCAGAATCATCTTGTTCACAAGACGGCAACAACAAGACTTCTCCAGTTACAAACTTGGTTTAGCAAATGCCAAAGACAAGCAGAGTTTGAGTTTTCTCAAATACGAAAACCTCAACAAATTTATGAAAAGCTCTCGACTGGAAGCAGCACAGGATTCCCAGTGAAGATTCCAGCTCAAGTCCAGCCACTTTTGCCCCTTCAGATTGGATAAATCCCAGTTCTGCCCATCCAAAAGCCTCCCAGGGCTCGAAATAGATTAAAGCTCTGCCAAACTCAAGCTTTGGTATCGATTTGCAGCCAAAACTTTTCAGGTAAAAGCTGTTTAAAGTCCAGTCCAGCACAGGCACATCCAGGTCCAACCAAGAACAGTGACAACTATCCAGGCAGAAATGGAAGCGCAGCCCTCCTTTTTGCCTTTATATAGTCATTTTTCCCTTTTTGAGTCTTGTAAAAATGAGTTCTGCCTGAAACAAGGGAGTTATTGCCTGAAACAAGGGAGTTCTGCCTGTAATAAGGGGGTTCTGTTTGAAATCAATCCATTCTGCCGTCATCCATTCTGGCCAGAACTACCGATTCTTATCCTGAGATAAATTGTGAAGTCCTTACCAGTCTAAGGCATAGAAAAGAACTTACTTGGGAGATATTCCTCACCCAAATTCACAATCGTTTGTTCAAAGTCAATAGCTTGGGGCGCAAGTTATTCTCTTTTAAGTCTCTTAGAATTGAACAATTGCTAACAGTGGCACGCTCGACACACAAAGAAAGTTAGTTCAGTGACCAAACAATGGTTTTTGGATTAATGGGGAACTTTACCCTTTCATCTCAGGAAACAAATCAAAACGGGTGACAGGTCCAGTATAGCCGATCGGCTATACTCTTTAAATAATGTATTTAAATATAACGGCTATACTTTTTCGGCTATACTCTTTAAATAATGTATTTAAATATAACGGCTATACTTTTAACTGATATATTTAATGGGTATAGTAAAGCCGAGCGGCTATACTATTTAAATAATGTATTTAAAGGGTATAGTATAGCCGGGCGGCTAGACTCTTTAAATAATGTATTTAATGGGTATCGTATAGCCGCACGGCTATAATTTTTAAATGATATATTTAATGGGTATAGTATAGCCGCACGGCTAGACTCTTTAAATGATATATTTAATGGCTATAGTATAGCCGATCGGCTATACTCTTTAAATAATGTATTCAAATAATATATTTTATGGGTAGAGTATAGCCGCGAGGCTATCCTCTTTAAATAATATATTGGGCTCTTTCTATTGAGAAATCGCAATTGAAAATCAGTTCCATTTTTCTGTTTTGGTTTATGTTATGTATGTTTGGTTGCTAGGAAGCTGATGATGAACAAATATTCTCTTACCTAAAAGGAGTGTGCTGCTTTCTGGGCTCCAATTGTCCCAGAGTTACTTGAAAAATTCAACTTTTCAGCCTTGAAACACGTCTTCTTGTTGTTTTAAGGAGTGGGATTTGGTCGAAAATTTTCAAGGAGTGTACCAGACAAGGTATTTATTCACGTCTTTTGTACTGCTTCAAAAACCATGTTGTTTAATTTTGTAGAACATGAAAACTATAAAAAAAATTGAGCACAATGAAGGAAACCTTATTCCTTTTTAGTTTTATTTTACCATCTGATATCCCTAGGATATTGCAGTTCTCCATATACTTAGGTATTCCAAGTTTCAAAACGTGGCCATCACCTAGCATTTTCTTTTAATTAAGCGGGATATTAGCTCTAACGAGTTGTCGAGTTCTCAAAGCCTACAAGCTGAGATTCGTCTCTTTGAAAATTGAAAGCCTACAAGCTGAGAAATTGCAATTGAATTCAGTATTTTTCCATTTTCTGTTTTCGGTTTGTGTTATGTTCGGTTTCTAGGAAGCTGATGGGGAGCAGATATTCTCCAACCTAAATTTCCAGTTTCATGTTCCTTCTGTTGTTTTGACTGTTTACAAACTGAGTTTGTCTGGTTGATTGTTTCAAAGAGAAGTCTTGAGGTTTCTTCACCCCTTTGTTCTACAGCAACAGACCTTAGTCTGTGGTGATCATAGATTAAAATCTTCAATGGTCGAATACGCAACCTGCGATGCGAGGCTGCAACCACAAACATGTAAGAGAGTACTTGGAAAACTGTTTTCTCTTATTCAAATAAGTGAGTCTTTACATGTTTACAAGGAGATCATTTTATATGGGAGGATCAGAATATTAAAACCTATATCAAGAGAGCTTTTGAGTTGTACAAGACCGACCCTATGATAACACTACAATAAACTATTGTTATCTAAAGACACCACTATACTGACACCATCATATTACATTGGGAGGGGGCCCTAATACCTACACCACTACGGAATGTTTAGAGTCATGGACAGTCAATTATTCTTTACACCCCGCAAGTTGACAGGCCGATCACGGACGGTCAGCTTGGAACGAAGAAGAGTAAATCGGGCAGGAGGCGGGCGGTCCCTTGGTGAAAACATCAGCAACCTGATCCACCGTGGACAAATAACGAACATCACTGAACCACTTTCTCACGAACGAAATGGTAATCAACTGAGACATGGCGCGTGCGAGCATGAAACACAGGATTGGCAGCCAAAGAAATGGCACTAATGTTATCACACCATATGCGAGTAAGGGAGATGGGAAGCTGTAAGTCTTGGAATAGAGAACGTAGCCAAGAGATGGTCGCAGCAGTATATGCCAATTGACGGTATTCAGCCTCCGTACTAGAATGAGAGACACCACGTTGCTTTTTCGAACTCCATGAAATCAAGTTGTTACCAAGAAAAATACAATACCCACCAGGTAGACCGTCGATCATCGGATCACCCGCATAATCTGCATCAGAGTAAGCAAGTAGATGAAGTGAACTAGGGTGATAGAACAAACCATGAGTGATTGTGCCATTGAGGTACCGAAGAATGTGTTTGACGGCAATCCAATGAATAGTAGTGGGACGATGCATAACTGACAAACTTGGTTGACCGCAAACGCAATATCGGGACGAGTGAGAGTCAAGTCCTGAAGGGCACCAACAACACTCCGATATTCAGGTAGCATCAGGAAGAGGATCACCATCTGTAATGCTGAAACGTTTACCTGAAACGGCTGGTGTTGACACTGGTTTGGCTTCATGCATCTTTGTACGCTTAAGAAGATCAACAATATACTTGGATTGAGTAAGTGATAAACCGTGAGAATTCCGAGTTAATTCCATACCCAGAAAATAGTGAGCTGGCCCAAGATCTTTCATAGAGAATCGCGACCCAAATCCAAAATCAAAGAGGTGATACTAGCAGGTATCATTACCAGTAACCAAAATATCATCAACATAAATTAAAAGATAGATGCGAACTGAGCCATGAATGTAGACAAAAAGAGATGAGTCAGCAAGCGAAGCCCGGAAGCCCAATTGAAGAAGATGAGTAGAGAAACAATGAAACCAAGCACGTGGAACCTGTTTTAAACCGTATAAAGAACGACGAAGCTTGCACACATGATGCGGATGGGTTGGATCGACAAAACCAACTGGTTGGCGCATATAAACCTCTTCAGTAAGATATCCATGAAGAAATGCATTTTGCACATCTAGTTGACGAATGGGCCAGTGAAACTGAACAGAAAGAGCTAACACAAGACGGATAGTTGAATGATTCACAACCGGGCTAAAAGTCTCCCCATAATCTAGGCCCGCTTGTTGATGAAACCCATTAGCCACTAAACGTGCTTTATACCGCTGAATGGAGCCATATGAATTCCTTTTTATACGAAAAACCCATTTACTTGGTAGAACATTCATGTGAGGTTGATATGAGACCAAATCCCAAGTTCCAGCACGAAGAAGTGCATTAAACTCATCAGACATTGCCGAACGCCACTCAGGAAGCTTATGAGCCTCTGAAAAAGATGTTGGCTCAACAGATTCATTAGTAAGAGAATCGAGTAAGGCATGATTATCATATTTAGGATTAGGTTTATAAATACCACTCTTAGCACGAGTCACCATGGAATGAGTTGTAGAGTCACTCACTAAGGGCAAAGACGAAGATGATGTACTTGGTAAACGTGGTTCAGAAACAAGGTTGGTGACAGAAGAGGTTATTGGGGAAGAAAAGGAAATTTGACGATGTGGATTTCGAACATAGGTGCGAAGAGTACTTTTTGGAGTGGTTGGGCTAGTCATTTCGGATTGGGTTGGAGGAGAGAGTGTGGGAAAGGTAGCAGGAGAGGATTGTGTTGGAAGAGGACATGCTAAAGATGGTTGAGGGACAAGTGGAGGACCCACATGAGAAGAAGGGACGACTAAAGAATTTTGTGGGAGATTGGTTTGTGGTAATGTGAAAGAAGTGGTGGTGGGACGCATCTGGGTGGAAGATGGTTGTGATAAAAGACTTGGTGGTAATGTAGGGGAGCCCACTTGAGAAATAGTACGATGAGGAGAGCTAGCAGGGGCAGAGAAGATGCATGCAGAGGAAGAGGCCCGACGATGTGAAGTGGTTGCACAGAATTTGACGAAGAAGAGGACACCTCGGGACATGAGCAACATTAGCCTCAAAAAATGGGAAAGAATTCTCATCAAATACAACATGACGGGATAAAAAGACTCTATTAGTTTTAAGATCAAGACACCGATATCCTTGATAATTCAAAGAATAACCAAGAAACACACATTTGGTAGACCGCAATTGAAGTTTATTATGATTATAAGGACGCAAATATGGAAAACAAGCACAACCAAAGGTTTTTAAAAAGGCATAATTAGGCTCCTTATTAAATAACTTTTGATAAGATGACTGAAAACCTAGGACTTTAGTTGGAAGGCGATTAATTAAATAAACTGCAGTATGCATGGCCTCAACCCAGTAGGATGGAGGCATTGATGCATGAGCCAAAAGGGTAAGACCTGTATCCACTATGTGCCTGTGTTTGCGTTCTGCTAGACCATTCTGCTAGGAGTGTGAGGACAAAACAAACACTTCTTCATAAGGCTTTATAGCTCCGTAATGAACTTCAATCCGAAAAGGCATCAAATCAAATCAAATCACTGAAACTACAAATTAAACATTATGAGGGAAGTGCGACATGTTGAATCTAGAATGAATGTGGCCAAAAATTGTAGCATGAAACCAGAGAGCTTTCAAGCTATCTTCTTCCATTGGCAAATATCATTGCTTCTTCTCCATTGGGAATATAATTGGTTCTTGCTGTTCACTCGTACATTTAGAGCCCAAAACACTCTTTCAATCCTCTCACATCAGTCTTAGTTGTTTTTCATTTACAGGCTTCTTTAATCCCGCTTCTGGTGATTCAACATTTGTTCTGGCTCCTGTCATAGAATCTAACAATTTACTTACAGTCTTTTCTTATGCATAAAGGGATTTTTATAGGCATGTCACCTGAACTTAATACATTTTTTTTTTGGTCATAAAGGATACTTCATTAACCCCAACCAGGGGAGCCAAAAAGAGAATGCTAGAAAAGCATACGCTGGGAAAGAAGCACATGCTGGACAGGCTTAGTGCAGGAATCCTAACCCAGCAAAACAGAATATTAAATGACAGGGGGGCAAGGGAGCCCATCAGAGGTTAAAACACCCATAATAGACGGTGGTGGCTCGATCCAGCCAGGTGACCCTATGCACCGCTCTTGTACCAAACGAAGCCGCAGCGTGAGCCGCCCGGTTCTTTTTGCGAGGGATCCAACTCCACTCGACAGCATCAAACGAAGCTTCCATGCGCCTGATTTCCAGTATGATAGGAAGAATTTCCCAAGCGCGGTTTTCATACTTCCCATCAGCACCGGCCTTGAGGACAAGAGAATCCATCTCCATATTAACCTTACGATAATTGGAGTCCAAAGCCAGCTTAAGCCCACCCAAAGCCGCTTTTGCCTCCGCCAACAACACCGAAGGACAGATTATACCTTCCGCTGAACCACCGCATAACAAACCTTCCGAGTCACGAATCATCACTCCAAGACCAGCACGATTGGTATCCTTTCTCCAAGCCGCATCAAAATTTACTTTAAACCAACCTTTCCTTGGAGGAGACCAACGGACAGAGAGGTTATCCACACTTCGCTGACAAAAGAAGCTTGAGCTGCAGTTTTTTGAACCTCCATAAATTCCCTTGTTGAAGAGGATGCAGACCTCAACACTTCAATAGGCTCTAGCTTAACACCTTCAAAAATAAAACGACACCTGTTTTTCCAAATAGCCCACAAGATAAAGCTTATATAGGTTAAGCACCAATTTTTATCTACTTTAGACGAGAACTCCATTTGGGTCAAGTTAAGAAACCACTGATCAAAGGTTCGAAAGCTCTGGGGATTGATTCTATAGTTTAACTCAGAGCCAAACCAAACTGTTAGAACCCAAGGGCACAAGAAAAACAAATGTTCCTCTGATTCTTCCAATTCCTCACAGATAGGGCATAAAGGAGACTCCCTAATTTTTCTTCGAAAGAGATTGAGACACGTAGCCCAGAGAGCGAGAGCAGTCTCCACCTGAACTTAATACCTAAACCCAACAAATTGTTATGCTCCAACCGACTCAAAAAATTGTTATAAAAAGGAAAACCAATTTGCTTGATGTACTCAAAGATAGAACAAAAAAATTCATGACTTTTGGGTAGAATACCAAATGGGTCTTAAAGTCTTCAACCATTAAAAATGGAGGAGGATTAATTATGAAACTAATTAAAGGATTATTCTCAAACGGGGAATGGTTCGTTGGTCGTTTTGCATCAAAATTGGCTTAAGCCCAAAATACAAAACGGGCTTTTTGAAATTGGTTTATGGGTTTTCAATTTGCCAAGAAATTTACTTACCAGTTCTTGGGTCAAGACTCTTGAACTAGAGGAAAGAAGGAGCCTCTCACACATACACAACTAAGATGTTAAGGGATTCGAACCTAAGATCTCTTAGAGCATCCGCAATAGTTGTTCAATAGTTCAATAAATTGATCTTTTTTGGCATCTATTGAAATGAACTGCAGTTTTATTTGCAATAGTATAGTTTAGTAGCTTCATATCAATAGTTTATATATTTACACGTTTTTTTTTACATGCTCAAATAAAATAAATGATATGATTTCCCCACTTCCCTTTTCTCCAGTTACACTTCCTTTTGCTTTTTAATACTTTTTAATCAATTTTGTTCTTTCTTTTTCATATTCTACTCTTATTCTACATTAATTTCTTTTTACTTCACTTTTATATTAGTATTTTTCTTTCTTTATACTTAATTTTCCAACTTGCACTCAATTTTCAGTATTTTTTTTCCTTTAATCGAGTAAGAAATTAAGTTTTTTTTCTTTCCTTTAATACTGAAAATGAAGTGTAAGTTGGAAAAATAAGTATAAAGAAAAAGAAATAACATAAAAGTGAAGTAAAAAAGAAATTAATATAGGGTAAGAATAGAATAAGAAAGAGAAAGAACAAAATTGATTAAAAAGTATTAAAAAGCAAAATGGAGTCTAAGTGGAGAAAAGGGGGAGTGGGGAAAACAACTCTCTAAAATAAAATGGACAAATTTAATAACACTAAAAATTGTACTATTGCAATATTCTAAAAGAGATCTTTAAAAAGAGGAAAATTTTGAATATATTTGAAAATAATAATTAATTAATGTTTTTTTTATTGCATTGAACTATTGAACAAAAATTGTGGATGCTCTTAAAAACATATTGCATTAATTGCTGTATTTTTTTTTTCATTTTTTATTGGCATGTGGGTCCCATAGTTAGCCTATTGCAATTGCAATAAGGCAAGTCCAGCGTAAGGGCCTGCCTGGGCAAAAGGCCCCATGCAGCCCATTTCTCCCTCTAGCGAGGCAAATCAGAGCCGAGCAAGTGCCTGGGACCCACCGAACCGAGCAAGCCCACTTGGTAGATCCTGCCTGGGCCGCAGCCAAAGGCGCGACGTCAGCGAGCAAAATACCAAATTGGGGTGGATTCTTTTTTAAAAAAAATACCAAATTTTTTAAATATTTTGTTGCATAAACTTCTTTTTTTTTGTCCTTTTCCTAGCCTTTTGAGGTGGATTCCTGCCCTTGCCCTTGCCCTAGCCTTTTGGGGTGGAACCAAAAAGGCAGGCTGCCACTATTCAAGTGAATAGTGTCTTTGCCTTGCCTTAACCTTTTGGGGTGGACATGCTCTAAAGGGTTCACCGTATAGCACCCTCTATTGCAAATGAGATTTTACTATTTTAGTTCAATTTCATGCAATAAAATTGCATTAATTCTAACTATTGCAGATGCTCTTATATGTAGGTCAATACCTTTTTTCATTGACGTAATAACATATTAACATTATCTTTAATTCTTCATTTATTTGTCTTATAGAAAATTACTACTCTTACAATATTTTGCAAAAACTAAAACCCGTCTTAATTTTTGGTCTGCCCAATCATTTTTTGAAAATGATTATTTCATATTGATGGAACATTTGTACCCAATCTTATATCTTTCTCGGCTTGCAGCCTTGCACACAAATTTGAAATTTGCAAATGAAAATTCGAAGTTGGGCTCCACTCTTATAAATATAATCATTGACTCAATTAGCACAGTTCTGAAAGCCCAGTCTCACCTAATTTTGCAAAGGATCCAACAGCCAGAAGATTAATATCATTCATGTATCTTGCAGTCAAAGGCTATAAAAGCAAATGAATATTCAAATCATAAATTAAACCCTGTGGAGAGCTTCCATTCCAATACAAGCATACCACCAATCTGCAAGACAAAGCAAACCCCAATCCTTGGAACAACAAAGAAAGAACCAAGATTTTTTGTCTTCTTTTCTAATTTATTTGTTCAGATTGGTAGAGTCGTTCGTTGCTTTTAAGGATTGTTGATCCAATTGTTTTGTTTGGGTTAAATTAAACCCAGATAGACAAATAAAAAATGGTCCCGCGCTTTTCGTAGTCTTCACTTTACTCGAAAATTTGCAGTTGGGATTGTGTTTATATATGAGGAGGCTCCTAGCTTGGTGCTTCAGAAGCCAAGTCTCCAAAAGCAATCAGCATAAGCATCCAAAGGTACTGTTTTTAGTTCTCTAATTATCTTTTATGAGTAAAATGCAGCTACCCATTTGTATTTCTTTGATTATTTGTGGTTTTTTGGTGTTGGGTTAGAGATCCAAAGAAGAAGCCATGGAGAACCAAAAACAGACCGACAATGGCGCCGACCACAAGGAGGTTTGGCCTTCTGCTCTGTTCTGTTCTGTTTTGTTCCTCAAGTTTTTTAGACGCTTTTCTTGACATTGGGTTATTCGTTAGGTTGCTTTTGGAGAATATTTCATTCAGGAGAATTGCAATTGTCTTTTACTTTATAAACATGTATTTCATTCAATAAAAAGGTTTTGCTTTATTCTTTTTTATTTTATAGAACTCACTGAACTTTGAAATCAAAGAAAATTAACTTTTGAACACGAAATATATATATTTTTTCAAAATAATAAACACAAAAATAGAAATTATGTTTTTATTATAAATAAATCTAAGCAGACAATCTGACGTTACATGGTATTTGATTTTTGAGTCCTAAAAGAGGAAAATGATGATAAGGGGTTAAGAAGTTGCTACCTGAACTTAAATGCTCCAAATGCTCCAACATTTTTATGACTTCTGCTTTCTCCGGCCAGAAATTGGTCAATTCAAGTAGCAGCCATGCTGCAAATATCATACTGAACCATGATTTCTCTGGAGGGCTGCATTCTTGGCACCCCAACTGCTGTGACGGCTTTGTAGTTTCAGCTGATTCTGGTCACCCAGAAGCAAAGTCAGCAGGCAATAATTATGCTGTTGTTAACAATCGAAAAGAATGTTGGCAAGGCTTGGAGCAAGATATCACTGGGAGAATTTCCCCAGGTTCCACTTATATGGTTTCGGCTTGTGTTGGAGTCTCGGGACCTCTTCAGGGATCTGCTGATGTCCTGGCAACTTTGAAACTTGAATACCAAGGTTCAGCAACTAACTTCTTGTTGATTGGAAGGTAACCGATGTTTTTATCGTATTACTGCATTTGTTTCTTTATAGATAAGGAACTTGTTTTAACAGTAGTAACCACCTGCAGAATTTCTGTATCGAATGGGAGGTGGGAAACGTTGGATGGAAAGTTTCCGCTGTCAACAATGCCTGATCGGGTTGTATTCTATTTGGAAGGGCCTTCTCCTGGAGTTGACATTCTTATAAAGTCAGTTGTGATCTCATCTTCTAGTCCAAAGGAATGCCAGGTACATATAGTCCCTTTTCTTGCTCCCTCTGAAGTATATATGGAAGCATAAGAAAGATGTAGCAATTAAGTGTTGTTTATGGAAGAAGTTTGCAGCGACAGCTATCAATTTTTTTTAAAGTAGGAAAAGGTCTTTTTCTTCTTTGCTATCATCTATTGCTGATTGATTTTGGAATGTGTATCTTCCTTTTGTGTTTTGAAAGAATGGAAGCTCAGGAAATGTCAATCTTGGGGATGAGAATATAATCCTAAATCCAAAATTCGATGATGGATTGAATAACTGGTCTGGAAGAGGCTGCAAAATTGTTCTGCATGACTCGATGGGAGACGGGAAAATCGTCCCTCAAACTGGAAAGGTATTTGCATCTGCAACAGAACGCACGCAGAGCTGGAATGGCATCCAGCAGGACGTCACTGGAAGACTGCAAAGGAAGCTAGCGTATGAGGCCACTGCTGTTGTTCGGATATTTGGTAACAATGTCACTAGTTCTGATGTACGGGCTACCTTATGGGTCCAGTCACCAAATCAACGTGAACAGTATATCGGCATTGCTAAGTTATTATCTTTCTCCATGTCTCTTTCTAATGAAATTGTCAAATAATTGGTTTTTACAAATAAAAATCTCGATTATTATGTTAATTTGCACCTGATCAGATTAGCCTTAATCTTAATCGAAGTTGGTTTGCTATAAAGTGTGCAGGCAACAGACAAGGATTGGGCACAGTTGCAGGGGAAGTTCCTTTTAAATGGCTCCCCATCAAAAGTAGTCATTTATCTAGAAGGTCCACCAGCAGGAACGGATATTCTTCTCAACAGTTTTGTTGTCAAGCATGCTGAGCGAGTCCCTCCCTCTCCTCCACCAGTTATTGAGGTTGGTTGAATAAGTGATTCTTTTTCTATAATATTTCTGAGCATGTTTTCTTGGAGCTGAATACATAGATATAAGCACTCAAGTTTTGGCTTTTGTTTTCATAGAATCCAGCCTTTGGAGTAAATATAATTGAGAACAGCAATCTAAGTAAGGGCACCAATGGCTGGTTTCCGCTTGGTAACTGCACTTTGAGTGTCGGAACTGGTTCACCCCATATACTTCCTCCAATGGCAAGAGATGGCCTTGGACCTCATGAACCTTTAAGCGGTCGCTACATCCTTGTAACGAAGCGCACACAGACTTGGATGGGTCCTGCCCAGATGATTGGTGACAAACTGAAACTCTTTTTGACATATCAAGTATCTGCTTGGGTTCGGATCGGTGCTGGAGCAACTGGTCCACAGAATGTGAACATTGCACTTGGTGTGGACAACCAGTGGGTGAATGGAGGGCAAGTTGAGGCGAGTGACAACAGATGGCACGAAATCGGTGGTTCCTTTAGAATTGAGAAGCAACCATCCAAAGTAATGGTTTATGTCCAAGGCCCTGCTCCAGGTGTAGACTTAATGGTTGCTGGAGTTCAGATATTCCCTGTTGACAGACAAGCAAGATTTAAATATTTGAAGAGGCAGACTGATAAGGTAAAGGGGTTGTTCTTTCATTTGTTTTGCAAGCATCAGTATAAGTATTTCCAGCATAACATTATTACCAGCATCATCAAACTTGTCTCACTGAGCATTGCTTCATAAGATAAGAGCCTAAAGTATATAGTGATCTGAATTCGCATTCCCCTAATTTGTTCAGAATTTGAGTATTTCTCCTTGTTGGAATGCAGATCCGGAAGCGTGATGTTGTCCTAAAATTTTCAGGATTGGACTCAAGCAGCCTGTTTGGCAGCTTTGTGAAAGTTAAACAAACGCAAAACAGTTTTCCATTTGGGACATGCATAAGCAGAACAAACATTGACAATGAAGACTTTGTTGATTTTTTCGTTAAAAACTTCAACTGGGCTGTATTTGGAAATGAGTTGAAGTGGTATTGGACTGAACCCCAAAAAGGAAATTTCAATTACAAGGATGCTGATGAGTTGGCGGACTTATGCAAGAGTCACAACATAGACATCCGAGGTCATTGTATCTTCTGGGAAGTGGTGGACACAGTCCAGCAATGGATCCGTTCATTGAGCCAAAATGACTTGGCAACGGCTGTCCAAAGTCGGCTCACAGATCTTCTTACCCGCTACAAAGGGAAGTTCATGCACTATGATGTCAATAATGAGATGCTGCATGGCTCATTCTATCAAGACAAGCTGGGTAAAGATATCAGAGCAAAGATGTTCAAGAATGCAAACCAACTGGATCCATCTGCAACTCTGTTTGTGAATGATTATCACGTTGAGGATGGATGCGATACTCGATCATCACCAGAGAAGTACATTGAACATATTCTTGATTTGCAACAGCAAGGTGCACCTGTGGGTGGCATTGGAATTCAAGGACATATAGATAGTCCAGTGGGGCCGATTGTTTGTTCTGCTCTTGATAAATTGGGCATTCTTGGCCTGCCAATCTGGTTCACAGAGCTTGATGTGTCATCCGTCAATGAACATGTTCGAGCGGATGATTTGGAAGTGATGCTCAGGGAAGGTTTTGCCAATCCTGCAGTAGAAGGTATAATGCTGTGGGGTTTCTGGGAGTTGTTTATGAGTCGACAAACTCGCATTTAGTGAATGCAGAAGGTGATGTGAACGAAGCTGGAAAACGTTACTTAGCGCTCAAGAAAGAGTGGCTTTCTCAGGCTCATGGCCACATTGATGAGCAGGGAGAGTTCATATTTAGAGGCTTCCAAGGAACATACAGTATAGAAATTGTCACTGGCTCAAAGAAACTTGTGAAGACATTTGTTGTTGGCCAGGGCGAGTCGCCGGTGGAGGTGCCCGTTGCCCTATAAATTTGCTGCTTCACTCAGTGAAGGGGTCATTATTTTCATACCTTATATTTCAAATTTGTGTTGCACTGTTGTCACAGTTGTGCACAGAAAAAAGGTTCCACATGTATAAAACACAGAATAAGAAATAAGATGAAGTTTGTTGGTTGTGATCAGCCCAACACAGAATATAAAACGAGCCCATTAGGCCTATTGAGTTATTTTTGACTAACTTACACACAAAAATGTTACGAATTTATGTACATAAATCGTGTGGAGTTACATAAAACTTTACTAAATATGTAGAAGAAGAACAAATGAGGGAGGAGCATGTATAAATCGTGTGTCTGCCTATCTCCTCCTAACAATCATTTGGGTCCCAAATGATATAAATCATGGAAATTGGGCCCAAACCCAAAATGCCTTTATCAAAGGGAATGGGCCCACCAACACCATCACATCAATCTGATAGACTCCCACCATCTACTACTACTAGCTATATATATCACTATCACTATGACAACTAGTTGGAGTTGGGAGAGAAAGACTTCTCTCTCTCTCTCTCTCTCTCTCTCTTCCTTACCATGATTATGATGATAAATGGGACCCAAACACAGTCCAATCCCTGTCTCTAAATACTTGGTTCGAGTGGACCCCACACCCCACATGGGTGCATAGTAAGGCTTGCCCGTGGCTCATATTAGCCGACCCTCTTCTGTATCTCTCTTCTTAATGCCCATTTTACCATCCATATATATATATATATTTGGACTGTTTCAATTATGATAGACAAGGATTTGGGCCGTTGTTTAATGTAATTTATTAAATTTGACAATAGTTTAACATATTGTGTTTTATAAATTACACTTATAAAAATTTTCCTAACTTTAAAATTAGTTCGAACTCAACTTCAATTCAATCCAAACCGACGGTACGATTATGGATGTCAGCATCACGAGCGTTTTCGATTGATATGATGGGGGGTGTTGGGTGGGTCACAGACGAATCAGAAGGTTTGAAAGAAAAGTTTATTTTCTTCTTAAAAATGGTAAAATAAATTGTACGAAGAGAAAAAAAGAAAAAAAGAAAAGTTTGAAGGGAATGAATGAATGATCGGTGGAGTGAGAGACTGAGGGAAGAGAGAGAGAGAGGAGTGGGGACTGGCAGGAGGAGCAGAGTGAGAGAGTGAGAGAGAGAGTTATGATGTCTAGTGCATTGGGAAACAGCTCCCGCGCTGTTTTCGCGCGCCTTCCCCCAAAACGACATCGTTCGTGGGACCCAGCCACCCGCTCTGAATTAAGCTCCTGTCTGTCATTAACCAACACCTCCCCTGCCACTCACACACAGTCTCTCCCTCTCACATTTGAATAATGTTTTTATTGTTCTTTTTTAATACCTTAAAAAATAATAAACTCCAGAATTTCTTCACCGAGTGCTAATCAAAATGACTGATGGGTCATCCACTGGTAGTTCTCTGAAACCCTAACCCTATAGATTAATATAAATCCTGAAATGAAAACATCAACTTCTCGCACGTGCTACATTTTTAAACATTTTATTCAACTTGTCATAATTCAGATTTTATTTTTAAGTAGAATAAGTAAAGGTTTTCTTTTCTTGCTTTTGGTTTCTTTCTTCCTTCCTTCTTTTTATTTTAGAGTTCGGATTCTGAATCTGAATCTCTACCCAAGGATTCAGAGTCAAGTACTGATAAGTGACAATTAACACAAATAATTCTTTTAACTCAAACTGCGTTGACCCATTTCCCACGAGACAAACTCGTTTGGTTAAGCGGCTTAATCAGAGAATTTAGCAGTAGACATAATACAGTTGTTCTCGTACACAGCTATAAATGTTTTGCATAATCCCCAAATGGTTTTTCCTGTCTTAATGTCATGCGCTGGATTGATTATATCATGTGATCGTATAGCATGGTCATACTTTGTGTGTGCTAAATAAATTTTTTATTGGGCCACGTGGAAGACATGCAACAAGATTTACTGATAATCAAGAGACATATGGTATGGGTCACCATGAGTGCCTATTACAATAGTAAATTATAATTAATCATAGCTACGCTGCGCATATATGAATTGAAGAGTAATGAATAAAAGTAGAAGCTTTTGACTGAGATTCTCTCCTGGTTGTTGGAGTGGGCATCAGCATACTCAGCTACAATTATTATGATCTGGGACATTCAAAGTGCAAAGAGAAAGCAGATTCTGTCCTGTTAGCTTTTGCTAACTCGGGTAATTTTTAATGATAGACATGTGGAAAACCAATTTGAAATGAAAGTCCATGCACTAAAATTGTTTATAGTGAGGCCTTTAATTACTTTGGAAAAAAAGCTTAACATTGAGAAAGAAACGTTCTGCTTAAGAATCATTAAAAAGTCACTTAAGTTAAATCGTAATATCTTATGCTTTCAATTCAATCATGCAGATGTCATGATTTACATGCAGCTTATAACCATTAATTAATTAATCTACTTTGAAACTAATTATCATACGCTGCTCAAAATTTTAAACTTTTGCTGGAGGGAAGCGTTGTAATAATATATAATTACTAGATTTATATTCCTCTAATATTCAAAATTAGTTTTTTGGGATTTTTATCTCTAACATAGAGCATCAAGAAATGCCTCATGTTTTTTGGGATGCTGACATTCTTCTTAATATTGTTTATTCTGGTAAGAAGAATGAGGAATAAAATACTAATTTTCATTTCTCACTCCCAAATTATTCTCGCGGCGTTTGAATATAAGTGATATTCTACTCTAAATTACAGAGAAAAAGGGATTCAAAATATGACAAATTCAAAGTTAAAACAACATTGCCAATTTACAAACTCCCTCGTCAATAATTCAACCCCCTACAAATTACATGTCCAATGAAAATGAAACTCATAAGAGCCAAAAAGAAAAGAAAAATCGTACAGATTCAATAGGTTATTGATGCATGATATTGCAAAAAGTCCATAGGTAAAGACAGACAAGATACCTTTTCTTTATTCAACAACTTGAGTCTTTATGTTTACGCTAATTATATTATTTTCTGTTCCCATCAAATCCGACTCTTAAAGATGAAATTAGACATATAATACCTTATTCTTAATCTTTTAGTCAATACTTAGTGCTCATCACTGTACGATCGAAACAGCCAGCTTTGATCTTTACTCTTACAAATTAAAGACAAACCTTTAATTGTTTCACATTGGTTGCGACCCTCCAACCTCTTCACTTTCATAATTAGACACAAAAGTCGAATACTTACCGAGCTAATAAAGCGAAGACAATTGTTTTAAACTTATGCCCTTGTATGCTAAGCAGCTGGGTGGGGACTAATGATTATCTTAATCTCTAGGTCTTCAAAACTTGAGTACGTGGACAATATCCTTCCACGTATAGCTTGCTAATCTGGAATCACAGCCGAACATTATCTCCTTGGATGCTTTTCATTAAGTTTGATTGGTTGCTTAACCAAGTATTTAAAATATATTATCTCTCCTTCTACGGTACGTAGTGTATGTCTTGTCTTGTGAAGTTGTGATGTATTCAAAAAACCTTTGTCTCACTCTCACTCATGAGACCAACCTTTCTTTTTGAGTAGAACTAATTAAATAATGAAATAGAAAGGAGCTGCCCATCAAATTTCTGGTAATTCAAGTGTATTTAATTTATAGCGTCGTATTTGTTTATGCTAAATCTAAATTTACAGATGAATGATAAATTTATAGCATCGTATTTGTTTAATTATGCTAAGTTTTAATTTATAAAAGAATAATAAATGTGAGTTAAGTCAGTCAGTGAAAAAAGCAGTGCATCTATCATTTAGAATAGTTTGAAATGTTGCGAAAACAAAACCAACTACGGATAAAAAGGTAAACTATTAACCTGTTGCAGTGAGAAAATTTCATCCAAGTTATCTTAGTTATAGCTTTGGTAAGAAAACATTACCAGCATTGAAGGAAGTTTTGGGTTGATGTTATTTATTTATGCGCTCTGTTGTAAGTTGTGAGTGAGTTGACAGGAACAGCTCATTCATATGATGATGAGAAGATGCCAAGATGGTGATGTGATTGGGAAAAGGGAAGCACCAATAATAGACAGGTGAACTGTGCATCCAATCTAATCCCAGCCAACTCAAACCCGATGGTGCATGTATATATTCGTGTTAGGATCACAACTTGCCACGACGTTTCTGATTGGACAACATTAAAAATCAAAAATACCAATACTACGTATGTTACTCATGTCCTCCGATGTATAAATTGTTAAATTTCCTCCCAAGTTTGGTCATCTCTTTTTTTTAAATCTCTTTAGAGTATAACTTTTAAAGTTAGTCGATAGTTTTCGTGATATTCAGTGGAACTATTTCTCCTTAAAGAAAGGGGCCAAATCCAAACTGGTAGCGGCCCCAAATTAGAAGGGGGTGCAAGGTGTACTGAGCTCCTATTTTAATTTATTTATGTTTTTTGTAATTCACCCATATTTTAATGTGAGCAAGGAATGAATGTGTCAATTTAAGTTTGGTTTTACCAACGGGTCTAATTCCGTGAAAAAAAACATTAACTTGCAAATCATTAGTCCCATGTTCGAACTCCCACTTATCCTGTGAGAAACTCCTATTTTCCTTACAGTTTAAACAATAACTTGTATTTTTTTTTTAAACGTTAAATTCCACTTTGCCTCACATAAAACCCATTATTTAACCCTTCATAGGGTGTCTCTTTAGCAAATTAAATCTACTATTTTGTAACATGAAACCCAGTATTTTACACTTTATAGGGTGTTTGTTTAGCAAATTAAATATACTATTTTTCACTGCATAATGTCTATCTTCTCCTTTTTTTTTTCTTTTTTTTTTTGGGTCAAAGAAGTATTGTTCTTGGGGAGTGAGTGAGTGAGAGAAAGAATAGTCGAAGGTGCATGGGGAAGAGGCGAAGAGCAGTGTGAGTGAGTGACAAGTGAAGATGGAGGGGGCACCTGCTTCTAGTACTAGCTACTAGCTACCACCCTGGTCATGTCTTCCTCTTGGACACGTCCAATCTTTCCCTCATCTCAACTCTGAAAAAAAGCAGAAAGAAAATGCAGTTAAAAACTTAAAAGCATAAGCTTACTGGCTAAGGACATGTTTGGCAATTGGTGCATGGCCACGGCCCCCCCACGGCTTTAGGTGTACATGTAGCGCGAGTCTCCCGGGGGGATTCTTTACATATAAAAGGCCCTCTGATCATCTGATCAGTTTTCAGTGGGGTCTTTCTCTCTCTTCTCCTCGCTCTCTCTCTCTTTACATTCTCTGGGAGCGTGCGTCGTGCGGGTAAGAGAAGGTGGTCGTCGCCGCCAGCTATACCTCGTGTTGCAGTGCTGCACACCCAGCAAAACGACGTCACACCACACACCCCACCCTCCCATTCCCTTCTCTACATAATATTTTAATATTATTGTCTCACTGTTACGGTTAATTTGTCTTGCTCTGTTTTGCTCTTTTTCATCTATGTATGCGTCATTTGACTGACTCATTTGTACACACAGCCCTCCTCTGGGACCC
The DNA here is from genome assembly GCA_018703695.1 of Prunus fruticosa. Lineage (NCBI taxonomy): Eukaryota > Viridiplantae > Streptophyta > Magnoliopsida > Rosales > Rosaceae > Prunus > Prunus fruticosa. The sequence goes on from CM031917.1 coordinate 51,626,497, forward strand.
ATTCCACTGTTTACCGTTGAAATTTCGTACTCCTACGGTCCTACCTGCTATATACATATATTACTAATAATACAGATTGCACTTCGGATCTTCTCTAGTGACCTAGTCCCCTGTATGCATGTATGAAAGTGAATAATACATGTGTTATATACTGTACCTGTGTTATAAGTTGATATGTATGGATATTTATTTTTTTAAAGAGAAAAAAATGAATCATGTGCGTCCATCTATATTATAACATACAACCAAAGTATTATATATTTTCTCTTTCTCCAATGACCTAGTCCTTTGTATGCATGTATGAAAGTGAGGCCCCCTTACTATTCATTATTATTTCATCAATCATTTTTCAATTCCTTTATTGCCCCCTTCTTGTTAATGAGTAACCCTCACACGATGAGTGTTACAAAACGAATAAATGTGTACTTCTCAGAGCGAATAAGTTTTTCCTCCAATTAAGAGTGGAAAATTTCACTACGACTTGCTCACTTGTGTATGGGAATGAGTTTTACTGTGGAGTTCAAATGCGAATCCTATTATATTATGAGACTCATATGTATTAACGTTTTATGCTCACATAGGCATATTAAATTTTCATTTTTGGATAACAAATTCTTCTTTTTTTCTTCTATACAAGTGCACAAAAATAAGGAGGAAGAAAACCAATTTTACCTTGTAATTTTATAACAAATCTATTTTCTACCCCCATCCCCCTTCCTAACATCGGCACACCCAAAAAAAAAAAGCAATTTTCAAGGCTAGGGGGTCTCTTGTTTAGTAGTTGTGCTCTTAAATGTAAACATCATTTAAGGGTATACTACGTCGTACCTATTCTCGGAAAGTTAGGGAGAAGTAGAAATTTTTTTCTCGTTTATTCTCGATAGTAATGCGACATTAAGTCAATCAATTGTCATTTCATTATAAATTCTTCTAGGTGTTCGATGAGAGGTTAGCTACTCAGATTTGCATTCAGATCCTGTCGCTTGAAGGAGAAAATGAAAGCGGAATATTGCTGACCTGTTAAATGTGTAGCTGGTTAATGTGATTATAAGGTGTAAATAGCTAAGCATGTGTGTTAGGCATTAAGATGCTCTAAACCGTTGAATAATAAAATCCAAGTCAATGGAAAAGAAAAAAAGATGGAGCGTCTTGTAAGTAAGTGAATAATACACGTCTAGATTATTCTTATCGTCATCAAATCAATAATTATTTGATGTTACAGTGGATAAAGCAGCTCCAGGAACACAGTAAAAACTTGATTAAACAACACTTTTGTCATGTTTAACTAAAACAATTAGGCAATGAGAACATCATCATTTTAGTGATATGCTTATCCTTTAATTGCGCCTGTCATTAGTGTGCTTTGGTTAATGAGACAAAACCCCAAGGGAACTGTATCCCCAATTTGTTTGTCCATCACTTTCTCTTTTGGGTGCTTATTGGACCTGAAGAAGAATAATTAATGATTGTAAGTGCAAATTATAATGGGGTTATGGTATGGATAAGATTTTTTTTATTCATTATTTTTTTGTTTTCCTATTTTAATTGAAGAAGGGTTATATGAGATTGATGAAGGAAGTTTAGGTTCATCTTAAAATCGACTGGTTATGGAGTGAGTAGATTTCTTTATTCAACTGCCAATTCTCGAAATAGAAAAGGCGTGAGGGATTATAGTTTTAGTATAAGGTACTTATTTTCACCATAAAACTCAAATTAAAGTGATGGTTGCACACAAGTTTCAGCATCTAATTTAAAATTATACATTTCTAATGTGAAATGAAGGGTTTAGCGGAATTCGTAATTGTTGAGTAACCAATAACTATTTGGTGTAGTGATATTTAGGGCTGTTCGGTAACGTTTTTTGAGAATGAAAATGAGAAAACAAATTTTATTTTTTTGGATTCAAAAATGCGTCATGTAGATTAATTGGAAAACATATTCATAAAATAGAAATAGTGAAAACGTGTATGATTGGAAAATTTGAGAATAATAATATGTGAGTTATTTTTCAAGTATACTTTTTGCTAATTTATGTCCTAAAAAAATATATGATATTTTAAAGGTTAAAATTATTACAAATAATGAAAAATGTATAATTAAAATAATAATAAAATATACTTTTAAAAAAAACTAAATAATAAAATTTTATTATATTTAGTTTAAAATAAATATAAAATTGAATAATATATGATAATTTTAGAGTGCTACTATTTCCACCCCCTGTCCTATTTCTTCATCCACCTTATCTTCCCACCCACCATGTAAATTTGAAAATACACAATCCTATCTTTTCACCCACCATTATTCCTAAAATATCATTTAATTATTAATTCAAGAAAATTCTCTTTACTAATCCATTATCTGAATCCTCTACTTTGGTTTTTCTCATAATTAAAATATACAAATATATTTTCCTTAAAAAACGTAAATTAAAAAATAAAAATTATTCTTAAATAAACGCCGAGTTTAATGTCTTTCCTCCTCTTACTTGTTCTTCTTCCTTTCTCTCCAAGCGTCTCTGTCTCTTGAATCCAAAAATTCCCACCCCCTCCTCTCCAAAAAGCTACCCTTCACCATTGTACTAACATGGGTTTGATTTTGATTAATATTTTGATAGACCGAAATTGGACACTTTAGCTACCCAATTCTCATCCAATAGAATGTTTGTGGTTTTCACACCTCTATGGATGATGGTGTACCTGGCACTAGTATGAAGATAATGTAAACCTCTAGCAGCTCCAATGCAAATTTCCAACCTTTGCTTCCATGGGAGGTTGGTTGCTCTTGTACAGGTGTTCCTTTACAGTCCCATTAGCCATGTTATCATAAACAAGAACCATCTCACCGTCTTCTTCGCAAAAACCAATTAAAGAGACTAAATGTGTGTCTAACCTTTGAAAGCATCTCAATTTCAGTTTGGAATTCATGAACTCCTTGTTCTAAAAAAAAAAAAAAGAAGTAAAAAAGAACAATATATAGAAATAGAACATTCTCCCAAAAGTTCCCTCTCTCATTCATTATTTGGCGTCTCTTTGTTTAATTAAGGATTTTTTTTCTCTCTCTTTTAATTCTTATGAAATTGAGTTTTTATTTTAGGGTTGAGATTTTTTCGTCAAGTCCTTAAAAGTCATTTTACAAAGGGGTAAATTTGTCTATAAAATTTTAAAGATAAGGTGGGTAGAAAAATAAGACAGGGTGGGTGGAAATAGCAGCACTATAATTTTATTATTAAATTAATATACACTGGGGTAGTAAAATAAAATAATGAAGTGGAACGAAAAAACTTAAAATTGAAAAATAAAATTGACGAATAAAAATAAAAAGTAGACCAACCAAAAAAAAGCAATCAGACCAATACATTGGGTAGAAAATGATAATGATAATTTGGTGTTTTCAATTATTTTACATGAGTTTGAATTTGTTTTCAGAAAACGAATTCCAATAAAAATGAAAACGACATACCGAAGGCATTTTTTTATAGAAAATGAAAACGGGACCTTAAAAATATTATCGAACGGCCCTTTAGTCACTATTTTGTTATACCTAAAACTTGTTGCATCTAGAATTCGATTAACTAGTAGAAATTTTTTCTTATAATGACACATGAAAAAATTATCCCACATATTATTGCGCTATTGACCAGAATAATAAAAAGTGCTATATCCTTTGCATGAAAGTTTCAGTAAAGCTATATTAACTTAAATTTTAAAAAATTAAATAACAAAGAAAAAGAAAAGAAAATATTTTTTTATAATAAAATTCAAAAGAAAAGAAGAAAGTTAAAATAGTGCCCCAAATGTCTATATATGCGAAAAGAAACGAAAACCATATTATATTAAATTAAACGAGAAAGGAGCAAATAAAAGAGTCAAAAATGGGAAACGTCCGTGAAACAAAGGTTAAAAATCAAGACTAAGAGGGAGAGAGCAAGAAGATCAGAGAGAGATGAAAGAAAAATCTACAATCTATTGAGTTGCCTTACTGCTAGGTCTCCTAGAGAGTAATAGCTTTTAAGCATTTTCAAATATTTCTCTTTTCTTTCAACAAAGCAAAGCCAGTCTCTTTCAACCTCACCCTCAAAACGGGGAGCCCCAGTTGCCGGTTCCGGCCACGCTATCTCCTCCACTTCCCTCCTCTCTCTGATATTCCCAAACCATCAATCATGATTCAAACGCAAAAGCACAATTGATACATATTCTGTAACGCAATTATAACATGCTTAGTTCCCCGTTTAGCTTCACTTCCTGGCCTCCATAATTTCATGGTTTGCCAATAATAATACTTCCCATTTCTCCCACTCAACTCCTTGACCTTTTTTGCGTATAAAAACTCCGGCCATGCTTTGTTTGTCCACTAGGGTTTTGGTCTCTTCCTCTCTTGCTCTATTTCTTCTTCTTGTTTTAGGGTTTTAGTTTGCTCTTCTTGATTGGAAATCATCTGGGTTTGTTGAGAGGAAATGGAAGAGTACAACCAAATGGATCATGAGAGCTCAGGTGGTAGAGGAAATTTCCTGTACGCCTCACCAAATCTTGGAGGCAACTATGGGAGGGCAAGCCATGATCATCAGATGGGCATCAACGCCTTTCATCTTCAATCGAGCGGTGGTGGTGATTTCCACTCTCCAGGAGGAGCACACCCAATTAATGTCAAGACTGAAGCCAGCACATCCCATCATGGCCATCACAAATTTCAGTACAACAACAACAACAATAATAATAATAATAATAATCCTCTTCTGTCATCAAGAGGGCACCAACCAGTAGTTCAACAACAGCATAATCTGGACCGTCAAAACGATGATCACACCCTGAGCTCCAACGAAGTGGAAGCCATCAAAGCCAAGATCATCGCCCACCCTCAGTACTCTAACCTCCTGGAAGCTTACATGGATTGCCAAAGGGTAAGTGTTTTATTAATTAATCAGTTATATTCATGTTTATTTAAGTAATTAAAAACAAACTCATATATATGTGTGTGTGTGTGTAGGTGGGAGCACCGTCTGAAGTGGTGGCGCGGCTAACAGCTGCTAGGCAGGAGTTTGAGGCAAGGCAGCGGTCTTCGGTGGCTTCAAGAGAGGCTTCAAAAGATCCAGAACTCGATCAGTTCATGGTGATTGATTTTCCAATTTCATTAGTCTTCTTAGTTCCTTATATATTATTACATGAACATTTGCTTGAATTTTTGTTTTTCCTATTTGGATCGGTGACAATAAAATAATAAGCAGGAAGCTTACTATGATATGTTGGTGAAATATCGAGAGGAGCTAACAAGGCCCATACAAGAAGCCATGGATTTCATGCGGAGGATTGAAACTCAGCTCAACATGCTTGGCAACAATAATGCTCCTCCTCTTCGCATCTTCTCACCCTCTGGTAATTTTAACTCGGTTTCTCTCTGCACACTCACATCACACACGTATAACTTTTGGGGAATATATTCTTAAATATTAGTAGCATTGGAAAGGAGCTTGTTGGAGTGACAAAATTGATGTGGGTTTTTGCTTTGGTCTTGGGATGGTGCAAAAAAAAAAAAAAAACTAATAGTCCGACTGTTTTGTCTCTCTTTAGAAACCAAAACTTGTCAGTTTCTTCTTTTCATTTGATTGAAGTGGCGGGTCAAATCCTGTGTACATGTTATGGGTTGAAGGGAAGAACTTTGACCCCATCAAATAATGTGCCTTCCCATGGCGAAGAACAAAGAGGGATGAACTTAAGCTAGACGAAGAAGAAGCAATAACCCCACACCTACCCTTTTTAAATTGATTCCGGAGTGAGTGGCTTAATTAATTAACATACCCAAATGATCACGAGCTTAATAGGGTGATGATATATCCACATTGGAAAGAAAAGGCACAAAACATAATTCGTGTAGCTAATCTCTGACAAATTCTCATTCTTAATAGGGTTTCTTGCCCCAAATCAAGACGTCCTTTCTGGTTCATAAATCTATATGGGGAAGGAATGATTGTCTTCATTCCCGAGCCTCACTAGATCTGCTAAAAAGGGTAGTTTCCAACTATAATGTTGTGGATAAACAAAATCCCTAAACCTCATACAGACCAAAAAGAGAAGACAATCTTATAATAGAGAGAACATAGGATGCTGTTTAAATCAGCTACACCATGTAGCCAGTACGGACATGTCAGAATTCAAATAAAATACCACCAGTTATTAATTTCCATGCTACTAGCTAATAGCTATACGCTCTATATGTAATGACCCAGATTTGACTTATCTTCAATTCATGCATTATCATCTTCATCTTATTATTGTTGTTTTCGTTTCTGGTGTTGGAGTTGCCTAGCTAACCCATTAGCTAGCTAGCTACGGAAAAGGTAATTTTTATGTTAGGTAGCTGTTCAGTCAAAACTGAAAGTAGTGGCCATGGAGATCAGTCTGTTTTATCACTCCACACGCAGGCTTCATATATCCGAACCTTGATAGTAACTTACGTTGACCGATTAATTGATCTGAATAAAACTTTTTGGGATAATATAGATAATGTATTTTCAAGAAAAAACCCTTTTTTTATTGTTAATTTTTACGTGAAGAATTGCAAAAATCCCTTGGTTGAGCTTTTCTGTTTCTGTCTACCAAGGTTTTGAATAGTGTATCCAAATTGGTGCTTCTCCCATAATATTCTTCCTTTGGGGTTTTTTTTTGGGTAAATATGTAATCAATCATGTTATGAATTTTAAGATGTGTTTTTTTTTGGGTGAAAGTGATACCAGAGTTTTGCTGAGAATATTTCTTCTTAACTAAGCTAATAGTCACAAGTTTGAGTAATTTGATTGGTACATATATACTGCATATACAGAGGACAAATGCGAAGGAATTGGTTCATCTGAAGAGGAGCAGGAGAATAGTGGTGGAGAAACAGAAGTGCCTGAGATTGATCCAAGAGCTGAAGACAGAGAGCTCAAGAACCACCTGTTGAAAAAGTATAGTGGTTACTTAAGTAGCCTGAAGCAAGAGCTTTCCAAGAAAAAGAAGAAAGGGAAATTGCCCAAAGATGCCAGGCAGAAGCTTCTCAGTTGGTGGGAGTTGCATTACAAGTGGCCATATCCTTCAGTATGTTTCCCCTCTAAATCCCAATATACATATATAAACATTTCGTGCTTGCTATATGTTTGTGCTATGTTACGAGGCCTTTAATCTAAACATCGATTAGATGACCTCTTATGATTTGGCGACATAACATGTCAGATATGTGACAAGAGTTTACTACATACAGGAATCGGAGAAGGTGGCATTGGCGGAGTCAACCGGTTTGGATCAGAAACAAATAAACAATTGGTTCATAAATCAGAGGAAGAGGCACTGGAAACCCTCAGAGGACATGCAGTTCATGGTGATGGATGGCTTACACCCTCAGAATGCGGCCCTGTATATGGATGGACACTACATAGGTGATGGCCACTACCGTCTAGGGCCATGACCAAAACAAGTCATCAAGTTGTTGTAGCCTCTTCTGCTCGTGCAGGGCTCTCACATGGAAAGTTTGGTTAAATTAATTCCATATATATCCAAAAGACAAAGCAAACTGCTTAAGTCATAGTTTGTGATTTGTATTGCTAGAAACTTGGGAAATGAATGTTCTACATTCCAATCTGATAATTTATATATTTTTCTTTTCTGTTATTACAAATGTTGTACTTTGTTATTCAAATTTTATCCAGTGTGGTCTACATGTTTCAGTTTCTATAGTCGTCGTTGACTCGTTTGCGTTTTAAAAATGGATTTGGGATATTATTAAGACATTCTAGAATTAATGTTGCCTAATTGTGGAAAGCCCTTTTGGGCTGGTCTGGTCCATGGTGGCAGGCCGGCATAACTTACTTCTAAAAACAGATATTTTAAATAGGATCGATCTAAATGGTAATGAAGTTAGGTTGGTTCGGTTCCAATCAGATCAGACCCTTAAGTTCTAAGAGGATAAGTTTTTTTTTTTTTTTTGGGTTGTTTGTTAAGGATATGATAAATTAAGTTTAATCCACAGTTCTTGGAATAATTGTCTTCAATGGTAGAGGGCACATTCAACTGGTTTAATGGGGCGGACAAAACAGGCTAGGTTTAATAGTTACACATGGTGTTTGATAGACCTTCACGGGTTCATAAAAAAATAACAGCGAGATAAAGACGACAGAAAGTAAACATCCACGACAATTGTAACGTAAAAAACAGAAAAACAAGAAACCCTCCTCCAATCCAAAACACAAACGTTGGCCTATAATATGCCCATTAAAGTTGAAACTGATCAATTTGAGTCATTTTCTGATGGCATTATTAGGTAGTTAGGTAATTAATATATATGTAAGCACTTTGAGAAGTTGTGGATGGTGCCGTGCTCTTGGAACCCAGCTACAGTTTGAGAAAGAAAAAAAATCATATCATGAACAATTGGTAGGTAAATCCCAATATAAAACAGTACGAATCTTATCTTTTCACTATTACTACAGATATATATTTGAACCATAAGCAATTCAACAATTAATCCACGTCCTCATCAACCCTACGTAGCATCTCTCTCTCAAGGAAAATTATAAGTATGATAACAGCAAAAGAAGGTTTTGAAGGTGTGTGTGTGTGTGCGCGAATGATTGGGACTTCTCAAGACAGAAATGGGACAAATTCTTTTCAGTTCGTTTGTGATAAATTTGATGCTTATTATGAATTTGTATTACATATGCATTGGTACTTTCCAGTTCCTTTTAGGTAAATCCAAAATTTTGATTACGTTTATACAACAGTAAAAGAAGAGGTGAAAGTATACCACCCAAAAAATAAAAACCCTTAGAAAAACACAAAAAGGTGACAACAAGAGAACTGTGGGTCAGCGGCTATGGGCTGAACAACCCAACCAATTTACCATTTCCATGGTTTGGGCTCAATGTCATGGAACAAATCTAACTAAACGTGCAGTAGTGGTCTGACCGTGACTCAGTCTGAGCTCAACTGCAACCCAACTTCAGCTCTTTTAAATTATGATCAGCTCACAACTGAGAGAGGATCTATATACCAAAGTGACGGGGTATTGAGAAAAACTGAAATATGAGAGAAACTTACGTATCACAGGATATGTCATTTCACGTACTATCTCGTTTATCGCAATATGTAATAAGAAAGATAGAGAGAAATTAGTATACCTATTATGTAAGACTTGTTTACAATAAATTTGAGAGCAATTTTAATCGCCGCCCTATTCTGTATGTAAATTAGGGTAATATGAGAAGAAGAAAATTATATCACCGACTCTGTAAATAATAAAAAATGTCTGTACGAAGACTAGTAAACCTAATAATTTTGTATTCAAGTAAATATAGCGCAGCCTCAGACACTAAATGGGTACTTTTCGAGTCATTATCCAATAAGCATAGCTTACCACTTGGTGAAGTTATGGATCCATTCCATGATATTGACCCATGCTCGTTAGGATATATATTTCTTTAGGCAGAGACAAGAAAAGAACAATATCGTTTTTCCCAGATTGCGAATTAGATTTGTCTCCTTCACCCCCATGCCCCGACCTAACACGGAACAAGCACTCACTGAACAATCAATCATCACCCCGGACCACATTAGCTAAAATATATGTATAGGATGCCAGGCCTAACCCAAATCTAGTGGTATATTCCAATGGTTTTTTTTAAATCCCTATTTGTCCAAAAGGGATATGGATATTTAATTATTCATTATATCTAGAGTATTGGATATTTTGTTTCTATATAATATGCCTACCACTCTACATCCCAATTGGTGAGGAGGCTGCCTAATTATATTAATTACTATCGTCATGATCAGCAACGCAGGTCTAAAGCTAGCCCTGACTCGTTCTCCAGGAGTGTTGGAGTTAGGGTGAGTGTTTGAACCAGTGAATTGGTAAACAAGAATGAATCGAATAAAATCTGATTCGGCTATCGATTTTTGTCACTTAAAAAGTAAATGATGCATGTTATATAATTTTTATTTGTTTTGACATGTGTTGATTTTTTATTGGAAATAACATTGTTTTGTTATCTTCGGCCAATAATGCAATGACACATGGAACATTTATCATGCGTATCATTGTTCTATTGACTAGGAATAGCAAAAGTGCTATCCCCATTGCATGAAAGTCTCTCACCTCCATCTCTTCCTCTTTTTCCTTCTCTTCCTCAAACCGAAGAAAATTGATTGGTCGATTTTTGGAGTGAAGCTGGCCGAACCAAGACCCACCCTAGTTGGAGCAATGTAGAAGGAATTGTTGGTACTTGAGAAGGAAGTTAGAGAAATAGATAACACGATTACGGCCATAATTATGATGCCGATGTTGATTAACCTTTTGATCATGATTGCATCAATGAACAACAACAAGAACAACAATCAAATTGTGATCCGCTATTTGTATTGTCTAAATCAATCGATCATCTTTCACACTATATTTCAAATAATTTAACTTAAAAGGTTTTGAAGTCTAAAAACGTGCATACTCCCTGCAGTAGGCAAGTGGCAACCAACTTGGTCATTGAACACCATTATTTATGCTCACTAGTATCTTTATCTATACCTATCTTAGGTCTTTACTCATGCCATAGGCCCATAGCTTAGGCTTTTCCTTGTGCTTCTTTTCTCATTCTTTGTCTTTTATGAGCTGTTCCTTTTGTTAACAAATTTAGACTGGGCAGTGGGCACAGCTAGCAAACTTTAATATATATTTCAAAATCACAAACCTGTAAATACTCTCCTATCCCATGCTTACTTCCAAAGATATCATTATCAGATTACGCAAAACAAATTAATAGTCGGTTTGTAAGGCTTGGAAAGTATCCCTTTTCCTCTTCCTTCTTGCTTTCTTTAAAATAAAATATTAACCATTTCTTTCTCTTTTCTTTCCTCCTTGGATGGAAGATTACAACGTACAAAGCTGCACACGTCAAGAGGACGACGTTCAAGGATGGATCATATTAATATGATATGGACTTGGCAAATTCGGTCGGTTGTTAATTTCAACCAATATAACTATTTTTTGTGGTTGGGTTCCTTCCTTTCCTTTCTAAATAATGACATTTGGAATTATCACAAGTTTTCATGATGTTAATAGGTCGTGGACTCGTCACTGTATTATGAATGATTTATTTTTTCCTGTTCTTGGGTTTCATACTGTCATAAGACAAACCCATGCTAGATAAATGATAAAAATTTAATCAAAATTTATAAGTTAAGTCAAATTACATATCTTCTAATTAAGCAAACGCAGATTGTTCGTCGTTTTTATTTTCTAGTTTAAGAGATTTTTTGTTCTAAATCAAATATATCTAGTTTTTTAATTACTTTCTTGCAAAATATAATTTATGTTTGTTCATAAAATTAATCGTATTCGGTATAACTCACAAACCCTTTTAATAAAGGAACTAATTAGGGCACATTTACCACTGTTAGGTACAAAAAAAGCAACTGATTGCTATTGATATTGAATGTTGCAAGAAATTCATCGAATTGATTTTCAATACCTCAGTCCAAATCACGTCCCGCTCGACTTGTCCACCAACTTTGCTGAAATTCATAGAGGCTGATCAAGTAGGTTTAATTAAGATGGACTTGACAAGCTTGCCGTACCCTAAACATGGCATTACTTACAAATTAAAGAAAACCTAGCTAGTTAAATTTGTCATTGGACAAGAAGCAAGAAGACAAGAATCCTTCATATTACGTCTAAATCATAAAAAATTTACAAATATTTGTAAATAAAGAGAGAGAAATAGACAACCTCTCTACAGTTAAATTTCATTGATCTCTATACAAATTAATTTGCACTTTAGCAAGCTGTAGATGGATGGGTGCTAAAGGGGTTGAAGATCAAGTGAGCCGGCTTCGATCCAATCAAAAAGGAACTCGTCGACGCCCCATGATGATTATGGTGGTCACCGCCGTTGCAGATTTTTTCACAAGAAGGGCACATGGTGAGAGTAGCTGTTGGAAACTGCATGTAAAAGGGTGGTGGTGATGCTGCTGCTGTTGCCGTTTGTTTTATTAACTTGAGCTCTTGCAGCTCCTTGTGTAGCCTTCTGTTCTCTTCTTTCAGCGTCTCACAGCACTTTTTCAACAACTCACAATCCGCTTCAGTTTGCTTCAACTTGGTCCTATACATGTACATATATATATATATATATATATATATATATAACAAATTAGATTTGAGGCTATATATTTCTCATGCAAAGCATCAAACATCTTGGAAATTATGAAGAATAAGATTTATCACGCCTACCTGGCCCTCCTGTTTTGGAACCAGACTTCCACTTGTCGCGGCCGTAGATTTAGCTTTCTTGCCAGGTCTTGCTTTTGCTTCTGATTTGTTCAAGAAAAAGAAAAAATAACAAAAAGAAAACTCAAGGTTTAATAATTTGAAAAACAATGATTTTCCCCACAAATTATGGACAGATAAAGAAGTTAATATGTTGTAAAATATTTACGGGATTGAGGGTGGTGTGTTCTCTGAAGCTGTCTTCCAAAGTGGCAGATTGTTCTTTTGAAAGCCTGAGCTTCTTTCTGGGGCTGCCCTCATGATCTTGTTCATATAACTCCTCGCTTGCTGTTGAGGAAGTGATATTCACCACTCTCTCTACCTCTACCTCTACCTCTACCTCTACCTCTATCTCTTCACCTCCCAAATCTCTGTCCCTCTTGAAACTTGACGAGTTAGAAAACGATGAAACGGCGCCGCTGCAGGGAGAAGAGGCCTGTTCCTGTACAGTTACTACCTGGTGCAAATCAGTGGACTCGACCTCCTCAATCTTTGAAGCGTCCGATGGGCCTAGCGTAAGAGAAGGCAATAGATGATCATATTTCAACTGTATTTGCTTGTTCTTGTACATGTTTTGGTGATGATGACGATGATCAGGAGGAGCCTGCAAATTTGTATGGTCATGATCTGGGCTGTCACTGCAGCCTAGGCTGAGACCAAGGCCAGTGTTACAAGCTTCATCAAAACTCATCTCTCTCTAGAAATTTTAAACTCAGCTAGCTCAATAAATTTATTTTTGGGGAGGGTTGGCTTGTGGGGCTGGGTTTATTTAAGCAAAGGGAAGTGAGTGAGAGGAGGAATATGGGGTTTTGTGGAATTATAAGAATTCGATCGACCCCATGCCACTTTGTCCTCATAGGTTGACCAAATATATCAAAACAAAAACACAAACAAATTCTCTACTTGTCTATCTTGTTGTCTTTCTGTGATGTCTCTATACATTTAATGTGTGCTGTATAGCGTATGAAGCTAATTAGTCTGTAATGTAAGCATGCGTGGAGCCACATGGAATGTGGGTGTACACAAGAACGCATAATAAAGAGAAGACAATGATGATTCGGCACTTTTCACACATTTTCTTTCCACTTTTTCATCTACTAAATTTTCACTTTACATATTATTTATTTATACCACAACTATTTTATTCTGCATATCTTAATTACTATTTTACAACCGGACAGGGTGCATGAGAGAGATGGAGACAGATTCTCATGGTATGGTATGTATATACCATAACATATTGTTACATTTTAATACATAAAGAAATGCTTATCAGTTGTATATGTCGACGACTATATCAACTATTGATGCATTTGAATTTCTATAATTTATACAGTCTCTGTATAAAGGGAGGAGAATCAAATTTGGCTATAAGAGGATGGACACACTCCTTTTTTAGTATATATTACTCAAACAGTGTATATACGTTAATTAATAATAAGGCTGCTGATGAAGACTGAGGTACAAAATTAGTTATTTAACGATTATTTTCAATTTTTAGTAAATAACTGGGTCTAATTTTAAACTGTTTAATGTGATATCAGACAAACAATAAATAAATAAATAACAAATCCTATTCGTTGTGGTGAATTAAATGAAAGCAATCCAAGGGAGGAGACAACATTCATAAGAATCTGATGAAGACCAATCCGTTGTGTTCCTGCATGTAGACATAGTCGCAGACCACCCAAATGCCTCATCCCTCTACCATCTTTAGTTACTTTTTTTTATAAATCTTTTTCCTTTTTGATACAATCTTTAGTTTACTTTCACAAATTCTCAATTATCACCTTCCTATGGCTATCTAACTTTGTAGACCCAGAAATTTTAAGAGCATCTTTTGTGAAGATAAGCGATGAGAAATGATAGCATTTGTACGGTTAATCCACCGACGAATCTTATAAGTTCAATGCATCCTTTATGCCAGTCATAATTATAAAAATCTTGCATACAGTTCTGATTAGACCGTCAGAGACTGATGCATTTTTAAAAAATTTATTTGTGTCTGTTAACAGTGTGTTTGTTCACGAAATTAGTTATTCATGACATGGACATAACATAAGGAATGAAAATTAGTTAGACTTAGATGGCATAAAGATTAGAGATAGGGTTATCGTTATCCTGGCTAAGCCTTCGTCGATAAGTTTTTAGTGCGATCGAGCAGATAGAGAGATATATTGACTTTGACACAGTGCCAATCAATTAACAATTCGGCCTAAAAGATGATTGGGAATAATTGGGTTAATTTATTATAATATACAAAGAAAAAAATATTATTCCTTCATGCATCACTAACCTTAAATTCAATGCATAAGGAAAAAGAGAGAGCTTACAATATGAAAATGATACTAATTTTGCTCGTCTTATTGAATATATACCGTGATTTGATTACAAGTGGTAAGCAAAATTGTTATCGTTTAGTTTCATTTCCACTAGCAACCACGTGTATATAAGAGAGGCTTCAAAGGGATGCTAACACGTGCAAAGGCGGCAATGGATAGGCAAGTGGAACCCACAAATGATTTTGCATGATGGGGCATTTGAATTGATTCTTAAGCATGAAATGATGGATGGATGGATGGATCTGATGAGAGTATTGTGGTGTTGGAGATAAGGTTTCAGATGTGTTTCCGGGCTTTAAGGCCAGCAGACCAGTGAGAATGTGGGATTGTGCTCAGTGTTTGGCTTTTCCACACCCCTCTTTCTTTCTTCCCCATACCCCAAAACCCTCCATGTCAAATTATAACAAAGCCACCACTTTTGTCTCCATTTCTATACGTAGTCACGACCACCTACACCTTTTTAATACAAAATCATTATATAACCTAAGGATAATGAGAAGAAATTTGTAGATCGAGTAGTTATTTTGCATTTGAGTTTCTGTGTTTGAAAAAAAAATCAAAAATAAGATTGAATTAGCTAGGGTTATTCTATATTTGGAGAAATATTATTGCATTTACACAAATGTGAAATCTTTGGCAGTGTGTATTTTTGTTCTGAGGTAGGGGAATAAATTCGAAGAGGAGGTGGGATGGGACAACAAGAGTCTAGTCAGAGTAACATAAGCAAGTCATTGATTTGGAAGAAAATTGAGAGGAGCATCATCAGCAAGGCACCGACTTTTCCGAAAGCAAAGCCTTTTGCTTACCCCACTGGGATTGTATGCTTACTGTTTGTGTGAGACTAATTAAGTTTTCAGATTGGAGCATCTTATCATTTGGACCCAAAAATAGATATATAGGCCATGCCATCAGCGAACCCCCCACCTCACCTTCCTTGAATGCGACTTCTTCACTCTCAATCTTAGGGTGAGTTAGGCAAGTTGGGTCAAATTTAATCTCTGATTAATAATCTATTATATAAACAAATATGAGTTAAGTTAGTTGGTTAAGTGAGTGTATCCATCCCTTATATCCGAGTTTAGTTGCATCCAAATATCGCGTTGTAAAAAAAAACCCAGTTTACTATATACAAGAAATTATTAGAACTAAATAACTAATTAAATCATGACAATTTGATTGAAAATGAAATGGGTTTCGTCGAAGATATCATCACCTTCTTTATGGGCACATGCTCGTGAATTATGGGCTCTTTTTGTGAACTGGTGTGTGAAAAGGACCAGGGACCCCACGGAAATTTGGGTGTCAAGATTGGCATAAATTTGGATTTTTGGCAGCATAACGAAACCCACAGGCCCACAATACATAGCAAGTACGTAAAACCATATATCATGTATGTAATGTTCAAATGTTGTATCATATTAAATATATAAGACTTGTCGTGTACAATTTGAAGAAGATCTGAATCAACCAATACTCCAGTCCAAACCAGAAGCAGGCAATGTCATGTGACCCCTTCGATCTTATCTTCATAACAAGATTTTGGAACTTCGAGGTGAAAATGGTAGAGTCATGATGGATCTATATATGTTGGGCTTTTGGGCTTCAATGGCTTGGTCATTGTCAACCTTGAGAGTAAGTGGTGACCTTTCTGATCGTTGACGCATATGGGTCTGTATCTCATCAACAGTTAGAAATCTCCCACGTGAGTGTGGACGAGGAAGGCCAGCCCTACCAAAAATCCTGTAAAGATATGAAAGACACTTATAATGATAAGGAACTTTGTAGGGGGTTTTTACCTCAAATAGTTAAGAGCATTTACCCATACATTGAAAGTCCTAAATTCGATTCCTTCATCTTCAATATCGCTTGTATATATATTTTAAAAAATAATAATAATGAGAAGGAACTTGGCGATTGTATTGAATATAGGCACTAAGGGTATGTAGGGCCAGATCAATTACAAAAAGGCATGCAATTTTTTGAAGCAATCTCATTTTCTCAATTTGTATTATAATGTTGGTATTATAAAGTTTGCCTTTGCGTTGCATGTGTTAATGCAGCAGCAGCAGCTGCTTCGACTGTCGCCGTCTTCGCTTTGCCCAGCGGCTTTGCTCACCGCCTCCTCCACCACAAGCCTCCGAGCCGTTTCTCCACCTCATCATGCCTCCTATGGGTACACATACCAGACCAACCACCTTCACTTAATTCAACTAATCCATATCAAACCTTAATTACATTTCCGCTTGTTTCTGCTAATCATATTCTTCTTCTTCTTGAAAAAGAACGTCTGAATTGCCTGATACAACTTGGGATAACCTTGGATTCGACAAACCCATGCCAGCTGATTACATGTTTATCATGAAGAGTTCCGAAGATGGAAGCTTTTCAGATGGTGGGTTACAACGTTTTGGGAAAATCGAATTGAACCCAGCAGCCTGTGTCTTGAACTATGGCCAGGTTAGTCTTCTCGTTATATAACATGCCTTGCCCCCTTATTTTATTAGTTCCCACAATTCAATTTCTGGGTCTGATTTGAAACTTGGCACTATAGCTACTTTGGTGTTTCAACTTGATACTGATACATTCATCTTCTTACATAAAAAATATTTTATTTCTGTACATTATTATTCAGTCTGCATAGTTTTAAGATTAGTTTAATTTGTGCAAAGAAAAGTTCCTTTCTTTTTTATTCAGGGAATAATTGAAGAATTGAAAGCCTACAAGAAGCCAGACAATTCTATATTACTATTTCGCCCAGAGGAACATGGGTTGCGGATGAGAGTGGGTGCAGAGCGCCTGCTTATGCCTGCACCAACCGTTGAGCAGTTTGTGGAAGCTGTCAAAGTTACTGTGTTGGAAAATAGACGTTGGGTAAAGTTACAACATGTTTCTTCCTAAGACAAGTCCTCCTTCAGTTGTATGTTCTAGTCATTCTACTCAGTGCCTCTCTACAGGTTCCCCCACCAAATAAAGGCTTTCTACATATTCGACCGCTACTTATTGGGAGCGGACCTGTTCTTAGTCTTACACCAGCTCCAGGATTCATCTTTCTGATTTTGGTGACCCCAATGGGGGACTATTCTAGGGTAAAATGTTTAATTTATGTTCAAACTAATCTATGTTTTGGAGTTGTATTTTGTAAGCTGTAACCTTTCCCCTTTGGAAAAGGATTTTATGTGGTAGGTACTCTAATTCAACTATAACACATTTTTCATTTCTATGATGGCGACAGGGAGGCTTAGAACCGATCAATTTGGTGGTTGAAAACGTAATCCATCGTGCAGTCCGTGGTGGAGCTGGGAGTGTAAAGGCCATAGGAAATTATGCTGCTGTAATTTCCACTTACCACTTATTCACATAGCGCTTAGTGGCTGTTTATCAATTGGTCTTCCTGTTTGCGCACTATGGTCATTTTGGCATTCTCACTGTTTAGCAATTCATAAAGAAGCTTCTGCTGATTGCTCGAACCTGGCTACAACAAATCTTGCTTTATCCGGGTTCTTATCATTTTCTATGACAAGATGAATTCAGTGTGTTATTTTTCTTTTTTTTTCCCGGATACAGAGGATTTGCTGTTTCATACAAAGCTATACTAGGAAATCTAACTAGGCTGAGATTATATATTGCTGTTTTGTTTAAGTTTCATTTCTGCATTCAAAATATGGTCATATCATATATGCATTCAATGATCAAGGACTGATATGAAACCCTTGATTTCTTTTTATAGATTTTGAAGGCACATGTGGAAGCTAAAGCAAATGGTTTCTCTGATGTTTTGTTCCTCGATTCTGTTCACCAAAGATATGTTGAAGTGACTTCTACTGCTAACATTTTTCTCGTGAAGGTATGGTTGAAGCTCTGGCTTTGGTTATCAACAAATAAATGGTATGTGATTGTAGGCTATATATCATCTATTGAACCATAGGTCGGTTAATGTTTTTCATAAAAATTCAACTGATAGGATAAGATTATCTCCACTCCAACATTGGAAGAAGGGACAGTTTTGCCTGGCGTTACACGTAAATGTGTAATTGAAATTGCTCGCAGCCAAGGGTATCAGGTATGTATTTTAGGTCTCTCCTGCAATCCTTTATTTTTTTTGAAACTTTTTCTTCGTCGCCAACTGAAAGAGTACATTATTTTTTTGCTTTTCCGTTGGTCATCCTTCTTGTTTCTTACTTCTGTGAGCAGTCATCAATCTGCAATTGGCTCAGCTGGAACCACATGTTAATGTCTTGCTTGATAGGATAGATCATACTGTGTCTGTGTGTTTGTTATATAACCCAGCATATCATGTAGACATGTCTTCTTGCCAACTTCAAATTGTAGTTGGCAACCGCCATTCTGATGGGTACTTTTAACTAATCCCCTTTAGATGATAAGTTGTCATTTGAATTACTGTGATCAGTTAGCATAAATTCTATGATTGGTAACGTTTCTAGGATTTTCAAATTGGTCTGATTACTCATTCACGCCTTTGCATCCAATATATGACAGGTTGAGGAACGCCTTGTGTCGGTTGAGGAATTATTTGAAGCTGATGAAGTCTTCTGTACTGGAAATGCTGTCCATTTATCACGTGTGGGCAGCATAACTTACCTGGGCAAAAGGTGAGTTTCTTATAATTTGGTACCTTGATACGATGATGTCCATCCTTTGTTTATTACCTGTGGTCCTAACTTAGATGTCTTTAATTAGCTATTCCTTTCTTTTTTTTTTCGATAATTAGCGATTTGGGGAGGGGGGCACTTTTCCAGGCTTTTCCTGGGATTCGAAGGGTGACCAAGGGGGGGGAGGGGGAGGGACCTCACCACTGAGGTAAACCCCTTAGTCTAATTAGCTATTCCTAGAGCTAAGATTTCTCTGTTCTTGCAGGGTGTCTTACTGTGAATCTGAACCTGCTGTCGTGTCTCAGCAACTGCACCAGGAGCTGTCAAATATAGAAACGGGTCATACAGAAGACAAGTTGGGTTGGACAGTGACCATGAAGTAGGAAGGATTGATCACTGATGTTAAACAAAACTTCCAGTTGTGAGCATTGACAGCTCTGTAGAACGAATAAACATTGTTGTAGTCTAAATGTAAGCCAAATGCACATACGTCCAAGAAAGTTGGATCACAGTTTGTAGTC
>CM031917.1:51646351-52009835 GCA_018703695.1 Prunus fruticosa
TTAAGGTTAGATTCTGGAAGGACCGGTGGTTGAAGGAAGAACTATTGCAAGATTTATTCCCCCGACTATTTTCCCTTTCTAGGAAAAGGATAAGTGCATTGCAGATTTTGTTATCGATGCAGGGATCCCTCCCAATTGGGATTTCGAATTTAGAAGGAATTTGACTGAGGGGAGATCACGGAGGTGGTATTACTACTGGATGTTTGAGGGATTTTCGCCTAATTAACACAAGAGTAGACAAAAGAATTTGGGAGCTGGAGGATCATGGTATGTTCTCGTGCAAATCCTTTAGAATTTTTATTTCGGCTAGAGGCAACACAGAAATTTTTCCCCCTTTTACCTCAGTCTCGGAAGGCGATGACTCCCCCTAAAGTCAAATTTCTTATGTGGTTGATCTCGAACGGGAAAGTTAACACCTGACCGTATCCAAAGGAGGAACCCTTTGATGTGCCTATCTCCTCATTGGTGTGTGTTGTGCAAGTCATGTGCTGAGACCATTGATCATTTATTTATTCAGCTGCCCTTACTCACTAAGTCTCTGGTGGAAAGTGTAAGTGAAGTTGGAGCAATCTGGGTAACCCCTAAAGGTTGTTTTCAGCTTCTTAGCATTAAAATGACAGTGTTGGGAAAGGGAAGAGGGCCCAGAATTTATGGGACTGTCTTGTTCATGCTTCGTTCTGGAATTTATGGGGGAAACAACGGCAGAATTTTCCAAGATTCTGGAGGAGTGTCTTACGAAAAACTTTGGATTAGAGTAAAATTTTGGGCTTCCCTTTGGGCATCTGTTCCGATCAGTTTAAGGATTACCACTATCCTATTATTTTGAGAGATATGAGAGCTGTGTTAAGATAAGCCTACTAAGTCCTTTTCCTGCCTTTCCTTGAGAGGTGTAGATTCAGAGTCTTATTTTGGTTCTTGTTTCCTGTTTTTTCAAGCAGAGTTTTCTATTGTTGCTTAGTCGAGGACTACTTGTCCTCTTGATTATCAATACAATCGTTTCTATTCAAAAAAAAAAAAAAAAAAAAAATGTAAGCCAAGTGCATATACGTCCAACAAAGTTGGACCACAGTTTGAAGTATATTTAGCCCTTTTCAACTTTCATTTGTGAAGAGCCAATTCAATCTCTAGATATCTTCCGATTACGATGAAGAAGAAGAACATCTTTGGACTAGTAGTCTGTCAAAAGAAGCAACGTATCATTTTCAATTCTCTGTATTTTTGGCCTTTTGGACCACAGGGGCCGTATTTAGAAGACAGTACGGCATGCTAAGTTCATGGATTTCTTATCCACTAATTAAATTGTATTATTTTATTTTCGCCTGACCTGGCAGCCTCAGCATT
The DNA here is from genome assembly GCA_018703695.1 of Prunus fruticosa. Taxonomy (NCBI): domain Eukaryota; kingdom Viridiplantae; phylum Streptophyta; class Magnoliopsida; order Rosales; family Rosaceae; genus Prunus; species Prunus fruticosa. Next base: position 51,647,693 of record CM031917.1, read on the forward strand.
GAAAACGCGTTGTCATATATAATTATCAGCTCCAATCTTCATTGGTAATTTTGAAGGTTATCAGGCTGTCATATCCATCTCATTCCTATCGATAAGTAAGTGATGGCTCAAACAATGATATTTTTGTATATAATATATATATATAATATATATATATATATAAGGACCCTCCAATATGAGATTGATGGCTATCTACTCTCTTTCCAGCTCCCTCCATACCAATTTGGCTCTTTGCACCCGTTTTTCTCTCACTTTCCACTCTATTAATGTGACCCATAACCCATCCTCCTCTCTGCACTTTCGACACTCTGGATTTGTACCCATCTGTCTCTGTCTCTGTCTCTGAATCATCTCTTTTGCTTTCAATTCTCAAATTCTATCTCCTGAATACAGTCTAGGTTCATTTGCTGGGTTGGTTATTTGAGAGGTCAAGGCAGAGAGACATCAGCCATGATTCAAAGGACAACACGATTTCGAAAGTTGGTTCGATCCATTGGAGTTAGTTCTTCATTATCTTCGTCATCCAAGGTTAATTTTTCAATTTCCTCTGTTTTTCATTTACCCTGTTTTTGATTTCCTCTGTTTTCTTTTTTCATATCCCCTGTTTTTCTTTATTGTTTTACTATACTTTGGTAAACTCCTTTCTGTACTCTTAGCTATCGAAGTTCATTGATTCTGTTTATTTGAATATATTAGTCTATAAATGAAGTCATGTTGCATGCTGCACTTGTTTTATGTTTGGCACAGAAATATTTTAGCCTTAATATTGTCTGCGAGCAAAATGAGCAGCATGTATAACGTTCATGAATTAATGAGAGATAACGTTCATGAATTGAGGAGCCTTGTGTAGTTACTCATTTTAAATTTCTTAATGCCTTTTCCTGAACTAGCTAACTTGTCGAAAAAATATTACCCTGAATTAAGGAGGAGAAACTTATCCCTCTCTTTTTTTCTCTTCATATTAGCAGCTTAGAGTTCACCGTTGCTTTGGTTCTGTGGCTGCATCTAATGCGGAACAAGCATGTGAACAATCTGTAGAAAGGTAAAGGTAACTCCGGTGAAATGAAAAAAAGAGAGTCCTGCCCTGTAAAAATCAAGAATGCTCTGAGATTTGGTTGGTAGCTTGAGATTTTGGTAAATTGTTGTGATAATTTAATTATAAAGGCTGAAAATAATTCTGAGTTATTATAAAGAAACTCTTTTCAGCAGTTTGTTGGCAGCATTATTATCTAGCAAATAAAAAAGTTGAAAGTAATATTTACAGTTATGGGGATATATGTTTCAGCTCTGCTGGTGTGCCTCTTTATGTTTTCGGCATTATTTGTACAGCTATAATTTTAAAAAGAATGAGTATGCTGATGTGGATTGGGATAATCTTGGATTTGGTTTAACGCCAACTGATTACATGTACGTTATGAAATGCTCCAACAATGGCACATTTGAACAAGGCCAACTTAATCGTTATGGAAACATTGAACTCAACCCTGCTGCTGGAGTTCTAAATTATGGACAGGTAAGCAAATCTCCTCCACTCTTTCATCTTACAAACTTCATAGTTGGATTTTGTTTTGACCCCAAAAGAAATTCATGGTTGGGATTAAAATGTAAACAGGGTTTGTATGAAGGCACAAAAGCATACAGGAAGAAAGATGGAAATCTCATTCTCTTTCGTCCAGACCAGAATGCAATGCGGATGCAGTGTGGTGCAGAAAGAATGTGCATGCCCTCACCGTCTGTCGATCAATTTATTGATGCTGTGAAGCAAACAGTTCAAGCCAACAAGTGTTGGGTAATCTTTGTTTTTATTTTTGCATTGAAATTTAATTCATTTGTGGACAAATTTATTTACAAGTTTACGAATGTGTGCCGTGACAAAAAAACAGGTTCCTCCACCAGGGAAAGGGTCGTTGTATATTAGGCCTCTACTTATAGGAAGTGGTCCTATATTGGGTTTGGCTCCATCTCCTGAGTACATATTCCTTGTATATGCTTCCCCTGTGAGGAACTATTTCAAGGTTAGCAGTTCTTTTACACTACTCAAGCTTATTTGATCAGCTTTCAAATTTAGGAAGATTTATATGCTTTCTGTTCTTTTAATAGGAGGGCTCTGCACCCTTGAATATATACGTTGAGGCGGAGTATGACCGTGCCTCTCGTGGGGGAGCTGGAGGTGTCAAAAGCATTACCAATTATGCTCCCGTAAGCAAAATAATTCATATGCTTAGTTATTTTGAGTAAAAGGTTTAGCTAAGACTGGTGTAAAATTCAAGTTTCATGGAAATAAGTGTGACTTCCTGTTATAATTTGTACTTCATATGTAGGTTTTGAAGGCACTGCTCAGAGCTAAAAACAGAGGATTTTCGGATGTTCTGTATCTTGACTCGGTAAATAAAAAAAATCTGGAGGAGGTCTCTTCTTGCAACATTTTCATTGTGAAGGTATTGTTTTAGCTCTTTGTACTGTACTAGGCACCTCGTTTTGTTTACATTTTCATTATAAAGCTTCCCATGAAGCTTTTGTAACCTGATGAAGTTCTCATTCTGTCTGTACAATACTAAGACTTATTCTAAATCTTCAGTTTTGTACTCAGAATTGGCTTAGCATGGGTCGCTCATGCATGTAATTTCCATGTTTTAGGGCAACCTTATTTCAACTCCGGCTGCAGTTGGGACAATTCTTCCCGGAGTTACTCGAAGAAGCATTATTGAAATTGCTCGTGATCTTTGTTACCAGGTGATCTTCTATGTCAGTAAAACCATGCCATTTCTCATTACAAGAAGAAAAAAGGAAAAAATTAGTAAACTAAAAAACTTATCCCTTATGATCTGATTCTAACACCGTCCCCCTATGTGTTAGGTTGAGGAACGTCCTATTCCGGTGGATGAATTGAGTGAAGCTGATGAAGTGTTCTGCACAGGAACTGCTGTTGGTGTTGCTCCTGTGGGCAGCATTACTTGTCAGGCCAAAAGGTGCTATTATAGGATCATCCAGATTATCATTTTTAAAAAAGAACAAAAAAATATCAAATTTACTTTGAAAAGAAATAAGATTGGCAATTTGGCACATGCAGCTCTACAAAATTGTGCGACTCTTATGGCAAAGTTCATGTAGGAATATTTCTAACTCGCTTTAGCTCATGCAATTGGCTCATATGCAGGATGGAGTATAAAACGGGTGCTCAGACTGTGTGCGCACAACTTTACTCAACCCTCGTAGGAATTCAAACGGGTCATATTGAGGATAAGAAAGGCTGGATTGTTGAAATTGAATGATATCCCATTTCAGATTTTACAGTGGAATAAGATGTACAAAATTAGAATCACCCACACCGTCTCGGACGACAGAACTACTGTGTGCCATTTTTATCAGTTATTCAAATCTACAACTCGCACCTAGTGTTAAATCTATCTTTGATTATTCATTAAACAAAAGCCATAATCAATATCAAAAGTTGATCTGGATAGAAATTTCTCAATTAGTATATTACAACTCCTAATCTTTGACAAATATAATGTCTAGAAAAATATGCATTCCCCATGAAAATAAAACCACATCATACTTGAACCTCGGAGGCTTTTGGGTTAGTTTAAGTGGTGTGGGAGAGTGAGATTACGAGTTAGAATTAAGATAAGCCAAAAATTCGATTATCTCCAATATAACCAAGAAAAGAGAGCTACATTGCTAATTTGAACACTTTGATTAACGTATGATTTATCTACCAAAACTAGAAATAGTTACAAATTAAAGTTGAGGTTTAAGAGTATTTGCTTTTTGTTGATTCTTAAATGTATCAGATCTTTGGGGTAGAGTCAAACCATGTCTCTACCATGCCCTGAACTGAAGTGGTTGAAAATACAAGACTTCTAGACCCAACTGTTTTCTTATGGCCATTCATTAATTTATTCTTTGCTGACTGGTAGTAGTAGGAGAAAAACAAAACCAAAATGCATAAATTCCTCGGAGAAGAAGGTTAACCAAACTACTGTTTCCATGACCAACTAGAAGAGTGCTTTTAAAAAAAGGCGTCAAAAGCTCAGTTGGGCCCTTTATCAATGAGGACACGAAGTTAAAAAACGAGAACTTGATAGTCATGTCAAACGTCTTTCATGCAGATACAGAGACATCATTGCATGATCTTCCTTCTCTTAATTAACGTGCCACCACTTTCTCCCAGGCAACCCCAGCCATGTAAAACCTACCCATTTCTCATTATGAACTTTGCAACAACCCATATTGAAGCCTTTTTGTTTTGTCTAAATGAAGTTGAAGACTTTTTTCTAATTTGAGCAGTCATATATTAATTTCTCTCTGAGAACTCTCCAAAGCAAAAACCCAAGCTGCCTCATTGTTCTGCCGGAGCTCCAAAAGACAAAAAGTTTGAGATTTCTGAGCAGGTGTTTCTCTCTGTCTTCCATCTTATGAGTGACTATTCTCACATTTTACTATATTTTTCTCATTTTTTGTTTGTAATTGTTAGCTGGTTTGTCTGGTACGCCAGTGCCGAGCAACCATGGCGGCGAGCCATACAAATGAAGAGTTGCGTTCTGCTAAACTTCACATAGAAGAGATAAGGACTAAAAAGTTCTCTATTGGGAAGAAAGAACCAAACCCCTTAACCCTCGATCTTCACCATGTGGTCACCAGTTTATCTGCGGAACTGTACCAGAAAGACATCCATTTCCTAATGGAGCTCATACAGGTCTTTTGCTTATTTTTCTTTTTCTTTTTGTTTTGTTGAAGAAAGTTTCAATTTTTTCCTTTCTGGTCAAAACTTCAATGAACTTTATAAACAATGTTAGGCTTCTGTTTTTATTTTTCGTGACTTTTTTTCTTTGTGGGTTTTTATTTGTAGAACGCAGAAGACAATGAATACAAAGAAGGGGTAGAGCCAACGCTGGAGTTTGTGCTAACCAAGAAAGACATAACTGGGAGTGGAGCACCAGCTACTCTGCTTGTTTTTAATAATGAGGTTGGCTTTTCCAGGAAGAATATTGATTCCATCTGCAGCATAGGCCGCTCTACAAAGCAGGGAAAGAGACAGCAGGGGTTTATTGGAGAAAAAGGTAAACTATTTACAAACCCTATTTTATTTGAAACGCTCATGTAACTTTTACGTTGAGATTCTTTATGATGAACTTATTGCAAGGAGAAAAACAGAGTATGTATTTCATGCATTTCACATCTTGATTTAGAAACATGAATAGGAATCAAGGAATCTTATGGACTTCTGCATCGGTGAAATAGGAAGTTTTTGAATTCTAGACCTTCTACAATTTTGCCTTCAGATGCACACTTGCCACATGTGTTGAATGCATAATAAATAGTTCCCATTGATCAGAGCTAGCTAAGTTCTTCTGAAAAAGGAAAAGCTTGCATTTTGTGTTGTGTGCGTACCTTTCTTATTATTATGAGGTGGAGTTAATAATAAGTGTCTTCTGAACATTGGTTATCAAATTGAACTCATTGTTTGCTTGCAGGAATTGGATTTAAAAGTGTGTTTCTTGTGAGTTCACAGCCTCATATATTTAGCAATGGATATCAGGTCAGATTTATGGAAGAACCAAATCAAGATTGTGGTATTGGTTATATAGTTCCTGAATACATTAGCGGAGTTTCTTTTTTATCAAGCATATGTGATGTATATGGTGTCAACAAGATCTTGCCAACAACTACGTTTATCCTGCCTCTAAAGCCTGACAAGGTAGAGGCTGTTAGAGCGCAGCTGTCAGAGCTGCACCCAGAGATTCTCCTGTTCTTATCCAAGGTAAAGCGGCTGTATGTACGTGGCTTTGATCCTGAAGAAGCTGATGATGTCTCCACAATTTCTATATTTAGTGAGACTGAACAAAAGGACTTGAGTGATAAAAGAGCCAATTCACGTGTTGTGACACTTTCAGTTAAAGAGAAAAAGTGTGATACTGAGGAGTTGTGCAAGTATTACTTGTGGAGAGAGGCATTTCCAGTAAATCCTGGGAATCGAGTTGGTATAAGGACGGATGTGGAGGAATGGGTGATTACTCTTGCTTTCCCTTTTGGAGAAAGACTGAGAAAGGGAACATCTTCTGTTGGTATATTTGCTTTCCTGCCTACAGCAATGGTCACAAATTTTCCCTTTGTAATTCAAGCTGATTTCATCCTTGCTTCTTCACGAGAATCTATAATGTTGGACAATGTATGGAATTTGGGAATTCTTGATTGTGTCCCATCAGCCTTTGTGAATGCTTTCCAGTCTTGTGTGAGGGAACTTTCCTTCTTTCCTTCAGTGGATCAGGCATTTCAGTTTTTACCTGCTCAGCCTTCAGCAATTCCTGTGTTCAACAACTTAAGAGAGGCCATAAGAACTAGGGTGCAAGGTTTACAGATAGTGCCTTGTCAAATTTTTTATGGTATGAGTTGTTTATTCCTGAAGCCTCGACATGCAGTTCGGATCTTGCCAAAATTCAGGGACCTATTGCTTCGAATGAAAAGTGAAGGAACTATTTCAAGGAATTCATCTTCATTGAAGAAGGTCTTGCATTCATCTCTGGACCTCAAAAAATACAGTGCAGTTCTGGACTTTCTAGATGTGGCATCTTCTGGTGGTGATTGGTACGCAAAATGCATCAAATCCTGCAGTCTTGTGTTGTTATCTGATGTGGTATATGTTGAACTACTTTGTTTCATTGTTGATAATGAGAAAAGGTTCTCAAACCATATTAATACCCTACCTCTTATTAAATACATCAATCGCAAAGGAAACTTGGCATTGTGTACAATTGCCAAAACCAAAACAGAGACCCCGAAGTTATATGCTATGGATCTGGAGCTTCACACTTGGCTGAGCAAGTGCAATATGGAGTTTGGATGTCCTGGTGTATATTTTCTTCCCAATAGCACACAAAAAGCTCTTTTAAATAACCAGAAACGTGCAAAAATAAAGAACAGAAGAATTTACATGAGTTCATTTCTCTGCAACTGGCTTGACCAAGCTGCTGGAGTGATATCTTGTTCAGCAGATACCTATGCTTCTTTGCTCCAAAATCATGTATCAAGCAAGGAACCAAATCTTGCATTTACATTGTCCAATTTCCTTTATCACACCCACAGGAAAGGCTTCCTTTCTGATTATAGCATATCTGATATTTGTAGAAGGATCCCAGTTATTGATGGGGCTGACCATGTGAGAATGCAAAGAACTGTTACTCTTGTCCCTGCATTAGATAGCAAATGGATGAAGTTGTTTGGACCTCAAAATCCATTTGTGGAACAAAACTATGTTGATATAGGGCATGTTTATTCTAAAAGTAGTCTGTTTCTGGGAGAATCTACGCCTGAGAAGGAGCTTCTTCATTTTATTAGCAAGCATAGTAAAGCTGTGGACTTACCGGAGTTGTGTCCTCCAGACGTGGTGTTACAGATAGCATCTCATGAACTGTCAAGTGAGCAGGCCTTTTTGCTACTTGATTGGATCAGATTACTTCGGACTAAGGGAGCACCTTTACCGTTGAAGTTCATTGAAAGCATTCGAGATGGAAAGTGGATCAAGACAAACTCAGGTTATATTTCTCCAAGAAAGGCCATTCTTCCAGATGAAACAGGGAAAGCTATTATTGATATGATGAAGCATGTTCTGAAGGATGTCTCTATTTTAGACCTGGAATTTTATATGAATCGAATCAATCTTTATCAAGATGAATTGAAATTTCTGGGTGTGGGACTTGGATCAGATGATGTGCGGAGGCTGGTTGAAAATTGGTTAAGTTCCATTGCTTCTCCTGGAATGAGCAAAATGTGCATGTTTTCTTTGCTGAGGTTCATTAATTTTTGTAGAGGAAGAAATATGATTGATGAGGACTGGTTGGCTGTTCTGAAGGACAAGAAGTGGCTGAAGACTCATCAGGGTTATAATGCTCCCAAGGGATCTATTCTTTTGCCGTCTGAGATAGAAGTTGAAACCTGTTTAAAAATTACAAATCTTCCTTTTGTTGATCAAGCATTCTATGGAAGCATATTAGGTTCTTTCTTATCTGAATTAAAGCTACTTGGAGTTACATATGGTCTGGAGGAGGTGCAAAAATCAATTTTAGAGAATATGAGTTTAACTTCCAATCTGTCTTCCCTGACTGGTGGTTGTGGTTTGTTGATTCTTCAATGTATCAGATGCTTGGGATCTGAAGCTGCTGGCTTGATTATAAGGATTAAATGTAAACCTTGGATAAAGACAACTTTGGGTTTCAAAACCCCTCCAGAAACTGCTCTTCCTGATCTGAGATGGGGTGCTATGTTCACTGCTCTACAGGTCCCTGTCATAGAGGAATCGTATTATGGGAATGCAATTAGGCATTTCACTGATGAGTTGAATGCTATTGGAGTGGTGGTTGATTCTACCGGAGCAACTAAGGTGATCGGTGCTCGGTTTAATTCCCTACTGTCTTCTTCTAGCTTAGCTCCTGCCACAACGATGTCGTTGTTAGGTTGCATCAGAGAGCTGAGTCAAAAAATGTCTTTACAGTGCTCTGAACTGAAGTGGTTGTCGTGTGAGAAGTGGTTGAAAACACGTCATGGTTATAAGACACCTGGTGAATCAATTATCTCCGGCTCTAATTGGGGATCGATCTCATTTTTTGTTGATCTTCCTCTCATAGATGACGCACACTATGGTATTGGCATATATAAGTTCAAGGATGAACTCCAGATGTTGGGTGTCATCACAGATTTTGAACGAGGAGCTCCATTTGTTGCTAAAGGTCTCCACAGCCCAATTCAACCTGAATTACTTGCTGCAGATGGTATGATATCATTGTTGGAGTGCATCAAGCATTTAAGGTCCAGGTCTGATGATGAGCCTTTACTGGGTGACTTACGCCAGAACGTTGCAGAAAGCAGGTGTTTGAAGACCATGAAGGGTTACAAAATTCCACAAGAATGTGTTCTCTTTGATCCAGCATGGGAAAGTATTCTTAAAAGGTCAGATGCTCCAAGCATAGATGAAATTTTTTACGGAACTAGCATTTTTTTGTACAAGAATCAGTTGAGAGATATTGGTGTGAAGGTAGACCCATTGGATGTTTGTTCTCTTCTTTGTGGGCTTCTTTTGACATTATCAGACAGGGGTGTAATTACAAGGATTTATGGCTTCCTGAACAAGTTCCAATGGAGTCCGAAAGATCAAGATAAATGCAACTTTCAGGTGTGGATACCTGGCTCAAAGGGTACAGGTGTATGGGCTAATTCTCAGGATTGTGTACTTAATGATCGGAAAAATCTGTTTAGCTCCCGTTTGTTCTGTCTTGAGAAGTTTTACAAGAAAGGGCTCCTTCCCCTTTTTCTTCAGCCTTTGGAGTAGCAGAAAATCCTTCCATCAACGATTACTTGCGGCTATGGAACTCATGGGCTTTGAGGGATAACGGTCAAGTAACTGTTGCAGAGTGCTGCTCCTTTTGGGAGTTTGTTGTAGACAGCTGGAATCAACAGGTAGAAGATACTCTGAAGCGGAACTTGACCAAATTACCTGCCACAATGGACACGGTTGATGAAATATATCTGGTGAGCAGAGAGGAAGTATTTATTGCTGATGACTTGCAACTGAAAAAGATTTTCTCCAGCTCTAATAAGGTTCCTCTGTTTGTGTGGATTCCCAAGAGTATAAGCGAGTGTTATATTACTCCAAGAAGACTACATGCAATTTATGAAATACTCAGAGTTAGAAAGATGTCTGAGTCAGTTGAGTGCAATGTGAGTGGCACGCTATCATTAGAGCATTGTGAAAAGGTTGATCCAAGAGAGAGATTAATTGGGAGGGGTTTAATCAAAATTATTCTGGGTTTTCTAGCTGGTCCTGAGGTAAATATGCCAGTGAAAGAGAGACACAAGGTCGCTAGATCGATAGCTGTACTGTCTGTGTACAAGACTGACAAACTGATTCAAGTCTGCTATCAACTAAAGCCTTCTGCAATTTCAACAGTTGAAGTGGAAAAATTAAAGCTGGTTCTTTGGGAGAAGAATTCTCCGCATTTGCTCATTGATAAATCAGGCTATGAAGATGGGAAAGATGATCTAGAATTTGTTGCTTCTTTTGCTGATGAACTCGCACGAGGACTGTTAGCACAGGTGAGGCCTACTGCAGCAGATGCTCTGAGCAAGATTATCCAAATGGGGTATATGTTCGATTTTAATGAGAATGAAGTGGAGTTCTTGCTGATGAAAGAAAATTTGGAGTTACTTGTGGAGGATGTTAAGTTTCTTGATTCTGCATTCCCCTCATCAGGAGAAACTACTGTAACTGCTGTCTATCGAAAGCGTGCACATAAAAAGTTAGAGCAATTAGGCCCTTCCACACCAATGCCTGCATGCAAGAAGCAGCGTCAGTGATAAAGGGGCATTGATCCCGTGGCTCTTTTTTCTTTGGTCATGGCTTGAATTATCAGAACCATAAAGTTTTATTTTGAATGTATTTTGGTACAATCCTCCGGGGTCTGATGTCTGGCATGTAAATCTTTAGAATGTTGATCCTCTCCTTGGCTAGTTTACTTATGTTTGGCTTTTAATCCAAGGATATAGTTATGCTTGTCTTGGGTAATGGATGAACTGCGAGATGCATTTTGTACTGTTGTATGAATATATCTGAGCAGTTTGAGCCTGTATATCCTGGTTCTCACAAATTTCTCTATTTCTCAATGTTTGTTGTTTGTTTGTAATTTGCTAGCTGGGTTTGTTTGGAACGCTCTCTCTCTCCTCTGCATGTTGAGTGAGCCGTTGCAGTGCAGAGAAACCATGGCGACCCCCACGGGGCTACAGATCAAGCTTTACGTGCTGTGCTGCTAAACTTCACATAGAAGAGATTCAAACCCTTCACCATGCGGTCGCTAGTCTCTCTGCCGAAAACCAGCAGGCAGCAGCATGTATAGCCATCCATGCATTAATTAAAGGTAATCTAATCGGCCTATACAAATGAATATATCTCCACCAGTTACACCATGTTGACCCAGAAAAGGTTTGTGGAAGTAGAACTCTTCCCCCTCATCATGCAGATGCAATCAAAGTTTTGCCTATATTTTTTTTATCCAGCCATTGGGGTATTGTGGATAGAATGAACTTCGTAAAAAGAGCACTAAATTCCTAGGGTAACTTCGCCCTTGCCTACACTTTTCCCCCCCCCCCGCCCGACACCCAACCCGCTACAACCAAACAAAAACAACAACAACACACCCCACAAACACTTAACTAATCAAACCTGTAATGGTGTAAAAGGGGTTGACATTTTAAAAAAAAAATGTGCCTACAAAAATCCCCAAAGTGTACGAATCTTTGTAAAAGAATTTCTTCACGTGCTAGTCACGTAGACCAATTTAACACAACACAAATGCAAAAAACAAATGGAAACTAAAACACGAGAAAGAAGGAAAACAAAGAAACAAAACAAGAAACTAAAGAAAACATACAGTATACAACATATCACTAGACACACAGCTAATACCCATGACATACAATATTTGTTTTATCTGTTTTTCAGTTTCGACCTCTGTTCAGTTTTTGACCTATAACTTTTCAACCGTTTGTCCAAATTTCAAGTTCTTTATACGGTTGGATTCAGCATAGAAAAACAAAGAACACAGCGCGGATAAAAATCCAAAAACATACAAAAAGTGATGACAAAAACACATCACGTTTCAAACAATGTAAACACACACACACAATTTATTTTTATTTTGGGGGGGGGGGGGGGGGTTTGGTTTGGTTCAAAGTGACCTAATTCTAATTCATGAAAGTAAATGAACTTTAAATTTAAATGAGAATGGCAGAGATGAGTTATCAAAGTGTGAAAATACAAAGTAACAATCACTAGGGTTTCGGAATCCACCCTAAACAATTCTACCCATGTTCATGGATACTCAAGTGATGAACTCTAAATGTGTTGATGAAGATGTTCGCAATCAAGGCCGGGACTAGTGGCTCAAGACGCATTGATTCTCTCTAATATATGTAAAGTGCAGGGCTAGTGTTACAATACTTGTGCCTTCTCTATAACCAAATCTAGGTGTGCTTAGTACTTCAATTCAATTACAAGAAAAACCCATTAAGCTCAAAGAGAATATGAACACCACAAGAACCCTAATAGCATGATGTTTACATTAGGTATTTAAGAAACTAATTCACATGGATGATTCTTACTTCATCCATTTATTGCTTAGGAAAACATGAAGATACACATAATCCCAACAATCTCAAGAAGCATGCTTTCAAAGATGGCCAACCAAGGGAAAACGCACATCAAGGATATATTATTTTAGTGAATGAGAATTTATCAACAATATCTAGAAATTCATACACTCAAGCATCAAAACAATAAGGTATTCATGTTTAGGGTTTCAACATAAGCCCTAGCTATGGAGTTTAGTTCCTCATACTTATTTCAAATACAAACTCAAAACAAAACTAGAAAGAGTTTACAGATTTTGTGAACATGGGAGCTCAAGCTCTTCAATGGTGGAAATCTCTTCCACTTCTTGCTTTGTTGCCCTTGTCTTCCTCCTTGAGCTCCCTAGCTCTAAGCTCATCTCCAGCTCCAAAAATCTCTGCAAAATTGTAGAATGATAGAATGAATTGCAGATTGCACATTCATTCTCCTTTGCCCATCGTTTTCCTTGCTTTCCAAAATATGTTTTAATATAAAACAATTACTTTTGTTAAGACCTTTTGCCTTGTCTCCTTGCCATGATGGGTTGTTTTTGTTATTGTCTTCACAAAGATGCTCATTGTTTCAGAAAATATCTCTCAACCAAAGTAATTTCTTGTTACCAAATGGTATGATAGCAAGAAGAATCAAGATAAACACTTTGGAGGTAAAAACTGGAGCAAGACAAATTTCTAGGGCTGCTGGAACATGTAGGATCAGGTGGATAGGCTATATTTGTCCAATGGAGCTCAAATTTGGATATGTTGTAGTTAATATCCATTGGAACAAGTTTCATGAAGATATTCACCTCATCCGAGCACTGGAACATGCTGATCCAAGGCCAAGAAGTTGACCTACGAAAATGAACAAAATCAGAATTTATAACCAATAATGCGCTTTTAGCTCATTTTCATTCTAATCAAGGTAAAACTTATAAAAACACAAAAAGGAAGTAAAAAGCTATAAAATGACAAGAACTAACTCAAAATATTATGCGAATAACATGATAAATCATGTGTAAAAATGAACCGAACAATTTGACAAAACAAAAATGAGAAAGAAATATAATTGAGTTGCGTGGAGATACAGCTAATTGACTTGGTGCATATGCGTTGTGTGCCATCAAATTAAAATATACATTACTTTATAAGTTATGGTAAAAAACAGAGAAAGTAAATCACAAAGTATGTAGGTCCATTCAAGATTGGAAATATATGGATCGATCCATCAGAGGCATCACACAATCTTCGTATCTATTATATTATTGCTCTGTTCATACTTTATTCATGGAAGCCTTAGCGTTTCTACTTTTGTTTCTTTAGAATTTTGTATTGTGTTGCAAATTTCAAATGTTATGTTTTTCAAACTCTATGCATTTTAAATGCATTCAGTAATTAAATTATTTTCCTCATCTCTCACAATCATTCCTCATGTGCGCGATACGTTAAAACATGATACATGAGGGATGAATTGTGAATATCTGTACTAATAGTAAAAGTCTGATGTGAATAGTAATAGCAAATAGTAGAATTCTGGTGATGGTTGGCCGGAATTTGGTGGTCGGAATAGTGATTCTGGTTTAGGAGAGGGAGAGAAGAGAGACGACGGTTTCCCCTCCAATGTGTTGGTAAAGTGACACGTTATTCTCTTTGCTTCACAAGAGTGTGTTCCGTTTATTAATATTTATCACATTGAAAATGGCATGCCAGTGCTTGGTTTTTTCATATTAAGGATGCTTGATTGCACATTCTCTTCTACATGAGATGAGAGGTCTTTTTTATTTTTGCTTTCTTGTATCAAAGATTTCGCATATAAATAGTAGTCTCCCAAAGTAAGTAAGACGGCAAGTTGCGTTCTAGCTTTCTAAAACATTTCCTTTATTTCCAATACTCTCCATCTTTTAACATTAGCATATAACTATAACAGAGTAGGGATTGAGAGAACCGATAATTGGAGTGAGGTTTTTCACACACACAATCAAGATGGAAGAGAAAGGAAAAAGAAGAATTTACATGGTAAAGAAAGGAATAAAACCAAATAGACAACTAACTCGATAGGAGCGATCCGTGGACCAAAGAAAATGATCAAATGGCACAATATGCCTTTGCGGCATACTCAGTTTCACTGAGGTCTTTCTGTGCTCTAAGAAATTCTAGATGATTGAAAGGCTTATACCTTAAGGGGTGGTCCTTGTCCACAAGCTCATCTGGTACATGTATCACCCCTTTATGAAGTGAAAACAGTCCGAACGAGTATCTTACCTCATTTTCCTTCAATGTGACTCTATGTCTACACGGTCGAACTCGATCGTTGCTCCAAACCTAGGCCAATCAAAGCATGCAAATATCCTTAGCCTATTTTGGGTTGCTTCTCACATGGCTAGATTTCTAATAAATTTTTTTGACGTTCTTCGAATAACCGAGCATCTTGAACAAACGCTTATAAGAAGAAGTAAGCAGAAGTGCTCCTGTAAAAGAGTCTCAAACGAGCTATAAATAAAGCATGAACAAAGTATTATTTGGTGGCAAACCTGAAATACGTCTCCCGCCATGAATATCACGGATGAAGGCAGAGGATCAAAAACTACCCACTCATCATTCTTTGTATTGATCTCCAGACCAGGGACATGATTTTGATGGACTATGGAGGAAAAGTTCTTGTCCGTATGACTGCGTAAACCCACATCAACTCCAAGTTTCTCGGGTTCTTTGTATTTTATAAGCCGGAGATAGTAAAAAGTCGATCGGAAGTGATCGTCATGGTACTTTTCTACACCATAGTTTTCAAATACCATTCTTGTCACAGCTTCATCTTCCATCACTATTATTTAAATCGAACTTGGAAGGCAAACTTGTATATGTAGAATAAAATTATACCGAAATTGGTCGTTTCCATTTGGCCAAAAAAGATGTGTGAATTCCTGAGTTTCTTGTGGGTTTGTACCATTAATAATTCCAAAGGTCTTCTGCCCAGAACGGGAAGTTACGTACCCGGCACGTAAAGGGTTGTCAGGAGTATCGACGGGGAAATTAAACAACTCGTCAAATGCATTAAAGATGGTTTTGTGAAGTTCCGGAGGAACTTTGCTGGGTAGGATTGCCATGAAACATCCGAGCTCTTCGAGCGCCTGACAAACGATTTTGCGTGCTGAGAGCCAAGAGCTTGTCCCCGGCTTCAGGCAGTCCTCTTTCGAGAAATCTACCACTGGAATCCTGGCCACAGTTTGGGAACTCATGTTCATCTTTTTTCTTCTTGGTTCTCTCACTGGCTGTATATGAGATTTTGAGGGCGCATAAAGTAGTGCAAGATGCATGTACCAAAAATGATATTTAGTTTTTTTAATTCCTCAAACCTTGTCCAAAAAGGCCAGGATGAAAAATAATAATAATAATCAAGAGGCAGAGTCGTTGGCATTTTATCAAGCAGGTGGTGAATGGCCCACGGTGGACGTCAGTTGGGTCCGCCACTGTCGATAATGTAAGGAGTCAATGATTGATGTCAATACCAAAACCACTTTTCATTTGTTTAATTAATGCGATTTTAAATGGTTACTATATAATTGTTTGAGACAATACAATAGTGTGTGTGCGCGCGCTTAACGTGATACGATAACCCAATTCAGCCCAGCCACTTGTTACAACTCTTTTTATTGGGCTGTCTCTTCTAAACCCCTTAGAATTTTTGCCTACCCAGTACCAGCCCAATCAATATGGGCCCATCAAAACAAACAACCACTCGCTGCAAGAATTCTATAATTAGGGCCTTATACATGGCCCTTAGGTAAGGCATTATCTCTTAATCATTGGATCAAATTGGTTAACATGATTCAACGATTAAGAAATATGAGCTCATCTAAAGGCCATATATAAATCTCTCACATAGAATAACTCCCAATCGCTAAGTCGAACTCGCCCTTGTTCTTTTCAATTTTCACCTTAGCATATGTATGTGTGTTTCTAGAATGCTGATCTCCAATGCATTGGTAAAGTGAAATATTATGAAGAGTTTTTAGGTTCAATGGTCCCTGAATTTTGATTTGATTCGCATTTTGGTCTATCAATTTTCAAAATCGTTCTTGTGGTCCTTCAATTTATGTTTTGGTAGGACCAATAGTCCTGCTGTCAATTTTGTCATTTTTTCTATCAAAAATGACCATATATTGCGCACATGGGGATTAGTTGAGGTATAAGAATGGAAATTACTTGTCTCATGATATATGTGGAGCAATTCCTACTTGGCTCATGAAATTACTTGGCTCACTAGCCTGTTTATGAGGTTTTGAGGGCTCTAAGCGTAAAGTAGTGGAAGATGTATGTACCAAAAATGATATTTAGTGTTTTTTTTTTCTTCCTCAAACCTTGTCCAACAAGGCCAAGGTGAAAATTAATAATAATAATCAAGTGATAGAGTCGTTGGCATTTCATCAAGCAGGTGGTGAACGGCCCATGGTGTCGATAAGTTAAAGAGCATTTCCAGCGGGAGGGCTAGCCCCGCCAGGAGGCCCCTTAGGCTTCCAATCTCGTTTCCAGCGGTCAAGGCTTTCCAGAGCAAGTGTTGGACTCCACTTCCACTAGCCTGGGCAAGGCCCAAAGCAAGACTTGCCTGGGTAAGATGACTTATTGTTGACGTCATTGTGACATCATCAACCAATTTAAATAACCAAAAAATTATTATATAAAAAAAAGGAAAAAACAAAACAAAAATTTCAGAATTTTTTGTATTATAAATACCTAGCCATATTCTTCACTTCCCACACCAAAACTCTATACAAATTCCTCTCTTCATATCTCATGTGAGTAGTGATTGCCCTTGAGTTACCATGGCAATGGGTCGAAAACCAACCAAAAAAAAAAATTGATAGGGTTGGCACTATTTATGTGAATAGTAACAGTCATTGCCTTCCCTTACCTTTTTCCATGACAAATGAGTGGAAATGCTCTAAGGAGAGAGTCATTGATGTCAATACCAAAACCACTTTTCATTGTTTAATTTAATGTGATTACTATATTGTTTGAGACATTAGTGTGTGTGCTTAATGTGATACGATAACCCAATTCAGCCCCCACCACTTGTTACAACTCTTTTTTGTTTTTAGCTATCTCTTTTCTTCTTCTTTTTCTTTTTTTTTGGGAAGAAATTTTAGGATTGCATTCATAATTCAGCCAAAAAAGTCACTAGCCACAAAGAGCCATTACAATAACGGCCGTCCAAGTGAAAATAGTGGCTTCACTTTGAGGGAGGAAGAGAAGAGGGGAGAGGGGTGAGGGGAGGAAGAACAGTGGCTTCCTCGCCTCTCAAAGTGAAAACGTCTCTAGAAGGGTTTTTTGAGAGAGGGGGCTAGAGTTTGGTATTAAGTTTGGGCTCTCTTCTAAAGCCCATAGAATTTTTCCAATGTGATCAAAATTCTACTTGTAGATATGGTTGCAGACAATGTAATTTCTACTTTGAATATAAAAACATACATATATCTTAAATGGGGAGCATTAGTTAGATAATCTTTCAAAAAATGATAATTGCTAAAATGTTATGTGTCAATTATTTCAGCTAAACTTTTTTATGTAATCATTTCACCAAATTTTTGAAATTTCAGTTGGCAAACTGGAAAAAGTCACCAACTTTGAATGTCGCATAATAAACCAGAGAAAATTTAAATTGACGCCTTCACAATATATAAATTTGATGCTTACTTACCGAGTATAGACATAAGAAAAACTGTTCATGCATCATGCATGACTGAACACATTGGAAAAACTGTGCGCATTTGGCATTTGGTCATGGAGATGAAGTTTCAGCATATGCTTCCATTTATGGTCATTGGCTGCAATGTTTATGCATATAGCCAGCCATGCATTAATTAAAGATAATCTATTGGCCTATACAAATGAAGTATTTCTCTACCAGTTACACCTTGTTGACCCACCCAGAAAAGGTTTGTGGAAACTAGAACTCCCACCTCATCATGCATATGCAATAAAAGTTCTGCCCATTTTTTTATTTTTTATTTTTTCATTTAAGGAGCTGTTGGTGTAAAATGGACTAATTTTTTGACTAAATTTCGTGAAAGTAGCAGTAAATTCCTATTTTTATAACGGTTCGTAGCACCGCCCTTGATTACAACCGGTGTATACAACTTTTCTTTACGTGCTAGTGACGTGATCAATTTTGTCGAACCATATAACAATTGTAGAGAAATAACTAAACCCATGATGAGAGACAATTAATCAAACATGTAATGGTGTAAAAGGGGTTGACAACTTTGAAGGTTGGTTTGCATTTGACAAAACAAAAATAAGCAAGAAATATAATTGAGTTGCGTAGAGATACAGCTAATTGACTTGGTGTATGTGTTGTGTTGTGTGCCATCAAATTAAAATATACATTACTTTTTATAAATTATGGTCAAAAACAGATAAAGCAAATAACAAAGAACCTGGAGAAGGAATGGATGTGAGAACTGCTAAGATTGTCAAAAAAATAGTACTACTTGTTGAAATATGTAGGTCCATATCCATTCAAGATTGGAAATATATGGATCGATCCACCAGAGGCATCACACAATCTTCATATCTATTATATTATTGCTTTGTTAGCGTTTCTACTTTTGTTTCCTTCAAATTTTATACTGTGTTGCAAATTTCAAGGGCTATGTTTTTCAAACCCTTTGCATTTTAAATACATCAGTAATTAAATTATTTTGAAGTGGCTTAACATGGAAATATAGACTCGATACGTTAAAACATAGTACGTGAGGGATGAATTTTTACATACTTAAGTGACTATCAACCATTGATAGAAGTTTAACTTTCGTGTTCATGAACATAAACGACTATCAACTGTTGATATATATAGAAATCGACGTGAGAATGAATTGGGAAGAGGCAGCGGCGGCGCACACAAAACGCGACGCTTAGTAATAAGAAGCGAGTTGGTGCAGATTGGTAGACATGATGAGGAATGTGGTGAGATAAAGCGCTGGGTTGCCTAAGCTTTTTATGCATGGCTGCGCGATTTTCTTCTGTGAAGCACTCACATAACAAAACCTGGAGGGACAGGACAGAGATGACCAGCAAACCAAAGAACAAAGGTCAAGCAAATGACGACATACTGATTTGACGCTTTGCCCCCACCAACTCTAATTATTCATTGCATCTCCATAACGTCTGCATTTGAATTTCATGTTTGCTTTTGGCCTCCCTTTACACATTGCTCTATGATTAATTAACTATTATTAATTAGTTTACTTACAAATTAATTACCCTGCAATTCTAATGTAGTTTTGCCATTCTAGTTGACTTGGAAATTAATTTGCATGTCATTCCAAATTACAAGTCTAGAAGTTATCTCCGTTTAATTTGACTGACATTAAAAAAATGGAAAAAATATAAAATCTTTTAGCACTTTGTAGTCAATTACATAAAAATTCTATACCCAATTTGTAAATACCATATTAGCAATTTAATTTGCGCAAGAAACCCCACGTGGCACCTCACATAAAGATAGCTGCATGGTCGGGGTCACTAGCAGTGGAAACTATCCTCTAGGGTGTAGGGCAGTCTTAGGCCCCTACGCAATAAGTGTACTTTTTTCTTTTTCTTTTTTCTGGGGATCGAAAATTAACCATCAATGTCATCAAAATGGTTTCTAATTGTCTTGCCTTCTTCTTCTCTTGTTGGTCATTTGGTCACCTACCAAAAAGGAACATGTACACTAATTTCCACTCAGTTTCAATCTCTGTTAACGGCTTGTCATTTGCTTCTAGAACCCCCGCTATAGGTTTTCTCTTTTTTTGGTTAAAACCTAGAGGCTGACTTTTAGTGATGGAAATAAAGGGGGAAAAGCTACGTTCCAATTTACCGGAAAGACAGAAAAATAAACAAGAAAAGAAATGTGAGTTGAGTAATCGAATTACAAACATGTTTCTCATATGTATAATGCATATTAAGGATAATGTATTTTTACTGTCCGTATTTAAGTAAGGATGATCATAATGAGTTGTCACACTATCTGAAAAGAGAACATATTTAAATAGCATCTCTATTCCTCTGTATTTCACACATTTTGAGAGTGAATATAAATGAAAACTGTGAATTAATTATAATAATATGTACGGTAATATTAGCATGTCCTAAGTATATGGGGTTGTTTATAATACAGGGCCAAAATATTAATGTATGTATGTCCCAGCGTACTAGACGGTGAGGATGTCGTTAGAATTTGTAGTTCCAAGGAAAACAGCAATCCTGATGTGATGATATAAATAAAAGGCATGATTCTGGACCAAGAAAGACAAGAAGAAAATCCTTGCTTCCATTCTGGCACACTCATTTCCTTCCAATTTTCTATTCAAACTCACACTTCTTTTTGCCACACCCTTTTTAAATTCCACTTGGCCCCGTTCCGGGAACCATGCTTATCCCCTTTTTCATCACACTTTACAATTAACCTATTTAATATCTCTCTCTCTCTCTCTCTCTCTCTCTCTCTATGTGAAAAGTTGTTAATATTAATTAATGTGGATTAATAATTGTGTAACTATCCTATATAGTATATCAAGGTAGCTATTAGCTCAATTAGGTTCCAAGAAGAAATTAAGGATGGGGAGAGCACCTTGCTGTGACAAAGCCAACGTGAAGAGAGGACCATGGTCACCTGAAGAAGACACCAAGCTCAAGTCTTATATCGAACAGCATGGCACCGGCGGCAACTGGATCGCTTTGCCACAGAAGATCGGTACCTCTCTCTCTCTCTCTCTCTCTACCTTCCTCTTCTTTATACTTAATGTCAAATTAGAGTTTACTTGTTACATGAAATTGGTTATGTTTAATTGTTTAGTTTTTTCTGAATGAATTTAGGGCTTAAGAGATGTGGGAAGAGCTGCCGGCTTAGATGGTTGAATTATCTCCGCCCAAACATCAAGCATGGAGGGTTTTCTGAGGAAGAAGACAACATCATTTGCAGCCTCTACATAAGTATTGGAAGCAGGTATATACACTTAATATTATATACATAGTTAGATTAATTACATTGATGCAACTAATTTCCTATATCTAGCTATATATAGCGAGGGCCTAAAATCATGATACAAATAAGGGTTTGTTTCATATATTTATGAATATATATGTATATATGTATATAGGTGGTCTATAATAGCGGCGCAGCTGCCTGGAAGAACTGACAACGACATAAAGAACTACTGGAACACAAGGCTGAAGAAGAAGATTCTGGGCAAGCAGCGTAAAGAACAACAGCTGGCTCGCAGATCATCATCCGGCCTGATCAAACAAGACATCAGAAGATCATCAGGGAGTGGCGGTGGAGGGAGTAATTCTCATCCCATGGTTCCGACCTCAGATGATCAAAGCCCTTACTGGCCAGAGCTGCCAGTGCTTGCAGTGCCAACAGTCCTACCTTACTCCCCATCAATTCAACAACATCAACATCAACAACAGCACCAGCCTTGTTTCAACGACCATGCATCCATCAGAAAACTGCTCATCAAGCTTGGAGGAAGGTTTAATTCAGATGTTCATCATCAAGATGACACAAATGTTCAACCTATCCAAGATGGGCCCACCATTAATCTTCAGTTCCCACCAGCTCTTGACTCTGCTCAGCAAGTTTATGAGCAACATTCTTCTGCTCCTGTGACCTTGATCAGAAACAGCAATGACATCATGGTCAGCTCTCATCATCATCAATTTGAACAAACCCAGTACATGGTCAACAACAATACAGATGACATAATTGGAGGTGGTATGCACATGTTTCAAGGGCAAAATGGTAATTACGTGACTGATCAGCTTAAGGAAATGGTGTACAACAACATGAACCCACAAAGATTAGATGCGCTGGAGTTCCTATATGGGGAAGACATGATGATGGTTATGAATGGTGAAAGTATTGGGTGGGGTGAGATGCAGCTGATTTGTCCTCCTACACATGTGGCCTCCTCCTCAGTCGACGGCGGCAGCTATGAGCAGCAGCGACTGGTGCCTCAAGAATTATGCGGTTTCAATAACGGGTTGAGTAGCTATCCAGCAGGCGATCAATAAAATTAAAAGTGATGAACATCTTGTACATTTGATTGTAATAATATTATCAGAGATTTGGTAGCAATAGGGGTGGTGGGAATTAATGTTTTGTAGGAAAACCCTAATAAGAAACCCATTCAATGATTTGTCTGTTTTTTCTCTCCGTGATTATTGTCCTGGTAATTGATGGTTACTAGCTATATATATACTTCTCCTTTGTAATTTTCATACTGAATTTCTTCATTAATGTTGTTGAGTTAGGGGAATTTGGAGCTCGAAGCTAGCTAGCCCTCTATTTAGCAATATTACTTTGTGCACATTTGATTCATCATCAACTACATATATATACATGTTTGTTTGTTTCTGTTGATTCAGACGGTGGGGATCAGCAATATTTCTCGAAAGAAGTTTACAAAGAAGAAAAAGGGTATGTATTTTCTCTTGCAATTAGCATCTATATATTTATGTTGGTCACAATAATGTTCATTCGAAACCCGGCCGATAGCTAGGAAGAGCCACACCAGGTTTCTATGGAACATGCTTCTTTTAGGCTCGCAAATTAATGCATCAGTATGGAGAGAGAGAGAGAGAGAGAGATTAAATTTTGAAAAGAGTAATGCTATATTTTGTACACACAGTTGAACTGGCACATGCTAACACCCTCCTCTGCATACTGCATGCAAAGATAATCTACATTCCTTGCAAATATTTCAATAAAAACCATCTTCTTCTCTTTGTCTGGGCAAAGTGCATATATTCTTCTTGTCATATTATCTATTTTTGATTTAAATATTGAAGATTCTTAATTACTCCCTTAAGGCTAGCTAAGAGCATAGTGAAACCCTAGCGCTATATGTGTCAGAAGTATACATATTATTAATGGTCCCTTCGATGTAAGTGCATTCATTCATCTTGGGTTTCACTTTCAAATTATTATCTATGTGCTTCTTATACATACAGAAGGTGAAGGAGATACATGGGACTCATAGATGTCATAATTCTTTTCTTCTTCCAAACAGTAGGAGATGGTTATAAATTCATATTTTCTCAACCTAGACAGATTAAATAAGAAAAGAAAAGGACATGAAGTATGCCTTTTTCCACAGAAACTGAAGAAAAGCAAAGGAAAATCATGTGCAAGTTTGCATATTAGAGAGCATTCAAATAGACTAAATCTGGTCTTTGGATATTCTGAGTACTAATTTCAAATGCCAAATGTGTCAATAAGCTCGATGCCGATTGTTACCTAACAAAGCTTCAATTATACATGAATATGTAATAACTATCAATTCAGCCAGCGTGTGCTAGCTTGAGCCATGAATGTCAATCGTACTTGTTTTAAATTCAAGCAATTTCTTCCGGATGGGAATACAGCAGGCAGATGTTAATTAGCGGAGACCTTTGTTAATTTTAGATTATTGTTTACCACATGATTTGTTTATTACTTCCAACTCTTGTTAGTTAACTAACTAAAGCTTCCTTTCTACTTTATTTCCAAATTCAACCACCTTTTTCTTGGTTTTCTGTTTCCAACCCATTAGGGATTTCAATTATTCATACAAAGTTTATAAGCAGATTAAGCCGGCATGATCAGTAATATAAACTCTAGTTAGATCCCGTGAAACGACCCCGAAAGATTGGGTACTTTTATGTAGTTAACCATAAATTTTTATTTATTTTATCAGAACTCACTGGGATGATTTAAGCCTGACAGCGTCTATCCGCTATGCCTAACCTGTTTAGTTACGACTTACGTTCCTGGGAAAGGTTAGAGAAGTAAATTCAATCTGGTGGGAGCATTTTATCTGTTGGCTGACCGCTACAAAGTACAATATTAGTCGATTACAGTTGTAAACTGCAAGAGTTGGATTACAATATTTACTTTCTGTTGACATTTTGCAAACTTTTGCAATTAATGTTTGGTAAGCCATGGTCCTGACTTTGTTAGAATTGGTTGACATAGTTTGAAATTGGTTGCGGCCTCATCAAGCTAGATGTTCAAAAAGTTGGCCCCATTAATTAGACCAACTCTCAAATTCAAAATTTATATGAAACGTCTTAATCTTTTCATGTTCTCCTTGAAAAACTAGGTTAACTAAATGTGAAGGAAACAACCACATATATATATACGTAAGTTCGACGTTATTATCGTGCGGACGAACGACGGCATTTTTTACTACCTCCTATAAAAAGCAACGTGCGGATATCTGACGAGATATATGCTATGTAAAACATAAAATAGTTAGCATAATTAATTAAGTTTTCGGAATAATATAAGGTCATAAATATATGAAGTGGGATATCTAAAACATGGCCATAAGATCATAGTCTGTCTGGCTTATGTATATATATTATTACAGTTATAAGCATATATAAAGCGGACATACAGAAACTCCAGCAAACAAATTAAGGAGACATTAACAGTTCTGAGAGCATAACTGTATGAATTTTAAAATAAGCCTTGTTAATAATATTCATCTAATTTCTTCCTGTAAAGTTAAAAGGAATATCCCAAAGGAAGAAGAAACAGAACAGAAAAGTCCCCATAGAAAAAACCAAGATATCAAATTTGACTTGTTCTGGTTACCCTTTAAATTCCCGTCAACTTGGTGACGATAATAAACACCACCAAAATTTAATTTACATCTCTGATAGAAGTGACAAGAACCAAAGGACGACTTGTGTGTCACTGCTTTTTCATTCTATAATCAAATAAATCAAACCCCCCCTTAAATATTTTAATGCAAACATTGATCCTTATTCACAATAATCTGCAAGAATATATTTTTCTTCATTTGTTTTGAATATTATACAATGAAAATGACACTCACTAACATGAAAAATTCTTGCAAGTTTGTCGTGCTGTTCAGCTGTTGGACCTGAAAAAAGTGGGTTTCTTCTGTATTATAAAAATGACATTCATCGGAGAATAATAATATAGCAAAAAGACTGCACAGCTACAGTTGTATATTACTGCATAGGGGTGTGATCATTCAAATATTATACCATCTACGAGGTAGCTTTTGTTTTTGTTTTTAAAATACAAGAAGTGATATTCTAGTTTAATTTATCTAAACTATAAAGAGTGGGACTCGAACTCATAGCAAAGTGGGGAGCATATTTTCATCTTATCTAATCAACTTGGCTAAGTCTATATCTGCATATTTTTAATTGATTTTTAGGTTTTCAAAAGTAGGATAAGAAGAGAATATGATAGTTCTTCTTGTCCGATTAATTTGGCTCATTTGGTTGTGTCATTTTTTTTTTATAAAAAAATTTATTTAATAGGCTGTTGGCCTTGGCAATGGTGAACCTAAATGTTACAAATGTTTTCATCGCCTTCCAAAAAAAATTAGATTATGCAAAAAGTTACATCTTTTAACCAATGCCATACGCAATGAAATTAAACACGTGCTTATTAATCATCTATTTGGTTTGGTCCAATAATACTTCATTCCCAAGATAAAACTTCAAATTTTCTTTGGTGGAATTGTTTTTACTGGACAGTCCTTTTCATCTTATGTCATTATGTCCTTTTTTTCAAAATTTCCATTTGTTTGTTTGGTTTTGGGTACATTCTTTTATGGAAGATTCACTATTATACCCAATATAGGAGCCCAAATTATTTTTAAAAAAAAACTTATATGAAATGGACTTTAGAAAGACACCAAAAATCCATTTACAACATAACAAAAAAACTTTTAACTTCTTTTAAATTACAAAACTGCCATTGATTTCTTAAAAACAAACCCGACCCCAAAACCTCATAAAAAGAACCTAAAACACTCAATAGGGCATCGAAAGTAATTTAATAATCATTTATAATTTTAGTGCTAAGAATGGGCATATGACTAAATATCTCTTATTGTATTGGGTCTTCATGTTGGAGTCATTCTATAGTGAGGGTCTTATATATGGGATTTAGGTGAGGTCCTATTTATTAACCGTTGGATAAGCTAACCAATTTAATCAACGGTTAAGAAATAGGACTTTATCTAAGGGCCACATATAAGGCCCTCATTGGAATTCTTGCTTCATGTTGTATCAAAAGGCCCAAAAACCTTTTCTTCTGTCGGATTGGCCCAGTAGATTTGTATTGGGTCCAAACTCTTCAAACCTTAACCAGCCTGACCCAAAACTGAAATTACTACTTTTTTATTTATAAAAATAATAAAATAAGCCAGTGAATTTTACGTTTGAATATTGGGGGAAATTGGAAATGCCCCAACTTGGCATCATCAGCTAAACCCTAGAGAATGAGGAGAAAACTCTGGAGATAGAAGAGGAAGAAACCAGACGGTATCAATGGCGTTTCCGGCGTCTATTGCGTCGCCTTCGTCTTCAACCCCCAAATTTCCGGTACCCTTCTTCACTCTCTCACTCTACTAAATGTCCAACTATTTGAAATATCTGAAATTTTCGAACTTTTGGATAACTGATTGGTTCTTAATTTTCTCTATTTCAGATTAATGTCTTTGAACGGAAACCATGCCAACCCAAAAGTTGCTTTCTTTTACATCTCCGTCGCCGACCCTTCTCCTCAAGCTGCGTAAAAGCAGTGTCCTCCATGGCACAATTTGGCGAACCCAGTAAACAAAACAAGCAGAAGCAGCAAATTGAAATCAGTGTCGTGAAGGAGAAGCTGTGGGAAGCCATACCCGTCCCAGTGAAAGAGCTTCCATGGAAGAAAGCAGCAGATACAGCTTTGGAGCAGCTGCTTCTTCTTGGGTACAAGGCACTCAAATGGTCCTTTATCAGCTTGGGTGTCCTTAGTTTTTTATCAGATATCATATTTTCCATCTCCAGGAACTATGAATTGATCATGCCCTTTGGTCTCTTCGTTGGGTGCTTCTTGACTGATGTCTTGAAAGAGACGTTGCAGCAAGTGCTTCCAAGCTCAGAGGAGAGTGGACTTGAAAAGCACTTTTTAGGCATCGCCTGCTTTCTTGCTGCTGTTAAGTTTGTCTCTGCCGGCCTACCAATGCAAGCCCGAGTTTTTCTTCTGCATGTTGCGAATGGCGGGTTCATGCAGGTCTTGTGGCTCGGGAGAGGTTTATTGAACAAAAGAGATGAAGATGCTTCCTTGCCCATGGATGTGAAATCTTAATTTTCTGCAGAGGCTTTTTCTTTTTAGTTCTTTTGGGGAGGAAGATGGGGATGAGTTTTTTCGAATCATTGCAATATTAAGTATACATATATGCAATTCATTCTGTTGCTTGGAGAATCAAATAATCTAACTTCCATATATTTTGAACTGTTTGTGCACATATGGCGTATAAAAATACTGAACATCACTATGAATATGAAAAGCCCACAAGGGCTACAACGATATGCACAACTATTTGCTTGCTCAACCACAACTGTACAAAATAAGAGTTGCTATTGGATTTCCAAAAAAGAAAAACTGGGATAAACAAAGGAAAAAGAAAGAGTCTGATTGTGTATGCTTGTGGAAGTTCTGAACTTTGAAACCAAATGTCTCACTCGAGTTGTGTCTCTACAAGGCTTCCAAAGGTATTTTCCGGCCAAAACGAGAACGTGCTCAAAACGATAATCTTTTACTCGTCCAAGCATCTCATCCCGGCAGGCACCATAAAATATGGTAATTTATAATGGATGGACTTGAATTTGGGTATAAAAAATACAGTCAAATTATGTACCACGAAAACTCATTTTACTTCTGGCTAGATTCTGCTCTATCAAAAGTAACATCCCATGTTGGATTTACTTGGCTAGGTTCTTTCCCTGAAAAGAGAAAAGCACAAAAAACCAGGCAATTACAACATTGATGCCGGATACAGGAACTCTCCCAAGTGTTGGATGAAGCAAACCTGGGTTCACGTTCTCTGGATCCTGAATGCTGTCCCCGTCCTCTTGATGATTCACGTCTCCAGAATTGAATGAGTCATCAGGAGTGACTGGGGACTGGCAATAAGCTGAATGCAGCTGTTTATAAACCTCTTCCATCCTCCCCGATTGCTCATCCTTTTGATCCATCTCCATGAGAATCTGTAAACAACACCCTCATCAAGATTCAGAAGAGATAGAGAGACGTAATGGTCTCAGACACACACACATGCAGAAAGTCCAATGTGAATCACTACCTCTGAAACGTGGTTCCTAAATATCGGATGAAACCGCTGTCGACAGTACTCGTTAAACAGAAGGGTGAAAATAAGCAGTGGGATAGTGAAACCTGATGCAATTGGTGATCTTCTTAATCCAAAGACACCGAGGGCAATTATTTGCATAAGAATCAATGAAACAATGACTGTATTGTGCATCATAGGCCAGAACTGTCCCCCACTTTCATATTTTGGTATATACACGTTGAGAATCTGAAATGCGCATTTTAAGATTCAATCCATTATTTGATTCTCCAAAGAAAGAAAAATAACTATGAAATGGGGACAATAATTAAACACAATTACTAAGAAGAAGAAAAAAAGAATAAAGTAATACACCACACATGACGCCCATAACATAGACCTACACAATAAGGAACGCTATATGATAATGTAATACAACATTGTGAATGCACCTGCAAAAAGAAAATCCTTTATTCAACTTTTTATTTAATTCTTTATACGAGGCCTTTAATGTAACTTTGATGACAAAAAGCTAAAGGAAACCACAACGAATCTAATACAACATCTAAATTTCCTTCAAACCTAACAAAACTAAAATCAGAAAATGAGCTTCTACAATGTGATTTCCATTCCAAAACTGTCTGCAAACACAACCAGAGGCACTAAGAACATGTGTTTCCGGAAATATCCCTAATATCACCTTCCAACTTAAAGAGCACAGAACAAGAAAATAAGTGCAACTTCATTCTATGCAGATTTTGCATAAAATTGTCATAGCTATAACCTCATGTACAAGATACCGGGTTTACTTGCTTTGATGTATAATAACATATAAGAACAGCAAATAAAAACCGATGCTAACCCATGGAATGCACGATGTTAAAAAGCATTGATAGGAGTCGTCCTCACCTGGTTTCGATATATAAGGTAGGCAAGTACAAAGTAAACCAGCAAGAATGGCAATATTAGGGGAACCAGGATGGAACAGGTGAAGCCAACAAACCCAAACAGCAGGACTCTAGGAATTTCTGTATGATATGGAAACGTTAGTGTGTCATTGTACCCATCCTTGAGTAATATGAACCTTCGGAAATAGTTGCAGAGAAGAGGATAAATTTGCATGAGTTCACATGCCAAGCTTGCCCAACCGGATGATAAAACATAAGTCATGAAAAATTTAGCCTGAAAATTTGAAACCATACTCATAATTAAAATCAATATTAAAGCTCTACACTTTCTAAGATAAAAAAAGACTGGAAAACTTTTATAAGGATCTCATTACTAGCACGAGGACTAAAGATCATTAACACTTATAAAACTCTTACGTCACTTTGTTAACCCTTATGACCATCAGTTCAAATTAAAATGGCTTGAAGTTTACATAAGAAGACAATTGCAAATGGACAAAGTAATATCTATGAGTAGAGGGCTTAATCCTTCTCAATTGCAAAGCATATTAGAACTTGAAGCCAAAAAAACAGTAGGCATATGTATCGGATTTAATAATCAAGGGCATATCACCTGTGCTGGAACTGCATTGGCAAGTTGCGCAGGTATGTCTTTCACACTAGCAAATACACTCAATTGGCGGATAAGAGACCCAGTAAAAATATTAACAAAAAAGACATTCCAGATTGTGAAGTATAAAACTTTGAAGCATGCACTCTTTTTCCTCCCGCTACGGGAGATACACCCCTCTGCTGTCGAAAATAGCATCATAACTGGTGGAACTGAGTAAAAAGCCAAAATTAAAACCACACTTGGCAGGTACCCCGTCACCAGCTGGCTTATAATTTTCCTGCAAGCACAAAATGTCCATGTCAAGCATAACAAAAAAAATACGGTAAATAGCATTAAAAAAACAGTAACAAGCACAAAATGTGTGTCATCGTTTACTTACTTCTTAAGAAGTCCTCTCAGAAATGGAAATGCTGCTTGTAGAAATTCTAGTTGAGTCAAGCCTTGAACAAATGTGACGGGAATAAGAAACACAAGCATAAAGGCAATAGCAGCCAGAAGTGTAGCTATCTTCCGGATCCACAATTGTCCGTACGGTATCCAAAGGTTTGACCAATAAACATCATTTGGTTCCGGAGCCATATCTGTCACCCATAACATGGGATTTGATGACTGAAGCAGCTGTGAAGTAACAACAGCAGCATAGCGAGTCTTGAAAAAGACAAAAGCAGCAGCACACACCTGTATGTAAGACCCAACATATTTTAAGGTTGCAATTTTTCAATTTCCACAAAAAGTTTTGGCTCACCCGCAGAAAAAACATTTATATGATGAGAACAAGTCAAAGAAACAGAACCACAAATGAAAATGTCTATCCTCATTTTTCTTATGGGGAAGAGACTATGTGGGCCAGATTCATCCTCATGTCTATGACTTCCATGTGGGAACTTTGGCCAGCTAGCTACTTGGCAGATTTAGGTTCTGTCATACTCGCGCCATATATAAATGGACTAATTACAGGAAGAATGGCATAAATATATGTGCTTGTGTGTGTGTGTGTGGGATTTTATTCGAAATAAACCTATTAACTCACATAAATAAAATACATACATTATATATAAATATTAATTACTCATTCAACATTAATTTTATTTCTGAAAAAAAAAAAAACCAATCGCACCAAAGATACTTCCGTTTCCAAAATTTTCCAGTCTAAAATCATGCTTAGGGCCAAAATACTATGTGGCCAACCGTATAAGGAACATCTAGAATAAAGCAAGAATAAAGGACGATAATAAGAACGCTTACAACAAAACAATATTTTTCAAAGGAATATTGGCATCACTGCCTTTAAACTGCAGTACAGAATTTGTTAAGAACTCAATCGTTGCCAAACCATTTTAAAGGGACCAAACCAGATGCAAAAGAGTCAAGCCATACACAACCACTAGTTGTGTATGTATATGTGATGGAAAACCAGAGCTAGTTAAATTAATTAGGGCCAGAGCTTGTGTGACCTTCTTTCTTCCACCCACACCATCGTCAATAAGAGATGACTTCCCTCTAACACTCTCTGTTTCGTTTGGGAGAATCTTAAAAGAATCAGTAGCTCCTCCACAAAAACCACACTGAAACAAATCTGGTTTACGGGTTTGGTCAACAGAAGCATCCTTAAGAATCTTGCACACCTTCCCTGCATCACTCTGCAAAGTTTAACAAGTAAATTCCAAATTTGTTATATTAAAAATAAATAAAATAAAATAAACTTCACAGTTCAATTTATGGATCTAGGGGTATACTTAATATAGCTAAAATATTCAACATTTATAGAAAACTTCAATGCAGGGAAGAAATACCATGAAGCAATATTCATCACAATAAAGATTCCTTTCATCAGTTCAGCATTCTACGTTAAAAAAAATAAAAACAAAGAGGTATTCACTTAGAGGAAATCTCTCAAGAATATAGTTGCCTCAAAACAGAAACTGAAATGAAAATGCAAGAATCAACTGCAAAGTTGCTCATTCTCCTTTGCATTTAGAATCCTACAACTTAAAATACTGAATAAAATCACCAATACAGAATCAAGTTTATCTTATTTTCTTTCACATACCAAATTTCAGCACCAACTGATAAATCATAAAATAGTAAACATATGTTTTCCTTTTTCCTGACACAACGTGCACTGCAACTCTTAAAATCATACACTAAAATCCGAATTATTGCAGGCTGCACACCAAACCCCATAGTAGTCTATGTTATCTTCTACAAAGACATGACAGTTGATGGTTCCATATCCTCTGTCTAGTCTTTGATTATTGAATGCACACCAAAATATACAAGCAACAAATGGTGTAGTTGATTACTAGTCAAATCCTCTGTAAGACTTGATTATTAGTCAAATGGGTGTAGTTGCAACTCCTAAATTTGAAAATTCATCGACACATAAAACAGAAACCAAAAAATAACATTTAATTTTTTTTATGGGGAATAATTGAACAAATGCAATGGCAGAAAAAAAAAATCAGGCATCCTGTATTCAGTTTCCATAAAAACCCAGCATATATTTTTCATATATCCTTAAACCAGATATTGGTCTAAATGCAAGTCATGCTACCAGTTATGATAGTATAAGCCAATAATAGAACATTTGACTGTTGTGTAATTTAAAGATTTTAAGAACTTTTAAAACAATTAAATTGCTAGGGAAACAGTATAAATAATTCAAGCCACATACATACCATCAGTTTCTGAATTTTACCAGATCGATACACCATTTGGTGTGACAAGTAGCTTGATGCATGATATTTTGTGAAGAATTTTCTTACTGAATCACTGTATGATTCTTCCACTGACCAGGGAATAGCACGAACAACAACTGTAAAGTAACTTGGATTTGATGAAGATGCAGTGATATGTGCCAGCCTCATTTTAGTGATGGTCTTATATTCCTACAGAAAAACCACAACAGATTCATAGACTTAATGTATTAAGATATTTATATTTGTAAGGATTAAAAGCAAGATGACGAACTTCTTAAATTATATATACTACAATATACAACAACAGATAGAGGAGATAGGGTTTACATCCTTACAAAGTAAAGGAGAATACAAGCTGAAAAGGTAATAATGTACAATGCGAGACAATGGGTCCAGAGCCTGACATGAATTACAACAGAGAGAAAATAACCAATAAGAAACTAGTTTCCTGGTGTATATAACAAAACAAGTTAAATCACTATTTTAAATTCATCAAAATTGAGACAAAATAATATGCAGATTCATAAAATTTGTTTGCTATCTACAACTTCAAATGTGTAAAATAAGATTGAGTATACGATAAATCTTTTCTTTCTTTAGAAATTGGATTAATCATCAGGACTATATATCTCATACCACTTTGAACCTTCTTGAACATTCAAGATGGTAAATACTTCCAAGGATTGTAAAGGGATGTGCTGATGAAGCATCTTCCGCCCATGATAATTCACCGGAAGCACTATAAAAACACATATGACAGCAGCAATGGAAAATATTCGAAGGCTGTAAATAGATAAACAATTAGGGGAAGTGAGAAATCATAGAACCATTAAGTAGGAATTGTTGTTGAACAAGCATGGACTTGAGCTGAGACTGAAATGGCACAAACATAAAGCATAATAATCTGGGCAGGGTTGAATTACCTGAAAACAACCATCCTGATAAAAACTACAGAATCCAAACCACCAACAGCCAATAAATCTTCTTCTTTCGTTCTCCAGGCTTTCAATAGCCAACTAGCAGATGGAACAAATCTATCCAAGCAGAAGGGGTCACTTCTTCTTGTGGCTATTGAAATTCTTCGTCCAAAGTAGACATTAACATTGCTTGGTTGTTTTCTCAATATCGAATACAGCGAAAAAAGTATCACACACACGGCTATATTAATTCCAGCGGAAGTCAAAAGAGCTGCAAGATTCATTTCTGTACACTATATCTGCAAGCTTCCAAGTATCTCATCACCCAAAGAAACACACACGAGACATCCCGAGGGTCACTAAATTCCAGACATCCCGATTACACCATAAGCTGAACACTCAGCTGCTGCAATTTTCCTACCTATCTGAATTTAAAAGTAGAATCCATAAGTCCTTGTTTCCTTATTGATATACCAAATTCAACTTCATTTCTCACTAAGACAAAACAAAAGCTGCTCACATTGCTTCGATTCAAATGATATGCAACAACATACCGAAGCAACCGTTGAATTTCACACATACAGAAATCTCAAACAATCAATTATTAAGAATTTGATCAAAGATTCAGACTCTGTGAAAATTGTAAACAAAGTAGACAGACAAAGTCCGCAATAATTAATTAGATCAAAAAGAAATGCAGAATTAGAAGAAAAACGTGTACCTGAACCAATCCGAGTAATTCAAACTCCTAGTGATCCAAGCGGGTCTTGCACATAAAGCGAAATAAACCGAATTGCAAAGCGAGAGTCGAATTAAGGCTTGTACGCCATTGCCGCGCTTTCGCTTCGACTTCACAGAAACTCCAGAGGAAAAAATAAATAAAAGAAAACCCTAAAAAAGGTTTCTCAGGCAAAAAGAGAAAGAGAAGGAGATTAATGATTGGGGAAGAAGGGAAAGCGAAGAACCAACTTTTTGTCTCGGAGAAATACGTAAAGGTATCCTGGAATGACACGTTCGTTTGTGTATTTCACTCTCACTCAAAAAATCGCGGGACTAAACGGGAAAGCCACGTGGCGGACAGCCACGTCCAACTGTCCAGGCATATGCAACTGCCGAAGGTTC
The DNA here is from genome assembly GCA_018703695.1 of Prunus fruticosa. Taxonomy (NCBI): domain Eukaryota; kingdom Viridiplantae; phylum Streptophyta; class Magnoliopsida; order Rosales; family Rosaceae; genus Prunus; species Prunus fruticosa. The sequence continues at coordinate 51,682,226 of CM031917.1, forward strand.
TTTCGTATTAATTTTCAGTTCTTTTTGGCGTGCGCTTTACGCTACATCACGATCCATCTATTAATATGCGCTCGGACGTTTCGTGATTGCAAACCGCAGTAGGCGTGTAAGCGTGGGATTGGCCCATTTTCATGATCGATACCGATGTTGGGCTATCATTTTTCGCAGCCGATCAAGAATAAGTTAAGCCCAAAATAAAAGGCCCATTAGGCTCTACGAGATGAGACGAAAACGAAAGGACATTATTAAGGAAGTGCTTCTATAAGAACAATGTGGGAATTTTTATTAAAAATTCAAGTGAAGTCTTTTTGTGACTCATTAACACTTTATATTATGAGGTAGAACTGGATTTCATTATATTACATTGGATAAAAAATGATAACACTAATCCAATAATGTGTTTGGTACAATGTGCAATTACATGACTTAGTAGGATTAGAATTCAACTTAATCCCAAATTTTTGATAGGAATTATAACAAGAATTCTATAGTAAAAGTCTTATATGTGGCCTTTAGGTGAGGCATATCTCTTAACTGTTAGTTCAAATTGGTTAGTTTAATCCTACGATTAAAATTTAGAACCTCACTTAAGGGTCATATATAAGAGTTCAGATCCTTTGACCCCATTTTCTTTGTCTCCTTATGTCTCTTATCTCAAATCTTGACACTTGTCCATCCAATTAACACAACTTAAGAGCATCTACAATGGGCTCCCTAAATCATCTCCTTAAACAAATTTTAGGGATGATTTGGGAAAATACAGCTAAGACTATCTACGCTCCCTATCCACCTCATAAAATATATAGATCTCTAAGAGCTTTTAAATATGAGGAGAGAAAAAGGACTCCTAGTGACTCCCTATAATTTAATATTGCTTTATTTTATGACTATTTTAAATATTTAATTAATGCTACCTTTTTTATTTAATATAGAAATTGACCAATTGAAAAAGAACTATAGGATTTATGAGTCCCTAAATTAGAGAGTATAATTGAAGTTTTATAAAAAAAAAATTAAAAAAAGGTATATAATTTTCTGCTAGTGAAGCAATTCGGAAAGAAAAAATTTTGATTCACTTTTTCTGCTTTGGAAAACGATTGGAAGCCTTCTTTCCTAAAGAGGGCCTGTTGGTCAGCTAGCAATCTCCCTTTCTTTTCTGGAGTGTCAATCACTTTTTCCAGTTGAAGTTGTAAGTTGGATACCCCCTCCTCCCTCGTATTGCTTGTATAAAAAAAATTGCACGGGTGACAGCTAAAGCCACGTGGAAGACAATCCTAAGTGTCCAAGTACGTAACATCTTATCCAGCTGACCCACCGAATTGGGTCATATACAGCGCGGTTTGGCTGGGCTGTCTTTGCCAGTGGAGCAACTGGAGCAGTCCAGCCCAAACTGCAGGGCCTGCAATACGTTGCTTTAAAATCTCCAAAATTGTACAACACACAAAATAAAGTAGTTTGGATACAAATAAAGTACAAGAAGAAACACAATGAATAAATACAATATTTTGACTACATTTTCTGGTGATTAAACATACTTAAATCTCTAGCTTAGCTGGCTTCATGAGCAAAACAAATAAATTCAACATTTCACTTGGGCTAATTAACGGTCTGGTTCACGATCATATGAAGCCAATTGAAAAACCCACTTGGTCTGCAACCAAGTTGATTTAGAGACCACCGATTGGTGAACCATGGTGGGCTCCACAAGGGCCTTGACACGTTGCATTGCAACCTCGAGTGTGTCCTCGGACATGTTTGCAAAGCACATTCTGAACCAACCTGGTTCAGAGCAATGACAAGACGACCCAGGAGAGATGTTGAGCCCAAATTCACAAACCACTTTCATCCAAAGCTCCTTTTCAGCTTCAAAAGTGTTAGACTTCAAAAGGTGCCTCATGTCCACCCAACAAAACAACCCAGCATTGCTTTTCAAACACCTAATTCCTGCCCCTTTGAGCCCACAAACAAGCATCTGCCTTCTCTTTCTAAGCCTCTTTTGGTTCTCCTTCAAGTAATTGGCTGTGAATTTCTTGTCTTTGAGCATTTGGGAAAGCATGTATTGAGTTTGTGAAGAGACAAGTCCAAAGCTTGACATCTTTGTGGCTGCGGACACAACTTTTTGATTGTTTGAGTGTATCATGCCTACTCGAAAACCCGCCAGGCCAAGATCCTTAGAGAGGCTGTACACAATGTGAATGCGGTTCCATAGTTCAGTGTCTTCTAAGTTTCTTTCGGTTACGGCTTCCGCGATGCTTACGAAACTAGGAGAGTTGAAGACTGTTCCTGAGTATATTTCGTCGCTTATTATGTGGATTTCTTTTGCAAGAGCAAAGTCTATGAGGTGGTTAAGCTCCAGTGTTGTCATTGTTGTGCCCAAAGGGTTTGAGGGATTTGTGACCAGCACCCCTTTGACTTTTAGATTGAATTCTTGGGCTCTTTGATAGGCTTCTTCCAATGCAGGCGCAGTGATTTTGAAGCCATTTTCACTTGTGCATTGTATGGGAACAATTTCAACTCCGGTACGCCACTTAAGATCTCTATCGAACCTGCCAATAAAAGTGATATTTAATAACAAAAACTAAGTTTAAGTTTAATATGCAAACTTAATTAAGTATTAAATACTAATTAAGAAGTTATACGCGTGAAAAAAGTATTGTATGCGCCGTTATATATGTATGTGAGACTCACTATTATATTTATATATGTAGTGAATTTCCTATATGCGTGTTGTGAGAAAGAGATTATTTATAACTGGCGCATACAAAAAGTTCTCGAATGTAGTGAGGGAGTAACTGACACATACGTACCCTGGATAGTATGGAGTGGGAAGGAGGAACGCTTCGCCGGGCTCAGCAAGGCAAAACATGAGAGTCTCATTTGCGGAAGTTGAACCAGCTGTGAGCACGAGCTTGTTTGGATCGAATTTTACTCTATTACCTCTCATTTCCGCCATGAACTCTACCAGCTCCTGTACATATATATACCAGTGAATATTAGTCACCATTTTTTATAAAAATTGTGAGAATATAAATACTTATAAAAGAGAAGAATTTAGGGAATATTACATTTTTGAAAGCAGGGAAGCCGTGATAGTCTTGAAAGAGAGCCAGCTCTCTGAAAACGGATCCTCCATTTCTTTTCAGCTCCAGTGCGTCCGGGTTGCTTGCAAGCCATGACTCAACCAAGTCAAACGAAAGCTGCAAGGAGAAATATACGTACGTGTTGTATAAATTAATGTCAGCCATTACCGGAAGTGGAATTGCGTAAGAGACTGAGAATGTCTAAAAATATTATGACACTAATTAATAATTAAGAACAATAAAAAATAAAGTAATACACATGTAATTAAAGACCATGCACACGCACTCAAAATCACCAACCAACTTAGATTTGTGATCGCTTGTTCAACAACCATCTAATCACATTATATTATTATTATTTTGCTTCAGTGTGCTGCTGACTTGAGGCATGGCCACGTCACTAGATGTGACATAAATATTTTATTTGACACACAAAGTATAGATAGCTAGCTAAAATTTCATGCTGCTTACTTGATTCTCTGCAAGTCCCATCTGAATGATGCCGTTTGGATTTTGAACTGGATCATAAGGGTTCTTCTCATACTCTTGCCACCCTAGGAAGTAGAAAGAGTCTTGCCCGTGTGAGTCACAACTTGCTTTTTTCGACAACATTTTCAAGCTAGCCCTAGTTAATTCCTTGGCTACTGATTTAGTGCTTTTGGAGATTGAAAACTTGTATTGGAGAGAGAGAGAGAGAGAGAGATAGCTAGAGAAGTTGTGGAAAATGGAGCATTTGCATGCATATATATATAGAGAGAGGGCCTCATCATGGCTTGCTCGGAGGGAAGATGAGGGAACAACCAAAAAGACACAAGTCCGACAGTATGAATAATGAATTGACGGTGCCGATACTTTGACCAGAGAAAAACGCAGTTGGAGCTGCTTACGTATTCTAATTAAGATCATTAACAATTATATGTTCTTTTGGCTAATCTTAACAATAATTGTTATAACAATAAAAGTACCAGTCTTTTTTGATTAACTAGTTGCTTTACGTATATCGTCATCGTTATTAAAATTTTGCACACGTACTTCCCTAATTAATTTGAATTAATTATACAATTAAGTACAGTACAGCTAGCTAGGTGTCTTATAGCACAAGTGCTGCTTCCGAGATATAGACATAGATTCTTATATATGATGGTAATATTCATACTTAGGTTTTGGTTCCATTTTATACATTTTTACCCATATCATATACAAATATATATATATACAAAGAGCTTCCAAACATTCTATTTTATAGATATTTATTCAAAGATCATCTATATAAAAAATCACTTGAATCCAATATCATTTGACTGCTCAATTAAATTATTAAAATTTTAGCACTTTCTTGAAAGCCGTATTCATTGATTTTGTATGATACAATTAGATGCTTAAATGGTTTCCAATTTGTCTAATTTTTTGCAAGGATAATCTATGAATGAAGACTTAAAAAATAGATGGTTTGGATCGTTGAAAAAAAATTTATACGATATCCTATATATATATAACAATCTCCTTCCATTGAGGAATTCTAGATCCTTACGATTTTTTTTTTCAATGATCCAAACCTTCTATTTTTCAATTCTTCATTCATAGATCTTCCTTGCAAAAAATTAGACAAATTGAAAATCATTAAGACATCTAATTGAGACCAACAAAATAAATGAATATGGTATTTCAAGAAAGTGCTTTAAATGGTTAAATGATATTAGATTCAAGTGATTTTTTTTATAGAGATAATCTTTGAATGAATATATACAAAATAAACTATTTGGATTAGTAAAATACAATGCATAGTGGACCTTACAAGAGTGTCTCTCATATTTGAGAGATTACTCAACGAAAGCTCTCTGCATGTTATAAATTCAACTTAATTGTGAGCCATTAAAATCCTTGTATCCATGCTATTTGATTCTACATTTGATAAACAAAATGTATCCATGCTATTTGATTCTACATTTGATAAACAAAAAAAAATCATACATATACAAAACAAAGGAAAAGGAAAAAGAAAATGAATATATACGCAAGGATTTTTGGCGGCAATTAATTTTGACATATGTGGTAATTATGTCATTATTCCCTTAATTAATATTAGACCTTTTTGTTTTTGGGTAGGTGTGGATAGGGCATTATATTGGATGTCCAAGAGAAGGCACTCAATTCTGACTTCCAGTGAAGCACCGACAGGCCAACGTCATCCCTTTTGGCCTGAAAGCGAACATCTCCATTTCAAGTACACGAATGTCTTTTGAGTCATCGACTTCTAATTAATCAAGTTTTTAATTTTTGTTTAATTTCGATTAATTTGTTATTAACATGTAACTCCATTAAACAATGGATTTACTTTTAAATTTGGATTCATTCGCAGATGTAGCCTTTGCATCAAACCCATCAGTTTCACAGCTTGCTTAAAATCTAGCTAAGAAATTGTCACATCACTTGTCACATAATTTAATAACTAATAAAAATCGAGTCATTTTGTAACCTGGAAAACAATGAAGATATTATTTAGTGTGTTCGTGTGAGTAGTTCAAGTCAATCATGGTAACCCAGGAGACCGTCAAAATCAAGCAATCCAATTTTGGGCACATTTGAGACTTTGCTTGTGAGCTCCTCTTTGTTATTATTTCCGGGATTGGGAGAGCTCACTCTGCAAGCTTCCCCACCCATTGTCCGTATTCCATTTCCATATAACCAGTTCTAAGGTTGGGACGAGGCTTTAGGTGGTCCATGGTGCACACATATTAGGTGCACAAAATGCTAGTTAGTTTATGGTTGTGGGATGCCGCCACGTGTCCGAATTTCAAATCGGAACCCGGGTGGTCCATGGCTAATGAGCCATGAGAATCTGCACAGAAGTGCAGGGGCTTCGTCTTTGTCCAAACTTCAAAATAATATTGGGTCCCATTTAACCCTCAAATTCTGTCGGCCATTTTCTCTGTGTCTACTCCCCCTTTCAGTTTAAAAATACTTTTAAAGAAAAGAACCCTGAAATTTTGCCTTTCATTTTCGATGAGTTTCTTAGAAACCAACTGAAGTGATCTTATCCTCTCAACTAAATCCCTATATTATAGAGCTAGCTGCCACTGCATGCTGATTGGTTTTAAGGATTGACCCATGATCATAGAGGATTTAGTTAACACGTGCCCACTTAGTACATTAACACATTTAGGCATGATCATTTCCTTAATCCTAAAGCAACAAAAAAAGTGCCCCGAAATTCACTAATCATCGCTTAGCGAAATTTTTAACGGTTAAGTTAACGGTGGAGCTACATTGCAACAAATTTTCAATGTTGATGAAAGGGACAATCTCGTAGTTCTTGGTTTGTAAAGATATGTTGTTAGGTGGGGTATTTCATTGTTAAAATTAAAAAGACAAAAACAAACATGCCTTACGAGTGAAACCACATGATAATTAACATGTTATATATGTTTGGTGAAATGCTAAACCCTAATTTGTCAACAACAACAAAATCTCCCTGTATAAGTCTCTACATATTGTTTAAGAAATAATAAATGCTTAAGCAGTGACGGAAAGGAGTTGGTGTGTGGTATTATCCACCCATTTCACGATGCATAGTTGTCTCGTTTAACATAATCACACGCGTTATAGAGTGAGGGACAGCTAAGTTGGAAGATTTGTTCTTGATTCTTTGGCATTTAAGCTGCAATTATTTCCCACGGATTCTGTCTTAGAAAAACAATAATCTAGAACTTGAACTTGCCATTTTAATATTCAATTATTCATGCAGAGGAAGTATATATACATATAACATATTATATTTTGGCAATGGTAACCATCATGATGAGCTGCCTGAAAATGAACCAGTGATGAATTAACGCGGTTTTGTAATATGCCAAAAACCCTAAAAATGGCTGGTGAGATGGAACTGTAGGAAATTAATTGTGCTTTAATCTTCTTCTTCTTCTTCTTTTTTTTTTTTTTTTTTTTTTTTGGTTGGGTGCGAGTCAAAGTAGTGCTCTCACTTCACACGCCAGAGATATGAGTTTGACTATTTGAGGCCTGTTTTTTTATAGATATAAATATGCAGTGAGTGAGTTGCTGATGTGTTTCTTAATTATTACATACCTTTTGGAATTTCCAGTTGAATGTTTTCAACAAAGTGATTATTTGCCTATATGATGCTCTGATTTTCGGGTGAAAATAAGCAAAACAAAACAAAAACACATTGGCCAAATGGGTACGCAAGAGCCCTACATAAGAAGATTCATCCAATTGTGAAATTGCATTGAGGAATCAAAACCAAAAAATTTCTTCATTGTGGATATACTGTACTTCTTTAGGATTGCACATCTTAAAGTTTTGGATAAGCAGAAGTTAGTAGCTAGCTCTCATAACAAGTACTGCATATGCATGGCTCCCTCCATACCACACAGCTGAGTCTATGGACATACATTGTGCCACTTGTTTATCCTTCTTGTTTTGTTCAAGCAAAAAGTTCATCCAAATTTGAAGGGATAATGGTTTAACCTAATTTAGGGCTCGTTTGAGACTGCTTCTCTAGGAAATACTTCTTCTTATAAGCACTTCTAACATAAGCGCTTTTTTATAAAAATCTTGAATTTTCATAACAAATTAAAGTGCTTTGTGGAAAAGCACTTGGGAGTGCTTCCTCAAGAAGCACACAGCAAGTGCTTCTCTAGGAACTCTTCTATGACCCAGAAGCGCTTCTACATTTTTATATCAAACGCGTCATAAGCGCTTTTAGTTATCAAAAAGCATTTTTGGCCCTTCTAGAAGCACTCACAAACAGGCTTTTAGTTATTGTATAAGCTGAGTGGAATATATGCTTTCAGTATGATATTCGTTTGGACTTTAATTATACAGTGGAAGCCCATGTGTCTTGGAAAGTGCTTGTAACCCAATTTTTTTTTAAAAAAAATTTATAAATATATTTTTTTTAATGTATATAATTTATGTGTGAGTGAAATAAAATGATAATATTTAAGACGAGTCGCATTAAAGAATATCTGTATGTGTATACATTGTCAATAGAGGTTTCCCACTCCAAGCAATAAAAAGAGTGATGGCAAGTGGGGCGCAAGAAAGTGTTTCCTATTAATTTTGCCCAAAAGTCAAAGTGTATTCATTGGTGTTTTTGGTTTTTCAAAAAGTGGGAACAGATAACCAGGTGGTTGATGTGAGTTGTTCAATACTCTCATTTCTTAAGAAATGTTAGGGATTTGATCACTGCTCTTATGGAGTCACCACTTTGGCCAGCACTTTATCTCTTACGGGCCGATCCTGGTGTGAGCGAGGATTAGTCTGGATTGTGATTAAGGCTTAAAGATGTCACTCATCCAAAACCACCTCGTGGTTCAAACCAAAAAAGAAAAAGGTGGGATCAGATAAAGGTGTTTGATGAAACGGAGAGACTGTGGAGCCCGCTAATGTAGGTGTATAATATGAAGAGAGAGAGAGAGAGAGATGATAATTGGTGGGGGGGGGGGGGGGGGTGCACCCGTTTGTAGTACTAGGAGATGATAATAGGTCATTTGGCTGGAAAGCAAGCACAATGAGCAAATGTGGAGGTTCCCCTAGCCACACTCTGATAATTTGCATGACTTTAAGGACTCGAAAAGACCCCAACATTTGCATGACAATATAATGTCCTCATGCACATATATATTATTTATTTCCATCTTCTCTTAATATCTTTGTTAGATATTTATAGCTAGACTTCCATGCAGTTGGGTGTACTAAGTATATACACGAAAAGACCAGTAACAAAAGATTGAAAGATTTGGAGCTACTAGAACAAAAATTGAATGCATATACGACAGCATGAAGATGTTGATAGCAAAGAGTGAGGTCGCGTATAAGTGAAAAATGCGTAACACATGATTGATCAGCTGGGCTCTTGGACGTATATACGACATGTGTTTGGTTAGAAATAAATTACTCAGTTTTGTAAGTATTGTCATGCCATGTACTGTCTATATTATAAAGGCTAAGCTTGTGTGTGTAAAGGTCGATTGAAGAAGAAAAGAAGTGAAGGCCAGCTAATAGGTAAGCTCTTGGATGTGACTCAATTAAAAAAGACAATTGAGCCGTATATATATGAGGAGTTCGAAGTCAAAAAGTTTAATACGAAGTCCAATGAGATAGCATTTTTATGTTGTTACTTTTGTCCTTTGTTGCAGAGTTTTGTACCATAGTGTAGTTATGCTTCTGCAACAAAGCAAGAAAATAATACCTTGCTTTTTGACCTGACCATCTTAAATTATTTTGCAGGCTTTTCTTGTTGCAAGGCCACATGACATGAGGAGGTACCTGCAAGTTTACAACAACCCAAATGGGAAAATTTTACTTAGAGAAGAAGCTACGACGAGACTGTAAAAATTGCCAAAATTATTATGGTATTCCAAGGCCACTTTGGAAACCTTGTAGCTTTTAATAACACTGTCTTCTTGTCGCATCAACCATATCAAACGCAGATTAACACCCGGAGGTTCCTTCCATTCGATTTATTTTCGAGATGACAAGATGCTGCAGCAGGCAATACATGCACACTCGCTCCTCTCAAGTCAAAGATTTCCAGTCATGGCCAAGCCCTAATTCTTCACCATAATTAATTATGGAGAAACTATGCCGGCCGACCCATGCGTGCTGTCGTATTTTCAACATGTGATGTATGTTCACGTGAGGAAGAGAGTTTGATGCCACTCCAGGTGAGGAAAGATGGCATTTTCAAATTAGGAGTCGGGACAAGATCGGATCGATAAAAATTTCGGGATCACGTGTTAAGTAACAAGATATATTCAGTTTCTTGTTTTTCTTAAATTATAAATATTGTCGATGCATTGTCAAACACTTTTGGGCCCAACATAGAGATGATGTCGTTTTCGGCCTCACGGGTTCTTCAGCAAAAGAAGTGATCTGCAAGGCAAAGAACAAACGATTAGTCCTTGAGTACTAGCCGAAAACTCTCCAATGATATAGTTAGCTTTTAAGGACAGAGTGAATTGTGATATGGACAAAGTAATGGCTAAATAACCGAATTAAACAATTATCTCATTTTGGGGACTTGTGCCCTTCTTAATAGACTTTTTGGGGGGTGTGCGTCCTGAGCGAGATTTCGATGTGGAACTGTGGATATTGCCAGACAAGGTGCCACGTGTTATTGTGAGAAATCACTAGTGAGGCGCATTCTTTTGACGTGATTCTGTAGGATGGGTTGCCGAAGGCTCATCACTTACCGATGGTATTCCGTCGGTCAAAATGCTTTGCCGAGCTATGTTCTCCCCTTTGTGGGTCATTTGTTTCACATGTCGCATTCTAATTGGCTTGTCAGATATAGTATAAACAAATATAATCTCGAATATTCAACACGCACAATATATAAGTCAGACATATCCAACAACCAACCTACGAACCTCAGGCCTTCATTATACAACATCAATCATCAATATAAAATGGGTCTCAAAACAACTTAATTAAATAAGTTTCCTAGATCCATCCTGACATAATTCAAGATAACACAAAATAAGATATTTAGTTAAAAAATGACACGTGTTTGAGTTCGATGAAAATTTTTTATTTATTGAAGAAAATGCATTTTGATAGAGAATATCCTACAATTGAAAATCTCATCAAGTTAGCTCAAATAGCTAGGGAGTGTAGGAAAATTGATTAGAAATAGATTTAGGATATGTTAACGGTTCAATCTCTCAAATATAACCCAATGATACCTTATTTCAGAAACAATCAGGGTAAATTTTTCTCACGTTGAATACCTAATCGTAAGTCCAAAAATCCACTCATTTCACATCAAAGCCCAAGGACCCCATTTTTTTTTTCTCGTACAACAGAGTTTGGAGCATGTCATCTTATCTCCAATTTTATCGGATGTGCCAAAGGGGAACAAGAACCTCTTTAAATGCAATAACACATTTTAAAGGGCCAACCCAAGCAAAGCAAAAATAGGATGGAAATTGTCCATGCGACACCTAAGCTAAGCCTAGGTTTTTTTAATGGAATGGAGCTTTTTGCATCATGCAGGCAGGCTCAATGTCTCCCACTAAAACTGCTATACCTTATCCTTGAACTCCATTACCAGAACAGCTTGGAAGAAGATGAACCTTTTTTTCTTCCAGTACCGTCTACAACACCACGACTATGATGTTGTTCATGTGCTTTTGTTTTGTTTTTTTGGTACAACATAATGGACTTGATTTAGTGGATGGGATGATTCTATCCCAGCCGCCCCCGTACCCCACTTCTCAAAGGATAAATAATTGTTACACAGCCAACAAATGACATGATATTTTCTCTTTGAAAGTATTGTCAGGGGGGATTCAAGCAAAGAATCTAGATGCATGGATAATTACTCTTAATCACTTGAGTTACAAGTTCATATTGCTCTACCCTATCAATCAAACGTTTAAACTTGGATAAAATAAAGGGCTTCTTAGATCTAAATACAAAACGATTAGTTGTCATTGGATTTAGTCATCGTGTTTTTTGTTTTAGACGTAGGTTCTTTGATATTTATTACTTTTTTTGCTGTGTCGCTTTTACCCTTTGAGTTAAATAAGGAAAACACATTGAAAATCTAAATGTAATAAATTATTTCCTTGTAATTGAATTCCATAATTTAAATTTTGAATTTTTCCCTTGATGATTTTCCTAATATATAGATAAAATAAAGATCCACGTATTATACCTAGAGGTGGGCACGGTCCGGATTGGACCGATTTCACGTCAAAATCATGACCGAACCAATTAAAATATAACGGTTTGATTTGGTTCGGTTTGGATAAAAGTTATAAGAGAAACCGAACCAATCTAAACCAATTTAAGACGGTTTGGTTCGATTTGGTTCGGCCGGTTTGGGCCTAAGCCCAATTCTCTTTATTTTTGCATTTTTTCAACATTATTAGCCCAATTATAACCAACAAATTCACAACTTACTTCTTACATAAATCATCTTCTAGAGTACTAAAACCGATCTAAAGCTCAAAAGGTCATAAAACTTCATATTTCACTAACTAATATAGCTCAATTCAAATATTCATATATAGTTATTAACTAATTAGAGTATTACATATATAAAATAAAATAAAATAAATAAATATACACATAAACGGTCCGGTTTGATTTAAGCCGGTTTACAAAAGCTCAAAACCAAACCAAAGCAAACTATATACGGTCCGATTTGGTTTGGTTTTGACTAAGAAAAAGTCAAATGGTTTGAAAACCAAACCGGTAATTATGGTTTGGTTCGGCCAGTTTCATTTCATCGGTTAAAGGATTGATGCCCACCCCTAATTATATCAGTCGATAGACAAGCATCCACATTAAATTATGTACATAACATACAAGTAAATAGTGTTATTATTACCAACAAAAAGACTTAGTCATAAATTATGTTACCTATAAGTTAGGAACATAAATTAGATGACTACCTATAAGTCAAATACAAAAATAGACAAAATAAAATTGTACGTATGTTACCTATAAAAAAAAAAGTGCATAAAATACTATTACACATTTTCGAAAATATGAAACAACATATATATATATACCAATAGGCAATATGACATAAATGATTATTGCCCGATTCAAGTCATAAGGGGCAACATTGGAATAAAAAAAGATTTTAAAAATAAAATAATAAAAAGATTACATAAAAAAATATTTAAAAAAGAATGTAATTATAATCAAAGTCACCAAATCTGAGGATTAACCCAACTCTTCAATAGGAATTTGAATCTATATCAACTTTTCTATAAAATAAATAAAAAATGCGAATAATAACTTGAGATGTTTGGCCACCCTTTACTTAGTTTTAAGCTAAGAAATGGATTAATTTTAATATTAAGCTAATAAATTCTTTGACTAACATCACTATTAACTATATTACAAAAGTGAATCATGAATATAAAAATATGAAAAACAATAATATGGTGTGTGGCTCTCTTCTTTTTGACAATTGAGAATAGATGAAATCCTAAATTCGATTCACCTTGAAAAAATGGGGAGGAAATAAGAGCCTGCAAACCTCCATCTCAAATTACATCAAAGAATTGGCTCAAGAAAAACTGATTTAGCCGACGCATCTGAGCACTAATTCAGGCTTCACTTCCCAAAACAATTTCAATGAAAGAATAAACACATGAAAAAAATAAGGTTGGACGGATCGTGGTAAAGATTCCTAAAAAATTTATGTTACTGTACCAAGCAGCTCCAAGAGAGATATGTCAAGACGTCAATTGAATGACTTGAGGTGAAAAACTTGGCAGTTTGAGACATATGACATCTTTGTTGCGGCCAGTTTAAACTTCTTGGCGGCATCTTCGTTCTCTTCTAAACTAATCTGACCAAAATACTTAGACCACCAGGATGTGCTCCTCAATTTAGCCTTCGGAAAGAAAACACTTCAATATGTCAGTTATGCAGTGAATGAAAACAATTATGTAAACCCCCAATAACAATTTGAAAAATCAAAGACAAGGTAGAACGACGAAATAAAAAGAAACATTTGAAGGCAGAAGGGTATAAAGACATGGACAATGAACATAAAATGTTTTATCCTTTTGACATGTTCAAGGTTCGAAGAATAATTGATCAAGCAAACATAAAGGAAACTAGAGTATCCTAAGTGCAGCAGTTACTTACTGCCTTCCCAAATTTGGAGACCTCAGCAGCTTTAGCTCTCTGCTTACGAGGATAGCCTATATGGAAGATATCAAACATCTCATTAGTCCAACAGATTCGTAAATTTCTCCCACTAAGATGTGGATTTTGTATTGCTACTTGGCACAAATAAAATACTCTGTTCCTGATAGGAAAGAAGACAAAATCTTATCGAAGAACCAGAAATACATCTTCAAAATAGTAAGAGGCAAAACCAGGTGTACTATATACGGCACCCAAACAGGCATATTTTATCAAAATGAAAAGAAAATACTCTTGTCACCTTCCTAGATTCGACCTGCTCACAAGTTGTTACAAAAGAAGACAGGTTACAGATCTCCAAATCCAAACTAAGGACCTTTGCTGTAACATGACGACTCCAGAAACATATGAAATCAGGCTTATACAGATTTGAACATCAATAGTTCAGTAGAGGTTGGCCATCAATGAGGGGCATAGAATTGCAAATGATGTGACCATAATCAGGTAGATGAACCTCAAGGATAGAAGCGCAGCCTATAAATGTACAACGAAACGCAAAATACATAAATGTATGTAACAAGTAGACATAAGATCTTACCAGTAAAGACCACAAGACCATCAACTGATACCCTTGCCAGATCCGGGAGGGTCTTGTTGAGGTATTTATCTGACAAATAATCCAACGCATCCGAAACAAGTACAATAGAAAACGACTTTGGCCTGTATGGAAGCGGATACTTGATATCAAAAACACGAACTATGTCTTTGCGCACAAGAGCTTTACAGCTTCTACCAGCATCCTCGACATCATAAGGTTCCACACCCCATGCTTCAGTTTCTTCCTCACTCAGCAATGTAGAAACCACTGCACAAGTATCGGGGCCAACGTGCAAAACCTTATGCATGCTGTCACCATATGCTTTCTTCAAAACAGGAATTGCTCGTTGGACCTCCGCTGTGCATGAGTAATCACCTGCAGCTAAAATCTTCATATGAGGAGACTCAAAAACAAGTTCATAGACCAGCAAAAATGTAGCAAAATTACGAAGACATGAACTAAATCGCCACCTGATTGTCAACTCATACCATTTTCCAAAGCTAGAAACTGGGATTAAATTTCACAAACTAAAACATAATCGCTAGTGTTGCGACGGTTTTAATCATTTTCACACAAGAAGATACATATTGTCTTTAATGCAAAAGACCATTTTTTTTGTAATTTACTCCCAAAAAAAAAATGTTTTGTGGTATGGTCTGGTACAAAATATAAATAAAAAATTTAAGAAATATGCAGAGCATATACAAAATATACCTTCAACCCTGCTAACAACCCCTTTAACAATGCTACCACCTCCACCTACATGCAGTCACAAATACATAACATGAACAATATCTATAAGACCAAAAAATAAAAATATTATGAAATGAAGTCGAATTCGTTACGCATTAAGCAAAACAAATCGATATGTAAAATCAAAATAAAAGCAAAAGGCTACCAACCTCTGCCTCCGTTGTATGAATAGGCAAGAAGAAGCAATGCTCCCTGAAAATTCATCATTACCATTATTCAAATGAACCCAACATTATTTCTTCAGCCACAAATTAAAATAAAATAAAATAAAAGGAAATCAAGTGTAAATTAATTACCACGGCGATAAGTGCGACTGATAAGATCGGAGAAGACCTCGACTTAGAATAGGCAGAGCCTGAGAGTAAAGAGCCTCCATTGTCCCCAAATCGCCGAGACGGGTTCAAATTCACATTCACTGGCCTCCGAGACATGGCTTTTCGGACGTTGCTGTTTTATATGTATCCCTGCCATAATTAATTAATTAATCACTACCTAATTAATTAAATTTGCATTTGCCAAACACATCTGTAAACGAAATTACCAGAAAAAGAGGCGCTAAAGAACCCACATTGGATCGGATTTGCCTGCTGCTGACTTCTGTGCTATGAGTTGGGAGTTGAAGACGATGGCTCGTTTTTTCTTTTTTTGGTTCCAAAATCTAATTGGTTTGGGCCGATTCGGCCCATCAGCATACGGCCCACAAATCACACAAGCCCACATCGCCAAGATTGGAGATCGGTTTCTCTGCTCGGATGCGTCTCCAACTCCATTTCCACTGAGAATTTGAGAGAGAGTCGTATTCCAAGGCGGTGTAAGCGACTCTGTGAGGAAATACAATTCATAAAAAGTCTTTTTTTTTTTTAAACAGGAAAAACCATGGTTGTTGGGTTTCGCGAACATTTACAGTAACAATTGTTGAATTCGATACCTAAAGGTTGAGACTTTGCGGGAAAATGAGCGACGACGATGATAATCGGAATAGGAATAAGAATGGCCCGTGGACGCCGCCAAACAGACCCTACCAGGAGAAAGAGGAAGATATGAAGATTTGGGGAATTCTGGTGTTCGGTCTAATTGGCGCCACCGCCACCACTCTCGCGGTAAGTTCAATTATCTTCATCTTCCTTCTTGTACGAGTGTGAGGCCAATAGGAATTGAGAATTGAGAATTGAGATGGAATTGTGTGGGAATTTGGCAGGTTTCTCAGCTTCGTAGGACTGTTGATTGGGTCTATACTCAGGTAGATTTCGTATAAATAATGGGTTTGTCTGCGATTTTGTAAATTCGAAGCCTTTTGTTATTTGTGAACCGAGTTCTATGCTTGAGATGAAGACTAAGAGACCATGGTTAATGTAGTTAAAAGTGCTTAATTAGAAAGTAATCCTGTTCTTTTCTTTTCTTCTTCTTAAATAAAAGTTAATATGTGGGTTAGTTTGTAGTTCTTACTGGAGCTGATCATGTTTTTCATTGCATGGAAAAAGTTGTTCAGATCACAATCATCGTGGAAAGGAGGAAGCGGTAGTTCATTCCGGACATCCTTTCAGGAGGAAGCATGGAAAAAATATAATCGTCGCATGCAAGAGGAGTATGAGGAAGAACTGGAGAGAGTGGTGAGTTTTCATTCTAATTTCTATATTGGTTTTCAGATTTACTTCTCGGCAACTATCTGTTAATCATGCAAACGCTGATTGTAAAACTCTGATTAATGTTTATTTATTTATTTATTTGTAAGACTGAAATCTTCCGCCATTATTGCCATTATTGCCATTATTGTAAAACTCCCAGAGTGCTGTTTCTTAGCCAATTGCTGTTTTGCCTTTACTCCAATTTTTTTTAATTGTATATCTCTAAATGCAAAAGGCATGCACAAGTCATCTCTTTGCATCCCGAAAACCTGCTGAGCTCAGATTTAATATTTTCAACTCCAATGTTGTTAAGTTCTTAGTGCTTGCCTTAAAATGTCAAGTCTCTCTCTCTTTATAACAAAGAAAGCATCCCTAAGCTGACTCATAGGGTTGTTTTCTTTTTAATCACGATTGTAACATAGAAAGCATCCCTGAGTTAACTCAAAGGATTGTTTTTTTAATTTTTTATCATGATTGTCATCTGTAGGAACGTATTAGGCGTATGCAAAGTGTGTTCAATAGAGAGAGGAACAAATACAAAAGCAGCTATGAGAGCTGGAGGGAAAATGGTCAAGGCGCATACCATCAACATTTCCAGCGAGAAGATTGGTATTGGAAAACTGATACATCCTTCAAAGACCGGAGGAATAACTACAGGGAGACTCCTAGGGAAAATGCAAGCTATTTATTATCGCATCACTACTCAATATTAGGCCTTGACAGGTGAAGTTGGTATCATGCATAGATCTCCTTTTCTGTGTATTGTTGATAGTCAATATCTGGCTGATGTACCAAGTTGAGTTTATATCATTTTAAGACGTAATGCTGGATTCACTTTTCAATTCCATCCCATGTTCAGAAGATCAGATCTGTCAGACATGTACTTGCATGATTCCCCAATCTCATCAATAACATAAACTTGACATTTTCACTTCTCTTCTTTTTTTAACAGGTTTAGAAAGGCACCTTACACGGATGCTGAGATTAAGGTATTCCCTGTGTTTTGAAGTACTGTTAACAGTGTTGAGAGCTAATAGATTTCGTCCTCTGTATTTCCCCCTATTAATTTTATGACTGTAATTGGATGTTGGCTGTACCTCGTGACATTTTATTTGTGGCGGAGATTATGATGGACCTGCTATAACTTCGTGTCAGATATAACAATAGAGATCATAGGTTCGTTCCAACCACAACAAAAACTTGTAGTTCTGATATGCGCGTTGTATTGAAGTTCCAGCAGCTGTTACTAGAGTCTAATCAATTAAAGAGTTTCATAGAGTGACTGAGTCATTTCTTTTGTGTTCTTAACCTTGTTTTATTCTTGCAGACGGCGTTTAGGACCAAGGCAAAGCAATTTCACCCAGATCAGAACCAAGATAATAAAGGTGGGGTTTTCTTGGCCATTACCGAATTATTGTTAGCTGATGCCATTGCTTTGCATTGAAGTTCACTGCTTGTCTTTTGTTGCAGAGGCTGCTGAAGCAAAGTTTAAAGAGGTAATGACGTCCTATGAGGCCATAAAGAAAGAGAGGGGGCACGCGAATCTGTGAACCGGCTGATACAGCCTGAGATTTTTGAGACGTTTAAGGGCGCAGGGTTGCGCAGTATTCAACAGGGCACTTCCACCTTTTCTTTGCATTATTAGTAACAGCAACATAATTCTGAGTAGATTCATCTTAGCCTCGTGATAAAGAATTTGAAATTTCGTTCTTGATGTTGTATATCATATGGGAATAATTGGTGATTTTTTTTCATACCCACATAAAGTAAAGGCGGGCTATGTATTTGGATTTTGAAGAACATGCGACTATGCATGCATAGGCTTTGTAATATATTGTTTTAACAATTTTCCAAAAATTATGTGATGTATATAATTAATTGAGTTCTTTTAATTGAGTGTGATTAACTGAAAAATAATTCCGTAGAATTTACTTTGTTTACCATGTGGATGTTCTATGGTTTTTTATTTTTTTCTACGGGTTGAATTTGATCCTTAAATAAAATAAACAAATAAATAAACTATGGAGGACATTAGAAGTTTTTTTCTTTCTATTATGTACTTTAAAAAAATAAAATAAAGGAATAAACACATAGAAAGAGAGAGTCCTTAGAAACAAAATCTGCGGTTACTACAACAAATCTCTGTTTTTTGCATTCACCACCCTCCCCCTTCAACTTCGCACAAGGAATGGCGGGTGGCAGTCCAAATCGGAGCCTCTGCCGGCAGCACGGTTTTGTCAAAACCTTCAATTTATGCTATCTTCAGTCTTTTTCATTTGCTTCTCACTTGAGACAGGTGCTCTGTAATATGCTGGAACAGTAGCGGGAAAAAACATTTGTCTAACTCCTTCGGCCTTAATTATGGGGAATATGATTCCTGAGGCACTCTGCAGCAGAGAAACTTGTCTGGTCAGAAATTAAGCACCTCACTAGTGTGAAGAAGGGAAAATACAACCAATTTATACTCACGGAAATTAATCTGGCTCCAATCCAGGCACGTTTAGGCGATGGAAATGGCAGCAACAGTCGACCAACACCATATACTGCAACAGCGAAGAAATGGAGAACCAAACTCAACGGGCGAGGGTTGAGTCCTGAGAGTAGAGATACTGGTCCATTAGAGAATACACCTCCGAGACTTAGGTAATCGAAGCAAGCCTGGCGCATTTCCTTCCTCGCTTGATCAGGTGAAGAAGAAAAGACCTTGTAAAGGGCCCCTGCCAATGTATTTATAGTGGATGCCACTGGCTGAAAATTGGAGGATTATATAGACTCTGAGTTAGAGTTTAGATAGCGCAGAACTTCGTGTTTTAAAACACCAGCATATTAATATAACTTACCTTGCGCAGAGTGTAAAACGATTCAAGATATTTCGACAGTGTGGATGCATCATTTAGGTTGGTCAAAGGCCTGAGAAGATTCCGCAGCACAACGATATCAGACAATGCCACGGTCATTCCTCCTCCTGTTAGAGGGTGGCGCATATTGAATGCATCTCCCATCAATAGTGCTCCAGGAGTAGGATAGGGAGCAGCTGGCATGCTTCTGTTGGGCATTGTCCTTATGGTACCCTTATCAACTGCAGCTATGAAGGCATCATAAAGTTGAGGGGGAATCTGCAATTGAAGTGCAGAGGAAACATGAAACCAAATCCTGGATTTAATGGGTAAATAGAAAAATGCAGAGAACAAAAGAAAGTTCAATAAAGTCATAAAAAGCATATATATATATGTACGGTACCTGAGGAGCCACCACAGTCTTCAAATACTTTGCCATTTCACCATTTGAAATGGAAGGAACTTTTTGTCCAGGTACATCAACCAGACAGCGAACCTCTGTACTACTGATTTGATAGAACAAAATAGGAGAAGGGTCTGCTAATATAACATGTCCGTGATTTGCATGCGGAAGATCGCAATTCTCCAGGATTAACCCAACAAAACAAGAAGGCACATCCACCTGCAGAAAACAAAATTAATAAATAAGAAGTTGATGAGAGCTCTAGGCATTAACAAAGAAAGTTGAATGTCAGTTACTTTGCAGACAAATATAATGCTATATATCCAAACCTCACCTTAGGATCACAAAGAGAGCGACGCAAGTTGGAGAAACACCCATCACAAACAATAGTAAGAGGTGCATATGCTGTCATCTCTTGGCCAGTCTTATTCTTGTATTGCACACCTTTAATTGTTCCCTTTTCTTCAAGCAGAGAAGTAACTGTTCCTTGCTCCAATTGCACACTAAAGAAAATAAAAGAAAAGGGAAAGCATAACTACAAGTGAATAGAAAGTCTCCAAAGAAATGAAATATATTAAACAATAGCACGTGAAACTCGCCACTGAGTCAACAGGCAGAAACAAACGGTATAAAGGAACCAACATTTGATTTGTATCAACCAAGGGAGAAAATGCATACTTGGGAATAGTTGCAGCCTTCTCCCGCATCCTCTGTATGAAACGGCCATTGTGGAAGCTCCTTCCAGACACATCTGAGTGAAATTTCTCCAAGGGGTAAGAGAGTCTAGTATTTTTCCCGTCCTTGAAAAGAGCATAGCCAAACACCCGCTGGGCATCAATTTCCTCCACACAATCTGCAGTCAGATATAATTCAAAGTCCATTAACTAATGATTTCTGCTGTAATTCAGTTAATCAATTCCAACTAATTCACTATGAAAGAAGAAACTTGCTGCATAAACATATACATCTCCATGGTCAAAAAGTTTGAATGAGACTACCTTCTAGTCCCAGCTCAATTAATTTGAGGTAGCCTCCAGGTTGTAGTAGTTCACCAACAATTCGGTCTGGCTCTTGCAAGTCTCGTTCAATCACATGAATTCGACGTCCATCCTTCAGTCCAAAGTAGGTTCATCAATTTCCACTAGAATTAAACCAGATAAAAGAAAACTAAGCAATTGCCATCTCCCTTAGGGCGTCTTCAGCTTTGATGTTTGTTTTTTGTTAATGAAAAAAAGAAGGGCCATGTTTCAACAATCTTTTACAGTACGTATACAAAAAATTAAAAATTAAAAGTCAAGCACTAATATGAGCTTGAAAAATTAAGCTGCAAAGTACATCAAAGCTTAATTTCAATCCACGACCAGCGTTGTAAGCTTGAATCTGGTCAGTAAGACAAAACCTCACAAAAGTGCAGGCCCTTGTAATTACAGGACTTAGTGGTAGTTGGTAACAGATGGATTACTTAGTCTGCATGTTTTTCTTTTTGGTGGGAATAGTATGTCGTATTAGACTATTCATATATAAGGAATATACTTTTGACAGCAACGCATTCTGTCCTATACAATCCCCAGTCCTAGCTGTTAGACAATACAGGACTTGTAGTAATTATTCAAACGTAATGTTTGAAACAATAATCTAAACAACAAATATAAAAGATTGCAGGAAGAGATATTCCTTTTGATTTGTACCTCTACCTGTACGAACTAGACTTTAACAGCACACTTGATCCAATCAAAAGGTCTTAGTATTATCAATTAAAATTGCACACATAGTCTTTGATCATATGTATTTCAACTAGGCAACCACTTACAATTTTACCAAAGATCCTACCAGCAAAATTTCCGCAGGCAATAAGTTCATATATAAAGTTTTGACAGTAACTATGCGAGTGATGCAACGTCGTCTTCGAAAACTCGAAAATTATTAGAGACCAGAACAGCAAATTGAAGCCACTATCTTTATTCATATTCTAGCATGATTATCAGAGATGATGTCAGATTAAGACATAAAGGTATAAGCTACCTAGATGACATTTAAGCAGGTTTGTTTACTTGTTGAAGCTTAATTCAGAAGGTTATTAGAGTAATTCTGTATAATATGCAGGTGTATGTGGTGCCCGCGCTTGTGTGTCACTGTGTTTGTAATTAACCTTAATTTTATATTAAATCAAATCACTACCAGTTTTCAAGAGCATCTGCTTTTTCTTTTTAACTTTTTCAAAAGAATTCAAGCACGCGTGCCTCATCGCACACTGCAATCAGAATACCATACTGATTCAAATCAACAAGAAATGAAAACATATGTGTTTGTTTGCCGATAAAATGAAACCCGAGAGGCTCAAACGAAGCATATTCTCTCACCTTGCCGAGAGTGTGAGCCAGAGCGGCACCGGCGACACCTGCTCCGACTATTATAACGTCGACATCGCCGTCAGTAGATCTGCATTCTCCATTCGAGACCATGACGCTCTTCACGCACTCGCTTCTCTTCTCCACCAAAGCGCTGCGACGATCGTCGTTCCTCTTCACCAGCGTTCTGTACAGCGCCACGAGGCCCAACACGGAGGCCAAGATCCATCCAAGCAAGTACTGATCCGCCATTTCTCCTCCGAAAATGCGAACTCGATCGAAGCTCTCAGAGACGACAAGAGGACGAAACGACGACGCGTCTCTCTGTTTCTCACTCTCTCTCTCTCTCTGTATTGGCTTTTTTCTTGATGCGTCTCTCTCTCACACACAACACACACTCTCTCTTCTCTCGAGTCCCTGGCTCTTCGCTGGCCCTTGCCTTTTTTGGAACGGTTATACGTTGTTGCAACGGTGCCACGATAGGTGTGTTGGCAGGGCATGTTCGCTTTTTATAGGGCTCCACAAGTCAAAATGACAAGTATGTCACAGCTGTGCAATACGATGCGTTTGGTTGGATTTCTAACTCGCGCCATGTGAGTGTTCTTGCTTAAGCCGTGCGTATTGAACCCTAGGTTGACTGGTGCTTCACTTTTTCTTCTAAATTTTTATTTTATAATCATGTATTATTAAAGGGTGTATTCAATTAAAATTTTAAAAAAGTTTGTAAAAGTTGGGTGTATTCAATTCAGATTTTAATTGACTTTAAAAAAATCCATTGAAATCTAAGTCTATTCAATTATGACTTTTTAGACATCAAATAAAGTTTAGGTATATTCAAAAAGTCATTTATTTTGAATGAATTAATGAGTTGCCCAATTTCGTTAGAATTTAAAGTGATAAGTATAAATACAAAATGCCTTAACAAATTTTATGTCAAAATCCTAGAAACTTTGAAAGTGCTCTATGATTTCCGGTCTTCAAACATGTGCGCTTGTCAAATGGAGGTAAAAAATCTCATCTTTTTCAACTACGTTTTCATATATGTATGATCTCTCATCAATAGTCTTCCCGATAGTTGTTGTTGTTGTACATCATATATCATATATCTTCAATATCGATAGTCTTTGAACATGTGTTCCACTTTTTCCCAATAATTATTGTTTTTGTTACAAATAAAAGCTCCAATCTCTTCTCTTTGAATAGTTGTTGTTGTACATCATATATCAATATACAATAGCATCCCAGGTTTTTTATAAATTAAAAATAATAAATAAATAAAAACTTTTCCTTAAAAAAAAAAAATTTATTTTCGTACATCATATATAGCCTTCTTTATCGATCTACATGCATCCCTTTCTCTTTTCCTTTTTCTTTTTCTTTTTAAGGTCTTTTTCCTTCTTTATATTAGTTGATTGAATGTGCAATTCAGATTTTTTTTATTTATTAATGGAGATGGAAGAAGCGCAGTACTATGAAATGAAGAAATCGATGAAGAAAAAGAAGAAGAGGAAATGGACGGCGAAGAATTAGAGAAACATTATTATGAAACCATAAAGATATTGTTGATGGCAACATAAGTAATAGCTCAAGTGCTAAAAAAAGGGAAATAAAATAACATTTTAGAACTTTAATAATTTTTTTTAAAATTTGTGATAAAACTTTAATGAACACCATTAAAATCAATATAGGAATTCAATCAAACTCTACGTGGAGTTGATAGAAATCAATTGAAATATATTGAACTCTATAAACTTTATAACTCCATTGAACTCTTTTAAAATCATAAATGAATACACTTGAAAAAATACAAGTAATTTGATTTCCTTTTGTTTTATAATCTTTTTATTATATATTATTGGAAGTTGTAAGTTTAAAGTACAATTAATTATGGCTTAAGTGTTAAAATGGTCCCTGTGTTTTATTTATTCGACAAATTTAGTCCATGTATTTTTAATTTGGCCAATTTAGTCATTGTGTTTTACTATGTTAGTCAATGATGTCCATTTCAATGTATATTTGTTTTTAATTTGTTGCCTGCTCTCCAATTTACAAGCATCCACAGTATCACAAACCCCTTTTCTATTTTACATGGCCCATGAGATTAGGGAACAAATTAGATGAATAAATTACTGGAACTGTGAATAATTTGACCAAAATTTCGTCTTGGGTTTAGAACTTAGAGTCAAGGCTCTCACTTCGAACAGTTGTCAAACAAAAAGGAGGTCGGGGGACTCGAAAAAATATATATAATTTTTAGGTTACGAACG
This sequence comes from Prunus fruticosa, assembly GCA_018703695.1. NCBI lineage: Eukaryota > Viridiplantae > Streptophyta > Magnoliopsida > Rosales > Rosaceae > Prunus > Prunus fruticosa. Next base: position 51,706,772 of record CM031917.1, read on the forward strand.
TATTACTATATAAAATCAGGTGAATCTGATTTGTACAGTATATTAGTCAAGAATAATTAAGCTGGCATATGGCATATGATCTAAAATAAATAATATTGTAACCTGATTGGTGGGAGCGTGACAGGCATTACATGTTTTATGGAACTTTAAAAAAGGATATTTGGGAAAAGAAAAAGTGTGGAAATTGAATTAAGAGACCTATATTATTATAATTCTTAACCAAAGAAAGTAAAAAAAAGAAAAAGAGAGATCAATATATTATAGTTCTCAAACTCGTCACGCATTAACCTTATAATTAAAGTGTTTAATATACAAATAGTCTGAGCTCTAAAGTTGGAAATATTGATTAATATTTTGTGACAGTATAATTTATGCATGAGTTATAGCTTTCACATTGATTTTTGGATGTTTTCATCCTCTCGTCTGTGTTATCATGAAACATCTTTACCAAAAAACAAAGTATAATCATGATTAATTTGCAAGATTAACGTAAATTATATACCAATATAATAAGAGGAGTAGTCGGACGACCAAGGTCCAAGACAAAAGTGTACTCCGCCGCTGAAGAATTCGGCGGGCACCCTCGTCCGTACGCCGTCAATAATAATGCAACAATAATGTATTTTTTATGAATAAATCAGTCAAAATGAGTAAGACATGATATAAAACCAATTGGCGGCATCAGAGTGTAGTTTGGGTTTGCCACTTGCATCGCATGTGTTAAGAAATATGTCCAAATTAACGGCTTCTTTTTATTAATTGGCCTAATGTAAAATCCCGCGCAACAACATAACAAGTTTGACTCAAGCTGAGTGAGACTGAACTTTACCATGGCTAGAAAATGTTTTTGGTCCATATAGTTTTCATAAAGTTCAACTTTTATATTTTAGGATTTCTATAAACTTGTGTTAATTTATTGTACGAAATTTGTCGATTTTAGTCTTTTATGTGACGTCTGAGTGACATTTTTTTTATACAAGAAATTAATGAAAAGTTGTCGTTGGATTGGAATACTTTGTAAACTACAGAAACTAAACTCAATGGAATTGAAAATATGAGGACAGTTAAACTCTGTAAAAACTACAACAACTAAAAACATGTTTTGAACCTATATAATCATATTTTATTATGACAAAACTTTGTAGCTCAATTGATTAAGAGTGCTTATTATAGCATATGACGAGGTTCTTCCTCTTCTCAAATATCTATTGTATATTAAAAGAAGAGACCATATTATATCCAATATAAATTTTTAAAATTTTGTATTATTCTTAAAATTTACTAATGCCACATCGTCATGCTATGCAAAATGAGTTTTTGAACCCAATGCAAAAAGGGCCCAACGGGCCTGTTGGGAAATCCATTAAGGCAGAAACTCAACTGAGAAGCAGAAAATTAAAATTAAAAGACGGGCGCAGCGGCACTAGCGGGAACTGATTTGCGAAAGGCGAAAGAAACCAACCAAACCAAAGAGGCAAGACGCAGTACAGCAAGCAACAGCAAAAATGGAATTTGAGTGCTCTACTCTGAGTCTCTGGAGAGAGGCCCTATCTTCTTACTCGTCTCGCATCCAATCACTCAACAAACCCAATTTGGTTTCTCTCGACGACTTTTACCGCAACGAGCTCCCTTCTCTCCTCCACCAACGAAACCCTAGCCCCTTCATCACCACCTCCGAGCTCTCTGACCTCATGCGCTGGAAGCTCACACGTGGAAAATGGCGGTACCTCTCTCTCCTTCAACATTTTTGTGTGTATATATCAATTTTGCGGTTAGACTGAGGAGTGTGCTAAACTTGTATGTAAAATTGTGAATTTGAGGCCGAGGCTGTTGGATTTCGTATCGGCTTTGGACGAGGCCGTGGTGAAATCGGCCTCCCAAAAGGCGTTTCAGGCTCTTCCTGATATCTCAAAGGCTATCTCTGAGCTCACGGTGCTCAAAGGGGTGGGTCCCGCCACCGCCTCTGCCGTTCTGGCAGCTTACGCTCCTGACGTGGCGCCCTTCATGTCCGACGAGGTGAATTAGCTTAGGGTTTTGAGTGTAGATTTTGGGTTTATTGCTTCTCATTTGAGTAATGTCTTTCTGGTTGATTTTCAAATTTAATTTGTGTTTGTTTGGTAACAGGCTATGGTTGCATCTCTTGGCAACTCCAAAGACTATACACTCAAGCAGTACCTGTTATTCGCAAATAAGTTACAGGAGAAAGCAAAGGTCAGTCAATTTCTTCAGCATTGGTGTAACTCGGAAAATTATTTGATGACTGCAATGCAAGCATATAACACATGCGCATTATACAAATCTAGTGCCAATTAATATAGTGTAATACTGTATGTGGAACAAAAATCGTAGAGTGGGTGCGGTTGTATCATATGATGGGAGCAGTAGGGTTTAATGATTATGAGAGGGCACGCATACCCCCTGCCGGATTGAACTTTCTCAGGGCTGATTTTCATCCTCATGAGCATGAAAGCTGCTATCTTTGTAATTCAAGCCTTTTTATTTTTAATTTTTAATGGTGATGGAGTGTAGCATGTCCATTTTTCCATACTAAATTAAATTATAATATTAAGTGTGCCAAATCTGTAAGTTGTGATACTTTTAGTTTGGCATGGTGTTAACAAGAATATTATCTAAACTAATGTCACATTATTTACTTTTCCATGGATTTTGCTGCCACTTTGAACTATCTGCTGGTGGAATGTATGCAGGAACTGACTTCCGAAGGGGAGAGCTTCACACCATCAGATGTAGAGAGGGCTTTGTGGAGTGGTGCTGTAGGGGCCAAGCTGCCATCTTCGGAATCAGATCCAGAACTCAAAACTGATAAAAGTAAAAATCCCAACAAGAGAAGGCGAAAGCGCTGAGGTAGTGCTCTGCCATTTAACTGGCTTTGGCAATGCTTGTAAGTTCTAACTAACTTCAAAACTACATTAAAATGCTGTACAAGCAAGTATTTCATCAACTCTCATGAACGAAGCTTGTGCTTTGCGTATGTTGTAACCTATGTCTGTAGCTTGTGCTTTGCATTTTGGAAACTACGAATCATTGACCCATATGAGTAAATATTGTCTGAATTTATTTTATTTTATCAGTTTATGGGATCAAAAAACCCTAATTCAACGTAAACTAGAAGCCCATTTGAACTTTGACCCTACCATTAGCAGTTATTGTTAACATATCGTTTGAATGACATTCTAGACAGACTTTGTTGGTTTTGGTCCATGCTTGGTCAAAAAACTCTGCAATACGTTAAATTGGTCACTCCCTCTCAAAGAAACGCGTTGATTAAAATTTGAAACACCCAATTGGAATGAAATCCATAAAAAGCCTAATTGTCTTTTTCTTTTATAATCTCTCCTATTTATTGGGCCAGCCAGCCTAATGCTTTCCCAAATCGTAAGGAGTTTCCCAAGCTCTCCTTTTGTCGTTTGCTTTGGCATAACGGCCTTCCAATTCCAAGCTGTAATAAAATCTGCAAACGTGAGCACCAAAAAAAAAAAATAAAATAAAAAAATCTGCAAACGTGTCAACGCGCTATTCGTTTCCAGGTCGGTTACTGTGCGAACAACAAATCAGATAAAAATCCCCTCCCCAAACTCCCTCAACGGCCAACCAAACAACCCCCATAATCTACCAAAATGACGATTGTCTCCTCGGACCGGAAGTACCGGCGCAGCCCCAAAACTCCGCTTCTGCCCCAGAAGCACGACGACCATGACTCCGTCGAGGTCGGTTTCGAAGGCGCGTCGTTTTCCGGAGCCGTCTTCAACATGTCGACTACAATCGTTGGTGCCGGGATCATGGCTCTGCCGGCGGCGGTTAAGCAGTTGGGCCTGATTCCGGGACTAATTATGATCGTTTTGGGGGCTATGTTGACCGAGTCGTCCATCGACATGATCATGCGGTTCACGCGAGCTTCCAAGACAGCCTCGTATTCGGGTCTGGTCGGCGACGCTTTCGGTGGGCCCGGACGGAGCCTCCTCCAGCTCTGCGTCGTCGTCAACAACTTGGGCATGCTCGTCGTCTACATGATCATCATCGGTATAGTTTCTGCTCAACAATACTTTTTATTTTTAATTTCTGGAGTTTATTTATTTTTTTGGTCAACGAGGTTCAGACTTTCCGAGTTTTGCTGCTAAGCGACGTCGTATGTGCCCCAGCTTATATTTTGGGAAGGGGCTAATTTTGGAATTTTGGTGTTGCAGGGGATGTGATGTCGGGGACTTCGTCGGAAGGAGTACGCCATTCGGGTGTAATAGAGGAATGGTTTGGTCAACGTTGGTGGACCACACGGTTCTCGTTGCTTCTTCTCACCACGCTCCTTGTTTTGGCTCCTCTTATTTCTTTCAAGCGCGTGGGTACGTTCTCTACTTATCTCTCGCTCTGTTTTTTTTTTTTAATTGTTAATAATTTCATATTTTGACAAATTTTAGTCGCAAAAAAACTAGTTGCATTATATAATGTAGCCCAAGTTAGTAAATTGCTAGCCATTTTCTGGTCCTGCATATAAGCAGCTACAGTTCTGGCAATGAGCTTGCATTGGTTGTTTTGCTTGAACAACTATTGAAGACTCTGAACTTCCTCGAGTTATTTACGAATGAATGGAGGCAAGCGTTATTATGTATAATAGGAAAAAAGTGTTCATATGATGTTCCTAAGAGATGATATCCGATCAAATACCACGTAAATAGGGTTTCAGCTGTTGACTGGCATAACAATTATTGATTCAGTGACTGATTTATACATATATTATCTTTTTGTGATAGATTCGTTGCGATACACATCAGCATTGTCGGTTGCTTTGGCTGTTGTTTTTGTGGCAATAACAGCGGGAGTAGCAATCTTTAAGTTGATAGATGGAAGCATTGCATTTCCACGTTTGATGCCCAAACTCGTTGACCAGGCATCATTTTGGAAGCTTTTCACTACCATTCCCATTCTAGTCACTGCCTATATCTGCCACCACAACAGTAAGTACTCCATATGCAAATAAGCCTGCTAGATTTCTATTGTTTTTATGATAGAATTATTGTTAAGGAAATAATGCTTTGCGGTAATTTGAAGATGATATTAGTCCATTAAATTTGGTAATGAATACTAAGGGAGTGGTTAACAATGGTCATGTTACTTTATATTTTGCCCGTAAGATACAAATGACCACCATAATCATAGGCGCTGATCTATCTCACGGCAAACTACTTAGTTAGGGACTACAGTTCAAGCTTATCAAGTGACTTGGTGGATACATTTTGGTTCTAATTTCTACAACCATGGTGCATATTGTAATCTTAAATGGCATTTGATTGCTTAATACAAGGATGCGTATTCTATTAGCTGACTTCTTTTCTATTGCACTTGCAGTTCACCCAATAGAGAATGAACTGATAGACCCTACCCAGATGAAGTCAATAGTGCGGACCTCACTTACATTTTGCTCATCTGTTTACATTGCAACCAGCTTCTTTAGTTTCCTTCTCTTTGGGGATCACACGCTGGATGATGTGCTGGCAAATTTCGATGCTGATCTTGGAATTCCATATAGCTCATTTCTTGATGATATTGTTAGGGTTAGCTATGGCGTCCACCTGATGCTTGTTTTCCCCATTGTATTTTTCTCCCTTCGCCTCAATTTAGATGGTCTTCTCTTCCCCTTTGCCATTCCTATTGCATTTGACAATCGAAGATTCTACACAGTAACTGCAGCTCTCATGGGTTTTATTTTTCTTGGAGCCAATTTTGTGCCTAGCATCTGGGATGCCTTTCAGTTCACAGGTGCTACAGCTGCCATCTCCGTTGGTTTCATATTTCCCGCTGCCGTTGCGCTTAGGTAAGCAACATTGACTTTAATGAACTTGTTATAATAACATTGATAGAATTGCACGTCGAAGCATAATATTTTTCTAAGCTCACACACTTGAACAGAAGGACAAGCTAAAAATAAAAGGTTGCATTTAGCACTAGATGTTTTGATTGACTGAGAAGAAACCTTCTCTGCTTTGAACTAAAAGCTATGCCTTCCTCCTCTGTCCTGTTATGCAGGGACACTCATGGAATTGCAACAAAGAAGGACAAACTAGTGTCATGGGTGATGATCTTTTTAGCAGTCTCCTCAAGCACAGCGGCCATCTCCAGTGACATTTACAGCATTGTCAGTCGTGATAAACTCGCTGGAAGCTGCGAGAACAGCAAAATTTTCCACTCGTTTCATTTAGAATTAGATTAGATTAGATTCCTTCTTCTTTTTTCCTTACTTTTTTAATACATACTTTTCTTTAACTTTTTTTTTGGAATAATAAAAGCCTACTAATCATTGATCATTAAGAAAATAAAGCGATTGCTGTATCATGTTGTTATGTGGAAAGATTAATCAGGTGGTGGATAAAATTACAATTAACTTGACCAGAGAGGTGTAAATAATGATTCTTAGTGGTCCCCACCAAACACCAAAGCTGTCCCGCATTGCGTTGTTGTGGCATTATTTGACTCAAAGCTTTTCATCGGTTGGGATTGGATGATCATCTGTGCTTGCTTTTTGAACCCAGTTACTGGGTCGTTTCCCTTTCTGAATTGTGACAATAGCATCTGAAACACACATGGCCTGCCCCTTTAGCTTTCTCTCTCTCCACCTGACAGATCTAGAACAGCTGTTTCACTTAATCTCAATTGACCAAGACATGAAGATTGATCAGTTTGATCACATTTTTCACAACCTCAGAAGCTCTTATATTGTTTTCGTTCACTTTCATGGTTTCATGGTTTCTCTGCGCCAATAATATAAAATATACAGAAAAGCATAAATTATATGTTGCCCACAGAAAATTTTATTTGGGATTGTTTATTTACCAATCTGACGTCTTACGTTGTTGTTGTGGAAATCATACAAGTCCATGTGGCTATTGGTCGTCTTAAACAACTAAAATACATAGCTGGGCCTTGTGTTTGTCTCCTCCTTGATTTATCCACGTGGATGATGTTATCGTTATTACTAGTTTGTCTCCTCGATTAGAAAAATATTTCTACAAAGGAAGGCTGATGTTTGGTTTTCTCTTTCGAACTTGCGTGTAAAAGGCGGGTACATTGTCTTAACCTACATTTGCCTAACACCATTTAGAGGATTATAATTGAGGGAAGATTATTCGAACAAGAGACAACAAAACCATACTATTTTTGCCAGTTGCATTGCATCTTAACTGGGATAAAAGTAAAAACCCATAAATTTGATGGAAGATTCCATGACAGATGGTTCTGCGCGATTAGAAAACGATGTTTGAAAGATTCAAAATTAGACAAAGTCATATTGAGCTAGTAGGAAGGAGCTTTAGCAGAATGAGACAAACAAAAGTTTGGAGCATTTGGGAGCGGCTGGAATTTGGCCAGGCGATGCCTATAGGCTATATCCACACCTGTTTTTGAATGTTCTGTTTATATTTGATTGAGATGTTCACGTTGCTCTCTTATTTCAAATTTACACAAACATTGCGTATAAGTATTAATTAAGAAGGTGTTTGGCCCGTGGACGTGGTCCATACTGAAACTGTTGTTTGGCAGTCAACAAAATCTCCCATCTTACTTGACAGAATGAAATCTTGAGTGTTTGACTTGTTTGCTATCTTATCCTTTTTTGTAGTGAAATCATATTATCACACTAATGATGTGCCAATAATAGAACAAGTGCAAAAATAAAGTAAAATTTGTGACTTGGATTATAATAGCAATGAATTTGTTTGAGGGAATATCATTATAGTTGGCCCATTTCCATCTCCAACAAGAACGACAATGAACTTGGACTGTTTGGACATCCTCAAAAATCACGAGTCACAATAGAAAAATGAAACAACTCAAGAGGGAATTACAAGACATGGACAGCATTACATCCAAACACATAAATAAATCAGCACGTTTGCAATGCATAATTGGATGATTTAAACCAATCAGAAAACGACATGTCAATTCGTGATTGACATTTCTAGTCCCATTTTAACAACCATTTATTCATTTTTCTAATTTCTTTTTAAAATATAAATTTCAATATTTGACAAACCATTGAATTTGAATATATAAAACAATTTCACGAAATAGTCCAAAAGATATTTCTTGCAGTCGTAAGTTTATAAAAGTTGGGTTTTGCTGTCGTAAACAAACGGGTGCTTTATTATAATATTTTATTAATGATTGATTTATATAAAGCGCAGTGTCGGTTCGGGGTGACACGTCGTCACATATATGATGTCAAAACAGAGAGATACAAGTTACATATCATTGTGATATATCTAATGTTACTAATACAATTAATTATCAATTAACTAGAATATTAGTACTTTACTAAGAGCTATAGTACTCTGATTTTACTTTAAACCTGCCAGTTGGACAGTCATTATGATCCCTAACGCATTTAATTATGGATTAAGAGCAGTGCTCTTTGATCGCACCTATCACCTAATCTTTGATTATATTTAAAGAAAGAAAATGCCATATGGACCTACATGTCTGTGAGAACTAAAAGATAGCTTTGAAAATAAGAAGACAATAGAATTGCTGAACTGAACTTGTTATCCATTGACTGAAACATGCTCTTCTTATAAAGGAGAGTACAAACAACTAATTAGCAAATAAACAGGAACAAGTAACACACGTCTAACAAACTCCATCCACTAGAAGGATTCCTAAAGACCAGGAAAGGAAACAACTGACTCCTATAAAATAGGAACAACAATAATTAAGATAAATCTCAACATCCTCCCTTAAACTGAATGTCATAAGACATCAGTTTAAATAAACACATCACAGCTCCAGTTAAACAATATCCTTGGCAGAGCAAATTCCCAACATCTTCCTGAGCTTCAAGAACACTGGTAACTTGAGAGGTTTGGTTAGGATATCTGCAGCTTGGTCTTCACTTTTACAAAAGATCAAATCAATGGTACCATCATTACACAGATCACGTAGGAAATAGAACCTCACATCTATATGCTTACTCCTTCCATGCAAAACTGGATTTTTGGACAGCTTGATTGCAGAAATATTATCACAGAACATTGGTGTGGGATCTTGCTGATTAAAATTGAGTTTTCCAAGTAGCCTCCGTAACCAAACAGCTTGGCATGCGCAAGATGCAGCAGCAACAAACTCTCGCTTCAGGAGTCGATAAAGTCACAATTTGTTGTTTCTTTGAAGACCAAGATACAGCTGCTGATCCCATTGTAAAAACATGTCTTGATGTGCTCTTTCTATCATCCAAGTCTCCAGGCATAATCGCCTGTCGCAAAAACCAATCAAACCACCCTTTGTACCCTTTTTATAAAGTATGCCAAAATCAGAAGTTCCTTTTAAATAGCGGAAGATCCTCTTTGCAGCAAGTAGGTGCAGTCTTGTAGGACATTCCATATAACGACTGATGAGGCTGACTGCATGCATTACATCTGGCCTGGTGGCTGTGACATACATCAAACTTCCTACAATTTGTTTGTAGATGGTGCTGTTTACTTCCTCTCCTTCAGGATCCTTTGTTAGCTTCAAACCACATTCAGGAGGACTGCCAACAGGATTGCAATTCGACATCTGAAACCTGTCCAAAATAGTATGAACATACTTCTTTTGGGATATGAAAATCCCAGGCAGGAGATTGCTCTACTTCAATGCCAAGGAAGTAGTGCATCAAACCAAGATCAGACATTTCAAATTCTGCCATCATAGATTCCTTAAAAACATCAATCATAGTCATATCACTGCCCTGTATAGATTAAATCATCTACATACAAACAGACAATAAGAATTTTTCCACCAGCACCAATTTTAGTAAACAACGTGTGTTCATACGGACACTTTTGAAAACCTTCTTTAGCAAAATAAGCATCTATACGGCTGTACCAAGCTCTAGGTGCTTGTTTCAGCCCATATAGTGCTTTTCTCAACTTATATACCTTTCCTTCCGTTTTGGGCTGCACATATCCGGGAGGTTGATCGACATAGACTTGTTCTTGTAAGCTCCCATGTAGGAACGCTGATTTCACATCCAATTGAAAGATGGGCCAAGAGTTTTGTGCTGCCAGTGAAAGTACCAATCTGATTGTATCCATCCTAGCGACCGGAGCGAACACTTCTTTATAGTCAATGCCATACTTCTGCTTATATCCTTTAGCCACCAACCGTGCCTTGTATTTGTCAACTCCACCCTCCTTGTTCAGCTTCGTTTTATAGACCCATTTTACACCAATCGACTTCTGCCCTTCAGGAAGATCTGTCAACTCCCATGTGTTATTTTTCTCAATGGATCTAATTTCCTCATCCATGGCTCTTCGCCATTTAGTTTCTTTGTGAGCTTCTTGAAAAGTCACAGGGTCAGAAGTCTGGAAACAGTGCAAAATAAGTCAGTCCATCATCTTCGGATTGATCATCATCACTAACCTCATAATCCATCATCCATGCTGGTCTTTTCTTTGTGCGTTGGGGTCGAAAAACTAGATGGCTGGCTTTCATTGGAGGGCTGCAATTGCTCTTCAGGTTCTTTGCTTGCTGCTTCTTCATCAAAAGTAACAGAAATGCTGCCGCCGCCGCTTTGAGCCTTTATCTGTCCAGTCCCATATTGTTTCTTCATCAAATAATACATCACGACTGATGATGATCTTCCTGGTGGTGGGATTGTACAATTTATAGCCCTTTGAGTGGTCACTAACCCCAAGAAAAATACACTTTTCTCCCTTATCATCAAGCTTCTTCCTCTTCTCATCGGGAACGTGAACATATGCGATGCAACCGAAAATTTTGAAGTAATTTACGGCTGGTTTGTGACCATTCCAAGCTTCTTCAGGCGTCATATTTTTGACAACAAGAGTCGGACTTCTATTTAAGATGTGAATACACCAATTTACTGCTTCTGGCCAAAACGTTTTTGGAACACAACGAATTTTCAGCATGCTTCGAACCATGTTCAAGATTGTTCGGTTCTTCCTTTCACAAATACCGTTTTGTTGTGGTGTATACGGTGCCGTTAGTTGCCTTCGAATTCCATGCGTCTCACAGAAATCCTCAAATTCTTGTGAGAGGAATTCTCCACCACGATCAATTCGAAGAACTTTTATATTTCTTCCGACTTCGTTTTCAACAAGGGCTTTAAAGCTTTTAAAGGCTCAGAAAGCTTCAGATTTTGCCTCAAGAAATACACCCAGGATTTTCTACTGTAGTCATCAATGAACGTAATAAAATACCTCTTCCCACCATTGGAAGTTGGATTGATGGGTCCACAAATATCTGAGAAATAAGCTCCAGAGGATTTTTGGCTCTCCATGCTTTTCCTTTTGGAAAAGTTTCACGATGCTGCTTCCCAAGAACACATTCTTCACAAATTTGAGTTGGACAATCAATATTTGGAAGACCTTTCACCATGTTCAGCTGTTGTAGAGTCTTCAATCCCTTGAAATTTAAGTGACCATAACGATAATGCCACAACCAAGCTGTCTCCTTCACTTTGGCAGAAAAACAAGTCTGGCCCACACTTTGAATATGCAGAGGAAACATACGATTTGGTGTCATTTTGACCTGTGCAATGAGTCCCTTCTTTGAATCTTGAATCTGACACATTCCTTCTTTAATTGTGATCTCATAGCCTTTTTCCTGAAGCTGCCCCACACTTAATAAATTGCTTTTTAAATCTGGGACATAGAAAACACTAGAGATGGTTTGTGTAGTATTATCCTTAGTCCAGATTGAAATATTGCCTTTTCCCATAACAGAAATTGCAGAATTATCACCAAAACGAACAGGAGATCGAAAAGACTCATCTAAGTAAGAGAATGATGACTTGTTACCGCTCATATGGTTACTGCATCCTGTGTCAATGTACCACACATCCTGATGAGTGTTCTCCACGGCTTGACACACCAGCAGAAGTGTAGCTTCTTCTTCCTTCTCTGTAAAATTGGATTTTTCTCCCCTTTCTCTATTCATGTTAGTGCGGCATTCAGAACGGTAGTGACCATACCTACCACACCTATAGCACTCAATATTTGATTTGTCGAGCTGTGACTCATGATAACTTTGGTGTCTGTATCGATCTTTGCCTTTGTTGCTGGAATCATGATTTCCTCTGTTGCCTGGAATCATGATTTCCTCTCCGCCAGAATCATGATTTCCTCTGCCGCCCGGACTCATGAGCACCTCTGCCTCTACCTCGTCCACGGCCTCGACCTCGACCTGGACGGAATCTCTCCATGATGATGATGAGTCATTGCTGGTGGAGACTTTTAAAGCTTTCTCTTCTTTTGAAGTATCATGACTTTTGAATTTCTGCTCATGTACCAACAGTGAACTATGCAATTCATCCAATGACATTGTTTCAATGTCGTTTGCTTCCTCAATTGCACAAACAACATAGTTAAACTTTGGTGACATTGAACGCAGAATTTTCTCAATGATTGTGACATCACCCATCTTGTCACCATGAAGCCGCATCTTACTTGCAATTGTCATCGTCTTCGAGAGGTATTCATCAACAGAATCTTCTGGTTTCATGTGAAGAGTTTCAAAATCTCTCCAGGAGTGCTTGAAGCTGTGCACGCTTCACCTTGGTGGAACCTTGATACTTTTTCTTCATAGACTCCCATATCTGCTTGGAAGTGTCTTTCTGGAGAATAGTCTCCAAAATGGATCGATCAATCGCTTGGAAAAGGTAGTTTTTCACTTTCAGGTCCTTCAATTTCTGTTCATCAAGTCTTTTTTGTTGCGCTTCTGTCAATAACGCTCCCTCTCCTGGTTCAGCAATTCCATTTTCAATGAGACTCCAATACTCTTTAGATCTCAGAAAATTCTCCATTAACATGCTCCAATGGTCATAATGACCATCGAAGCGAGGTATGGCTGGCTGCACATAGTTCTCTTGAACCTTGTCTGATGCCATCAGTCCTTGCTGCTGCAAGTCAAGAAAGCGCCGCTTTTGGAGAATTTTAAGTCAGGCCCAGTGGGGCTCTGATACCAGATTGTGAGAACTAAAAGATAGCTTTGAAAATAATAAGACAATAGAATTGCTGAACTGAACTTGTTATCCATTGACTGAAACATGCTCTTCTTATAAAGGAGAGTACAAACAACTAATTAGCAAATAAACAGGAACAAGTAACACACGTCTAACAAACTCCATCCACTAGAAGGATTCCTAAAGACCAGGAAAGGAAACAACTGACTCCTATAAAATAGGAACAACAATAATTAAGATAAATCTCAACAATGTCCTCCAACTTTTACAACTTTCTACTTTGTTTAATCCGTTGCTGAATTAAAACTTGAATAATTCTTTGTGTGTTACTTTTTTATTTTCTTCAAAATTTTAAAAAGAAAACAAAGAGGAAGAAATCAAAATCGAAAGCAATCACAGTGGAGCTGTCATCCACAATTAAAAGTTATATTATCATTGCTATTCCAAAGCCAATTTCACCGATTAAATATCATTAGTTATATAATACATACTAATTCGGTCATTAGTGTCCTTATGCATGACATATATTTCTGTGAAATTTTATAACCAAACCGTGCGACCTAGCATTATTGTTTTCCAAGAAACATGTTATGATTTAAATTGTAAAAGTAATTTTTCATTCTCTAAATATCACTGGTATTAAAAAAACACAAAAGAAATACAATACTTATTATTTAATGGGACTGTAAATAGTTTGGTTGGTGTAATAAGTTATGAATGTCACTCACGTAATAATCCGTGCATCTCGTTTCATTGCATGGGTTTAAATTTTTCATCTATAAAAAAACGATGGAACGTTTTTCATACGAAGTTGGTGGGATGACGTGGCAAGTACCCGGGAATTACGTACAGAGAGCTGTGGGCAGGTCAGACACTTGCCGGCTGTGGTGGGCACCCAGTTATGACCGACGACCACCGCCATTCCACGTGTCTCCTCCTTCGGCCATCGTGGCACACACTTTATGAAAACCTGGTCGTCACGTGCGGTTTGTGATCCTAACTCATAGATCTCAAGTGTCAAGATCGACGGTCCATGTTATACCTCCCAAGGATCGACGGACCATTTGTTTTACAAATTTTTACTCCTCGTCCTTGTCTCAATATTACAAGGAAAATGGTCTATATTCTTGTCAGTGGAATAAAAAGACAGTTCTAACCCTTATCCTGTATGTATGCACTCTGCCCAATCATCTCCTGCCAAACCTTTTTTTCAAATATTTTTTTTGAGTTTTTTTATTTTTATTTTTTATGAAGGAGTTTTTGAATTTTGAAAAATGGCTCGCTGCTCTCACTTTACTGACATGCCTACGCCACGAGAGTTGTTAGTGTGCGGCGCGTCAGCATAGGAGCACCAACAGCCTGGTGCTCCCCGTAATTATCCCTCGTTCATAAACTGATAATTGTCGGTGGGTAGCGACGAGGCGAGGGTAATTTATACCATTTGTATTATCGTATGTTGTCCTATCCTTGATGGCTCGCCAGACCCTAGTGAACTCGCAAGCATTTATAGAATAATTTTGCATTTGTTGAATTAATCAACATATTAAACCTCTCGATTTTCCCTTGTTTAGTATTTTTTTTGGACAAACGATAAGATAATACAAGATACTTTTACAATTGGCTAATACACCCACAACAAGACTAAACCACCACAAATAAGATATTGAACTTATCACAAATATATATCGTTTTCACTATTTATATAAGTTATCCTTCAATCAAATGAAGACAAATATCACTAAACCAAAGGCTAATAATTGATGTTTCGTAAAGTTTATTTAATAGACTTTGAAATCATGACGAAAAGAATGAATCAACTTCAAGTAACAAAATAAATATTTATGGATTATGATAAAGTGAGCTTAGTTGACCTAACTTGGTTTAATTGCATAATAAATTATTTTGAATTCTCTTTAATTATCTACCATTGCTCATCACTTTCTCTATACAATCTAGTAAAATTAAATTATCATTCGGTAATGTGATGCACGCTCTTGTCGCCGCGTGGATGATGTCCGAAAGCACTGTCCCTAACTAAACCAGCTCATTAGAAGCTTCGAATTAGCGAGACTGGTCTCTGGGCCTCGTGTTCGTCCAACAAAATTCTAATAACATCCATTACTCAGTAAATAAAACTAAAAAATTATTATTATGAAACAAAAAACAAAACCGAAATAAAAACCTTCTTTTCTTTTTTTTCACTTTTGTCGCATCAAAGACGCACTTGGTGCTGGTGGTGGTTAGATCGTCGCCCTGTCTTTCTCGTCGAAGTTTCGTCTGTTTATTTTTATTGTTACTGTTCACTTATTATAATTTCCATTTTCTAAGACTTCAAAAAGTGAAAAGAAAAATGGTAAAAGACGTTTGGGTTTTTTCATTATGAGCTTTGAATTCAGCCACCCAGATGGAATTGGAAGCACGCACGAGCGAAGCATCTGATGTCCTCGTCCACGCGGGAAAATCTCTGTAAATTCTCATATACCCTTTTGTGAATTGCAGATTGTAGCCCCACAGAAAAAAGACGGGGCTTTTCTTTTTGGTTGTGAGAAGGAAATGTCTAGGGCTAGGGCTTACGTTGTTGGTTGTTGCTGATTTTATCATCGTTTGAAAAAAGTAGGTGAAGAAGGAAAAACCCCAATAAAAACGTCAAAACAAAACAAAATTAAAGGCACAAACTTTGTCTGTCATTGTCGGAAATCTGCGCGTTTTCTGAATTTGTATTTGGGTTTTGTTTATGAAACCCAAAGTAGATATTAATCCATGATTGTTGTGATTTTCTCTCTTTCCAAATCAGCTGGGGGTTAACGTTCTGTGGTTTGGTGAATTTAGAAAGAAAATCTGGCGGTGTTATGGTAAAAAATATCAACTTCAAAGCGGTTTTGTGATTTTGACTCGAGAACGTGGGTTCGTATGAATATTTTGATATAGTTTTTGTCAAGTTTTTCTCCTCTCCTCCCCTCTTTGATTTAATAATTATCCCGAATCAAAATTAAAGACGTGTTGAGCTGTGACCATCTCTCTCTCTCTCTTCTCTTTCTCGTTGCTCTTCTTATTGCTTCCGAGGCCTCTTTTGCAAGCTGTAATTGAATGGTAGCACATTTGGCCTCAAGCCCCACACAAAGTCATAACCTTTGTTTCTCTCTCTCTGTGGAAATCACTTGTCTTATAACTTGTCACCGAATGTCACAATGATTTAGAGACGCTTTGCTCTGCTTTCTCAACCACGCGTCCATCTTCATCTCTCTCTCTCTCTCTGACAATGAGATCAGAGCTCTAGCTTTTTTCTGCCTGCTGGGTCTCTTCATATTCAAGCGGTCGAAAGGGGTTTTGGCTCTGTCGAGAAGAAAATAGAGAAAAAAACGTTTCATTTCTCGGCTGGGTTCTTGAGATCAGACCCCAGAAACCGGAAATGGCACCCTCCTTCAGCTGGTGGTCTAACAAAGACACCCACCGAGGCACGCCCGTGGTGGTCAAGATGGAGAATCCAAACTGGTCCATGGTTGAGCTCGAAGGTCCTTCTGAGGAGGACTTCCTCATCGCTGAGTCACCGGGTCGAGTTCGAGGCAAAAACGCCAAGCAGTTCACTTGGGTCCTCCTCCTCAAAGCTCACAGAGCCGCCGGTTGCTTAACCTCTCTCGGCTCCGCAATGTTGGGCCTTGCCTCCGCAATACGACGCCGTGTGGCCTCGGGTCGGACGGACACCGACACCGACGTCGAGCCCATCGGCCGCGGCAGAGCAGTAGAGAACCCAGCCGTAAGGAGCAGGTTCTATTTCTGCATCAAGATGTTTCTGTGGCTGTCTCTGATTTTGTTGGGTTTTGAGGTGGCTGCTTATTTTAAAGGTTGGCACTTTGGTTCACCACATCTTCAGCTTGAGTACTTGTGGGCTTCACCAATGGGGGTGAAGGGAGTGTTTGATTGGGTCTATTCGAAGTGGGTTTTGATTCGTGTGGAGTATCTTGCTCCCCCACTTCAGTTCTTAACCAGTGCCTGTATTGTGCTTTTCATGATTCAGAGCTTGGATAGACTAATCCTCTGTTTGGGGTGTTTCTGGATCCGGTTCAAGAAGATCAAACCAGTCCCAAAAGAAGGTGCTTTTGATCCTGAATCTGGTGAGACAGGTTATTTCCCTATGGTTCTTGTTCAGATCCCCATGTGCAATGAAAAGGAGGTAAATTTCAAGCTCACTTATAGCTCTTATGGTTTGTGTTAGTTACACTTACTTTGCTGGTAGAGATATCTTTTGTTTTCGTTCTTTTGCTCTTGGCTGACTGTAGAGTTTGAAAATCAGGTTTATCAGCAATCAATTGCTGCTGTGTGCAATTTGGACTGGCCTAAATCGAAGCTGTTGATTCAAATTCTTGACGATTCTGATGACCCAACAACCCAATTTCTGATCAAAGAGGATGTCCATAAGTGGCAGCAAGAAGGAGCCAACATTTTGTATCGGCATCGAGTGATCAGAGATGGATACAAGGCTGGTAATCTCAAGTCTGCAATGAATTGTAGTTATGTCAAAGACTATGAATTTGTGGCCATTTTCGATGCCGATTTTCAGCCCACCCCTGACTTCCTTAAGAGAACAGTCCCTCACTTCAAGGTATGTAATTGTTAATTGTGTTGTTATGGTTTGTTGTCTTTGCTGGGTTGTAATAATCTCTGTGATCGAACTACATTATCATGTAGAATCCATGCTTTTAATGACAAGTGCTGTTAATTATTATTCTTAAGCAAACCACGATTACTAGAATCAGTTGAATTAAAATTCTACCCTTTGTTGGCATTTCAGGATAATGATGACCTAGGGCTGGTTCAGGCGAGGTGGTCCTTTGTGAACAAAGATGAGAACCTACTAACAAGGCTGCAGAACATTAATTTGTCATTCCACTTTGAGGTAGAGCAGCAAGTGAATAGTGTGTTTATTAATTTCTTTGGGTTCAATGGGACAGCTGGTGTGTGGAGGATAAAGGCTTTGGAGGAAGCTGGTGGGTGGTTGGAGAGGACCACTGTGGAGGACATGGACATTGCTGTCCGTGCCCATCTTCATGGATGGAAATTCATTTTCCTCAATGATGTTGAGGTACAATTTTGTCCCAAATTATGTCTGTTAAAACTTAAAAGTGAATTTACTCTGTTTCAGTAGTGGACTAATGGTTAGTGCTATCTCTGTGCTCAGTGCCAGTGTGAACTACCAGAATCTTACGAAGCTTATCGGAAACAACAGCACAGATGGCACTCGGGGCCTATGCAGTTGTTTCGCCTCTGTTTGCCTGATATCGTAAAATCCAAGGTATATATACTTTTTGCACTACTTGTTCCTTGTCCAATTAGGCCTATTTTGCTGTTTGTTCAGAAAGGTATTGTGGATTATAGTTCACTAATACGTTTCGTATACTTTGCTTGTCACAGATCAGCATTGGCAAGAAATTCAATTTAATCTTTCTCTTCTTTCTGCTCCGGAAATTGATATTGCCCTTCTATTCTTTTACCCTTTTTTGCATAATTCTCCCCATGACAATGTTCATCCCAGAGGCTGAGCTACCGGCATGGGTTGTATGTTACATCCCAGCTACCATGTCATTTCTCAACATCCTCCCTGCCCCAAAAGCCTTTCCTTTCATTGTTCCTTACCTTCTCTTTGAGAACACCATGTCTGTGACCAAGTTTAATGCTATGATATCCGGCCTGTTCCAGCTTGGTAGTGCATACGAGTGGGTTGTGACTAAGAAATCCGGTCGTTCCTCAGAAGGTGATCTTGCCTCCTTAGTTGAGAAAGAGCCAAAGCATCAAAGGGGGGTGTCAGTGCCGGATCTTGTCGAAATGAAGGAAGAAATTAGACAGCAGGAGCAAAGGGCTTCCAGGAAGAAGAAGCATAACAGAATATATACAAAGGAGCTGGCATTGGCTTTTCTTCTTCTAACGGCTTCAGCAAGGAGCCTCCTGTCTGCTCAGGGCATCCACTTCTACTTCTTGTTGTTTCAGGGGATATCATTCCTGCTGGTTGGTTTAGACCTAATTGGTGAGCAGGTGGAGTGAAGAGAAAGTAATAAACTTTGTAGGGATATATGGATGATCTAAAGTAGACACAGACAACATGGGTGGTAGAACCATATCAAAGTGGAACCCAGAAAGAAGAGTCCTGAAGAGAAGGTTGTAGAGGGCTGAGACTGAGTGTACTCTCCTTCTTGCTTGTCCTCCACCCTCCAGACTTCCCCATCACATACCCACCCTGAAGGAAAAGAATAGTTTGTGCTATATGGAGAAAGGATGTCGTCTTGGTCAAACGCAGATGGTACTCAGAAACACAGATGCCCTTTAACATATTAAATGTTTTGGTTATTTTTTCTATTTATTTTTATTCTTTTGTTTGTAGTCAATTCTTTTGTAAGAAAATTTGTCCTTAAAACGTCAAACACAACTTCTTTACAGTTTCATGGCCATCTTCTTGATGCTTTCTTCTGTCACCTGATCAAGTGTAGCCTAAATCGTATAGGTTTCTTCTCTTCTTTGTTGAATTTTTGTAATGTCAGAAATGGAAACAACTCCTCATAAGGTTGAGGTTCTTGGATGCTTAAAAGGTCGGAATGAGCTCTTATATTACATGTTCAGCTCATCCAGCAGTGGGTTATTTTGGCACAACACCAACCAGATAACAAGTTTTAAATAATATATAATCAGTAAAAGTTTGATATGACTTGCCCGGATAAAAGATTTTCAGATGTCAAAACTCAAAAAGTACTCAAAACAATTAGGTAATTGTGATATCCTACCTCAATTCTGTCACCTGTCAAAACAATCACGACAACAATTCATATTTGCATGATTTATGTTATGATAAGTGTATTTCAACAAATTTTTCTTTTGGTTTTGAAGATTTGAGACAGACTTCATATACACAACTTCAAGACGATAGGATCTTCTCTTAATTCCCAATTCATGATAAGTAGAGAAATGACTGAAACACGGTTAAAGGATCAAAACCAACCAAGAGAGATGGGCAAGTGAGCTGTCTGTTTCTTCAAGGTGTGAAGAATTTTTTTTCTCTGGTAAAAAGCTAGAAGCTAGAAACGTGATGGGCTGCTGCAATAATAATGAACCTTAGACTCGGACGATATAAGATGATGACCAGACCTGACGTGTTAATTGATGTTGTGCTGGTTCTTACCATGAAACTGCATCATCTACATGCTGTGTCGCATCGCAATCCCACAATCCACAAGAGAGAGAGAGAGCACAGATAGAGTTGCTTGCTTGCTGCTTCGTCAACTGGTTTTGATATCATCTTATTGCAGAAGAAGCATCAATCTCTTCACTTGTATGGAAAAGAAACTGACTTGTTTTTGTTCTACTGGTTTGTGTGAATATTTGGTTTGCATGTAAAACTTGGAAGAAGGAAGTTTCACTTGAATATACCAAGATTGCTTTGCTTTTATCTGATAACTCACAAATATCTAGCAAAATAGATAAAGTTTTATTCTTTTTGATGCGAAAAGTAAAAGTTTTGGACCCCATGAAATTGAAACTACTGTTTTCTTGTTTTGTTTTTGGTCTCAATTCGCTGGTGGGGTACCGTTTGTCTTTTCCCTCCTCGAAAGGGCATTAAACTAAGACTTGGAGAAACATAACTCATAATTTATTGCAATAAAATGGAGATTTTTCTGAGGAAGTTACATGAATATCAAAACAATCTGTTACTCCACATCTATTTTCTTATCATGATGCACTCTACAAGAAAATAAAAACATTTCTTTCACAGTTTCTTCCCCAAAAACCCTCAGAAAACTTCAAGCATAGTCCTATTCTACAAACACCAATAACAAAGTTACAAACAATCATCTTCACCAACCAAAGTCTTGCCTTCCTTGTCTGATTATACACAATTTTTTTTTGTAATATAACAAAGTCATCTTCTTCTGCTAAAAATTCGAAGAGCAAACAATTAGGAACTGAGAGCCTATACAACTGAAAAACCTTCTTCTTTTGTTTCCTTTTTTTTTTTTCTTTCCAGTTTTTTCTTCTCTAACTGAGTCAAATACAGTTAACCGAAAATTTGAATTATCCGTTGCGAGGGAGTAGACCATAATATCTGTTCCAAACTTATAGCTCTGATTTCAAGCGGCCTGCTGAACATGATAGCATGTTAAGGTTAGAAGAATGTGAGACATAAATTTCCAGTGATTGCATGCATGAAGTTGTGTTACTTACCATTTTGTCCCAAATTGTCAATAGCTGAACTAGAATCAAAACCCATATGGAAAAGACCTTGGAGCTCACTGTCTAACACAGTCTGAAAAACCGCACACATTATTAAATCAACAGATGTCTTGGACAATCGAAAGGATGATAATGGCATGATTTGAAGATTCTCAAATTACCTGAGGCAAGGAAGGAAATTGTGGAGCTGAACTCGGCATACTTGGCAAGTTTCCTGGGAACATACCATGAGGGTATGGGTGAGAAGAGCTTATTCCAGGACTAAACCCGAAGATAGCTCCACTGCCACTTCGTGAGTTAAGAATCTACAAACAAAGGCAAACCAAGCTCCAAGTTTAACACATTTACCCAATAGTATTGACGCAAATGACAAAATTATGGACTAGTAACTAGGGTGAACTCACATCTTTGGATAGAATCCGTTCTATATCGATGTTGAGTTCTGGATTGACTGTCGCGAGTTTCATTGATAAAAACTGAAACATGAAAGAAAGACAACCTTCGCTGAATCATAGAACATTTAGGTGCTACAAAACCACGCTACTAATATTTTACAATTATGCACGTGGTTCTCTAACTTCAGCGACTGTAATTCTGTTCAACTAGCAGAAGTTGCAGTGCTCCTGTATATGTATGACTACGCAGATATATTTTAATTTACAAAACATGGAGCTAATTCCTCATTTTAGATTGCAGAATATCTTACCTCAACTTGCTGTTGCAGAGATTGCACATAGTTGATGATCTCATCAAGCATTACAGCCTTCCCAGTAATCTAGAAAATTGATTGGTTATCTAATTTATCAGTATTTTATATAACATAAAGAGATCATTCAGAACATTGACCAACTCTGAAAATCTGAATACCTTATTGCATCCTGGAACAAGTTCTTGAAGCAATCTCATCCGCTCACTAATCTTTTCTCTTCTAACCTGCAAGCAGAAACTTTTATTGCATCAATAAACTAAAGAATAGGAGATTTTCTTGAAATTTGATACACAGATATATAGTAATGAGAACATACCCTTTCGGCGAGGCTATGACTATTTGTAGCCTGACCCCTTCTGGCTCTAACATGAATGTAACTGTCCTTTGGATCTCCGCTCTGAGAACTTTCTTTAGCCTGTTTGCCCATCTGCTTGCCGCGCAAATTTGCAGCTGTGTTGTCTTCAACTTTTGCTTTTTTCTCATCTTGTTCTTTCAGATAATCAGAGCTCTCCCCAGACAGATCCTTGTTAATTTCCCCTTCAGCATTCTAGTACATATAACAAAGCAATTATGATCACTAGGGCACTTTATTGAAGGGAAACAGAATCATCAATATCCCAATTGATACAAATTGAACATAGCTCAATTTACCTTATTTGGACTGAATGCAGAATTGGATTCAGGAACTCGTTTCCTTCTCTTTCCATTGGGTGAAGATCCTAAAGCACCCTCTTCCGAAATTTGGCGATCATCATGAGATTGGGCGCCAATTGTTGAAGTCCTCTCAGTGCCCCCCTCCCTGTTTGGGTTATAGTTTGCAGCACACCCAGGGTTTGCAATCTGAGCACACTCAGATAGGCCAAAAGAACCAACCATTTCTGAGAAGCTCCCACTTCCAAAACATGGAAGCTTTGGCACCATTTCGACATAGCTTGAATCAGATGGGTATTGAACAAGGTGAGAGGTGCTACTCATTCCTGGATTTTCCAACGCAACGGGGTAAGGAGGATTGGAAAATTCTCTCTGAGAAACGACTGAAGAACCTCCAAAATTATCACTCTGACTCAATGAAACAATTGGATCCCAACCAGAACCAAAGAAAGGGTCAGCTCCATTTGAAGGCTTAAACATGGATACTGAGCTCATTGTCATTTGTGAAACCTTTTCAGGCAGTGGATTTGTGCTCATCCCTGAAGATGGGCAATTCAGACTTCCCTCATTTCTATGTTGAAACCCCCCATCCTCACTGTCATGACCACCCATTTCTGAATTCAGAAGCTTATGGCGTCCCCCTATGTATTATTCAAATGACAACACCCCACTTAACAGTTGGCGTAGACCGGGCTATGAATAGAAAATGAAACACAAGAAATCTATGAAACTAAAGGCAAAGTGGGTGGCTTTGACCAAAATTGACTGGTGATATCTTGCAGACTCGACAAGGAACAAGTAACCTTTGCAGCTTTATAGACCTGTGAGGGTGCTAAAGTAACAACAGATGCCTCTCGTTGCAGAATCCCATGGACACAAAGTGAAAGGATAAATCCAGTGCATCAGGCATAAAATCTTATATGGTACCAGCTACTCTTCTCTTCCTTTCAAAAACCCTAGGATCAAGCTTACTCTAGTGCAGAGAAAGAAAAAATAAAAAAGAGAAGAAAATGCACCCCACAGGCAAGAAAAGTGAACCTTTCAGAGCATAAAGTAGACATGGACAAACAATGACATTAGCTAAGTAACAGCTCAACAGAGTAACAAAAAGAAAGCAGATTCCCTTTTCCTCTTTTGTATAGGGGCGAACTAAAATTTCATATCCTCAACTCAATCAAACATCAATCTGATTGATGGAAAGCGGTTCTGAATCTCTTCAACTATGACCAAAATTGGGGAGAATCACTCCAAGCTTCAAGCAATGAATGATTATAATAAAAAAATATGTTTGCCAGTTACTAATAATAAGGAAATAACAACCAGCTGAAGTTTTGAATAAAAAAGACCCAGAACCAAGAAAAAGGAAAGTTACAGAACCCCTTTTGAGATATTCTCAGATGGGTACCCAAGAAAGACCAAAAGGCATCAAATTCTACTTGAATTGTGCAAGAGCTGAAATGGACAGGGTTTTAGCAGTCCCCTTAATTGGGTTTTTGATTGTACCTTCAAAAGCATCAAATGCTTGGTTAAATTCGACAAGAAAAACCCAATTCACCAATTGGGTACTTTCACAAACAGCAAAGGAAGCATCAAGTTCCAACCTTTATAGATCAAAAACAATGCAGAGAGCTATGGAGCTAGAAAGAGACATAGAAAGAGTGAGACTTTGCTTACCTGCTCAAGTTAACAGGTGACATGTATGATTTTAAAAGACCAGACTAACTACTGCCAACTGCTCTTGTTGGAAAATTATTACAGAACCTAATCTCTTTCCCTTCCACACTTTACTCTTTGTAATTTCTCTTCTCTCTACTTTGCACTTTCTTTCTTTACAATTTATCAATTATAATAATGGCTCCCCCTGTATTTTGTTTCATTTAAAATTGAAGAGGTTCTTCTCTTCAAGGCCAAGCTTTGCTTGCTTCCATCTTTGACATACTTTTTTTTACTGACACATTTGCCAACTATTCTAACAGACCTCTCTTTGCTGTTACACACTCATTTTTCTCAGTGCCAACTAACCCCCTTTCATTTCTTTTGAGAAGGCTCATTATGCTCCTAACCTCCATCATCCTCCATCTACATCATTGCACATCACTGTAATTCACTGGGGCCCATACAAAATCTTCCTTGTGCACCATTAGATTTCTGATTAGTATATGTCTTCCCTGTCAAAGATGCCTTCCACTTGTTCACCTGGTGGGCCCCACTTGACAGGTGTATGTCTATGAAGGGACCACAATGAGAGTGTAGGCTGTGGTTGCATAACAGGGATTGGTACCTCAATTTCCTTCAAGTAATTTAATATTAGTTGGCAGTACTTGTAATCTTTTTCTTTTTTACTTTGGAGGGGTTTGAGTCTCTGACCCTCAGGAACATAAGGAATAATGGAATCTAATCATCAATTTACCTCCTTGTCCTGGTACGGTTTCCAGCTGTAGTATATTATTGTGTGTTTTGCTTTGCCCTCAGCCAATTAGCCAACAAACCTGGTCAAACCAAATTATCTGGTCAACCCTCCTAGGCCTGGTTGTGATCTTGCTGGAAAAACCAAAAATTATTCCGAAAATAGCGGCTAATTTGCTACGAGGTCATGATCTGGTGTGACACACTACATCCTATAAATGGGTCATTAAATATTCTTTAGTAAATAATTTAAGTGGGGTTTTTAATCTCTGTTTAGTGAATGAGGGACCCACAATAAGGACTGCAAATTAAATTAAAATAGGTAGATACGAGGATAGGGATGGTACACCTAACTTGATCAGCGATCGATGTGAGTACTCACTACTCACACTGGATCATACCCCTCACCTCATTTCAAAGTGGTAAGGCTAGAAAAAAAACCTCTCTGAGACCAAAAAATAATAATACGTGAAACGAGAATAACAGTGATTGGCCATGATAGATTGCCACGGGAAAAAATAATCATATATGACGTACCGTTGGTTGGAAATAACAAAAATAGTATTATTCACATTTTATACAAGTGGTTTTCCTCTCTAGAGAAGAATAAGATCAATATCTTGGCTTTCAATTATTTTTATTTTTTATTTTTATTTTCTGGGTTTGAAAGGGATTTTGTTTGCATATTGAAATTGAAAAGATAAACAGTAATTGGGGTGATCAAAGTAGGTTTTGATTGGTAGAAAGTGATAAATTATGCTCAAAATTGACTTAGTTTATTGATAAAATGCATCCAAAACCATGAACATGATACATTACAATAATCTGAATAAAGCTTTCTTCTTTAATCTAATCGATGTTTTCCTCTGACAAAAAAATAAAATAAAAATAAAGCTTTCATTTAGTTTGGCCAGCTCTACTTCAAGTTAAACAAAGCCACAGATGTGATTCAATTCAGCCAACTTCCTCATAAAAATGTTTCAAACTCCAAACCCCACAAAGAATTCATTTATTTTTCCTTATAAAAGAAAATGGAATTGATTATAATATAAACCAAAATAATTCAGGTAGGATTATTGACCCAGCTACATCGGTGGTGGTCCTTTCAGAGTATAAGAGGGCAGGTTAGATCCCAATAATGCTGCATGTGTTAAACATCAGTGACTGTAGCAGAACTGTTCATAAATAAGTAAAATAAACAAACCACCATAATTAAGTTTTTTTTAGATAATTAACAAATAATTAAGTTAATAATAAAGCATAAGCCACAAAGACTAAAGAAGAAAAGAGAGAGTCTTATCACGCGTGCAGGGCATGGCATTGAAGCTTCAGGTGGGTCTTAATCTTAATCCAAGATATATATATATATATATATGTGTGGTCCTACCCTGATTAGCAATGATGGGGTTGATACCTAAGACTAAGAGAGACGAATCTTATAAGATTTTTATTAGCCCCATCAAACCCAAATTCTCTTTAATTAAATAACTTCTAATCTTTGCTTTAACATACTTCCCAGCCCATGCTTGAAAGATTTATACTTTTAAAGAAGCTTTTTCCTTCTTTACCAAAACAAAAAAGTTGCCACCTCTCCTTTTTTTAGTTGCACAAAGCTCTACTTATTGCATGCAACGAACTTGTAGCTTAAGTACTTAAAAACATTATCTCAGCATTTAAGATATCCTAAGTTCGATTCCCCCTTTACTTATTTGCAATAGATGAGTAACCCTTGTAATTATTATTTTAATGGGTGGTTGGAGTTTGAATAAACACAGTACAGCTACAACTCATGAAGAAGAGATTAAACAAAGAGCACATGATTAGTAAAACTCAGTCCATGATGGAGTTTAGAGATATGAAATCACATTCAAATTAAGAATTCTCAAAACTCTCCATATCTTCCAATGAAAATTATCAAAGCATGCGCAAGAGGAGAAGTAATCATCATCCTGATTTAGCTATGATGCATGCATGCCTTGGTCTTTACAATCATTTTAAATGTTTCTACAAACAGAGAAAGAGAAAAAGCTTCTATTGTGCCTCACTGAAAATGGGGTACATCTTCTGCGTATGGAAGTACTAAAATTAGACCAAATGAGGGACAAATTAAACTAACTGCAGGATAATGAAATGATGGGTTTATTTTACTTTATATATTTCCCAATTTCAAGATTTTGGGAAAAAGAAAATCAATGGGCGTATGAATCTTGCATTGACCCTGATGACCAAAGATTCATGCATTGAACATAATGATGAACTGAGAAGCTAAGATGAGCAAAACTGGTACCTCTCAGCTTCTGCTTCTGCTTCTGCAGGCTACTGAATTAAGACCCGCCAGCAGATTTTATTCTTCTCAAAAGCACCAAGTGTCTTTTCTGTCAAGGAAAAAATATATACGAAGTCCATGAAAACATAATGTAACGTACAGATTGTTATCTATCAGGAGAGCTCTGTAGCTATAGGTCTTGGTCTTGACTCTTTTCATCTCTCTAAATTTATATTCCCCATGTGAATTATGGAATATCACAATTCGTGACAGATAAACAGATAGAATATATGTATTAGCTTTTTTACTGGCTTCACCTGCACATATTGTGCTAAGATGCCCCCATTGCTTCATTTGGTTGAACTACAACCAAAATTCTACTGAGAGATTCATCCTGTTCTTTCCTAAAGACTGCCATAGAGTTTCCTTTTTGTTTTCTAATTTAATGGGATTCTCTTGCAATTTCTTATAGAGTGCTGCAATTTCCACCCACATTTCTTATTTCATCACCCATTTTATCTTTCAAAATTTAAAAACAAATTTACTCCTTTGTAAATTGACTTCTCTATTCCTTAGCTAATTGGTGACGACTAGACACTCACTTAACGCTAAGTTAACACTGTTAAGTCAAAAAAAATAAAAGTAAAAATAAAAACGAAAAATTAGAAGAAGAAAAAAAAGCCCAGCAAACAACCACCAGAACACCCACCCGACACCACGAACCGACCTCCCCTCCTCACCTCACCACCAGCCACACATTCAACATTCTTCAAAACTTCAAAACCACGCAATCCCGATTCCGCATATTCAACATTCTTCAAAATCACACAACCCCAATTTCATAAATTCAATATTTTAGAAAACCTCGAAAACCCAATTCCAAAAATTCCACTACTTTTGATAGCCCAGCAGACCTAATTCCACAAATTCAATCATTTTCAAAACCCAGCAAACCCAATTTCACAATTTTAATAATTTTCAAAACCCAGCAAGAGGGCCAACAACGAGAAGGAACATGCGCATAACATCCTTGTAGCACTTGAGCATGTCAGGGTTCAGGTACATCAGAAGTGGTTCTTGTTAGGTTTGGTGGAGTGTGCGACGCTGCTTTCACCTATTCGTAGAAAAAAGGTTGCCAAATGTTATGATTCCATATACAAATCCAACCTTTTCTTTTCTTTTATAAAATTTTCATGAATATAAACACACCACCTTACGTATGTATGGATCCGACTTCTCTACTTGTGGGCCAGTTGTTTAACAGTCATCAGAAACAAAGCCATTACTTTCATATAACAGCCCAATCTATAGGGTTCAGGGAATTATTTCTAAATCGGCCCAGGTCATAAAATTGGAGCTGGGGAACTGAAGTAATTTAGTTTAGCCCAATCAAGAGAGTGAGTGCCTGGCCCAGAAAAGAAGAAGAAAGGAAGGAGGGCCGGCTCTCAAGGTTTTTAGCCATTAGAGAAGGTCTAGACCTTGGTTTTCTTGGGTCTAATGGGCCTCAAAATTATACCCCAACATAGAAAACAATATTTGTGGTCTAAAATAAAAGGTGTTGAGGGTTAATGTCAGCTAATCTGGCCTCCTTGTCGCATGCATCTAGAATTCATTAAACTTTCATTGAAAATATTATATATATATATATATATAAAAGAATATGAAAAAAAAATTACTGTTATCTGCAGCAGAAATCAGTAAAACAGGAAGCTTTATTTGCTGGTGAGTAAAAAGTGTTTCAGGGAGGGTTCAGAAACTGAGTAGATAAAACCAGAGAACAAGACAATTGAACAAGCAACAAACCATAAGGAAGTGATGGTGGTGATACTGTGACAATGACAATGCAACCATCACTGTTTTTTATTTTTCTTTTCTCTTCCTTTTTGTTGCTGGTTAGAATCCCACCATTAATGTTGCAGGACCTGAGAAGCGTACGTGTCTGAAATCAATGGGACCCCTGCAAAAAATTTGAAAATGCAGAACCAAATTGAAGAACACTGGCAAGGTATTATCTTGGATTTTGTTCCAATTTGATCTGTTTCTCTCTCTCAGGGGTCCAGCTATTTTGACTATCCTGTCGATATAGTCTATAGTTCAATAGTAGGGGGTTTGTTTGTAGCGGAAAAACTTAGTGTTCTGCTACATAGAGAATTTATCATAAGTGGTATGTTATTATTAGTTGAAAATAGAAAAATAGTAATATTTCCGTTGTTTCGCACAAGTGTTTCTAAAATTTATTTATAGAGGCAAATATTAAAACTAGATAGGTTAAAGAGGGAACGTTTCAGTAATGTATGGAATTCCAAAAGCTCTGAAGCTATGAGCTGTGGACCAACGTGAAGATAAAAGACATCAATAGGCTTCATGTTTATCTACTCTCTTAAATTTGAAATTTTCTTTTATTTCTTTTATCATCGGTGCCAAGTTGGCACGGCATCTCTCTTGTAAGCTAATGAAGGTCACATGATGTTGGGATCTGGGAACACTCTCTGGGCTGGTCCCAAATTGACAATCAAACAACTAGAAAGTTGAAAATTACTAGATAGATAGATAGATTGTGGTCCAAACCAAAAACCCAAGAACCAAAAACCAGAAACCAAGGCCATGCAGCAGGGGAGGGAGAGAGTTCAGTGTTCCTTGTGTTGTGTGAAGTTGGGCAAAGAAAAGAAATAAATCACGAAGTCTCCTTGGGAGAAACAGGAGCCCTTGAGAGGGAGCAATGAGCATCAACTATTGACTATTTTTATCCCATCAAATCAATTATTAGCAAAAATAGTTTGGCAGGGTCCTTCTTTTTCAGTCACAATATTGTCACTCTTATTGGACAATCACAGCACCTGAGAGATGGGTCACCATCCAGTGAGCTGTAACCTGCTGCAACTATGTATATATATCTCAAACCCTAAACCCTTGGGTCCATTTACTTGTTTATATATACATATACATGTACCTACATGTTTTGGATGACATAGCCCATATCTAAAACTGCTTTGGGGATCTTTCTCTCAGGCCACCGAAACACTTGTGTGAAACGGCGAAATAACACTATTTTTGTTATATCGGCCAATTACAACATGTCACACACGACAACGTTTTCACGTGACAGTTTTATTGATTGATAGAATAGAAAAACAATGCTATCTATATGTCCCAAATTCCAATTTTATTGAGATAAACTTGCTTGGAAAATTTTAAAATTTTTTTAGAAGGGTTGGTTGAAAATTCAATAAAATTTCCCATATGGTTTGTGCAGTGTACATGTTTTCTTCTTCTTGTTCCTTTTTCAGCGTTCGTGTTAGAACACTGTGCTAGATATATTGTTGTCACTGAATGTTGACAACAAAGTCCTTCAAGCCTCTGTGACTCAGTAGAAGTTTTTACCCATTGGCTTGGCCCCATGGCAGACAAGATTTCAACCAACTGTTTTTGTTATATTTATATGTACATATATGGTTTGCATCTGAACACATCTTCGTTGTTGAACCTTATTTGCCTACCTGGATCACATTCACATGGTTTCACCTTCTTCATTATCTTCGTACCATGTACTTTCTCTCTTCAAATTTCCATGTACAATTTCTTAAATTGTGACACTTCCTTAAACAAAAAATATATATTAACTTATATATATATATATATATATATATATATACGATGATGATGAGCTGCAAGGATCCAGCTCGTGCGCAGCTAGATGAACAGAACATTACTTTATTTTTCTCTAACTGTCTTACTTGACTTGTTTTCCCCTATCCAACCTGTATACAACAAACGGGTAATCATATTTGTTGACTAAACTCAAACAAGGTTGAAGAAAATTGTGATGATTGATGTTTACTTTTTTGTTAAAAATAACGAGTGCCCTGTTTGCTTTGCAATCTTTTTCCACAACACAAGCTTTCAATCTTTTTGACCATTGAACTCAGTAGTCATTTTCTGGTTTTTTTTTAAAAAAAATTATTATTTTTAATAGAACTCAGACTCAGTTGTTTCCCTCTTGCAATGCCTTCCTTTTCATGTCTAATCATGTACGTTTTATTTTCTACAATGTTTTTTTAATTCGTCCAAGGATTTCCACCGATTGCTTTTTTGTATAATTAGCAGCATTTCAAAAAGTTTAAGAGCGTAAACATTAACACTACAATATGTGTCTATTTATCTCATTATGTAATTAGTCAAGTGACCTAAAATAGATACATTACATATTCTTATGTACAACTAGTTACATTAATTATGAGAGAGAGACGCATTATTGTATACAACTCGTTATGCCTAAGAATATCGCTGGTAATTTGTGCTTCCAAGTAAAGAGGTGGCAAATGCACTAATTATAACTTTATATGGCTTCGCTTCCAGCTTTTCTGGCACCAATTCCTCGTTGTCCTCTTATCACATAAACACCAAAATGGTCAAGATTGCAATTGATGTCACACGTGATTGGCAAGAAACCAAGCACCGTAAACGTGTGGTGAATGATTTCAATCATGTCAGTTTTTTTTTTTTAAAAAAACCACATCAACATTTCACACCACGACATGGAATAGCTTTTAGATCCAATATCTCTATGGATTAGTGGAATTACAAAAGCCAAAGAAATTTTTAGCCCTAACTTTGCTTTTGCAAAAAGAAATAGGAGACAAAGTAGAAGCTAATTATGACCATTAAACCATAAAATAAGCCAAACTAAAGTCTCCATATCAAAGAATCTCTTGCCATCCCCTTTCTTGAATAATGCAGTGGGAATGTTTGTTTGCTGCCTTTCAGGAAAAGCTCAAATAAGAAAAAGGAAGGGATTGCAATGATGATGTTATGCAGATTGAGGAACACAGATGAGATAATTGAGTCAAACCAAGATAACCCCTTTTTGAATTATTGGAAAACAATGAGCTGGTTTTGTACTTAGGAGGAGGACCTATCAATGTTTAAAAGCAAATTCAATTATGGAAGGGCCACTTGTATAATATTGCTCACATCATTAAGCATAATTTAAATCATTAATCAGCCCTTAATCTCCTTCTCTCCATATTGCAAGATCCTCATTATCCCCCATATGAGCCAAAAGGTTTGGTTTTGGAAAAAGTTTCTTACACTTACTTTGGTTACAAACAGACAACCGGCCTCCCATGGCCTACCCTTGTCTTTTTCATTAACCCTGAATTTCCTCCACTAATTATCTTCAGATAACATAATCACCATCACCTTTTTCTACCCCCTAACATCATTAATTTCTTCCTCTCTTTTTTCTTGTCCATGCAAAAACTTTAATACATTTCAACAAAACACATTCAATTGTCTAGGTGTCATTCCAAGCAGCAAAAAGAGGCAAGTGAGACATGGAGATAGCAGCAGGCCTCAGCTGGGATGCTGGGAACCAAGAGCTAACAGCAGCAGCTGCTGCAGAAGTAGGGCAGATGAACTTTGATGCTAATGGAGGCTTTGCAAAGAGCATGTTGGGGCCAGATTTGTCAGGGCTAGCTTCTCTGGAGCTGCTCAAACTGGTCACCAATGAGGATGGATTTGAGAAATGTGCCCCAACCTTAGCAGATTCATCCATCAATGGCTGATTTGAGTTCACTGATTCAACACCAATAAGGTCCTGCAATGCCATTGAGAAAGAGGGATGCCTATAGTTCAATGAACCAATCGATTTCTGATCAACTGCTTGAACACAGCTAGTTGGTTGTTCCTGTGCAGATTGGTACAAGGCCATCTTCCAGTCTAGACCATTCCCATTGTTGATTTCGGGTTGGTTGGCTTCCCCATTGTTCTGTGCTGATGGGTTATATTCAATGGCATTGGCCTCTATGTTAGGTTCTATCTCTTTGGTACGCCTAGCAAACTCTCCAGCAAGCAAGGTATTGCTGGCCATGATTTTTTCAACATCATATCTGGTAATGTCAAAGTTGGTGACCGCATTTACGCCGCGGAACTTGATTGCAGCTATGTCATAAGCTTCTGCAGCTTCCTCTTGGGTACCTGAAATTCAATTCAAGTGAGAAGTTGTGCAAAACTCAAATTCATTATAAAGCTTTGCATAAAAGAGTTAAACTTTACAATAAAAATATAGCCTTTAATAAGTTATTTTAGCTGGGAAGTCCTTTTCTTCCTCTTTATCTTCTCTGAGAGAACACAGCCTTAAAAAAAGTTCCTTCTTACAGTGCCAAAGCAGACACCACCAGCCTTAAAAAAGTGTGAGAACAGAGTGACCAAAAATGAGTCTGTTGAAAAAGTGCTTACAGTAAGAGCCTCACGAAATTTAGAAAATGACCTAAACTATGGGAAATAATGCATATGAAGAATAAAGAGAGTTCAAACAATGCATGAATTTACCAAAAGTCCCAAGATACAGGTCTTTGTTTCCTGCTACCCTGCCAATCCTAGCTTGCCATCTCCCATGCTGGTGATGTCTGCAGAAAACCAAGATGAGAAAACAAATCTAAAATTAGCATAAAGTAACCATTTGAATTTTGAACCTTAAATTTGTGTTTAAGGCAAAGGAAAAACCGACAAACCTTGTTACTCCTCGGTACATTGAAGCCCCCCTTGAAAATCCACTGCTTTTCCTGAAAATCAAAGAAACTCATGAATAAATCTCCTTAAAATTCAGAAGCATTAGAAACGGTCTAAAAATAACAAATAAAGAACATGTACCTTCTCAGATGCGCTACATATTCCTGCCGGCTCATATTCTTCATCTCTTCAAGTTGTGCAGTATAATTTTCCAACTGCCCAAAGACCAAGAGGATGAAATTTCAGATACTAAAAATAGCTTTGAAAAAATACTAAAAAAACTTTTTAAAAAAACTGAAAAAACAGCCAAGAGTTGAGAACCCTACTGGAAAGTTTATATGGGTTGCAGAACCCCAGTACTTAAGGGCGGCAAGATCATAAGCCCTTGCAGCTTTCTCTTCCATATCATAGCCTCCTGTGGTTCAAATGAGAAAATGTTTAATGCAAATCAATAACAAACCAGTGATTAAAACAAAAATTCCTCATTATTGTTGCAGAGAAAAGACATACCCAAATAAACTGCATTATTTGATTTGAATGGCATCCAACGGGAGCATAAACATGACAGGTAAGAATTAATAGCACAAGTCAGATATCACCAACAGGTAGGGACCAAAAATTTCAGCAAAACATAAAAACTTCCAAACATTTACTAAGACTGGTGCAGTTTTTTTTGACCAACCTTGCCTTCCTTTTCTGGTTTGCCCTTCCTTCTTGCAACTGTTGTCCCAAAGATGGGCCTCATATCTACCAGTCCATCTATGTCTGGTGGAAACAAATTGGAAAAAAAGGGTTACTTGGATAACAGTCAGGGAAGAAATACAGAGTTAATGTAATGAAAATGGAAATACAAACAATTTCTATCTACATAACGAGTGAAGAAATGGGATTAAGAGATGGTTTAAGTTGAACCTTGTGACACCTCTGAACTGTGAAGTTCTCTGCCCAAATGTGTCAATGGACTTCCTATGTACAGGTTGCTTTTGGCTAAGTTTCCCACCACCTCTCTTCTTTGTTTCTATGGCCACACATTCTGTTCCAGTGGGTGAGATCTGCCTTGGAGCTGTAACACAGCTGGACTGAGAACCAGGGCTCATGGACAAAGTAAGAGACTGTAAATCCCCACAGTTCATTGCACCATTAACAGAACCAGAACCTCCACCATCATGAACCAGATTGTTGTTCATGTGCTGCTCCAGAGCTTGATGAGTAGAGTACTGCCTAGCCACCCAGGTTTTCAAGCCCTCTTGCATTTGAGTCATTTGGGGATTTTCAGAGCCTACAATGTGAGTCTGCTTAGATTCTTCCTCCAATGGTGTTTGGTACATTCCATGGCATGGAATTCCAGAGTAATATGGGTGGGAATGGACTGGAATATGTTGCTCTGCCTCTGCATTTTCATGGTAATAGATGCTGTCTAAGCTCAGAGCCATTGCCTCTCTTTCTTGGCTTCCATAGTCACCAGCTCCCATGCTTGCTCCACCTAGAAAGTCCTCCAGTTTAGGGGATGAGTTTGGCACCACCATTCCTTATAATAAAAAACAAAACAGAAACATTTCAGAAATTCAAGCAGTTTGTTTAGAAACAGAACATGAAAAATGTTCATGTTAGGTTGAGCAAATTAACCTTCTGTTTGTGACCTGCTGAGAGCTTCCATGATACATAGAGACCCATCTGACTTGAGTGGCATAACAGTCAAGGGAGAGTGAAAGCCACCATTTTCTCCAACTCCATAACAGAGTCCAGAACTGCTGAGGTGAGGGTTCAGATTATAGAAGGTGCTTGGCAGAGCAGCAGCAGCTGAAGAAGCCTGACCTTGATGATTGTAGTGGTGATGATGATGATGCTGATGAGGGTCAGAAGTAACCTCCATTTTCATGTGGGGTGAGAGTGAGAACCCCAACCAGTTATTATTGCTTCCATTGTTGTTATTATTGTGATCATTCATGGACTTCATCTTCTTCTTTCTCTCTCTTCCTTTTTTTTTTAATCTCTTTCCCTTTCCTACTTCTAAAGGTTCTCACTTGAACTTCTCAGCAGTATCTCCAGCTGCAAGGCAACTCAATCATTGCGAGCAAATAAACTAATCATGTCAAAAATCTCTTGCCTCCCCTCCCCCATATATGAAAAACTTGGTTTTTTGTTGTCTAGCTTCTGAACTGGTTTCAAGGAAACTCTTCATTCTATGCACTCACATATATAACATCTTGTTTCTCTCACTCTCTCTCTCACTCACTCTCTCTCTCTCTCTCTTTCTCTCTCCAAAGACAACAAAACCTGTGGTCTCTTTAAACTAAACAAAAAGAATAAATATTTCTAAGCTAACAAGCAATGCTGGAGAGCACCCCAGCATATATCCCATAGGGATCTGTGTATATGAGAAAGACCACAACTTTTGCTTTTTCCTCTCACTTATCTTGCCCTTTTTCTTAAACCCTACCAAAAACCCAGATCCAATATAACGCTAAAACCCTTTTCCAACACACAAACCCACGTTTTACCTCTAAAAAATACACCTAAGTTTCCTCATTACCCAAACAAGCCCAGAAATTAAATGCAACCCAGAAAAATTATTATCAACTCTTTTCTCTTCTTCTCACTCTTCATTGACAGTGGTCAGTGGTCAGTGGTCGGTTGAATCTAGTGGGTGTGAAATAGCCAATGGGGTGGAGAGAGAAATGGTCAGATATCCAAAACTAGTTTGCTTTATTTTTACAGTCACAGGACCTAAGATAGATTTGACGAGCAGGACACTGCCCCATCCAGTCACTTCATACAGTACAGCCTTTGTGCCAATCTGCAGGCTCAAAGTATCTCAAATTTTAAAATCCCTTTGATGTTTTCTTTTCTTTTCAGTTTAAATTTTGCTCCAGTCCAGTTTGGTTTACATACTGAAATGGGAAACAAAATAGTAACGTAAAACAATGGAATAACTTAAAAAAGAAACAAAGATTATTTCAACTGATTTTATATATATATATATATATTTGGGCAATTGGTGTTATAATAGAAAGGTAAAATTGCAATGGGAAAAACTTTATTTTGTTATCATCAACTAATAATACTATTTCACATTAAAGTGTTATTACGCATATCAAAATATTATTAGCCAAAAATAGTAAAAAAATATTATCATGTTTAATGAAATTCTTTCTCCATAAAAAGGTGACAGGCTCATAGTCCATCACAACTGTCCAGTTTGATAAGGATTGGAGTGAAATTATTAATTATGTGCTTCATTTGACCTCACAGCTGCGATGGTAATCAATTGGTATCTAAGTTAGATTTTTTTCCTGTTTGTTTGTTTTATTGATTTGGTTCGTTTGGCATAATGCTCCTATGATTGGAAAGAAATACGACGTTGCTGTTGGAAAATTACGAATTTGGTAAATTAAATGTTGTTTTTATTATTTTGTTATCATAAATATGTGTTAATTTGGATGCAGCAATTTAAACCTGGCTAAAAAATGTGGCTTAATTTGGATTTAAGTAGGGAGCCGCTGAGTGTTTAAGTCAACACCTGCTTCCAGACAAAAAGTAGGACGTGGGTCTTGTGATATGCTAGAAATATTCCAGGAATGATGAGCAAAGGTCCCCCATAAAAACGAGCTTTTTGTGCAAAATGCATTTTATTTCTTCTCCTATTTTCATCTTTTAGGTTTGATAATTTAATTAAAAATGTCCTCCTGCCATTTTCTTATTCTGCATATTCCCGCTGCTGCTGCTGTTTCATCACATGCGTTTCTGAGAATTGTTTAATACTGGTATATAAACACGTGGATTTAAAAGAAACTACTTGGATTTTTTGAAGAAATATTTGAAGTATTACATTTTTATGTAACCATTTTTGGTCAATATATTCCCCAATTTTCCCTTTCTTTTTTGCTGAAAATGGCAGGAAGTTGTCCAAATAACTTTTTCAGTGTCTGCTGGTTGATGAGGCTTTCCTTTTTTTTTTTTTTTGAGTGGGATCAGTGCTACATGGAGCTGTTTGTGCATGAAAGTTTTCATGGGGACAGATTTTCAAATGTGAATGATTTTGGTTTGAACCTTGAAATATTGACTGAGTTTTGGAGGGAATTAATTGGAAAAGAAATACCAGAGAAAAAAAGAGAGAGAGAGAGAGAGACTGAGTGTGTAATGTGTGTGCATAGAGGCCTTCTTTTATGATGATATGGTAATGATCAAAGAGACCACTAAGATTCACTTATTTTTAATTAATTTGTGCATGCCCTTCTGTACCAAAACTAATAATGCATGCCCTTCTAATCTTAGTTTCATATATATATATATATATAATTTTCACCCAACTTTGATGGGTAGTGCTTCTTTTGTTTTAAATCAAGTTTGGGGGCCCTACTAATTGCATCAAAATGGCCAAGCATTGAACCTGAAAAACCAAACTTGATTAATTAATTAGTGTTTAATCACATCATTTACTAAATGGGTTACAGAAGATGGCGGGAAAAGGGGGATGCCAGAAGCACAAAAGAGACAATATTTGTCTTAGCTTGTAATTTTGTATTTTTGTAGTATTCAAATAGTCAGACTTGTGGACCTTACTTGGGTAGAAAAAAAAAGCCAGAGAATTGCACACACTATTGAGCAAGTCAAACAGTAGAAAACAGTTAAATGCCAGCATACACAAACTTCTTTAAAATTTGTTCAAAGAAAAGACGCACTATAAATAATTACATTACTTTAAAAAGACTCCGATGACGACAGGATCTAGTCCAATAAAAAATTGCCGTAATTTGCTGATTAAAGGTTTCAAGTTTGAATTCCAGTGATTTATGTGTGAGAAGCCCTCTAACTGATTTCTCCCATTAACTCCATATATATTGTATATAATTAAGAGATAAAAAGAGGATATACTTTTAACCAAATTAATATGAAATTAATGCACTGATTGAAGACATGTTTATCTCCTTATTTAATATCAAACAGCATGTTGCGGTGGTGGTGGTGGTGCCAAAGTCAATACAAATTTGCAGATAAATGAAGCTGCTGCAGGTGCTCCACAGAATCCTGGTAGTGCACAATAATTTTTTCTGGCGGCAAAAACAATTTTGTCTATGGTATTGTTCACAAACAGTGCCTTCTCTACAAACAACTACAAGAAAGAAACATAAATAAACCTAAACATAATTACCTGCCAAATAGAAAAGATGGGCTACAGATAGTTTCCAGCCACCTCAGTTATTTGGGTACTTCCAGTTCCAGATATATATATAACCCTAAATTATATATATTTGTTGGAATTGTTGCACGGTGTGAATGGTGTATACAGATAGATAGATAGGGAGTGAGAGTCAGAGAGGGATTAAATGAGGGGAGAGGAGTTAAGAGAATCACGTGAGGAACACAAAATCCAAACAAAATCTAAGGAAAGATCAGTTCAGCACATAAGCCAATATGAAGATAGAAATAAAGTGGATTATGAGATCACTGGAGGGAGCCTGGATGATGGCTACCCAACCCAACCCCAGCCAGCCCAACTCAGACAAGGACAACTGTAGGTTTATTTAGCTGTGGACTCTCCTCCCTCTGCTGTTGTTATGTGCAATGCATGCCTCTCTCTCTCTCTCTCTCTCTCTCTCTCCCAACTGTTGTGTTTCTCTGTTCATATTGAAATTTTGCTTTATTTCACTCTCTCTCCCTCTCTCTCCCCATTTATTAAGCCTACCTTGCATGCCAAGCCCAGAGCCCTTTACATTACCAATTTCTACTGTCACTGCCTCTCTCTCTCTCTCACAGCCTCAGCCCGAGATGACATGTCAAAATCTAAGCCTATCTGTCATGTCACAATCACCTTAGATTCTCTCTCTCACACATTTCTTTGAGAGTGCCTTCCTTTAATTCTCTTCAAATTAAACGGATAAGGAGCACTGCTAGGTGATTAGCTCTGATATAAGAAAATATAAAGAAAAAAAACCCAGTTTTCTTCTGTCATCTGTGTAACATAAGCCTCAAAAAGTACCTTGATTACAAATTTGAGCACTCAACTTACCTTAAGCAAATCAGTACAAGTAACTTAGAACAGACCACACCTATTACTTATTCATTTTGAAATCTAATTAATATTTGATTCAATTGATGATCACCAGTCTCTAAGATACGATTGAGACGTGCTTTTAATGCTTCATGCTGTATAGCATAGCTACTAGCTAGTAGCAGTGTAGCACTGCACAGGCAGGTAGGCAGGCGGGCAGGCAGGCAGGCAGGCACATAGCTTTTTCAAATGTATTCATTCATTCATTCATTTGGGGTTTCCTTTTTAATTGATTAAATGGAAGAAGAGGATGAAAGATGTTTCTGTTTTTAGTATTGTGGGTTTTTAGGCCCAAACATGTTCTGACCGCATGACAGGAATGTGGTGAAAAAGAAAGCCATATAGCCTTCCCCCATCCCCCACACAACACACCTCTTTCTATATACATATATATATATATATATATATATGCATCATCAACCCTAAACCCTCACTTTCTTCACGTGACACACTTCTGTCACATATAAATGATTTTTTTTGAACTTGTACAAGCAAAAAATGAAAAAGAAAAATGCTATTACTTATCAACTTAAATCAGCTTTTGAAAAATGATTACAGAATCCCATTATCCCGCAAGCCAAATCAGATTCTTCTCAGATTATCATAAAATCATGATCACATGATCTATCAAAGGTCAATGATACTGGTGAACCATGACTGAAACAACTGTGTCTGACTGAGGAAATAATTTTAACAACTGGATTTGAAAAAAGTAGGGTTATTGCCCTTCCTAGCCATGTTCTGGCAGATGGGACATGTTGAGCAGCCAAGGTGACGGCTACAGGGCTACCTCTAGGCTAGCATAATCTAGAATTTCAGCTATAGCCACATAAAGCCTAGTTACTCCCAGCTATGCAGACAGATATGTCAAATCTTCTTTTTCTTCTTTTATTATTGTTCTATTTAAGGAGAAGGAAGAGAGGGAGAAATAAAAAAAAGGAAGAAAAAATATTCCGTTGCCGGGACTTGAACCCGGGTCTCTCGGGTGAGAGCCGAGTATCCTGACCAACTAGACTACAACGGATTTGGTTGGGAATTAGGGGATGGTGAGGCTAATAAAGCAAGAAAGACATGGACATGTCCAAGAAATTTAACTTTTACCACATACAGGCCCAATGGGCTTTTCCAATAACCAGTTTAAGAAAGTCTATCCATAAGGCTGACCCATTTCCATTCCCTTTCGGTTATGAAGAAACCCATCATTATAACTCCTCACTATAGCCCCCATGTTTCCCTGTCCACGGCAAAAAATTGAAACCCCCGATGCTAATAGCATGTTTCGTGATGGATTTTTCATTGCCATTTTAATATTGATCCTTTCTTTTTCACTCCCACTGTATACTCTGTATATTTTTTGGTCAATTAAAGCTTGTTCAAGAATGGCTAAATACGAACTCAAAAACGGTGACAAGAATTAGACAAAGTAGAGGCTTCATCACAGAATTCAAAAGAACAAGTCAAGCAGTACAAACCAACAATTTCGACTTCCATTATTGCTGTAGCTTATTCTGTAACCATGCGGGCAACAAAAGATTCTTACCCAAAGCCACCTTCTCACCCAGATTAAATGGGATAGGAAGAATAAATATAAATAAACTGGTGGAAAGTTGGTCAAACAAACAAGTATTCTCTTCATAAATCAATCTCGTTTCTTATCTTACACTCTTTATGTTTCACAATGTACGTGAAAGGAAACTATCCAAGGGGCTTATAAGTATGAGAAGAACTGAAATGAACTGATGTCAGGATTGGTAATAACTGTATGGTACAAGTAGATTGAATTAACCGCCATCATCACCACCTTCGTACTAATGATGTGAGCAACTGCAACAAATTTTAAACAGTTAACTGTTAGCAACAGTATGTCGAAATTGTCGAAATTCTCTACGAGAGTTTGAGTGTTGAAAGACAGACATGAAAAAACGAAAACAAAACAAAATGCGGGCTCTGTCCAGTATAAAATACATTGTAAATTTTAACTATAAGATAAAAAAAGGTTCAAATTAATAACAATCTACTATTCTCCAGTGTGATAGGCATTGCAGCTATTCCCATACTAAAGGAAGTTCTTGTTCTATCTCTTCTTGTTAACAACAATACTAAGGGCAAAATTTTAAATTTTATCATTTCAAAGTCTTGTTATTTCCAATGAACAGGGCAGTTTCTGGGAAGTATAAAATTAACAAACTAATTAAGATCAGAACTTGGAACGATTGTAGGCAATATCAATTACACCTTTTCCCCTGTGCTGTATACAAACAACTGACATGAAGGAACTAATGTCAAAAATGAGCAACCTTTCGGACATGGGTTCTGGCTTACATATGGCCGCTCTACATGCTTCAAATTCCAAGCACAATATGCAAGAACTTTCACACTGAACCATTTTCTAAAACAAGCAAACTACTCCCTACCATGAGATCGAGTGCAAGGAACCTATTCTCGTCATATACACTGAGATTAATTTGTTCATACCAGTACGGGAAACAACATTATTCAGGAAAACTTGCATTTCTGAAGGCAAAATACTATAACTATGACATTCAGAAATTCCAAATGACAGTTTATGCCAATAATATTTTTGTACCTCAAACAATTCAAATGGACTGCCACGGCGATATACATCACTCTTCTTGCTCTTATCACCAGGAAGAAATTTATACAATAGCGCTCTCCATCCAAGAAGTAAAACAGCAGTGCTCCCCATTGTTACAAGTATAAATTTGTATGGTGGAAGGTGGCCTGCTGTTGATGCCCTTATGATTATCCCAAGCTGCCCAAAAAGTAAAATGGAAGATGGAGTGACATCAGGTGTCTAGTAAACATAATGCACACCAATAGAATGGAAAGCATCACTCAGTAAAACAGCTATGCTCTAATGCAAAATGTTTCAGACTAACAGACCATGCAAATCAAAAGACAAAACTCGAAGAAACAATAATAGAGATAAGATGGAGCAGCAAAGTGGGTTATAATTTTATAAATGAAAGCCTTGCATAATAAACTTAATTGCTTCCTCTCAAGCTACAAGAAGCAATACCACTGAAACTATGGAAAACGAAACCAAATACTTAAAGCTCCAAACATATTAACTTACTGGAATCCCCAGGGCCCATGACTTAGCTGTAGCAGTAAGAGCCTTCGACTGACCATTGACTCCACGTCCATCCTTCCCATAGCCTCCAAGGAAATAAGCACTCAAAAACCACCCTGTTCAACCACATTTGGCTTTTTGGTTAAAACAAAGACCCCAGGCCATGCTTTCTTTCAATCTCAAAACAAGCTTAACAATGAACAAGCATACCGGCGATAAAAGGGTCAGCTGTGCGCAGGGTTTCAAATTCGAAAACAGAGAACCCATGACTGAATCTTCCAATTGCAGCAAAAGTAAGCAAAGCCAAAACATCCCCACCAGCAAGCAATGCCACTCGACCGAAACACAATCCACAAACTGAAATCAATAAACAAAAAATTCAAAATTCAAGTAATTTTTTCTTTCCAAAATTGTTCAAATTACCCCCATTTGCGTAAACGAGAAGACGAACTGGGCTTCTCGAACTGAATGACACCTTCCAAGGGTATGTTCTCCTGACCCACGAAAACTGGTTGGTCATTATCCAAAGAAGGAGGAGGCGGAGGAGCTGGTGAGCTAGAAAAGGCCTGTTTGGTTGCGGCTGAAGTCGAATCGACGCCTCCATCGGCCTTCGCAAGCGTGATATTGAGGGATTTCGAAGGGTTTGCTTTGGAAGCGAACCTGGGTTTGCGGTTAGAGAAGAGAGGTGGATTTGGGTTTGTGAATTTCGGAGGGGACGAGAGAGAACAGCGTCTGGCCGATAAGGCTCCGCTTGGAGCTTGGCCGAGCACTAGCATTTTTGCGCTCTCAGTTTTGTTGTTTCTTCAGCTGCTCCGCTTGTTACGCTTTAACAACACCACAAGTTTCAGTGCAGCCCAAGTAGACGAAACGCCATCGTTTTCGTCTTCTTGTCTCGTTTGGTTTGGCCCTCGATGATATTTCATAATCGGCTTATTTATGTACATGCCACTTATATTTTTAATGTACATGTCCATAATTACCACACGCGCTTTGAAATGTCTTAAAATACCACCTATATGTTTAAAAACTGTCTCATTTTGCCTATTCCGTCAGTATTAAGAGATATTCCGTTACGTAATGTGGGCCCCACTTCTTTTCAATCGCTTAACAACGGAGAGTAAGGGTTATTCAGTTTCGAAAAAGGCGGTATTTGGTTGAGAAAGGGAAATTGGGAGAAGAAGGTTAGGTGCTCAATTCCATGATTGTCGTCTCAAATCCCACACAAATGGTGCTCACCAGCTGCCAAAGATACATACTGGGTTCCATTTGGATGACCAGCTAACAAATCAGTATCACCTCAACATTTCAACTCACCACAGCTAAATCCTTCACCAGAAACAACCTTTATGAACACAAGATTGCTAATAGACTGGTCAGAAAACAGAGTGCTCTGTTTGGAACTCAAACTTTTGTTCCAAGTTTCAAAAATTTCCCAACAATCCACTGTACCAAACTCATGATCAAAGTAATATGACCCTCTTATGACACATACATGGTTCTTCCCAGCAGCAATGTGAGAATAAGCAGTGGTCTTGAATATGAAAGGTATGAGATCTATACGTGGGGACTCCAACAATATGCCAGCTGACGTGTTCGCTAAAATGCCACAAAGAAAGCCTTCACCACCCGA
Source organism: Prunus fruticosa (assembly GCA_018703695.1). Lineage (NCBI taxonomy): Eukaryota > Viridiplantae > Streptophyta > Magnoliopsida > Rosales > Rosaceae > Prunus > Prunus fruticosa. The sequence goes on from CM031917.1 coordinate 51,751,271, forward strand.
GAGGGCAGCCATCGCTGGAATGTTGCTGAGAAAGGCCGAAACTGAGGAAAAGTCGAAGATGGAGTCGATGAAGAGTTGTTCTTTCCCCAACAAACCATGTCCTGCTTGCCACTAGCGTCTATGACACAAAAACCCTAGCCGCGTTCTCCCAATTTCCCCTTCTCACCCAAATACCCCTTTTTCTTGAAACTGAATAACCCAATTTTCTTTAAATTTCTCAACTTCAGTCAATGACAATTTTGAAAATAGGCGATAATCTAAACTATAGGTCGAGAGGAGATATTTAAATTTTATTTTCCAACAGTCATCCATATATATAAACTTGATGTGCATATCCAATTTGATTAGGTTAATTAATTAACAAGAGACTTTGGATGAACGGCCCCATTACTTTTTATTTTATGTATAATGTAAAAGATTGAGAGATGAAATGATGAGAGATGAGTGATTTTCTTCGCAATTTGAAGTAGAGGGAAATCATGTTAAGGAAAGGGTCAAACAAAGAAACCAGCAACACCCATTAAGGATTGGCCTTCTCTTTCAATGCAAAGAACTATGGGCCACCTCATAATTGCCAATGGATTACAACAGAAACAGGTTAAAATTTAAAATGTATTTACATTTTCCAACAGGAAATCAATGCCCAATGTGACTGATGATTTGTACAAATTAACTCCAATAACGCAAATGCTTTCAGTTCCAAACCTAACTACCTGAATTACGAATTACAGAGGTCACAGTCCTGTGTAGATAGATGGTGAAGTTATCCATCAAGACCTCTTTGAATTTCTTTTCTTCAAACTAGCACTGTTGCTTCCAGAATCCACGTCTAGTTTCTCCGCTTCAACCCGAGATGACTTCACAGAAGCTGGTGCCTGCCCATTGCCAAAAACAACCTGATTCGATATGCCACTGACAGCACCATGCCCCAGAATCCCACTATACCCACCTGCCACCAAGCCCCCACCACGCATGTAGCTCGGATATAAAGAGTTGCCATAAGGAAACATCCAGGCCTATTCTGTAACCATGCGGGCAAGAATTAGACAAAGTAGACGCTTATTTCATAATCGGCTTATTTATGTACATGCCCCCTTGTGCTTTTAAAGTTGTCTAGATTACCACATGTACTTTGAAATGTCTCAAAATACCACCTATATTTTTAAAAACTGTCTCACGTTGTCTATTCCGTGAGTATTAAGAAATATTCTGTTACGTGATGTGGGCCCCACTTCTTTTCAATTGCTTAACAACGGAGAGTAAGGGTTTTTTTTTTTTTTGGTAGCATAGGGGGCTAACGCCCAAAGAGACAAAACAGCCAACTAAAAGAAAATAAGACGAGACCTGGGGTCTCCCCTTGAAATCAGCAACCAAGATGTCAAGAGATGTAGGCAGGGGCCTCATCAAGGATAAGCAGACCTGGGTTAAAATCAAAACTTTTAGCAGCCAAAGCATCAGCTACACAATCCCGTTTTCGAAAAATGTGTATAACTGAGCAATTCCAATCAGCACCCATTTTTAGTTTGCAGCAATTAATGATGCTGAAAAAGGGGTGGGTAGAAGTAGTGAGGGTATTGAGAAGAGTCACTGCAACCTTGGAATCACTTTCTACTTCCACAGTTCCTCGGAACCCAGAATCCCAAGCTAGGGAGAGTCCCCAGAAAATACCCCACAATTCAGCCTCAAGGACAGAGCCAATACCCAGGTTCACAGAATAGCCCTTTAGCCAACCACCGGTTGTGTCTCTTAACACATCTCCAGCGCCAATATGACCCGTAGTGTTATTCCGACTACCATCAGAGTTGATCTTACAGCTTCCAGGACTTGGGACTATTCCAAGGCAAGCTGGGTCAAAGTTTGAATAGAGGTACCAAAAATTGGTTTGTTGGCAGAGTACCATTCTTCAGCATCCTGGAAAATAATTTGCCTTGGTTCGGCATGCAAAGTAAAGTTTTGGTCAAAAACACCTTTGCATCTCCATTTCCAAATAAACCAAAGAGATAGCGTAAATATCAGATGCCAAGGTAGACCATGAATTACCTTTCTTTTATTCTTCAAATTCAGTAGGATCCAATCATCAAAGTCAAGGGAGCCAATATCCCTAACATCAGTGCCAATGCCATTCCAAGTAGCAATAGAGAGAGGACAGTCTTTAAACAGGTGCTCAATTGTTTCCATAGGAGCAGCACATCTAGGACAGTTCAGGATTTGAGTGAGACCCCTTTTCTGTCTTTGAACATTTGTAAGTAACTTCTTGTGGCAAAAAAGCCAGAGGAAGGTTTTAGTCTTGGGAGGGATGTGCAGCTGCCAAATAAAATCCCAAGTCCACTTACTCGTGGGATCATCAAGAGAGAAAGTATTGTAGGCAGATTTAACCGAGAAGTCACCATTCGGGGTGAGTCTCCAAATATTTTTGTCAACTCCACTACCAGGGAAGCCAGCATGGGTGCTTAGGATAATCTGGATAATACTATCAGGGAGACAATCTCTCAAAGGTTTAGCTCCCAAGTTCCATTATCTAGAAAATCACTTACATTCAACTGGAGCATATCTTCAGTCAAATCAAGGAGAGCATGTTGTTGGAGGGGGCCAGCTTAGCCAGTTGTCTGTCCAAAATCTCACATTATCCCCAGAACCCACTCTCCACTTGAGGCCTTTAGAAAGAGGTGAAATACCATATAAGACTCCCCTCCAAGCACTTGAACAACAATGGGAATTAGAAGCCTTAGCAGTTAAGATGTCACTCTGCTTTAAATATTTAGCTTTAAAAACCTCAGCCCATAGCCCTTGCTCTTGTTGAAGGAGTCTCCATCCAGATTTTGCCAAGAGAGCTTGGTTCATCCAAGCCATTTTCTTAATGCCCAAACCACCAGCTGCCTTGGGTTTGCAGGAAGTTTCCCAATTCACTAAATGAGTTGTGGCTTTGTCCGCAGTGTGCCCCCAAAGAAAGTTTCTGTTCAGCTGATCAAGCCTATCACAAACAGAAATGGGCAGTTTGACAGTTTGCATGGTATACAGAGGGATAGCAGCAGTCACAGATTGTAGAAGAGTGATTCTACCAGCCATAGAGAGGGTGTGATGTTTCCATGACGCTAACCTTTTTTGCACTTTAGTAATGACCTCTTGATAAGTTGTTTTGTCCACCCTAGTGTGAATAAGAGGGACACTAAGGTACTTTCCGAGGTTAGAGCTGGAGGGGGAGCCACTTATGGTAGCAATAGAGTTGGCCAAGTCGGAGAGATGTTTGGGGAGACACATATCCTAGATTTATCAAAGCTAACTTTTTGGCCAGAAAGTTGACAGAAATCATCCAGACAACGTTTCATCAAGAGAGCTTGATGGGTGGATGCTTCCCCAAAAAGGATAAGGTCATCCGCAAAAAAGAGGTGGGAAATCATTGGTCCTCCTTGGCAAATTTGGATCGGTTTCCAGGATCTATCATGAATTTTTTGCTGAATGAGGTGAGAGAGTTTTTCCATGCAGAGAACAAATATGTAGGGGGAGAGATGATCCCCTTGCCTTAACCCGCAATGAGGAGAGAAAGCAGCAGTTAACTCACCATTGAGGATAGCTTTGTATTGAACAGGAGAAATACACTGCATTAATAGTTCCAGGATTCTCCCTCTAATTCCCACTTCCCACAACACCTCACGAATAAAGTGCCAATGCAACCTATCATAAGCTTTAGATAGATCAATTTTCCAAGCAATAAACCCTTTTTTTCCTTTAGCAATTTTGAATTTATGCAGTACCTCTTGAGCAATAACAATGTTATCTGTAATCTGCCTTCCTGGGACGAAGCTTACTTGATTCGGACTAACAAGCTTAGTCATACAAGGGCGAAGCCTAGCCACAAGGATTTTAGAGACCACTTTATAGAGCGTGTTGCACAGACTGATAGGCCTAAGTTGTGTCATGGAGACAGGTCTCTCCACTTTAGGGACCAAGGCAATAAGAGTTTCATTTATGAGCTCAGGAAGGGTGGCAGTTTGGAAGCACTCATTGGTAAACGAGATGATATCATTAGAGCAAACCTCCCAAAAATTCTGGTAAAAAATAGCAAGGAAACCATCTGGACCAGGGGTCTTTAATCCACTAATGTTGAAAAGGCTATCTTTAATCTCTTCATTAGACACAACACAATTCAACCCTGCAAGGTCAGCCTCCTCAAGTTGAGGAAATAATTGAGGGAGTAAGGAATAATCACCAATTGGATCAGAAGTGCAAAAAATACCTTGAAAGTAATCAACAACAATTTGCATCATGCCAGTTTTTCTGAAATCCAAACCCCAGCATCATTGTTAAGGCCTTCCAATTTATTTCTCCTCCTCCTGATAATTATGGACAAATGAAAAAACCGAGAATTCTTATCACCTTATTTAAGCCAAGTATTTCTTGATTTCTGTAGCCAGAAGAGCTCTTCTTGTTCAAGGAGCAGATTATAGTTGTTGGTTAGCTCGACTTCAAGGTCACAAAGATAGGGATTATGCCTCAGACACAGCTTCCTTTGGATACCAGCAAGCCGAGCCAGGAGCCGTCTTTTATTTTGGAAAAGACACCCAAAAACTTGGCGGTTCAGGAAATAAGAGAGGATTTAAGGCGAGCAGATTTTTGACTGGCATGGCCATCTCCAGGATTCCAATTAGCATGAATAAAGTCAGGGAAGTCAGGGTGAGACATCCACATTGCTTGGAATCTGAAAGGGGTACAATTTCTCTCAGGATAGTGGTTAGATTCTAAGGAGACCAGAACGGGACAGTGGTCAGAGTTCACTCTAGGAAGGTGAGACAGAAGAGCCTCGGGAATAAAAGCCGCCATTTAATGTTGCACAGACCCCTATCAAGCCTTTTCCAGATAATACCCTCAGCATTCCTCTTGTTGCACCATGTAAATTTAGCACCAGAGAAACCCAAGTCCACAAGTTGATTACGATCAATCCAATCAATAAAGCATCTGTCACCCTGGTCCAAGTTACCTCCACATTTTTCATCCGCACTTACAATATCGTTAAAGTCACCTAGGACCAGCCATGGCAGGTGAGAGGCACGGGCAAGGCCATCAAAATATTTCCAGAGGGATTCACGAATTCCCTGGAGGGGTTAGCATACACCACAGTTAGGAGCCACCACTGATTCCCCAAAGTCACTAAAGTAGTAATAGATTGGCTGGAGTGGGCAACAACTTGGAGAGACACAGAGTTCCCATTCCACAGGTAACCAAACACCTCCTGAGAAGCTAATAGCATCAACAATGTGATAGTGAGAGAAACCCAAATTTTGAGCAACAGTTAGGGCCCTAGACCCACTTATTCTAGGTTCCAAAACAGCAAATATGTCAATGTCAAAAGCTTTTTTTAAATCCTTAATAGTGCGAGCACAACTCATTTTACCAGCTCCTCTTACATTCCAAGCAGTAATATTCATTATAAAAGGATATTGAGGGAAGGTGACCTTAGGAAGACCCTAATTCTGAACTTGCCCAGTCATGACGATTCGGAGGGCATCATGATACGAAAGCATATCAGCTTCAAGTCCGGTGACCGCCTTACCATGGTCCAGGCATTCACTTTGTTGTTCCATGTCATCAGATGTATCTCTCATCTCTGGAGTCTCCCCTACAACAGGTTCCATATTGTAATCATCAGGGGTTCAGGTCCAAGCAGAGTGCCACCCTTAGCCAAGGAAGGATCACAGGAGAGGGGCCCATCTACATTGAAGGAGAAGGATCCACGAACATCATCCTGCAAATCAGCTCCATTTACTTGCATGCCAAAAGTTTCCACAACTGGGGAATACAACGGTTTAGTACCACCTTTATTTTTCCAAAGTTTCTTCGAACCAGTACCAAGCCTATTAATATCCCTTCCCCCAATCGTTCCAGTTGAATTTGTAATATCCTTGAGAGGCTTTTTAAAGACCCAGGGAGAGGAGCCATAGGAGGTTGGGCCTTTGTTCACAGGGGGTGTAGCTTTGCCATCAGGGATCACTGCAGGCTTAGCCACAGTTTTGCTAGCCGTGTTTGAGCTAGAAGCAGTTGCCTTGTCAGGGGGAACTCTTCCATAATTGTTCCATTAACAATTTTTCCTTCCTCATGATCAATGCATATTTATGTATAATTTTGTAACACTCTACCCTATTGTTTGGTTATGTTTTTAGGTAAAACTTGTGCTTTTAATCCATTTTGTGTTTGTTATTCAGTTCATTGAGCTCTAGGTACCACTTGAGGCATATGAAGCAAAATGGTGCAAAAACGTGCAAAAACTGGAGACTCGAGTTAGTAATTCATTTCGGACTTATCTTCTTCATCCGAGCTTGGATTGGGCCAATACCTGTGTGGTTGGATCAATGACATTCTGAAATTCAAAATGGACATCTTAAAGTCGACATTTGATTCAGCCAAGCCCAATTGTAAGCCCAAGAAGTTGTTCATCATGCTGACAGGAAGATGAGCTCATTACATGCTTGGTCATGGTGAGCTAGGCATGAGCTAGGGCTGCTGAATGGAAGCTTGGTCATGGTGAGCTAGGCATGAGCTAGGGCTGCTGAATGGAAGCTTGGTCATGCTGACATGAGGATGAGCTAGGGCTGCTAGTGGGAGTTAGTGGAGAAGTGGAGCAACCATTTCTGATTATCTAATGCAAGTGTTGAGTCCATTAGCCATATTCAATTCAGATTTCTCACATCCCTCTCCCTATAAATACCACTTCCATTCCAAACATTTTCATCACAACAATTCCTGGGATTCACAACCCCACAATTCACTCCAGCCATCCTTAAACACTCCAGAAATCAACCCAACACTCCAAATTGCCTCAAATCACCAAAACAGCTCCAGCAAACCTTCCTTCCATTTCCCTACGAATTTCCTCTTTCTCTACCATCACAACTCACCCAAACTCATCCCAAATCATCTCCTTGGCTGTCATACATCCTTCTAGATATGGGGAAGCATTTGGAGAAGCATTAGACGTGGAGAAGCACTTGGAGAAGAACTTCAAGAAAAGGGTTTTTCTACTCTTATTGCATTCATTATGTTTTCTCATTTCTGTCTTAGTTTATTTCCCATTATGAGCAGCTAATTTCCATAGCTAGGGTTTCAATGTAACCTAACAAGACAATTTCATGTTTCAAGTTAACTTTATCCTTTGTTGATTACTCCTAATTTTCTGGTTTCATTCACTTGTTCTTAGTTGAATCTTTATGCATGTTTAAATAACTGGCCACTATGAACACATGCATGTTGGTTATCTAGTTCAAGTTTACATAAACACCATATGACTCTTGAACCGATTAGTGAATGAGTGGGTAATGCATTTAGGACAAACACCATGTTTAAATGTTTACTTGGTTCTTTTGTGTTCTTCTTAAGCTTAATGGATTCAGATTCATAGCCTAGACTAAACACCATAGCTAAGTTGTGTTTCTGAGTACTTGATTAAAACCAAACACCATATGGATAATCATACATAAGAAAGAACGAACTCCAGAAATTGTAATCAACTTAGGTGATTGTTAACTTGTTGCTTGAAATTGGATTGTCATGGTGAAGTTGAAACCCTAGTGCTTGTCTCCTTTGTCTCTACATTTTCTAAACATCTACTTGCTGGTTACTTGCTATTTTGCATTCCCTTTAGAAGTTTTCAATCACTTGCTATATGCTTTTCCTTTTTGTAGTTGTTACTCAAAACAAACTCAACACAACCTCATTTAAATTCTGTTTAGTCTTAGGATTACTTGTGAGTCTAAGTAGTAGTAATAAGTGTCTTTCATCCAAGTCTCTGTGGAACGACCTCGTGCTTGCATTCCTATACTATAATTGGTTCGTGCACTTGCGAGAAATAGATAGAGTAAAATCTATCCAACAAGAAAATGGCGCCGCTGCCGGGGACTTGATTAAGAGTCTTATTTCTATTGCTTACTTTCTTTAGTTTTTTTGTTTGTTTTCAGGTATTTGCATGTCGAGCAAACCATTTCTTGAACAAGTTGTATCAGCGGTCAAGAAACACTCTCAATCCGGAACCATAAGGATCCAACCAACCCGTGGTACACAACAACCATCACTGGCTGAATTTGAACGAAGGCTTGATCAAGCAAGGGAGGCAGCCATTGAATCTATTCTCAATCCCTTAGAAGCCGAAACCTCCAAATCAACAAGCTCAGAAGAATACTCTTTGTTCAACATCTTTAACTCAGATCAAGAAGAAGAGGAGGAAGAAGAAAAGATGGCAGCTAATGACCAACTTGCTTTGGAGGATCTTGCTCAACCAATCATACCAAATTCACCTTCATGCATCTTGCTGTCCAGAGAAGCTAGAAATTATGAGCTTAAATCTTCTCACTTTCAAATGCTTCCTTCTTTTTATGGTTTACCTAACGAAGATCCTTTGGCTCACATTAAAGAATTTTATACTGTTGTTTGTACTTTGCCTTTGAAGGATGTGTCTGAAGCAAATCTGAGGATGAGGGTCTTCCCTTACACTTTGAAAGATAGAGCAAAGACTTGGTTGATGTCGTTAGCCCCTGGATCACTAACCACTTGGGATGCTGTTGCTAAGAAGTTCTTGGAGAAGTTTTCTCCGCCCAAAAGACAGCCACCTTGAGGTCCAAGATTTTCAACTTCTCACAACATGATGGCGAACCATTCAATGAATGCTGGGAGCGTTTCAAAGGAACTCTAATGCAATGTCCACATCACGGATTACCTCTATACTTGCAAATGCAAATTTTTTATGATGGACTAACCGAAACTTGTCAATCTACTGTCAATAATGCTGCAGGTGGAGCTTTAAAGAAAAAGAATGCTCAAGAGTCATATGGCATATTTGAGATGTTGGGATCCAATGCTCAACACAAAGATACAAGAGGTAAGGCTGGTATTTATGAGATTAGTCCTAACAATGAGCTTGCTTCACAGGTGGCTAGTTTACAAAGGAAGCTTGATGCTGTGCTCAATATGGGACCTAAAGCCCCTCAAGTTGAAGTTTGTCCTATTTGCAATGCTCAAGGACACTCAACTCACATGTGTTCAGCTAGTAATGCTTATCCTGAGTTTGTCCAAGAACAAGCCCACATGATGAATTCTTACAACCAAAGGCCAAGAAATGATCCATTCTCGAACACTTATAATCCTGGTTGGAGAAATCACCCAAATTTTTCTTGGAGCAACAATCAAAATCAAAATCAAGCAAGTTCATCATTCCAGCCTAAACCAAGTTCATTGGAGGACACAGTCAAGATGTTGGCCCAAAATACTTTGCAATTCCAGCAAACTACTAATGGCGCTCTTCAACAACATTCTGCTGCCCTTACCAAGATGGAGATTCAATTGGGACAAATTGCGGATGCTTTGAACCAAAGAGAACCTGGAAAATTCCCTAGCCAACCAAATGTGAATCCCAATCATCATGAGCAAGCCAAAGCAATCTCAATTCTCAGAAGTGGTAAGGTTATTGATAATAAAGTTGGCAAAGAAGTTACTAATCATGATGTTGTGAATGCAGGTGATGAACACAAGGAAGAGACGACACCAAAAGAAGCAATTCCCAATGGCACGTCAACAATTTCACCTACATTGCACAAGGCCGAGACCCCTTATGTGCCACCAATTCCTTTTCCTGGACGTCTTGCTAAAAGCAAACAGGATAAGTCTTTTAATGAAATCTATGATATACTTAGTAAAGTCAATGTTAACTTGCCTTTGCTTGATGTGATCAGGAACATGCCAACTTATGCTAAATTTTTTAAGGAGTTGAACTCACACAAGAGAAGGTATAGCCCTCATGAAAAGGTGTTGGTGTCTGAAAATGTGAGTGCTGTCCTTCAAAGAAAACTTCCTCCTAAGCTCAAGGATCCAGGTAGTTTTACCATCGGCATAACCATTGGAGATAAACGAGCTGAGAAAGCCATGTTGGATTTAGGTGCAAGTATCAATCTAATGCCTTATTCAGTGTACTTGCAACTTGGTTTGGGAAAATTAAAATCCACCACACTCAACTTACAACTTGCTGATCGTTCAGATGAAATATCCTAGAGGTATAGTTGAAGATATTTTGGTTCAAGTTGATAAGCTAATATTGCCTGCTGATTTTGTAGTGTTAGACATGGAAGATGCACCCATTCATGATCGTGAGCTGCCTATCTTGCTTGGAAGACCATTCATGGCCACAGCAAACACTCTTATTGATGTGAAAAATGGCATTCTGAAAATGACAGTCCTTGGCCAAACCATAGAATTCAAAGTGTTTGAATCCTTAACTCATCCTTCTAATTCACTTGATTGTTTTTCAATTGATTGTTTGGATTCCTTGGTTTTGTCTAAGTTTGTGCAGGCACAATCTGATGATGCTTTAGAAATTGTTTTGACACAACCTTTAGGTGACCTTGATGATGAATCTGAGTTCATTGAAGTGGCGGCTGCTCTTGAGGTTTTGAAACCATTTGATTCTTTCATTTCACCTATTGTTGAACCTCTTACACCTGCCACCACTAAACTAGTTCCCTCCATTGTCAAGCCACCTAAACTTGAGCTAAAACCTCTTCCACAACACCTTAAATATGTTTATCTTGGTGAGACAGAAACCCTTCCCATCATTATAGCTTCTGACCTTTCACCATTAGAGGAGGACAAGTTGATTACAGTTTTGAGAGAGCACAAGAATGCCATCGGATGGACCATTGCAGATATCAAGGGAATAAGCCCTACAATGTGCATGCATCGAATTTTGATGGAGGATGCCAAGCCAACTCGTGAGCCCCAAAGGAGACTCAACCCACATATGAAGGATGTTGTAAGAACTGAAATACTCAAATTACTTGATGTCGGAATCATTTATCCTATTTCAGATAGCAAATGGGTGAGTCCTATCCAAGTTGTCCCAAAGAAGTCAGGCATCACAGTGGTCAAGAATGAGGATAATGAGCTGGTGCCAACAAGACCCATCACGGGATGGAGAGTTTGCATTGATTATCGGAAGCTAAACACTGCCACTAGAAAGGATCACTTTCCTTTGCCTTTTATTGATCAAATGCTTGAAAGGTTAGCTGGTCACTCACATTATTGTTTCCTTGATGGTTTTTCAGGATACAATCAAATTGCAATAGCCCCAGGAGGATCAAGAGAAGACAACATTCACATGCCCCTTTGGAACCTTTGCGTATAGACGAATGCCATTTGGTTTATGCAATGCCCCAGCTACCTTCCAACGATGCATGATGGCTATCTTTTCAGACATGATAGAGAGGTTCATTGAGGTATTTATGGATGACTTTTCAGTTTTTGGATCCTCTTTTGATGATTGTCTTAACCACTTGTCATTAGTGCTTAAAAGATGCCAGGATACTAATCTAATTCTGAATTGGGAGAAGTGTCACTTCATGGTGAAGCAAGGTATTGTGTTAGGCCATGCTATTTCCAGCAAAGGTATGGAGGTAGACAAAGCAAAGATTGATTTGATTTCTAATTTACCATCCCCTACTTCAGTGAAAGGTGTGAGGAGTTTTCTAGGACATGCAGGTTTTTATCGTCGTTTCATTAAAGATTTCTCCAAAATCACTCGTCCTCTATGCAATCTTTTAGCTAAAGATTCTGTTTTCAACTTTGATAAAGATTGTTTGAATGCATTTAACACTCTAAAACTTGAACTAACATCGACTCCAATTATCAAGGCACCAGATTGGTCATTACCTTTTGAATTAATGTGTGATGCTTCTGATTATGCTCTTGGTGCAGTTCTAGGTCAAAGAGTGAATAAGCTCCCTCATGTAATCTATTATGCGAGCCGGACATTAAATGATGCTCAGCTCAATTACTCAACAAATGAGAAGGAGTTACTTGCTGTAATTTTTGCTTTAGAGAAGTTTCGTTCATATCTTGTTGGTTCTAAAGTGATTGTATATTCTGACCATGCAGCACTTAGGTACTTGTTAACCAAGAAGGATGCTAAGCCACGCTTGCTTCGATGGGTATTACTGTTGCAAGAATTTGATTTAGAAATCCGAGATAAGAAAGGGTGTGAGAATGTTGTTGCTGATCATCTCTCTCGTCTCATTGATGGTAACCACAAGTTTGAGGATGTCCTACCCCTCAATGAATCTTTTCCAGATGAACAACTATTGGCCATTCATGATCAAGAACCATGGTATGCTGATCTTGTCAATTATCTTGCTAGTGGTGTTTTGAGAGATGATCTAACTTTTCAGGAAAGAAAGAAGTTCCTTGCCACAGCCAAACATTACTTCTGGGATGATCCATATCTGTTCAAACATGGCCCAGACCAAATCATAAGGAGGTGTGTCCAGGAGAATGAGCAGCAAAGCATACTCAAGTTTAGTCATGAATTTGCATGTGGAGGTCATTTTGGTGCCAAGAAAACCGCAGCTAAGGTTCTTCAATCTGGTTTCTTTTGGCCCTCTCTTTTTAAAGATGCATTTTATTTCTGTTCTAAATGTGATAGGTGTCAAAGAATGGGAAACATAAGCCGGAGGAATATGATGCCACTGAACAACATTTTGGTGGTGGAGCTGTTTGACATATGGGGTATAGATTTCATGGGACCTTTTCCTTCCTCTTTGGGTTATACTTACATTCTTGTTGCTGTAGATTATGTATCCAAATGGGTGGAGGCGTTGGCTACAAGGACTAATGATCATAGAGTTGTTCTGAAATTCCTGAAAGATGTGATTTTCACTAGGTTTGGAACTCCTAGGGCTGTTATTAGTGATGGTGGCAGCCACTTCTGTAACAAACCATTTGAGGCCTTAATGAAAAAATACAATATCACACATCGAGTTTCAACTCCATATCATCCTCAAACTTCCGGACAAGTCGAGATCAGCAATAGAGAGATCAAGAATACTTTGGAGAAAACTGTCGATCCTACTCGAAAAGATTGGGCACTACGACTCAATGATGCACTTTGGGCATATAGGACAGCTTATAAGACTCCCATTGGGATGAGCCTTTATAGACTTGTGTTTGGGAAGGCTTGTCATCTACCAATGGAGCTTGAGCACCGAGCATATTGGGCAATTAAAAAGTTCAATTTTGATCTCAAAGAAGCTGGGAATGTCAGAAAATTGCAGCTCAATGAATTGGAGGAGCTAAGGAACGAAGCTTATGAGAATGCAAAAATTTACAAAGAGAGGACCAAACGCTATCATGACAAGGCCATCCTCAGGAAAGAATTCAAGCCAGGTATGAAAGTTTTGTTGTATGACTCACGTTTGCGTCTCTTTCCAGGTAAATTGAGATCTAGATGGCTGGGGCCATTCAAAGTGCTTCAAGTTTTTCCTCATGGAGCTGTTGAGATTGAGAACCTAAGGGACATGACAACTTTCAAGGTGAATGGGCAGCGATTGAAACAATACTTGGATGATGAAATGGAAACACGAGCTGTGGACTCTCTTGAGTTCACCACACCCTAACTATTGGCAACCCAACCAGGTTTTGTTGTTCTTGTTTTAGTTTAGAGTTGATTCCTTTCTTGCGTTTTATGTTTCATTTGGTTTTTGCATTTTGTTTCCTTTCTTTTAAACATTGAGGACAATGTTTCATTCAGGTTTGGGGTGTGGGATGAAACTTGTTGAATTTCTGAGTCTTAGTGAAAGATTTCTTTTTGCTTACTAATGAAGATGTATATGCAATGTCATTGTCACTAATTCTTTGCTAGTGTGTTTCCATGGAAGTATTTGCATCAGAATTTCTACCATACACATGTCATGCAATTGGAATTTCGGTCTAAGAGGTGCCATACTCAGATATCTTTAGAAGAATTGTGGAGACTACCCTAGTGAGCTAATTTGAGCCTATTCCATTCCTTGAGAGGGTTTTATTTGTTTCTACTCTTACAACTTCCCAGATTCCTTTTATGTTGATCTCATTATATTCATCGAATACTAAGAACTATTTGATCTTTTGCAGATGCTATGTTGCTTGCTGACATCTGTGGAAAGGATGTACCCATTGATATGATGTAGGCTATGTGTGTTTAAGTCACTAAAAGGCTTTGATATCCCTCCCTGTTGTGTGCTTCCTTTACCCAATTTTGCATCCAAACACTTAAGCCTTTCTTTCATCACCCACATTACTCCTACCCTTGTATCTTAACCTAAGATACCATCCCTTGTTTAAGCCATACCCTATAACTGGAGAACATGTCAAGATCTCAACAAAATGAAGAAGCAAGGATGGGCGTTATACCAAACAAATGGAGAGAATCAGTGTGCTAGTGCAATTCAAGGAGAAAGGCAAAAGAGGGCCAAATTCGTTTAGAGAAAAAAAAAAAAGAAAAAAAAACAAAAAAACAAAACAAATTCGTTTCAAAGTTCAAATTCAGTTCAATGGAGCACAAGTCATTGCCTTGAAGATTCACATAATGTAGTCATTTACCTTGCAGCAAGAAGAAGCACTCTTGGCATGTTCTTGAGTTCTTAGTTTTCATTTCCCTTCTTTTCATAACCCCTACCCTCAGCCTGAAATTACAAGCTTGATTAAGACCTAACTGATCTTTGGGGAAGTCCGGTTCATGGGTGCTGGTATGCAATGTATTCTTTCTATGTTCTTAGCATTTGATTTCCATTCATGAGATCTTATTTCCAGAAATCGTGCTTTTGTTTTATGATTATTTCATATGTGAAATCTTGTTTCCCTTTACATAACGTCATTCACATATGCTTGTTGAGAAACTAAACCCTAGGTTCTTTGTGAAGAATTGAGCGATACCCGTGAGACCTAGAGTTGAGGCGATTTCTATCTAAGTATTTGAGTATGGTGACTTCAATGCTGGAATTCTTTTTGCAGTGGCAATACACTATACACCTTGGTGTGAAGATCTGAAGTGGCATACCATTAGTTTTGAAAGTGTGATTGTGCATTCATTGGTTTTCCTTAGTTTGTTTAAAAGTGATTCTTTAACTATTAGTTGTCTTGCAGAATTTGTTGATGTTTGTGGGAGTCATCACTGTAAACCCTCAGGAGACACAACTCCTCCTACTAGGGACACCTAGAGGTTTAAAGGCTTATTGCATATGCTCAATGCAATCGTGTCATCTACGAAAATGGTGTAATAAGTTTCGTTTTGTGTGTTGTTTTGTGGTGTGTAAGTTTTAGTTTTGCTTGAGGACCAGCAAAATATAGGTTTGGGGTATTGATCAATGCATATTTATGTATAATTTTGTAACACTCTACCCTATTGTTTGGTTATGTTTTTAGGTAAAACTTGTGCTTTTAATCCATTTTGTGTTTGTTATTCAGTTCATTGAGCTCTAGGTACCACTTGAGGCATATGAAGCAAAATGGTGCAAAAACGTGCAAAAACTGGAGGACTCAAGTTAGTAATTCATTTCGGACTTATCTTCTTCATCCGAGCTTGGATTGGGCCAATACCTGTGTGGTTGGATCAATGACATTCTGAAATTCAAAATGGACATCTTAAAGTCGACATTTGATTCAGCCAAGCCCAATTCGTAAGCCCAAGAAGTTGTTCATCATGCTGACAGGAAGATGAGCTCATTACATGCTTGGTCATGGTGAGCTAGGCATGAGCTAGGGCTGCTGAATGGAAGCTTGGTCATGGTGAGCTAGGCATGAGCTAGGGCTGCTGAATGGAAGCTTGGTCATGCTGACATGAGGATGAGCTAGGGCTGCTAGTGGGAGTTAGTGGAGAAGTGGAGCAACCATTTCTGATTATCTAATGCAAGTGTTGAGTCCATTAGCCATATTCAATTCAGATTTCTCACATCCCTCTCCCTATAAATACCACTTCCATTCCAAACATTTTCATCACAACAATTCCTGGGATTCACAACCCCACAATTCACTCCAGCCATCCTTAAACACTCCAGAAATCAACCCAACACTCCAAATTGCCTCAAATCACCAAAACAGCTCCAGCAAACCTTCCTTCCATTTCCCTACGAATTTCCTCTTTCTCTACCATCACAACTCACCCAAACTCATCCCAAATCATCTCCTTGGCTGTCATACATCCTTCTAGATATGGGGAAGCATTTGGAGAAGCATTAGACGTGGAGAAGCACTTGGAGAAGAACTTCAGAAAAGGGTTTTTCTACTCTTATTGCATTCATTATGTTTTCTCATTTCTGTCTTAGTTTATTTCCCATTATGAGCAGCTAATTTCCATAGCTAGGGTTTCAATGTAACCTAACAAGACAATTTCATGTTTCAAGTTAACTTTATCCTTTGTTGATTACTCCTAATTTTCTGGTTTCATTCACTTGTTCTTAGTTGAATCTTTATGCATGTTTAAATAACTGGCCACTATGAACACATGCATGTTGGTTATCTAGTTCAAGTTTACATAAACACCATATGACTCTTGAACCGATTAGTGAATGAGTGGGTAATGCATTTAGGACAAACACCATGTTTAAATGTTTACTTGGTTCTTTTGTGTTCTTCTTAAGCTTAATGGATTCAGATTCATAGCCTAGACTAAACACCATAGCTAAGTTGTGTTTCTGAGTACTTGATTAAAACCAAACACCATATGGATAATCATACATAAGAAAGAACGAACTCCAGAAATTGTAATCAACTTAGGTGATTGTTAACTTGTTGCTTGAAATTGGATTGTCATGGTGAAGTTGAAACCCTAGTGCTTGTCTCCTTTGTCTCTACATTTTCTAAACATCTACTTGCTGGTTACTTGCTATTTTGCATTCCCTTTAGAAGTTTTCAATCACTTGCTATATGCTTTTCCTTTTTGTAGTTGTTACTCAAAACAAACTCAACACAACCTCATTTAAATTCTGTTTAGTCTTAGGATTACTTGTGAGTCTAAGTAGTAGTAATAAGTGTCTTTCATCCAAGTCTCTCTCTGGAACGACCTCGTGCTTGCATTCCTATACTATAATTGGTTCGTGCACTTGCGAGAAATAGATAGAGTAAAATCTATCCAACACCTCATTCAGGACATTAAACCGAGAGCCATTGTTATCATTAGAATTCTTTGGGTTCCTCTTGCTAATTTCAGCGCCCTTTCCTGAGTCGTTCAGGATCTTCTTCTTAAAATTCCTTGTCTTCATCAGCATCCATTCTCCATGTATCTTAGCTGGATTTTCAGCAGCCAGAGTAGCAGGGCTATTAGCTTGTAGCTCATCATTTTTGTTCGTAATGCTCACTTCTAAACCTTCAACAGAGTCAGCTATCTTCTGTTTAGCTTGCACAATAATAGGACAGGTATCCCTTCCATGGCCATAACATCCACATTCAAAGCAGACCAGGTTAATGCCTTCATAGACAACTCCAAACGTACGGCCTTCAATCTCAATAAAAGGGGTGAGGGGTTTACTTAAGTCAAGTTCAATGCAAATTCTGGCAAACTTACCTCGGGCTTGGCTCATCGTGTTAGCATCAACCTTGATTGTATTCCCTATCAGATTCCCAATTTTCTCCAACACATCATAGCGGAAGTATTCAACATTTAAGCCATTGATACGCACCCAAGCAGTCATGTGAGAGATTTTTTCCTCCTGGGCATTAAATCCAGGTTTCCATTTTTGGGTCACCACGTATTGACCAGCTATTTGCCAGGGACCACGGTGAGGACATATCTCACATCTTCTTCATACACAAATTTAACTATGAAATAGTTGTTGTCTAAATCAATGAGACTCATTGGGCCCTTGAGCGCCCACTTCTGGAGAAGACGAGCTCTCAGGAAAGTGTAGGCTAAGGGGCGACCCATGAGCTTGATGATCACTGCCGTACGCCAGGGCCGATACAAAGCATTCTTGATTTTCTCAGAGAATTGGATTGAGGGAATCGTTCCTGTTTTGATAATAATATCATCATCGCCAATATCCAATCTGTTCTTCAGCCATACCAAAGTCTCCAGCCACTTTGTCTTTAAAGCTCATAGGAATTGGGGGCAAGTGGGGGAGGAGGCAATTCAGAGTCCAGTTCATCGATAATCAAGACTTCTTGGGTGCGGGCCCGTTTTCCACCAGCAGATGGTCCATCCATTGTAGGGCCTTCAGCAGAGAAAACAAAATCAGCCATGGTTGGTGTTGCAGTGTCGGCGATGTCGACGTTAGGTTTTGGAGGTGAAACAGCCAGAGTTGAAAAGGAAAGGCAAGGGAGGCAAAAAGATCAAGGCGCGCGTGGGCGCGTTCTCTTCTATCATTTCAGCATCCGTAGCGGTTTTTTTACCTTGTTCGAGAGTAAGGGTTATTCAGATTTCGAAAAAGGCGGTATTTGGTTGAGAAAGGGAAATTGGGAGAAGAAGGCTAGGTGCTCAATTCCATGATTGTCTTCTCAAATCCCACACAAATGGTGCTCACCAGCTGCCAAAGATACATCCTGGGTTCCATTTGGATGACCAGCTAACAAATCAGTATCACCTCAACATTTCAACTCACCACAGCTAAATCCTTCACCAGAAACAACCTTTTTGAACACAAGATTGCTAATAGACTGGTCAGAAAAAGAGAGCTCTGTTTGGAACTCAAACTTTTGTTCCAAGTTTCAAAAATTTCCCAACAATCCACTGTACCAAACTCACGATCAAAGTAATATGACCCTCTTATGACACATACATGGTTCTTCCCAGCAGCAATGTGAGAATAAGCAGTGGTCTTGAATATGAAAGGTATGAGATCTATACGTGGGGACTCCAACAATATGCCAGCGACGTGTTCGCTAAAATGCCACAAAGAAAGCCTTCACCACCCGAGAGGGCAGCCATCGCTGGAATGTTGCTGAGAAAGGCCGAAGCTGAGGAAAAGTCGAAGATGGAGTCGATGAAGAG
Organism: Prunus fruticosa; assembly: GCA_018703695.1. Classification (NCBI taxonomy): domain Eukaryota; kingdom Viridiplantae; phylum Streptophyta; class Magnoliopsida; order Rosales; family Rosaceae; genus Prunus; species Prunus fruticosa. The sequence goes on from CM031917.1 coordinate 51,770,037, forward strand.
TTGTTCTTTCCCCAACAAACCATGTCCTGCTTGCCACTAGCGTCTATGACACAAAAACCCTAGCCGCGTTCTCCCAATTTCCCCTTCTCACCCAAATACCCTTTTTTCTGAAATTGAATAACCCAATTTTCTTTAAATTTCTCAACTTCAGTCAATGACAATTTTGAAAAACAGGCGATAATCTAAACTATAGGTCGAGAGGAGATATTTAAATTTTATTTTCCAACAGTCATCCATATATATAAACTTGATGTGCATATCCAATTTGATTAGGTTAATTAATTAACAAGAGACTTTGGATGAACGCCCCCATTACTTTTTATTTTATGTATAATGTAAAAGATTGAGAGATGAAATGATGAGAGATGAATGATTTTCTTCGCAATTTGAAGCAGAGGGAAATCATCTTAAGGAAAGGGTCAAACAAAGAATCCAGCAACACCCATCAAGGATTGGCCTTCTCTTTCAATGCAAAGAACTATGGGCCACCTCATAATTGCCAATGGATTACAACAGAAACAGGTTAAAATTTAAAATGTATTTACATTTTCCAACAGGAAATCAATGCCCAATGTGACTGATGATTTGTACAAATTAACTCCAATAACGCAAATGCTTTCAGTTCCAAACCTAACTACCTGAATTACGAATTACAGAGGTCACAGTCCTGTGTAGATAGATGGTGAAGTTATCCATCAAGACCTCTTTGAATTTCTTTTCTTCAAACTAGCACTGTTGCTTCCAGAATCCACGTCTAGTTTCTCCGCTTCAACCCGAGATGACTTCACAGAAGCTGGTGCCTGCCCATTGCCAAAAACAACCTGATTCGATATGCCACTGACAGCACCATGCCCCAGAATCCCACTATACCCACCTGCCACCAAGCCCCCACCACGCATGTAGCTCGGATATAAAGAGTTGCCATAAGGAAACATCCAGGCCTGAGGAGCAATTGGAGCAATGCCATAAGGAATCCCACCAGATCCTCCCGTAGGGTACCAACCGCCATAAACACCGGTTCCATACATAAATGGCCCAAACCCATTATAAGGTGGAGGACTAGGAAGAATCCCATATGTAGGAGTAGGACTATAAGTATTAGGAGGGTAATTGACCGGTGTATAACCACTGTCGTTACTGTTATTCTCCTCCTTTGGCACAGCCTTCTTGACCTCCACAAACCTACCATTCAACTCATGAAAGCTTTGCTGCATAACATTCTCAACAGCATCCTCCGAAACGAAGGTAACAAAACCAAACCCCCTAGGCCGGCGGGTTGTGTTGTCATACATCACCACTACATCCGTTACACTCCCAAACTTCTCAAAATAATCCTTAAACCCCTCCTCAGTTAGACTCGCCGATAAACCCCCAACAAATATCTTCCTTGTTCTAAACTGATTGCTGCTATTCTCAAAGCTTCTACTACTACTCCTACTCAACCATCTACTTTGATGTTGGTTTCTGGGTTGTTCGCTTCTGGGAATTGCTTTCTTTACATCAACCTATAAACAAAATTGATAATTAATTATGCAATCCATAAATTAAATCTCTGTTTTGGTTTTGCTTCAAAATGCAATGCAAGAAAGGAAACTATAATTCTGAAGTTTGCATTTTTAATTCCGTTTATCCGACTTATACAAGTAAATTAGGGGAAAATTATAATACTTTCTCACTAATAAAAAATTCCCCTTTTTTTCTCACAGCTTACATTTTCTCAGCAACCAAACAGAGCGATTAAAACAAAGCATGTAAGCAGATAGGACCAAGAGAAATCTTACCGTTCTCCCCAGAATCACATGGGGATCTTCTAGGGCTTTATCAACTGAAGACGATTCAGAGAACCAGACGAAGCCGAAGCCTCTAGGGTTGTTGGTGCTGCGGTCCTTAGCGATGACCGAGCCCAGAACGGTGCCGTAGCTCCGGAAATGGAATTTCAGTGTCTCTTCACTTGTCTCCCGAGAGATTCCCCCCACGAACAGCTTTGCTTGATCAGAGTCCATGGAGAATTCAGCCCAAAAACCCTAGCTGTAGCTGCACAGAAACCCTAAAACCCTAAATTACACCAAAATCCCTAGAAACAGGACGAGCTACACGCAAATTAAAATTAATAAATAAAAACAAATAAGATAAAAATAAAAAGTAAAAGCTTTTGGTCAAGAAAGTTGATAAATTATTAACCAGCCCAAAACTCACAAGTTGACCTACCGAGTTGCAGTTACTCGTGAGCTTAGCCACCAATCTACGACGAACGAAACAAGTCAACAAAAGTCTACCTCGATTTGATTGATTATCTATAATCCATGGCCCAGGATCTGAGAGATCTACGAGACTACGACGTCCTTATACATGTGGAAGGCTAAACGCAGCGTCGAAACTTCTTCGTATAAATTTTTGGAAATGGGCTTGGTGTTTGATGGCCCAGCATCTCAGCTCTAAACATCAGTGCTTCAGCAATTGTGGTCAGGAATTGGACCCCCTGCTGTTTTTTTGGGCTACCTGTAGAGTGTTGTTATTTTGGGCTTTTGAGTTATGCCGCAAACAACAAAATTAAGAAGAATTTTAAAAGGCTGACGTGAGTTAAGTCAGTTCACTGAGGCAGATTGTTGCTGTCTTGTATTAAAGTTTGAATCTCCCTCCTCATACATTAGTAACAATATCGCTTTCTCAAAGAAATAGCATACTTGAATAATTTAACTACATTTTCAAATAAGTAAATCGCTAAAAATATATTGGGTAAATAAAATGAAATAGTATACTTTTCAAATGGAGGAAAAAAGTGTATGTTTTTAAGTCTACTCGTACCGTTTTATGCGACATTAATGAGCATGAAATATGCAACATGATAATAATCAAAACAAAATTCAGAGTATAATGATCCAAAATTCACATTAGGTAAGATTGTGAATCTGTACTAATCGGACTATAATATGTCGAACAAAAAAGATAAAAAAACCAAGGTTGGTGAGTTGGTTGTTTGCAGGAGGATTCAATCCCAAGATCTTCTCACATGCTAAAGCAAGGGGCAGCTAATTACTAATATAATCCTTGAGTTCGTTTGCGTGCGAATATTCGAAAATCGCGTACAAATTTTCATTTCAAGGATAAGAAATTAAGAATCCACGTTAATCATTTATCTAATCAATCTCTTCCCCATTTTTTTATTTCTTCGCATGTGGCTAGCTATAAGGTTTGAACAAGTCATGTTGTTTGATGAGACATGGACTTGGAGACAATGCCCATAATAGGTTCAATAATTTATTCGTCAATGATTTTTATACGGTCACACAGACTAAATGTGTGTTAAATTGACAGTATATATGAATTTTTGTTCTGAATATAACGAATAATTTGACGACATAACAGTGCTTCGTATAATCATTTAACTAATCAAAATGTTCTCCCATACCTTAATTTAAATGGCATGAATTTGTAAAATTGAGGGCGTGCATATTTTGTTAATTGACAATAATACTATTCACCATAATCAAATCAAACTCCCCAAGACACAATATAAAATATTTGAAAGATGCAGGGCAAAATGGATTAATAAAAGTAAAGCAAACAAAATGATGACATGAGAAGCATTTTGGTGTTTCGTGCTTTAAGAATTAAACGAGGTTTAGCAGTCTCTCATGCATTTGCGATATAGCTTATTATCTTTGTCATCTTCTCGTTGCCAAAACCATGACATATAATACCCAAAGCTCGTTGCTCATAAAAGCCAGCATTTCTTTATGTTAAATTATATCTTCGGGTTCTGGGTCGTCAAAATTGCGCAAAGGCCATGCTAGTGGAGGCCATGAGTGGGAGCCCAACTTCCAAGTAAATAAAAACCTACTCCAAGTGCTATATACATCAACTTGTTGGAGTTTGATCCAAGGTTGCATAGTTTAAGAAGTTTATATTATATGGAAAATTGCATCATCTTGAGCCATGTGGCCATCAAGCCAAGAACATGGCATTGCATGTAAAATTTGGATTGTGTTGTGTGAGGACCTTTGAAAATGAAGAAAGACAACCTTGAAATCGAAAACCTTGGAACCCAATCAGTCTAGTCTAGGAGAGGAGAGAGAGAGAGAGAGGGGAGGGGGAGGGGAAGACAGGCATGGTGGCTCCTTGAAGAATGAAGATTATAAACCCATTTGTTTATTTTGAGTTTGACCAAAAAACAAAAGGCGATAAGACATGCCTTTGGGATTACACACCGCCTTTGGACTTTGCAAGCCCTAGAAAAAATTAGGGTCTTGTTTTTTATGCTCTCCACATCGAAACCCGCAGGTTATTATCATTGTTTTTTTCTCAGGACCCAATGAATAATAATAATAATAAAGCTTTCCCTATGCAAGACATTTGTAACCCACTATTCCGCGAACCAAAACCCTAACAAACTAACCCCAATATTATATTATAATATAATGTAAGTTCCCAATGCCATCTTGGAAACCCCCATTAGTTTCTTCCTTGAACTCAGAGCTCAAAAAACAGAGGGATTTTCACAGAGATAATTTGTCAATATTTATACATACGTGTTTAATATCCGAATAATACATTATTTTTTTCGTATAATTAACAAGTATAAAGTATTTTCCAAAAATTTCAAGAAAAAAAGAAGAAAAGAAAAAGCAAAGTTTGTCACATGACCATCATGAGCTCAACTTGGGGCCCATGTGAATTGTATATAGTGTGATATTCTGGGACCCTATAATTATTATGTTTGGTTTTACTCTTTTTGGTCTTCTCAATTTACATCACGCCTATATAATAGGCTTATTTATACCAATATTTCTCAAATTACGGCTAAATCTTACATTATTATTTTAAATTTAAAATGATATAAAATAATATACTTACCGTATGTCATCAACTCCGTCCAAAACTCTATTATTTTTTATAATACGACAGGGTGTTTTTTAAAACCCCATATGATAAATTAGAGAGCAAAGTTGAGTTTTAAAGGTTTTTTTGTGGGACTTTTGAGAAAATAAAAGTCACCCTGTCGATTGTGAGTTAAGATGCTCGCACAAAGTTGTATTAATTTGGGAATATTGCTTGCTTCCTTTTCTAGAATGTGATCTTTCTTGTAAATCACAATTTAACATATATATATAAATAATTTTAAAAAAAAGCATAAAAAAAACTTTTATATACATGTCATATTATCATCGGCAGAAATATGGAATAAGGGAAGTATTTTTCTTTAATTTGAGGCTTTCAGAGTGTCAAATCAAATTCCCGAAGACGATACTTTTTGGGAAATTTCCGACTCAGCAATTATTATTCAGGTCCAGTTACAAATTTGTAATAAATTATTATTACTTTTATCTTTTTTCAGTTTTGAAAGAAAGAAAGTCAAAAGAGTCGTACTGCAAGGAGATGAGGTCCAGCGCTGAATAGCGAAACTCGTCCACAAATATCAGATGAAGGGATGGGTATGTGGGCCCATTTAGTGGGGTGTGGGGGAAAGCCCGCTTTTAAAGATGTACGAAGAGGATGACGTAAATGGGACAATGCACCCAGCCCATGGCTGTCGGCAAAGAGGAGGCGAACTTTGGTCTTCCGTCTTCGACCAAAAAATATATATAAAATAAAAGTAAAACTCGCTTTTTCTTGAAACCCAGCGAATTAATTTCATTTTATTTTCTAATTTATGGTGATGGCCACTTGTCATTCCAATAGGGAGGTGAAGTCTCTGTAGATAAAGACAAGCAGCGTAGGCGGGGACTAGGGAGACATGTCTTGGTTCCACGTGTCACTTTCATCACCACACCCCCTCCCTCTTGACACGTCAACGTCACGCTAACCACCACTCTCACTCTCTCTCTCTCTCTCCTCAATTTTAAAATAAAAATAAAAATAATGAAAACCAAGAAAGAAGATGCAAGAGGGAAAGGAATAGTGTCAATTCCCAGATGAGATGCATGCCAATACCCAGAAATATTATCCAATATGTTATCTTTAGCAATGCATATATAGATATATAATTTATTTTTTTGGATTACAACACGAGTACTATTATTATTTTACACTATTGCAACGATCATTGTGGAGGAGGAGGCAACTGCTGATGAAGTAATTTGTATTTGGGGAAAGGAAAAATAAATACTTTCAATTATTTATAACGTTCTGCACTATTTATTTTCCATAATGCAACTGTTTAAGTAAATTATTGTCAATAATACATGTTATGTTGACCAACACGTATGTTTCTTTCATAATAATAAATTACTCGTGGAAATATAAGTGAATTTTAACAGTTAATAATGTGTCTTTTGTACTCGAAAATGTGCATCAACTAGTAGAGAGAATAATTGTCCTGCAATCTGTCTTTCCTACCTTCAATTTTGACAAGGAAACATCAAGCATGCTTCTCCAAAACCATCGTTTTCCACTTGTTTTTTATTCTGTCCATTTTCTAAATTTTCAAAATACTCTACTTTCCAATTTGAACAGCAAAACAGTAGTATCTCCGTTTTCACAAATGTTTTTCGTACAGAGGAGAGGAGTTTGTCTTATAAGGTGTTACGTAGCAAGAAATACTAAAATTAAATGTTTTGAGCATGCAGTATTTGTGTCCCTCCAACTTGAAATAAATTGATCTAGTTTCTGCATGCATGCAGCATATGCCAATGTTGTTGTCGACGCTTCACAGTTGGGAGACACTGCCTCCTTCCTGCCAGATTATCTTAATCTTAAACATCCCCGAGTACTTTGGTACGGCCACTGTAAATCGACAAGACCAAAACCAAAGCAACAAAATCATACATTCCTCCCATCAGAATAAGCTTTTTTCTTGGATTTACTTGTATTCCACAGTAAAATTTGCTTCTCTTCTTCGTTTTGTACGTATTTTTAAGTGCACATGTACACAAAATTCATGAACAATATTCTCACTGATATCTGAGAAAATTTTCCTGTCCAATGCTGCAATTTTTGTCACCACGATCATGTGGTGGTCCAGTTTTTGTTTATATACGGTAATTGCACAAAATCAAAAATTTACCCTGATTTTACTGTTACTACCAATCCTCTCATTCCACGTGTCTCGACGAAGAAAGACTTCACTTTCACATATCAAATTTTACCATGCCAACAACATGCAAGGATAGTGATATTTATTTTGAAGGAACGACCTACACCACCGCAGCAATAAAGCGACCCGAACAGCTCTGCGAATGTAATAAATATCCTTGCCTTGCCAGCAAGTAACAAGTTTGTTTTTCCCCCTTTTGGGAATGTGAAGTAAATATATGTTAAAGATGCAAATTATTGCTGTAATTTTCTGCTGTACTAACTTCGCATTTGAATGTGTACAAATATTAATGCGAATCTCAGTAAAGCTTCTCAATTTGGAACATCACATTGACCCAGCGACCCTATTTCGTATTACCCTGGGGCCTGAGCCCTTGCCAGTCAATGCAAAATTGGACTGCCAATCCAACTGCATACACTTTATTTGGTTTTTATGACGAAACTAGGAAGGATGATAGATGGAGGATTAGACGAGGATACTTGCATAACAGGGTTCTATCATCAGACGATCAAATTATCCGGGCCAGAGTTTGATAGGGTTTTAATTAAAAATAATCAACTGGGATTAATCATAATAATTAGATATGTTTTAGGGTGTATGCATTATAATAGCCAAATTGATACTTGCCCAAGTGTACGTAGTTGGTCATTTTTTTTGTTTAAGGGAAGCATGTGCACGCACGCAGCCAAGGGAGAGAGAGAGAGAGAGAGAATAATTTTTAGAACCAAGTTGAAGAAGAAGAAGCAGAGGATTTGACCAAGTGGCTACACACGGAAGTAAAGAATCACTGGGTCCCAGTCTTGCACAATAAGAAAATCATGTGCTGTGTGGAGAATAGAATTTTCACTATTTTTATAATCTGCGCATATCTCATTACACGTAATGCAGATACAAATTATAATTTCTTTATATAAAAAAAAAAAGACTATTAATGAAAGAAATATAGCCCAAATGGGTGGATTGGAATATTCAAACACAATGAATTCAATCTCTTTGACCACCATCTCCTTAACCACCCACGAAGGGCCTTTCAACACAAGTACAGAATATAATTAATCAACAATCTGTCCATTTTGAATTAGTACAGCATCTCGTCTTCCTTTCATACGTGACCCACATGCAATGCAAGAGTATAGCATATGCCGGATTTGGTATCCTAGTGAGGATTATCTTACATTTAGCATATCCGAGTGTTTGAAATAATTGAGAAACTTAACTGTTAAAATTGAGACTGTATGAACAAATATACCTTACGAGTACAACGGCAAAGTATTTGAATGAAATGGTTAATTTCATTTAATATCATTGACAAACGATGACATATCATACGAGTACAACTGCTAAGTACTTGAATGAAATGGTTAATTTCATTTAATATCATTGACAAACGACTACATATCAAGTAAATTCAAATGTTCTCATGGCACAAAAATTCACGTATTGGATTGGAAGTTCATATTTGTGTGTATGCTAGGTTGGGTTGTTTGATTTTGTGTTCTCATTTAGCGGAATAACTTACTTATAACCAGGTATATACCAAATTCTCCAGCTGTCATTTATGCTGAATTACCGATCATACCGAATCGACGGTGTGTGATTAAGAGAGAGTAGGAGTAAAGATGGAGGGGGTGAGAGTATGGAACATTCGTATCACGTGGCAATGCATCTTTGTTCATGCAGCCCACCACTAGTTGGACCTTTTACCTTTATGACTCACAATTCCCTCAAAACCGCTATCGGACTTGGCAAGGCAAAACCCACTTTTAACTATATACTAAAACAACCTATATAAAAATAAATAAATAAATAAATAAACTAATAGCTCTATAATAATAATAAAATAATTAAAAGTCTCCCTTTTTAAAAAAATATATTAAAAAAAGGAGAATGTTTACAAACATGTCCGAGATTTTTTATTTTTTATTTTAATGAAAGTGTCCGAGATTTACCATATGGGGAACTATATCATCAAAACAATCCATCAGATTTTTCCATCATTTATTACATAGCTTATTTGTTTATTTAAGAATACACATAATGGCACATTGAAAAGTTAATAAAATAGAAAGTCTCATATAATGAAATATTTCACTTCAAATAACATTGAGACTTTTTGTATAAAACCCCACACATGCTAAACAAGTTAAACAAGTTGTTAAGTTGGGAACAATATCGCAATGTTCCTAGTGTAGCCAATGGTACGCCCCTCTAAAATCTCAACACTACCTACCACAAGGCATCCGATTTTTCTATCATTTGTTCTCTAAAACATTGTCTTAAATTAAATCAAATATTTAACTTAATTATCAAACTTGACAAGTAATAAAATACTATTTGTTTAGTTAAAGAAGACAAAGACAGTGCAGAGAAGACATGCACATTTTACCAGCTCAAGGGATAACTGAAATGAAAGTTTGTGAGTTTTTTTTTTTTTTTGGGGACAAAAAGTTTGTGAGTTACATGGAAAATGAGTCAAACAAGTTTTTAGATTGAATCCCAATGCAATACTTGTCGTTGTGGAGATGCCATAGCCATATAATGGAGTGTTTTTGTGACGGTAGCGGTTTTTCTACCATAGTACAATTCTTCTGCGGTCAAGTTTTTTTCTCCCTCTCTCTCTCTCTCTCTCCAATTATTTAATATTTCTCTCAAAATATCAACTTGCCAAACAAAAACCGGTGTGGTTTTTCAGTTTCAGCTGAGGAGCTCTTAAAACGCGCCTCTCTCCACCCCCTAAAGCTTGTGTCTTTTTTAGGCAATGACCCAATGTTGCATTTTATCTTAAGCCTCTAGCTAGTTGGAGGGTTAAGACTTTAAATAAGTTCTTCGAAGGTGGGCTTTTTTTCTGTATGGATTTTGGGGTGGTGGGTTTTGATGGGTTGGGGGGTGCAGCAGCAGAAACTGGTTTTGCTTCTCTTGCTAGTTCGTCATCAGATCAGGAGACCAAGCACAAATGGTACGGATCTGGCCTCCACAAGCAGGGGAGATCTGCAGGCACTGTCGAAGAAGATTGGAGAAGCTCAAAACTGCCCAAGACTGATGATTTTCTTTCAGCTTCCAAGACAATGCCTAACAACAGCACTCATTTCTCTGATGGGCAGCAATTGCTGAGCTTCTCTAATTCTCCCAATTTAGAAGCTGTTTTGGTTGACAGGGGCTCTCAAAATGCCTCATTGCCTTACTTTCACCAACCATTATCTGCTTTCAATAGAAGTGCAGGTACATAATCATCTGTTTAATTAAGTTTGTTGTTTATTATGTGGGTTTAATATTAATTAACATATGGGCACTTGCATCATTGCATGGAGCTTTTGGGTTCATGAGGTTGGTTTTTGGCTTTTGGTAAAGATGTTGGCTTTGGTTGGTTCCCCAGGCAGAGGACTGGTGGAAGGTCTTTTCATGGAACATCCATGGTCTTGGTTTTGAGTCTTGTCAAGCGCTAAAAAAAGTGAAAAATATTTTCTCTTCCTTAAAAATCTTTTGTCTGCTTGTTTTATGGGAGGGGATGGCTTTGGTAAAATTTCAGTACTTTGGATTAGTTGGGCACAAAAGAAGAAAAATTTATGAAGCCCGGATTGGAGGAGAAATAAGAACTAGCTAACAAAGACCTATTCTTTGATTGGTTCTGATTCCTTTTTCTCTTCCTTTCTTTTTCCCCTTTCTTTCCCCTTTATTTTATCTTCTTCTAGCAAAAACAAGAAATTCATGATTGTTAATTTCTTGTTGTAGCCATAAATGCACAGTCAAGGTATAATTTTTGGGTATACTGCCAACTCTTTTTTTTACACTTTCTTTATCTTCTACACTGACAAATAATTAACCCTTTTTTAAAAATACAAAAATAATCAGACAGTCATGGAATGGTTTCTTAAAGTTTTCGCTTTTCTGTCTGGTCTTTTCTTTACCTGGTTCTATTGCAGGCCACAGTACTGGGAGCTTCAATGGTGCTGCCCTGCACTGGGCTATAGCAGGGGCCAGAGGGCCATTCACTCCATCTCAATGGATGGAGTTAGAACACCAGGCCTTGATCTACAAATACATTACTGCAAATGTGCCTATACCATCTAATCTGCTCATCCCAATAAAGAAGGCCCTTGATTCTGCCTTTCCAAATGGACTTCCGAGGCCCATGTGTATGTAACTTCATCCTTCTCTGTTCCTCAGGAAAATTAGAAAATGCTATTTATACGTACAGAGTAAAATGTTCAACTGTTTAGTACTAATCCAAGAACATTTCTTGTATCTATATTCCACATGTTATTCTGTAAATTTTAGTATCATGTTTGTGCCTGACAATGAACATAACTTAGTCCACAAGTCAAATTTCTGCATCCAAACCAAGATTGGGGTTTTTATTTCTTCATTCCTTTCTTGCATTCTAAGTTTTTCATTTTTGGGTGTGTGCATATGTGCAGTGGGATGGGGTTCTATCCATTTGGGATTCTCCAACAACACTGATCCTGAGCCAGGAAGGTGTCGTAGGACTGATGGGAAGAAATGGCGGTGCTGGAGAGATGCCGTTCCTGACCAAAAATATTGTGAGCGGCACATGAACAGAGGCCGCCACCGTTCAAGAAAGCCTGTGGAACCCGTCGCTGGAACCACCACCGCCACCACCACCACCACCTCAAAGCAGCTTATGCCTTCGGCTTCTTCATCAGCATCCACGGTGCCCATGCCCGCTGGCGGTGGTTCAAGCAGCCTCAGCATTGCCAACCAACAGCTCAAGAGTTTGCAGCCTGCTGCATCTAATTCTTCTGCAGCCACTCAGATGAACAGGTAAAGCAGATTCAATTTCGTATCTTTTCAGCATTTATTCGTTTTTCAGGCTTCAATCTGGACATCTAAAATTGGCATTGTGGAGTAGTACCACATTCATTACTTTTACTATCTAAAGAATTGTGGAATCAATTATATCATCAGCTTTTCAGTGCTGATGGTGACTGGTCTCCTTTAAACACATATTCTCTTTCTTTCTTTCTTTTTTTATAAATTTTTTTTAATTTTGATTTCTCTTTGTTTGTAGGATGTTCATGAACAAAGAGAATGTGGGTGAAAGAATGCATCAAACACCAGGCCCCTCCATGTTGATCCAGAAACAGCAAATGGGATATGAAGAATCCTCAAGAACAGAGTTTGGGCTTGTCCCCTCTGACTCCCTCCTCAACCCGTCACAGAAAGGATCTTCTCTAATGAGCTGCAGAAACTATAGTTCTTCATCACAGAACCTGACTGACCCTGCAGAAACCAACTCACAACAGCATTCCCTTCGCCACTTCATCGACGATTGGCCTAAAAACCAATCCGATCGCCCAGCTATTTCTTGGCCTGACCAATTTGACATGCAATCAGACAGAACCCAGTTGTCAATTTCAATCCCCATTGCTTCCTCAGACTTCATACCATCCACTTCCTCTACAAACAACGAGAAGCTCACTCTCTCCCCACTTCGGCTTTCGCGTGAACTAGACCCCAAGCCGATGGGTTTGGGAGTAGGCAGTGCCCTCAATGCACAAAACAATAAGCAAGCAAATTGGATCCCAATCAGTTGGGAGACTTCACTTGGTGGTCCTTTGGGGGAGGTTTTGCACCATACCAATAACAACACTGCAGCAGAATGCAAGAACTCTTCAGTTCTTAATCTTATGACAGAGGGATGGGACAAGAACAGCCCTTCTTCATTAGGGTCATCTCCTACTGGGGTCTTACAGAAGACAGCATTCGGGTCTCTCTCAAATAGCAGTGCAGGGAGTAGCCCAAGAGCAGAGAATAATAACCTCCTTGGTTCCAGTATGTTGGACTCTTCCTCCTTGCCTGCCTTGTAATCATTTCACAAACTATGAGGCCATTAGGTGAAGGAACAAGATTCAGTTTTTATCTGTAGTGCCAAGCATAATTAGTCACAGTTATTTTGGAACCTGTCTTTTTAATATCTAGTCTTGTTTACTTATTTTCTTCAATTTCAGTATGTTTTCCTTTTGTGGTTGTTGGTTCCCTCAATTATACTTGGTAGATGATATTGATTTGTAATTGCTTCATGGTCCTTTTTATAACAAAATGAAAAATTTGCACCAATTCCATCTGAACTATTAGGATGTACAATTTACCGGCCAGACTTCACATTTGGTGTTAATATACGCAATTTCAAAACCATGGGTTTCACCTTGTTGGAAATGGGTGGATCATTAACAGTAATAATGGAGGCTTGTCCAACTATATATTAAGCTTCAGATGTGAAATATGTGGGTTTCATGGTAGTATTATTACGTCATACATTGAGCACGGGACTCGGCAACTCCTCATTAGAAACCCCCATTACAGGTTCTCTGTCTCTCAAAGAACTTCCAGCGGTTCCTATTGTCATGGTAAAAGGCCACTTGGGCTGACTAAACACATCCCACCAAGCAAATCCAGCCCGAGCAGGAAGTAGGCATGCCCGAAAGCAAGATCAGCCAGAGGTATTGTCTGAAAGCGCTAATATGAGCGAAGAAAAAAACCATTCACATGAACAATAACCCATCCTTACTTGCCCCTTTGCCATGATAAATAAGTGCTCTGATTAGAACCCATCATTACAGTCTTTTTTGGGGAAAAAAGACTCGGGTAGAAACATGTTTTAGCCGCAACATCACAGGTCCAGTATCAAGCTTCAGGTTGTGATTTGATTCTATTTTCTTAAAAAGGTTTATTTTCTGCGGTTTTTAAATTTTTAGGGTAAGGTCTTACAGTATCATTTTGCTCTACATTCAAATTGAGAATCAAGATGTCCTACCTTGAGACCAATTTCTCTACAATTTCGAAAATATTTTATGACCAAAACATTTTCTTTAGGGATTTAACTATATTAGCTAAAAAAGAACGAGAGCTCAGAAGCCAAGCGTAACAAGAGAATTTCATTGAAAATCCAAACTACAAAAGTCTGGATTTTCTTACGTGTTAGCTGCTCATCACTGCTACATTGTGTCCTTTCAAATGTCAATTCATCTGTCTCAGAAAGTAATGTCACTGGAACCAAAATCTAAAATGATGATCCAATTTTGATCAGAATTCTTCCAAACACAAACCCATCTGGGTGAGCATAATGGTTTAACTTCTAGGGTTATTACTTGAAGATAATGTGGAGGTGTGCGTAACCCCATATTCATTTTTCACTTCTGTCAACTAGGGCTTTAAACACCACCAAGATTACTTTCAGGAGATGTCTAAACACAAAGCACTATAGCAAAATGCTCTGTGGATACAAAAATCAACTCCTATTTCGATCCAGAACCAACAAAATATTATCAAATTAATGAAGGGGAAGAACAATCAAATTAACCCTAATGCCAAATTAAAAATTCAAGCTCATGAATGATAGAAAAATCAGCCGATTTGAACACAAACAGAAGAAAATTTAAAATTGACAGAATTGAAATGGGTGGGTTGGTGCTCATATTCTATGGGTGTATAGGTGTCTGTCATGCCATGGCTATAGCATTCAGAACGAGGAATTTTTATAATCATCGCAACCAACCCTTCACAAATTCACAAATCACAGGCAATGGAACTTCACAGATTAAATCATCAAAAATAAATCTATAGATTTAGAAAACATGTGTTTACCCAGAGGCCTGAAATCTCAAAATCCTAGGGTTTTGAGTTCTGGGTTTGAAACCAGTGGAAAGTAGACGAAGAGGGAACTCAAGGCCGCTGTGGTTGCTGCTTTCTCAACCAGTTTTTTCATATTTTTATAGAGAACGGTGAGGGGAAGCCCTAAAACCCTAGCGCGCCCACATCAACCGGAGGTCAAACGGCAGTGAAGATGGTGTCGTGTCATATTAAAAACGACGCTGATGTATTTTATATTGGGCCTTGAAATAAGTGAACAATTGGGCTGATTAGCTTGGACCTAAAACTGAAGAGAGAGGCCCGGTTTCTGCTGCAAAACAAAAGATATTGTAGCTTCAACTTCAAAACTATATAATATTTGCCCTCATTTTTCATACGGCCATACCTAAACTAAAATACTAGATAGCTTCCATACGAAGTTAAGATATTCCAATTCGTACAAATTAATATATCCTAACTTGTTTCCATGGATAGGAAATGAGTTGATCGTTTCTCTTTTTATATGTATAATGTATGAACGAGGGATGGAGATTTGAATTGCGTATGTATTCCATTATTTTGAAGTAAAGTATCATCGCCCAAATTGTTTAGTTAGTTAAATTGATCGATTTTGATTGTAAGGTCTTGATCGCTCCACGATTCACCAAAACATAATATTTTAATTGACCTAATATTGGATAAACGGAATATAAAGAACTTCTTAGTTTCATTTCTTATGATCATAAATTGATTGATACCCAATTTATTAATTTCAATTTGAAGCGTGTAGATAGATGGATATATGGATGAAAAATCATTGTCCATGGAGAGAGAGAGAGAGAGAGAGGGAGGTTTAAGTGATAAGTACGTGTAATTAAAAAGGAAAGGAAAAAACAAAGGATACCTAACATTAATGAAAAGAAAATACCCTAATTGTGATTCATACTCACGCCTCATTTATTTGAAAAGAGTCTGAAAATCAATTCGGGTGTTCAGAAACATTAGCCACCAAATCAAATCCAAGTTTGTTAGAGAACCCTAAGCTAAAGCCAAACTATATATTCCTCACAACTTTTCTACGTTATTGATCGATGACGTGAACTGAAAAGGAGCTTGCCATCTTTTTTCCCATTATTCATATCTGCATCCCTAACACAGAAACAACATTTAGCTACCCATTTAAAGGCAAACGATTAGCACATAATCGCAACCGTAAACCAAAACATTTATCATTGCATTACTTGAACACCATGCACCGGAGAAGATCAAGTGACAGCGAGGCCGTTATGCCACGGCCATCTCTGGCTAGTGTACCCTTTTCGTGGGAGAATGAGCCCGGGATGTCTAAGGTTGTAACGCTTGTACATGATCATCGCGATCATAAAGTATTATCGGAGCATTTGAACATGGAGTACTTAACGCTGAAGTTGAGGCCGCCTCCTTGTCTATCGACATCCCCAGGTAGGAGTGCTAGGTTTATGGTGGTTGATCGGCAAACCCGTCTTCCTCTGTGTTCTATTCAGCCTTCGCTTAGGTTAAACTCGTTCAGATTGATA
The DNA here is from genome assembly GCA_018703695.1 of Prunus fruticosa. Taxonomy (NCBI): domain Eukaryota; kingdom Viridiplantae; phylum Streptophyta; class Magnoliopsida; order Rosales; family Rosaceae; genus Prunus; species Prunus fruticosa. The sequence continues at coordinate 51,786,213 of CM031917.1, forward strand.
GGTGGCGGTGTTAAAAAGGAAGAAGACCCATTTTTGGCTGCTTTGATGAAATGCAGAGCCAAGAACCCTAATAGTCCAGCTGGAAATTATGGTGAGAAGAAAGTTAAGACCATGTTCAGTTTCTCATGCAAGTATTCTTGTGGTGTTAGGGAGGACAGTATAATTAAAATGCCTCAGTCTCCTAAATAGAGAGATACCACGTTTGATGGCAACCAAACAGTGTTTTATTTGTCGTTTTTTCTTATTTCTCACATTACCTAAAGGGCCTACGGTGTGTCGTTTTTTTCTTCCCAAATGGAGAGAGAGATATAGCAGAAGAAATATGAAGGTGGTCTATTTGTGTAGTTTTCAATTACAATGTCTGGTGTTTCATTTTCTCGTTTTTTTGTCTTTCTTCTTCTTCGCATAAAGGCCTTAGGCACCCCTATCATTTGTTTATAAATCGATGTATGATCATGATGTGGGAATATTGTTACTCTCTCATTATCGAACTCAATAAGATTTTATTTCTTGTAACGTTCATTTACAAAAAGGTCAAGTTTCCTTTTGAGTTTTGACTTGCAAATTGTACTCAAATATGGCAATGATGGTACATGAAATATGTAGCCCAATTGTTCCCTATCTAAACTCGTCTATACCATTACTTGCATTAACATTTAAAGAAACAAATAAATCATCACGTTCAATGCTCTTTTTTTAAATTTTCATAACAATAATTTTCTTCTCGCGTGTATACCATGTATCTTTATAGCCCAACTTAGCTACATCAAATGTTAAAATGAATAGAGAGAATAAAAAGAAACCTAGAGACTTTATTGGTAACACTAGTAGTTGTGTGTCCCTTGGCGTGAGAAAAGAGAAGTTTTCAACTTTGGTTTTTAAATGTGACAGAAAAGTCTATGGTGCTTGTCTTTTGTACATGTAAATAAGCTAAATATGAATTCAGTCAAACATCATCCAAGTTTGTCTCGTGGCTCCTTCAACTTCATTTCCCCACCAAAAATTTCAATTCAATAATATAACGTAGTCAGCCAGGCCCACGATAACTCAGTAATCTTTCTTTTATCACTCATTCATTGTCTTTTACCTTCAATCATTCACTCATACCTATATAAAAATTAACACGCCGGACACCAATTTTTTTTTGAATTATTATATTTTAATTTTATGTTATCTGGTTTTTCCCATCTCTGTTTTAGAATCGTAAAAAGCCCCCTTCAAGATAATTTGAAATCGAAAGTCTATTGACTTTTTCTACCACTTATATTTAATTTTACAATAATCCCATCCGTAAAAAAATTATGGAAAAAATAATATAAATATATAGGCTATCTGGGACTAATTCAATTCTTCTTATTTTTTTACTTTTGGTTTCGTTTGTATTTACTTACTTTTCAAGATATAGTTTTCTTCCTATGTCATCAAACAAATATGTATTCTGTGGATTTATTGCTTTTTGTCAAGTGAAAGAGCAAACACATAACTTGTCCGCATCAACTAGTGACTGAAAAAAACCCCATTCTCAGATCCCCTTCACGTTTTATTTGCTTGGCCCTATTGAACTCTGCCGCCAAAAAAAGAAAAAAGAAAAAAAGAAAAACCCACAAAGCATATGTAGCTAGCTCACTATATATATATATACTCATTTTCTCCACAAATTTCATAACTATATAGAAAAAACCCAAGTATGAGCAGTCAAAGCAAGGTCCAATATTCCCTAGGCAAGGTGCCCTTCTCATGGGAAAACAAGCCTGGTGTCTCCAAAGCCACACAACCACCACACCCCTACAGAGAGCTGCCACCCCCACCTTGCCCTTGTGGTGAGGCTCCTCCTAAACTCTCTCTCCAAGATTTTCATCTGCCTCTGCCTCCCTGCACCTTTCAGCCCCTCTCAAGAAGCTCCTCCACAAAGGCTCTTAGAAAACATGAAGACCCTTTTCTAATGGCCTTCCAAGAGTGCACCAAGCCCCCCGAGGGGAAGGCAAAGGACAAGACGACGTCGTCCAATAAATATCGGTTTCGATCTGGACTGGGGAGTTGGTTTGGGTTTGGCTTGTCGTGTAAACGGTCGAGCAGTGTAAGGGATGATAGTTTGGTCAGGGTGTCTCGGGTTCCCTATCATAGAGACAGACCGCTTTAGACTTTGTTCATTTCCAATTAGTATGTGTATTTGGCCCTAGCTATGGCTAGGGATAACGATCTTCATGGTGATGATTTTTAAGAAAATTATGTTGCAATATTTGGTTTGGAATTTTATCATGTTTTCAACTTTCGTTTTTCTCCTTTCTTGAGTTTGGTCTATCGGAAAGTACTTAATTGAGCCAATATTATATAATCTCTTTTGTGTTCATGACAAGAGATATTGAGGGAAGGAAATAAATCGAACTCAGAACCTCAAATACTTTAATCACTTAGAGCTACAATGAGAACTTGCCGAAAACGAAGACAAACCATTAATTTGTGATAAAATTAGAGTGGATATTGTTTTTGTTTTTGTTTTTTTTAAGTTTGTGGAGAAATGAAATTCATTCATAGAATCAAATTAGCGTACATAGAACGACATGAAACATTGGCCTCATTAAAACCTTAATGAGGGACAAACTTTAGGGTAGGAAAGAGTACAACACGTTACACATGTCATAGACTAACAAGAGAGCCTGAAATAGTCACACAGGACCAATGGTAGAGCAAGATAAAATAAAACAATAAACGGACATATAGACCTTCGACGAGAACACTACAACATAATCTAGTTGTCAAAAGAGTCATGTTATGAAATCATAGTCCTTTGCACAGCCACAAGACAGTGAGAATATCCGACAAAGGACACAATAGGGTTTAGGGTTTAGGAAAGAAGAAGGAAAACAATACCATTTCCAAGAAGACAATACGCTAAGAAGAAAGAAAACAACCATTAAGCACACCATTTTCAGCCACCTCCAATAGCAATTGGCAATGAAAGAAGAGAAATCTATAAGGAATAACACAAAGAAGATACTAACCGCAAACATGCCAGAACATAAAATAAATAAAAAAGCCCCCAAGCACACCTTATCATCTCAAATCGGTTTTTTTAGCAAGATACGGAATGTATTGTCAAATATTCAATATGATTCCACAAGATCTAGTTTCGTTCTAGTAACGGATTCTAGCCAATTGAAAGGATCCTCTGATCAATCTAGAGATCATTTCGATTCCATTAGTAATGAGGATTCCGAATATCACACATTGATCAATCAAAGAGAGATTCAACAACTAAAAGAAAGATCGATTCTTTGACAAAAAACATAATATGAGAAAATATAGTCCTTGAGACAAGCAAAGAATCAAAGATTAGTTAAGGGTGGTTGCCTTGGCAACCATCAGATATGACCCACACACCGAGGAGAAAGAGAATGACAAAATCAACACCCAGGATCTAGAGAGACAACAATGAGGCCAGCACCCTAGAGTCGAAGAGAGGAGTGACGACATCAACTAAACGAGGAAGAAAAATGGCAGCGACTCGACATGGAAGAAAATTGTAACAACGACGGCAACTGAAAGTGGATGAAAACGAGTGTGGAAGGGGATGCCAGTTGAACTTTGAAAAACCTAAACCCTAATATTTGCCCCGAGCCCAATGAGAGTATGGTTATTATTAATGAATTTGTGGAATCCTCAACAAGGACTTTGGTTCATAATAAATAAACTTGATAATGAAAACACCAGCTCTTGATCCCCTTTTGAATTAGCGATTTGCTTTGTCCTATAATTGATTTTTTTTTTTTGAAGCCTCGTTAATATGGTAAAAATTGAATTTTATTTTCTGAAATAAGCTACAAAAGATATTTAGAACGAACATTTACACAAACTTTGGTAGGTAAAATTCAAATTGAAGTACCTTAAAGAAAATGGGGAAGTCATGACTATTTGCATGAAGAAATAAGGCGAAGTCATGACTAATTTGAGTGAAGAAATGAGTTAGATCAACTATTTACTCGTAATAATTTTATTTCTTATTTTCAAGTATTGTACCATGAATTTTAATGTGTAACTCGTATAATTTTTGAGTCATTACGAATGAATAAATATAGTGGAAGTTAGGAACTAAAATATCCATTTCAAATAAGTAAGCATCATACAAGCTTCATCTTAAATCGGATTTGAGAGGCGGATAACGCAGAAAAATAGCATGAAAGGGCCCTTGATGGGTCATCGGATCTTTCATATTTAGTATTTGCGGGATTTCGTTATAGTGCGTTTGGATGAGGAAATTTAAAAGTATAATTGAATACAACATTTACAGCCTGAAATTCAGAAAAGTATAAATTACACCAACAACAAAATAACATTCATTGTCCGTGTGACAGTAATGTGCTCGATGTCTAAATTAGGATTAAAATAAAATTATCAGTGTCATGTCTGAGAACTTAGTAGACAACTACCACAAAGTTCCTGATTGCTTGCATTACTTTTCTTCTGTTTGCACCTACGTGTGCAGCTCGTTTCACAGGGGATGTATGACAATCGTAATAACATGACCAGTGTGATAAAAATGACAATTTAGATGATGCAATAATTAGAAATTCACTCAGATGATAATTCTTTTGGCATCTGTAAAACCAGATGACTTTAACAATTAGTGTCAAAATCAGATATCAAAACAGGTTGCACGAACAAAAGTCATGACATTGGTATCCTTAAATGGGGTTGAAGGTAATTGAATTGAATGAAATACAATAAATATAGTACTTACAGAATCTGTGAAAGTAGTGCTTGAAGGTTGTTGACTGGACTGCTGTACTGGTGTAGGAACCGCCGCACCCCGATTACCAGAGGACACCCAAGGCTGTCCTGTCCTGTGGCAGATGCATGTGCTTGCACTTGAGACATTGGCTGAAACTGGGACGAAGAACTGACATTATTTTGTGGCTGGGCATATGAAGGTGGTGCGAACTGAAACAATTCAGGTGCATGTAAGTATATGAAAAAATCTGCTCAATAAAATCAAGGAAAACACATATACAGAGATAACATCGTGTGAGCTTACCATATATGATGAAGAATAAGGCATTCCGCCACCGGCTAAGCCAGGCATCTGATTATTAAAAGGTAGGGCAGATTGCTGAGACTGTAATGGGACAGATGTAATAGGCCTCGTCTGCATGTATTGCATAGGCAAAGCCTGTGACGAAGGTGTAGCATGACCAGGCTGACTTGGCCTGAGAGGATACGGTTGCATTGGTTGAGAAAATTGTAATTGCTGACTTTGACTAGCAGGCATCCCAACATTTGAAGAAGGAATACCTTGTCCCACAGGCTGAAACTGTTGGGAGGCTGATTGAATAAACTGTTGTCCTTGCTGTGTTGGAACCACTGGTCGATACTGCATCAAAGAGATTTGTACATACACCACTTATTAATATGAGACTAGTTGAAAACGAACACTCAAATGCACCTGTAATTACCCTGTGTTCCGCGGAATTTACACGCAGTCACAGTTAAAGCGTTTTTACTTGTGCATTGTGGTTCGTGTCGCTTTGAGCGGGTCGGATGTACCCACCCGCACCGTTTTTTTCTTTCTCTTCTTCATTATTATTGTTTTTTATTTAATAAAAGTCAGAATTTGTCTTACATAAATTTGGTTGCAAGATGCGCAAACGAATTCAGATATCCTTGATTGCCCATTATTGCTCATAATCCTTGACTTCACACATGGTTTTTTCTACCATGGTTACTTTTAAAAGGGGAATTGTTTTAAAGAAAATATCAAACTCTTGGAAATTCAGATTTGTATTTAGATTGCTGGTGTATACATTGGTTAATGGGATCAGAAAATATCAAATCGTCTGTCTGTCTTAAAGAAAATATCAATCATCTGTCTTAAAGAACATATGTTGCTGAGGAAGAGCTGGATTTAATAAGGACAAAATAGTAAAACCGTCAGTTAAAGTAGAAGATAGTAATTTAAAAAATTATAAAATGAGCAGCATACCGTTTCGTATAATGAAACATAAAAAATAAAAAATAAAAAAATAACATGACAGCATTCCTTTCCTTAGTAGAAGAAGGATACTTTTGAGAATTGCAAACATACGACGCGTCACCCTTGCCAGAAACAATTACAAGAAGTTCCCAACCAACATCCTTGTTTGAGTTCCATCTCTGTAAGACTACTGTCTCGTCGATCTCCTTAGGTTTTGTCGTCTTTTTATTTTTTCTGCTTATTGTTAAGAAGATTCGGATAGGGTTTTATTTATTCTTTTTATTTTGATTTGCTATTTTTCTCCGTTGCTTTTTGGTTCGTAATATGTTTGACTCGAAAAGAATTTGGATTCCAATATGTTTGATGTTTTTGTATTTGATTATTATTTTTCAATATCGTATATATAGGAACAAAATTGAAATATTTATTCAGCCCAGTTCAGAAAATCACTGCACAAAACATAGATAGATCTCGACTCTCCGACCTGTTTCTCATACTCTGGCTCTCCTGTGTCACCAATAAATGGATGAGATACCAGAATCTTTAGAGGTATGGAAGTTTGAATTTACCCTGCTTTGCTTCTACTTTCTCCGTGCTATGTCTATCAATGGCTATATACTCTGCTATTCCAGTCTAATTATTGAGAGTAGAATTTTATTTTTCTTTTTCTATATGTTTTATTTTTTGCATCTACCAGGCTAACAGGGACAGGATCAGTGAATTACCAGATTGTATTGGTTCCTATATTATGTCTAAGTTAACAATCAAAGATTTGGTTACAACCAGCGTATTGTCAAAAAGATGGCTAAGGATGTTGAAATTAAGGAGAAATCTTGTTTTTGATATTCCCAACATGTTCAATATTGATCTTGCACCTCTGTGGGAAGGTGCTGGGCTGGATATGGACCATGAATTCCTTGATCAGGTTACTGATGAATATGTGAGACGAGTTGACCAATTCGTGCAGACCTTCCCAGGGCCAAAGATAGATTCTTTCAGGCTGACTCACTATATTGATGTTCACAAGTATGTTTCTTTTGTTGATAAATGGGTTGCTCGTGCAATTGCAATGGGAGTTGAAGAGATTGCTATGCTCTCGTACCCATCATTTACTACATTTTATGTGCCCAAGATGAAGCGGCCCTACAGCTTTCCCTTTCAGCTTTTACCAGTGTGTAACAAAAAATATTTGAAGCATTTGTATCTGGATAGTTGTATTCTTATGCCATCTTCTCAATTTTTCGCTGCATTCTACTATTTGATAACCCTTCGACTGGAAGCTACATTGGTTGGTGAGGATTTTATGATTTCTTTGCTATCCAATTCTCCATTCCTTCAAGTCTTGCGCTTGAAAAGCTGCAAATTGCCATCTGCTTTAGAGATTGTTGGCCCATCCTTTCACCACCTGGAGGTGATTGACTGTCGTTACAAAGGGAATGTTACAATTTCTGCCCCGAAACTCACTGTTTTTGAACATCGCAACCTGTTGGAGTCGGAGAATATCTTACCCCTTAATGCTCCTCAATTGAGAAAGATATTCTTCCACGCATGGGAAGAGAGGATGATACCTCCTTCAATTTCGCACTTCACTGGTTTTGCTCAGCTTGAATATCTCAACCTGCGCATGACTTCTGGAGAAGTAAGCATATAAGAAATTATTTTTTAACTATAGATATAGAATGTAATTAACCTCAACTTATGATATCATACATCTTTCTTATAATGTGTGTGTCTGAATTTGCAGATGCCAAGATTGCCGAGAAACATAGCGCCACTTAGGAATCTAAAGCAATTGGAGTTGTCTGTAGATGAACGTGCTGCTCTAGGGTGCTCAAATATTTTGTGGGTTGTTCTCTTTTTGAAGGCTTCTCCTCTTCTGCAGAAGCTTACATATAGGGTGAGTCTGCATATTTAAGCATAAATCTTTGGGTCTAACTACCCAATTATTAGTCTGACAATATTAACAGCACACTCACTGTTTACAATGAAAATCACAACTCCCTTGATCACTTGTTGTCTCAGAGGACATTATTGTTATGTTGCATGGTCTTTCGACTCCATTATGCATGGGTTTTTCCTTTATCTTTTAATTATTAACTCAATATCTACTTGAAATTGATCTTCGTTGAGAGTGTTATCTCACATCCAAAATGGAAGCATTGCATGAGTAACTTAAAGGATTTTAGGCCTCCCTACCCATTGGTAATTTATTTTCATTGGTTTGGATTGTGAGACTGATTGTCAATCAGTTAATTGTTAACTCAAAATCTATAACTGAAACTAACCTTTGATTTGATTTGATTGTAAAACTGGTTGTAAATCATTCTTCCTGCTTATTGCAGCGTCCAGAATCACCTCCTGGCTTCTCTGAAAATGAAAGAAGTGAGAGATGGCAACCGGAGGAGTTCACCCATAGTCAACTTAAAGAAGTTGAAATAGCTGGATGTGTAGGTAATTGGTTCGAAGTTGAGCTTGCTATTTGCATGCTGCAAAATGTGCAGGGTCTTGAGCAAATGGTCTTGAACCCCTCCCAGAGGTACTATTACGGAGGTGGAAGTTGGATTGATGATGAACAAAGCACGTGTCTCGGTGCACCTCGTTATTGGGCAGAGAGGGGCCGGGAAATAGTTGTTGAAAAGCTTCGAGACAAAGTTCCTGGTAGTGTAAAACTCGTATTGTTATGACCACCTATTTCGACTTCTACTAGGTTTGTTGGTTGGTCCTATGGGATGGGGCATGCTTAGTGAAGCACAAGTTGGGTGTTTGAGTTCAGACAACTGCTTAAGTCAGTTTGTTCAGATTCTCTTAAGGTTATTGAAGCTTAATTTTTATTACAACTTTGTATTATGGAGTTTGAATTAAGCTAATTTATGGAATCATTGTTACAACAGCTTTTATTTATGTTGCCTTTTTTCTATAAGCATGTATGCATGCAACACTGAAGAAAGAATGGATCATGTCTGCTAATTTATGATATTAGGGCACAAAACAAAACACAGATAAATCTGGACCCTTCATCCTGTTTATCATATTCCGGCAGTTCACCTGTATCTCTCAATAAATGGATGCGAAACAAGAATCTTTAAAGGTATGGAAGATTGCATTTAGCCTGCTATATATGGATATGTATGTACGTACTCTGCTATTCCATTCTTGTTACTGGGAGTATAATTTACTTCTCTTTTAATGTCTTAAATGTTTAAGAATTTTAATCTAGTTAATTATTTTTCTTGTACAAATTCATTTGTAACAAATTTACTTTTTTGTTGTTGCCATCTACCAGGCTAAAAGGGACATGATCAATGTCTTACCTAATGATTGTATTGAATCCTACATTCTGTCTAAATTAACAATCAAAGATTTGGTTACGACCGGGCGTACTGTAAAAAACATGGCTAAGGATATGGAAATTAAGGAGAAATCTCATTTTATTTATTTATAACAATTGTATTAATTTTGCAAACACATACAACTGCCTGTTTACTTTGCTTTTGGAGCGGCCAAAAACGCTTCTAAATGGGTGAAAGCGCTTCTGTCTTTTACCGATTTCCTATAATTACCCTATGTTCCGGGGAATTTACACGCAGTCACAATTAAGCGTTTTTACTTGTGCATTGTGGTTCGGGTCGCTTTGAGTGGGTCGGATGTACCCACCCGCACCGTTTTTTTCTTTCTCTTCTTCATTATTATTATTTTTTCTTTAATAAAAGTCAGAAGTTGTCTTACATAAATTTGGTTGCAAGATGCGCAAACGAATTCAGATATCCTAAAACAATCGATTAAGAAAATCTATATATACCTTCTCTGGGCGGCTTTGGCCTACTCTTTCTTCTTCTTTTCTCTGAGCATTGTTGCCTCTCTCTCTCTCTCTCTCTCTCTCTTCTGAATTTGCGACTTTTGCTCAGCCTTGCCAAAGAGACTCTACTGCTCAAGGTCTTGCCTCTTTCTGAAACCTTGCTTCAAGAACCACCCAATGTCGACCAGGTATTGTGCCTGTACCCTTTTCTTTGATTTTCGAACTGTATTCTCAAGCTGTGTGAATCCTTTTATTTAGGTCACTGTTCATTCCCATGTAACTGATACGTAGAAAGAATCTAACTTTCTTTTCCAAACTATGATACAGAAGTATATGCATGCTTTTGCATTCTTTAAAGTTTGTGTGAATCCCTATAGGTACAAAGAATCGAACTTTCTTTCCAAAACTATGGTACAGAAATATTGCATGCTTATATGTACAAAGAATCAACTTTCTTTTCCAAACCATGATACAGAAATATTGCATGCTTTTGCATTCTTTAAGAATTATTTAGTGTGAAATAGTCCTAGTTACTAGTGAGAGTGAACCCCTTTACTGATATGCCATTTAGTAATATATGCCACTGTTCATTCCCCTGTAACTTATTTGTACAAAGAATCGAACTTTCTTTTCCAAACTATGATATAGAAGTATATGCATGCTTTTGCATTCCATAAAAATTATTGGAAGTTAGTGTGAACTAATATATCATTTTTGTAAACAGGTCACTATTAATTCATTACGAACTCACCTTAAAGGTGAGGCAGAATAAAATAGTCCTAGTTACTAGTGAGAGTGTTTCAGCTGCAGCAATTGCACAGCATCTTGCTGCGGAGGGTATTTTCTGTAGCAAGGTCTGTAACATTTGTCAAGGCTACTTTGGGAATAGGGTGGGCTGTGATGATGGCGTCGACTATATGACGGATAATAGGATGTTGTTCGACATGAGGGTTTCAGGGTTTAACCTCTATTCAGTCATAGTTATGGATGCAAGTCAGCATCAGCGCACAATGCTGAGAGTAATTACCTTTGCATTACTGAAGCAGCTGGTGCAGCCTGATGGCTCACGATTGGTTATCAAGTGTGCCAATGGGGATGCAGATGAAGTTTCATCTTATCTCAAGGATTTCAAGGGCAGAAATATCTGCAGGATCACGGGGGAAATTTCTTATGAGGTAGAGATAATCTACCTAAAGAAGAGACACAATTACATTAGCGCTGCATCAGACATGGTTCTGAAAATCCACCTAGCAGAAGATGAAGGCGACATCCTCCTCTTTTTGGCTGGGGAGGATGACATTGATGTAGCATTTCATTCTATCTCCAAGAGGGTTGAAGTTTCTAGTGATGATACACGACAGTTAACCATATCCCGAATTTACAATGGCTGCCTTCCCCCGGAGATGCAGTCTCTTGGATTTGATACTGGGGGTAGGAGGGTAGTTTTGGCTACCGATTCTTCACTAGCTTCCATTACAATCCCATCAGTGGTCTACGTGATTGACCCTGGGGTTGTAGGGAAAACCCAATACAATCCGGTTCAGGGTCTGGAAGTAGTAGGAATTGAAACCATTTCGAAGAGAATGGCAGAGAATCGCTGTAGGAGAGCCGGACTTAAAGGTCCTGGAAAATGCTTCCGCCTCTATGAGTCTGTACACCACAATGCAATGCTCCCTAGTGCTGTTCCACATATCAAGAGAAGCAACCCAGTGTACACTTTACTTACATTGAAAGTTGTGGGGATTGATCCCTTGGCTGATTTTATTGATGCTCCCCCACACCAGGCAGTTATGTCTTCAGTGGAACTGCTCAAGGATCTAGGAGCGTTGGATGAGGAGGAGCAGCTGACCGATTTGGGCAGAAAAATGGCGAAGTTTCCTCTGGATCCACCCTTGTCAAGGATGTTAATTTCAAGCGTGGAGAATGGTTGCAGTGATGAGATGGTGACCATCATTGCATTGATCAAGACAGGAGATTTATGGCGGATAGGAGGAGAACAAGGAGAGGCGGATCATTTCTTGCACAGAGGGGGAGGCCTTGAGACGTTGATGGTAGTCTGTAAAGCTTGGGAAGCTTGGAAGTTATCAGCACAATGGTGTTCAGAGAATTTTGTTTCGCCACAAGCTTTCAGGAGAGCTCAAGATTTGAGAAAGCATATCATCAACATCATGGAGGAGTATGTGCTTGTATTTTATCTCGTCGTGTATGTTGTGTTTTTCTGTTCTTTTTTCTTTTGGTTATTTTCTGATTTCACTTGTGCATTTTCAGGTGTCGGCTTCTAGTGATCAGTGGAGGAAATGGTTTTACAAAGATTGGCAGGGCAATAACGGCTGGCTTCTGGATCCCGGGGTATCTAGCTTTGATTGATGAGGAGAATTGATGAGGAGAAGATACCAACAATTCATGGAACTCCTGATGTGGATTTGATATCACTGTGTTATAACTTGGTCATGGGCTTGCAAAGGATATAGGTTATACTGATAAACCAGCCAGATATTTAAAGAAGTTCAAAATTGAGATTTAAGTCGTTGAAACAGATTTGTATCTGATATGTTGTTATTGTGCAGCTAGGTTTTGTGGTTTTCTTTTAAATGTTTGTTACTAAGCTTGAGAATAGGAATTGTTTGTAAATTCAAACTCTTGGAAATTCAAACTCATGGAATTGTTTGTCGTTATCCTTTTGGTCGACTTAATTTGTTGATTGTCAATCTTGTCTCGTTTGATATGATTTCATGTTTCTTCTAGTGCTGATGGAAAGTAGGAGATCTTTTGTTGTTGGACGAGTAGCAATTACTGAAGGCAGAGGAGAGCTAAATTTGAGTTCAGGAAGGTTGCACATTGATGCAGTTTTGAGTGTTTAAATCTAGAGTTTGTGTTTTGTTTATTAGCAATAATCTGGTATGAGTCCTTAATGTGTTATGATTACTTGGTACTCTTGGATTAAAAAAACATGATACTTTTAAAAGCGCTTTTTGGCAAAAAGCTCAATAAAATATCAAAAGCAATTTTATCGGCATAAACAGTCAAACAAGCAGGGGGTTGCAATCATTTTCATAGGCAGAAGAAGAAGCCTTTTGCAAATATTGTGCATATTTAGATTGTTGGTGTATACATTGGTTAATGGGATCAGAAAATATCAAATCGTCTGTCTGTCTTAAAGAAAATATCAATCATCTGTCTTAAAGAACATATGTTGCAGAGGAAGAGCTGGATTTAATAAGGACAAAATAGTAAAACCGTCAGTTAAAATAGAAGATAGTAATTTAAAAAATAATAAAATGAGCAGCATACCGTTTCGTATATAAAACATAAAAAATAAATAACATGACAGCATTCCTTTCCTTAGTAGAAGAAGGATACTTCTGAGAATTCCAAACATACGACGCGTTACCCTTGCCAGAAACAAGTACAAGAAGTTCCCAACCAACATCCTTGTTTGAGTTCCATCTCTGTAAGACTACTGTCTCTTCGATCTCCTTAGGTTTTGTCGTCTTTTTCTTTTTTCTGCTTGTTGTTAAGAAGATTCAGATAGGGTTTTATTTATTATTTTTATTTTGATTTGCTATTTTTCTCCGTTGCTTTTTGGTTCGTAATATGTTTGACTCGAAAAGAATTTGGATTCCATATGTTTGATGTTTTTGTATTTGATTATTATTTTTCAATATCGTATATATAGGAACAAAATTGAAATATTTATTCAGCCCAATTCAGAAAATCACTGCACAAAACAGAGATAGATCTCGACTCTCCAACCTGTTTCTCATACTCTGGCTCTCCTGTGTCACCAATAAATGGATGAGATACCAGAATCTTTAGAGGTATGGAAGTTTGAATTTACCCTGCTTTGCTTCTGCTTTCTCCGTGCTATGTCTATCAATGGCTATATACTCTGTTATTCAATTCTAATTATTGAGAGTAGAATTTTCTTTTTCTTTTTATATATATATTTTATTTTTTGCATCTACCAGGCTAACAGGGACAGGATCAGTGAATTACCTGATTGTATTGGTTCCTATATTATGTCTAAGTTAACAATCAAAGATTTGGTTACAACCAGCGTACTGTCAAAAAGATGGCTAAGGATGTGGAAATTAAGGAGAAATCTTGTTTTTGACATTCCCAACATGTTCAATATTGATCTTCCACCTTTGTGGGAAGGTGCTGGGCTGGATATCGACCATGAATTCCTTGATCAGGTTACTGATGAATATGTGAGACGAGTTGACCAATTCGTGCAGACCTTCCCAGGGCCAAAGATAGATTCTTTCAGGCTGACCCACTATATTGATGTTCACAAGTATGTTTCTTTTGTTGACAAATGGGTTGCTCGTGCAATTGCAATGGGAGTTGAAGAGATTGCTATGCTCTCGTACCCATCATTTACTACATATTATGCGCCCAGGATGAAGCGGCCCTACAGCTTTCCCTTTCAGCTTTTACCAGTGTGTAACAAAAAATATTTGAAGCATTTGTATCTGGATAGTTGTATTCTTATGCCATCTTCTCAATTTTTCGCTGCATTCTACTATTTGATAACCCTTCGACTGGAAGCTACATGGGTTGGTGAGGATTTTATGATTTCTTTGCTATCCAATTCTCCATTCCTTCAAGTCTTGCGCTTGAAAAGCTGCACATTGCCATCTGATTTAGAGATTGTTGGCCCATCCCTTCACCACCTGGAGGTGATTGACTGTCGTTACAAAGGGAATGTTATGATTTCTGCCCCGAAACTCACTGTTTTTGAACATCGCAACCTGTTGGAGTTGGAGAATATCTTACCCCTTAATGCTCCTCAATTGAGAAAGATATTCTTCCACGCATGGGAAGAGAGGATGATACCTCCTTCAATTTTGCACTTCACTGGTTTTGCTCAGCTTGAATATCTCAACCTGCGCATGACTTCTGGAGAAGTAAGCTATATAAGAAATTATTTTTTAACTATAGATATAGAATGTAATTAACCTCAACTTATGATATCATACATCTTTCTTATAATGTGTGTGTCTGAATTTGCAGATGCCAAGATTGCCGAGAAACATAGCGCCACTTAGGAATCTTAAGCAATTGGAGTTGTCTGTAGATGAACGTGCTGCTCTAGGGTGCTCAAATATTTTGTGGGTTGTTCTCTTTTTGAAGGCTTCTCCTCTTCTGCAGAAGCTTACATATAGGGTGAGTCTGCATATTTAAGCATAAATCTTTGGGTCTAACTACCCAATTATTAGTCTGACAATATTAACAGCACACTCACTGTTTACAATGAAAATCACAACTCCCTTGATCACTTGCTGTCTCAGAGGACATTATTGTTATGTTGCATGGTCTTTCGACTCCATTATGCATGGGTTTTTCCTTTATCTTTTAATTATTAACTCAATATCTACTTAACATTGATCTTCGTTGAGAGTGTTATCTCACATCCAAAATGGAAGCATTGCATGAGTAACTTAAAGGATTTTAGGCCTCCCTACCCATTGGTAATTTATTTTCATTGGTTTGGATTGTGAAACTGATTGTCAATCAGTTAATTGTTAACTCAAAATCTATAACTGAAACTAACCTTTGATTTGATTTGATTGTAAAACTGGTTGTAAATCATTCTTCCTGCTTATTGCAGCGTCCAGAATCACCTCCTGGCTTCTCTGAAAATGAAAAAAGTGAGAGATGGCAATCGGAGGAGTTCACCCATAGTCAACTTAAAGAAGTTGAAATAGCTGGATGTGTAGGTAATTGGTTCGAAGTTGAGCTTGCTATTTGCATGCTGCAAAATGTGCAGGGTCTTGAGCAAATGGTCTTGAACCCCTCCCAGAGGTACTATTACGGAGGTGGAAGTTGGATTGATGATGAACAAAGCACGTGTCTCGGTGCACCTCGTTATTGGGCAGAGAGGGGCCGGGAAATAGTTGTTGAAAAGCTTCGAGACAAAGTTCCTGGTAGTGTAAAACTCGTATTGTTATGACCACCTATTTCGACTTCTACTAGGTTTGTTGGTTGGTCCTATGGGATGGGGCATGCTTAGTGAAGCACAAGTTGGGTGTTTGAGTTCAGACAACTGCTTAAGTTAGTTTGTTCAGATTCTCGTAAGGTTATTGAAGCTTAATTTTTATTACAACTTTGTATTATGGAGTTTGAATTAAGCTAATTTATGGAATCATTGTTACAGCAGCTTTTATTTCTGTTGCCTTTTTTCTATAAGCATGTATGCATCAACACTGAAGCAAGAATGGATCATGTCTGCTAATTTATGATATTAGGGCACAAAACAAAACACAGATAAATCTGGACCCTTCATCCTGTTTATCATATTCCGGCGGCTCACCTGTATCTCTCAATAAATGGATGCGAAACAAGAATCTTTAAAGGTATGGAAGATTGCATTTAGCCTGCTATATATGGATATGTATGTACGTACTCTGCTATTCCATTCTTGTTACTGGGAGTATAATTTACTTCTCTTTTAATGTCTTAAATGATTAAGAATGCTAATCTAGTTAATTATTTTTCTTGTACAAATTCATTTGTAACAAATTTACTTTTTTGTTGTTGCCATCTACCAGGCTAAAAGGGACATGATCAATGTCTTACCTAATGATTGTATTGAATCCTACATTCTGTCTAAATTAACAATCAAAGATTTGGTTACGACCAGCGTACTGTAAAAAACATGGCTAAGGATATGGAAATTAAGGAGAAATCTCATTTATTTATTTATAACAATTGTATTAATTTTGCAAACACATACAACTGCCTGTTTACTGAGGGCTCTTTTGGAGCAGCCAAAAACGCTTCTAAACGGGTGAAAGCGTTTCTGTCTTTTAAAAATGGTGTTTGGCAAAAATTGCAAAAACGCTTTGGGTGAGATTCAAAAGCACTTGGAGTGGTTTTGGAAGAAGCACATTTCAAGTGCTTCTTCTTAAAAGCGCTGCAGAACAAAAAACACGGGAAACACTTGGCTCCCTTTAATGAAGCTTTTAAAATGCCAAAATACCCATATTTATTTTTTAAAATGCCAAAATACCCTCCCTTTTTTTTCCCCTCTCTCTCTCCTATTAAAACCAAAACGCTATCCTTTCTTTCTTGGGTGAGATCCTGTGAATTTTTATTTTCTCCATTTATTATAATATTTTGGGATTTTTAAAATTATTTTAAAGTACTTTTAAAAACACTTTTACTGTGCTAGCCAAATACTCAACAGAATATCAAAAATGCACTTATGTAATGTAAAAACACTTTTAAATATGACATCCAAACAACAAACTACTTCTTTATAGAAGCGGTTATGTCAAAAGCGTCATTGGCATAAGCGCTACTAGCATAAGCACTTTGGGAAGAATCACTCCCAAACAAGCAAATTTCTAAATTCTTTTTTTATCCAAATACGGGAATTGGTTCATGTTAATTTACAAATTCTGATTTTTATTAAAGGAAAAAAAATAATGAAGAATAGAAAGAAAAAAACGGTGCGGGTGGGTACATCCGACCCGCTCAAAGCGACCCGAACCACAATGCACAAGTAAAAACCCTTTAACTGTGACTGCGTGTAAATTCCGCGGAACACAGGGTAATTATAGGAAATCGGTAAACGTCAGTACAAGTGTCTCTGATTTCTTGAGCACTCTTTCTCTGTGAACAAATCCCTCAAATTTCTTAAACCCTAGCACCTGGGTGGAGACGCAGTCAGCGAGATCATCTAGCTCTACCGTTCGTCAGCAAGAACAAGTTCTCGCACCACTGATTGCCTACTCCTTTTCCCGCCTGTAAGTGCTTCTTCTCGTCCGTCCTCTCAAAACTCAGAACGGCTGCTCATCCCTTTCTTCTTTGTCTTCTTCTTTCTTTCCTCAACATTTGCACTAGGTTTCAAGTGCAGAGTCCAATTATATTAAATTACAGGCTTATTATTATTTATATACAAATGGTCCGTGGTCGAATTCATTTTAGTAATTGCGGATGGGAAGTCAAAATAGAAGCAGTGCATAGATGAGTTTAGGTGCATTTGAGTGTTCGTTTTCAACTAGTCTCATATTGGAATCAATTCTTTACCTGGTTTGGTGCACTTGCAGTCACAGTTTCCTGCTTTTGGGTCTCCAACTAGCGTTAGCTTGTTGATTTTATTGAAAATATTTGTTTGTTGATTTTTGCAGGTTGCCTAATTGCATATGCGCTGAAATGGCTAATAACCCTCAGTCCTCAGCTGCGCAGGTACCTAACTTCTAACCTCATCATTGCTAAGCAGTCATTATGAGTTTGTTTTTGTCCCGTAATGCAATTCACTTTTGATTATGGTTTATGATTTAGATAGTGGAATTACATGTACATGTTGTCTTTCTAGGGGTCATATAAACTTCATATTCTGTCAGTACTTACTTTAACCATTCTAAGTGTATGAACAAATGTGGTTAAGTAATATTTTTTTTATGTAATTCCTTCCTTATAGGAATACACTATTTACTTACTTTTAATTTTGGTCTTTTTTCTTTAATCTCTCCCTCCCTTTATCGGTCAGCCATTTCGGCCTCCTCCAGTTGCTTCCTTGGGTCCTCAAAGTTTTGGTTCATCCCCATCTCTTCAAGTAATTTCTTCTCCTGCCTATCTTCGGTGACTTTTGTCATATCTACTTTCTGGTCGATTATTAATAAGTGGTGTATGTACAAATCTCTTTGATGCAGTATCGACCAGTGGTTCCAACACAGCAAGGACAACAGTTTATTCAATCAGCCTCCCAACAGTTTCAGCCTGTGGGACAAGGTATTCCTTCTTCAAATGTTGGGATGCCTGCTAGTCAAAGTCAGCAATTACAATTTTCTCAACCAATGCAACCGTATCCTCTCAGGCCAAGTCAGCCTGGTCATGCTACACCTTCGTCACAGGCTTTGCCTATGCAATACATGCAGACGAGGCCTATTACATCTGTCCCATCACAGTCTCAGCAACCTGCCCTACCTTTTAATAATCAGATGCCAGGCTTAGCTGGTGGCGGAATGCCTTATTCTTCATCATATATGGTAAGCTCACACGATGTTATCTCTGTATATGTGTTTTCCTTGATTTTATTGAGCAGATTTTTACATATACTTACATGCACCTGAATTGTTTCAGTTCGCACCACCTTCATATGCCCAGCCACAAAATAATGTCAGTTCTTCGTCCCAGTTTCAACCAATGTCTCAAGTGCAAGCACATGTATCTGCCACAGGACAGCCTTGGGTGTCCTCTGGAAATCAGGGTGCAGCAGTTCCTACACCAGTACAGCAGTCCGGTCAACAACCTTCAAGCGCTACTTTCACAGATTCTGTAAGTACTTTATTTATTGTATTTCATTCAATTCAATTACCTTCAACCCCATTAAAGGATACCAATGTCATGACTTTTGTTCATGCAACTTGTTTTGATATCTGATTTTGACACTAATTGTTAAAGTCATCTGGTTTTACAGATGCCAAAAGAACTATCATCTGAGTGAATTTCTAATTATTGCATCATCTAAATTGTCATTTTTATCACACTGGTCATGCTATTACGATTGTCATACATCCCCTATGAAACAAGATGCACACTTAGGTGCAAACAGAAGACTTGAAAAGCAATGCAAGCAATCAGGAACTGGTAGTTGTTTACTAAGTTCTCAGACATGACACTGATAATTTTATTTTAATCCTGATTTAGACATCGAGCACATTACTGTCACATGGAAAATGATTTTTTTTGTTGTTGGTGTAATTTATACTTTTCTAAATTACAGGCTGTAAATGTTCCTAGCCAAACACAGCAGTCTTCTTCTGATTGGCAAGAGCATACGTCGGGTGATGGAAGAAGGTAATTCATGATTTCTCTGCAGCTCATGTTTTCTATACTTTTCTCCTCAAAGTTGATGAAATTTTCAATTTATACTGGTAAAATATAAATATTTTAGGCCGCTAATGGTCCTTTATGTATTAATTTTTCAATATGAAACAGTGTGGTTCATTATTTTGAGAGTTACTTTCTGATTTTCTTTTAGTTTTTCTGAAGTCCTTCCTGACCTTGTGTGTTTTTTGTTTCTGTTTACTGATGGATTCATTTTTTCAGATATTATTTCAACAGAAGAACAAAACAATCTAGTTGGGAGAAGCCTTTAGAATTGATGACACCGATGGAGGTGAGTCATATTGCTGACTGGTTACCAGTAGCTAGAACTTTTATATTTCATCTCCAATTACCTGTTGAACTGGCCCTTGAAATGTTTTTTTTTTGAATTTTCACTATAAATTTTGTTGCCATTTGTGGATGTTTGACAATTTTAGGTTGTAGCCATGCTTAAATTGATTGAAATTGTTTATGCGAATTATCCTTTTATTTGCATGTGCTTCAACTGGTTTGTAGATGTCATGGCAAGTCTGGAGAAATTTTACGACTGCTCTGTAAGCTCACTTTGAAGACGGGGTTTCAGTTTCACAAGGCAGGCAATAATTGTTATTTACATCTTATTTATCTTGTAGTTGGATGTGGTTAATGCATGCCAAGCAATAATTGTTGCCTTCCCTCATCTCATCCATCCTCCTTGCTGGAGTTTTAAGATGGGCATGGTTTTGCCTACTTATTGAGGCAATTTAGGACTTCTGTGGGTTGTTTTAGTTTTAGTATCTTATTAGGAAAATATTATTCATTTATATATGATTTAAAGCACACCCAGCCGTCTCATAGATTGACATGTACATACACTCACGTGCACACACACACACACACAGACACAGATGTGCACCCAAACTCCCATCTTGATGCTGCTTGGCTATTTAATAACTTTTTTTTAATATAAATTTTAAGTTAGTACGAGGATAACCATACATGATCTTTTTTTAAATAATTTTCTTGAAAAGTTCTCTCTGCACGTGCTTGTTCGTTTTTATATGACATTTTTGCTGTCTATGGTTTATAAAGGCTTTTTCAGCAGGAACTCTTGTGCTACTTTCAGAGGTATGAAATGTCATGTCACTGGGATTGGGGGTTCCCACTTTAACAATTATTGGGTCTTTGAATATTATTTGTATGTGTCCTAGTTTTATCTGTCATGGTTTCATTAAATGCGAAGGTCTAACAGTATGTTTAATTCGACTAGCATAAAATGGAAGGATTTCAAGGATATTTAGAACTTCTTGTGGGTACTGTTATTTCTGTTCTGCTGGTGTTAATAAGTTATTTGGAGTTCTCTCCCTGTTGCTTTGCCACAGAAGGCAAGGAACCAGAGTCCTATAGAAGTCTACACATATGTGGAATTCGACTGGGATTATTCTTCACTCGTCTTTTTCATTTTTCACCTGTTATAAGGATTCTGTTCAATCTTCATCTTTTTTATTTCTGGTACACCTGTTGGGTGTGTAATTGACCTCAGCAGGGCAGACATCTTCATTTATAGACATGTATGGATCTCAGGTTGATGGCGTGTTTATTTCTCATTGTCTGTCCTTTAAATTTCCTTCTAATTTCTGTTATCATCTGATCAAGGTTGTGTTTTCTTTTGTGCCCCATTGCTATTTGTTTAAAAATCTATTTTCTAGTCGGGATTCTACCGTAGAAACTCGTGTACTGTTATCTTTTTCTAGTGAACTTCGTATCTATGACTGATTATGCTCATAATTATAAACTTATAACCATGACCTTTAGTATTCTTTCTCAAATGACTTTATTGAGACTATTTTCACTTAATAATTTTTGTCACTGTGATAGAGAGCCGATGCATCAACTGTTTGGAAGGAATATACTTCTTCAGATGGGAAAAAGTGCGTCATATCCTTATATTTCTATTTGCTTTTCTAGTTACTGCTTTTGTTTTCTCAATATGATTTGTTCGTAAAATTGTTGCGGCCTCTTGTTGTTAACTATTAATTTGTGGGTGGCTGTTGCAGGTATTATTACAACAAAGTTACAAGGGAATCTAAGTGGACAATTCCAGAGGAGTTAAAGGTTTCTTACCATTTCCTGTTAGTTTTCTTTGTCTTCAGCCTTCTTTTTTATATTATAAATTACTAATGTTCTCACTCTGAACTATGTGCTTCCAGTTGGCTCGTGAACAGGCTCAAAGAGAATTTGCCCAGGGAACACATTCAGAGATGAATTTGACTTCTCATGCCCCTCCTGCTGTTGCTTCAGCTGAAACACCTATGGGATCTAGTTCAGTTGGCCCCAGCACTTCTTCAGCCCTACCTGGGATGGTATCGAGCCCAGTTGCAGTTATACCCGTGTCTTCCTTTTCTAATCCTTCCCCCATTGCGCCTACTGGATCATCAGTTGCTTCTGGTGCACAGTCTTCCATAACAGGTAGCGCTGGCATTCAGCCTCCTGTGGTGACTGTCACTCCACTGGCTGCTTCTGTTTCAGGGAGTACTGGAGTTCCTCCTACTTTGGTCAACACCAATACAAAATCAGTGTATGAATTTTTTTTTTTCGGTGCTTTATTTTCTGCATCCTGTTAATATTTTTATGATTCACATTATGTGTTCTAGTTCAAATTGGTTTTATATGTTCTGAAAAATTACAGGAGTACTTATGAAAATGTAACATCTCAAGAAATTGGAAGTGCAGATGATGGAGCTTTTACTCAAGATATCGAGGTAAGGTTTGATTCTTAATGGCTATTGCAAATGTCCTAAACTGAGCCGGAAGTTTCCAGTCAAGTCCTACAAAATTATGGTTGCACAATATTAGATAAAAGTACATTTTATTCACCTTTTCTTGACAGCATGTTGAAATATAAGACTGATTTCACAGCAGTTCTTTTTAAAAGAAAGGTTTAATTTTAGCTAGTCCCTATTGCAAAAGGCACCTACCTGTGAGGAACACAGTTACCCGAGACAATTTTGCAGAATGCTTCATTTTCTTTTTCTGAGATTTCTCTCTTGCAGGAAGCAAAAAGAGGAATGGCAGTTGCTGGAAAAGTCAATGTGATTCCTTCAGAGGAGAAAACAGTTGATGAAGAACCATTGGTGTATGCCAATAAGCAGGTACACATATTAGATTTTATGTCTTTGTCCAATTTTTCATTGTTGTGCCTGTTCAAAGAAAAAAAAAAAAGTGTGTATAATTATGTTCTCTTTTAGGAGGCAAAAAATGCATTTAAAGCACTTCTGGAATCTGCAAATGTTCACTCCGATTGGACTTGGGAGCAGGTAGCTTGGCTATTCCATTCTTATTATCACCTTCTTTTGTTGTTGAAGAGTCTTCTAACAGTTTTTGAAATTTTATATCAGACAATGAGAGAGATCATTAATGACAAAAGATATGGTGCTTTAAAAACTCTAGGTGAGAGGAAGCAAGCATTTAATGAGGTAATCTTATTAATGATTTCTTAACTGCTTTAGAGTGTTTGTCGTTCTTTTGTTTATTTGCACGTATTCAAGACTCTCCCCATGATTAATATTCATGATTTTTATCAAGAATATTTCGCAGCATTTTCTGACCTAAAACTAATGAGATTTTTTAATTTAGTACTTGGGTCAAAGGAAAAAACTGGAGAATGAAGAGAGGCGCATGAGGCAGAAAAAAGCTCGGGAAGAATTTTCAAAAATGTTGGAAGTATGTTGCTTTCTAGTCATAATTGGTTACTGCATTTTTCTTTAATAATTTTATAATACATCATGCCTTGATCTTAACAAAAAAGTTTGTATTTTGATATTTTTCTGAAGGAGTCCAAGGAACTTACGTCAGCAACCAGATGGAGGTTTACTCCTCTCTGTTCTATGAGTAGTGTGATTTTGAGTTTAGTCTTTTTATATGTATTTTATGACTGGGAAGCATGCAAAATGTTTTAGATGTTCTGACTGATATATTGGCCTGATCAGCAAAGCTGTCAGTATGTTTGAAAATGATGAACGATTCAAGGCTGTAGAACGAGCGAGGGACCGGGAAGATCTTTATGAGAGCTACATTGTAGAATTGGAGAGGAAGGTAACAATTTGCCTTTCATTTTTCATTTTCTGACTTATGCTTTGCACCATTTGTAGATATCATATTGTAAATTAGGGCCTTATATTTGACTCCAGATGTTAGTAGAAAATATTTTTGGTATTGAGTAGATAGGATTGAGAATTGGCTTTACATGCTTTAAGCATGAATTATGCTGAAGAACCACAAATTGGACAGGTGGTATTGGCTTATTGGTTTGCTGTCTCACGTATTGTCCAGTTCTCCACTTGTTCTAACTCCCTTCAATTTGTGGATTTGTTTAAATTTGCATTTTCCAACTGTTGAATTTGCTTTGGTATAACCGCCTTAAATGGTATCCTCATTTTCATTGCCCTGTAGGTCTACAAAACTCATGGGGTGCTCATGTTACTTACATATAGATGTTGACACTTCCTAGATTGTAGGGAATATAAACTGACAGAAAAGAATACAATTTTGAGTTCCTTTCTCAAACAAAAGCAATAAAAAACTACTGAGATACATTTATCTTTTAGAGTGAATTGATTGCCATGTATTAGTATTCCATTGTCATTCTCGTTTAGAGTGGGCAGAGTAAAATTAGTGGTCTCATATGTCACAGAGGATGCCTATTCTTACTGCCTAGGTTTCGATTCTTATATGCAGGAAAAAGAAAAGGCGGCTGAAGAGCATAAGCAGAATATTGCAGAGTATAGAAAATTCCTGGAATCTTGTTACTTTATCAAGGTAAGCCTTGTAAAAGGAATGTGTACGTGTATTTTATTGCGACTGATTTTATCTATTACCTTTTGTCATGATCATCATTCATTTGCAGGTGAACAGCCAGTGGCGGAAAGTTCAAGATCGCTTAGAGGATGATGAGAGATGCTTGCGTCTTGAAAAACTTGACAGGTTGCTAATTTTCCAGGTAGATCACATAATCTATGTTCAATCATGTGTGTGAGAAGATTGGTTGTGTTCATGTACTAGAACTATATGATGTTTTTTTGTTGTTGCAGGACTATATTCGTGACCTTGAGAAGGAAGAAGAGGAGCAAAAGAAGATACAGAAGGTATAATCCATATAAATGATAATTTATTTTGCTTCTAGTTCAATGTTCTTATCTTTGTGTTTCGCTAAATTTAAGGAACAATTGAGGCGGGTTGAGAGGAAAAACCGCGATGAGTTTCGAAAGCTGATGGAAGAACATGTTGCCGATGGTATTCTTACGGCTAAAACTCATTGGCGCGATTACTGCATGAAGGTGCTCACCTCTAATTGTTGTGGAGATAATATATGAAGAAGAGCTGCATAGTAAATTAAAAGACAAATGTTTGATTGCTTCTGCATCTGAAGCTCTTTTGATAAGTGTTGTCTTTTGGATTGTAGGTTAAAGACCTGTCTTCGTATGAAGCTGTTGCATCTAATACCTCTGGTTCAACACCAAAAGAATTGTTTGAGGATGTTGCTGAAGAATTAGAGAAACAGGTGGGTTACCTAGCATCTTATACCATCATGTCTTGATCCATTAATTATCTGTATTTTAGCTAATGTTGAGAATGGAATCCGACATCGAGAATTATTGGCCAACAATATATAAATCTTAGACCTCTCCACTAGCCTACTGGTTTTGGATTAGATGCTCTAGCTTCTACGTAAGTATCAGAGCGGACAATTCACATGTCAGGGTAACAGTCACGTGCTCCTCGCACCCAATATAATTCTTCTATGTGTTTGGCTCAGTCATGCCATATGTGAGTAGTGAGTTGTTGAGTATAGAATCCCACATCTGGAATTAATTGCCATGCATAAAAGTATATATTATCATGGGCCTCTTCGCCAATTGCCAATTTATAATGGGCCGTATGCATGTATACATTAACAATACAATTTTAGTAATGGAGTTTGATTGCTCAACACAATGTAACCTGCAATGCAGATGACTCTGTATGTCTGACATTGTTCTTTTGCTTATGGACAGTATCATGAAGATAAAGCTCGGATAAAGGATGCAATGAAGTTGGGGAAGGTATGATGTTATAAACTTGCGTGAAATTTTTGAAAACGTGTCAAATATTAATCATTTTTTCCCTCAGGTTACCCTGGCTTCTACACTGACATTTGAAGAATTTAGGGTTGCTATTTTGGAAGATATTGGTTTCCCTTCAATATCAGACATTAACTTTAAGGTAACCCCTTTCACTTCTTTGTCCTTTTTTGATATTTGCCGTTTCTTTCCTAAAACTGAAAATTGTTCATTTGCATACTTAGAATAAAAAGGTCTGTAGAATTCGAGTTAATTGTGTTATTTCATTGGTTGCTGGCATATTTCCCCTGATTAACCAAATAAAATTTGTTTGTGCCTGGAAATATTGAAGTGGCTATTTGTATTGTATAGTTCACTACAAATGGTACCCATTAAATTTAGACTTATAGAGCTCACATGTTTGTAGCAATTTCATGTTTCTTGTATATTCTTCTAACAAATACATGCACATTTGTCAAAAAAGACTAAATAAGCGATACTCTTCTTGGTTTTCTTACATAAGTGAGTGCTTCTTCACTTATTAAAGCTGAAGGGTTTGAAAACAACAGCCAGTAATTTACTGAAGTGTCACCACAATCTCCATCTGATTTGGCACAATGAATACACTGTAATGCCATCATCTGTAACACTCTGTTCACTGATGCAAGGATCAACTTTGTTTTGGTTTCTAAATCAGCAACAACTTTGATTTGGTTTCTCTTCATACCATGATGTGTGTATTTGAGTCTGCTAATACTTTTACTTATTTTGAAGCTTGTATATGAGGAATTATTAGAGAGGGCCAAGGAGAAGGAGGAGAAAGAAGCAAAGAAGCGTCAGCGACTAGGTGACGACTTCAATAAGCTATTGCACACATTCAAGGTGTGGTGTCACTATTGTGGATTAAATTAAGTGTTACGTTAGAGATTGCATTGACCTTCCATGTTCTGTGCCTTGTAGGAAATAACTGCTTCTTCTAATTGGGAAGATTGCAAACACCTTTTTGAAGAAACCCAAGAATACAGGTTTTCCTAATGATAACTTACTATTGAAAACATTTTAACATGTCTTTTTTCCCTGAATGTGTGATATTGCTGTTTGTAAATGTTTTCTTACCTATTTTCAGATCAATTGGGGAAGAGAACTTTAGTAGGGAAGTTTTTGAGGAATATATTACAAACTTACAGGAGAAGGCTAAAGAGAAAGAACGCAAGCGAGAGGAGGAAAAGGTGTGGATTTTATTGCTATGTATAAGTTGGGTTGTCTTTTATTCCTAAAAGACCAAGATAGATCTCATATTACATGCCATTTTAAAATTTGTGCTTTGAAATGAAATATTGAGTAAAGCAATTTCTGGTTTGATTATTCAATTATTTGTACAATTTTCTGGGCGACTCATTATTTTATCTGTGCCGACTCAAAATTGATTCTGTGAATCTTAACTTGGTCAATTTAGTTTTGGTACATGTTTTCATGCTTGAATTTGGAATTTTTGTACTGATTTTATTTCTTTGCAGGCTAAAAAAGAGAGAGAGAGAGAGGAGAAAGAGAAGCGTAAGGATAAAGAGAGGAAGGAGAAGGAGAGAGAACGTGAAAAAGAAAAGGGAAAAGAACGGTCTAAGAAGGATGAAACAGATAGTGAAAATGTAGACGTAACTGATAGTCATGGTCATAAAGAAGATAAGAAAAGGGAGAAAGACAAAGATAGAAAGCACCGGAAGCGGCATCAAAGTTCCATGGATGAGGTAGGTTCTGATAAGGAGGAGAAAGAAGAGTCTAAGAAACGCAGACATAGTAGTGACCGCAAAAGATCAAGAAAAGTATGTGAACTTATTTCCTAATATATTTGGTCGAAACTTTTAAGCTATTTATGAACGGAAAATGTATGATATTTTCCTGGTGTTTTATGGTAGCATACACCTGAATCTGACAGTGAAAGTCGGCATAGAAGACACAAGAGAGAGCATCAGGATGGTTCCCGTCGAAATGGTGGATATGGGGAACTTGAAGATGGGGAGGTTGGTGAAGATGGGGAAATTCAGTAGCCCTGCTGTTCTATTTTTACAGTGCTGTGAATTTTGTGGCTCTGCGAGATGTAAGCATATTATGGTTTAAACATTCCAAATATAACCAATTCTTTTTAGGAGTTGTTATGGTTATACACTGGAAATTTGATAGATCACATGATGCTTCTGTTAATTATGAAGGAATAATTAATACGTAAAGAGTTTCTTCTTTTAAGCATTATGTATGCAAAGTATATTTGATTTCTATGCCAAGGCGGTGCTCTGTGTAAAAGTTACGAGGATCGAATACTTTCATTGCAGTTAATTTTAATCGAATGCGGTGCACGATCCACGATCCAATGGTGGCTGGAAGGCAGTAGTACTAGTAGTACATGTAAATGTATTTTAGCTAACCCGTAAAATGTACTGAGCAGTAGAATTTATGGGACAGGGATAAGATTAATCTCTATGGACCACTGGATTGACTAGTTGCTTTCATTTGAACTGTGCATTAGATCCTACCCTAATTTCGAGTTTTCATATGTCATATAAATTTATGGATATCGCCAACTGCATTACAGGATGATCTTATCTCTAATGTGATCTTGGAAGCTGATTGGGACCATACGATGGCTGCATATGGCCCCTTTGGAATGAGACTGACTTTCACATTAAATGCAGAGAGGGATGGGGCAGAATAATTTTGGCACTCTAATCTAATGTCTTTCTATGCGGGTTGTTCAAATATCTACATCAACCAATTTATCATGGCCTAGTAAAACGCTTCTTGCTTCAAGCAATAATGCCGATGTTTTTATTCTCCTGTCGCTTAACAATAATGAATATATCTGCCTAAAAAATATAGAGTATGATCTCTTTGTTTTACATTTTGTGTTCTCTTAAAGTAAATGAGCTTTTTTTGTTGTTAATCAAGTACCAGAACTTAATGGTGATGATGATGGGGAGAAAACAGCAAAGTTGACATGAGTTTGCTATCTTTAGAATTCAATTTGCTCAACTAACTTTGGTATCAGACACTTATTTTATCACTTTTCGGCAACAATTTCTTCGATGATCTCTTCTAAAACCGCGTCGCCGATTTCATTCCCGATTTCCCTTCTTTCTTGGTAATTGTTACTCCATTCTTCAGCTGAACCCAACAAGTCCAACTCCAACACAAAATTTATGTTGGCTTCATGTCCAGCCTCATTGCCCCATGTCCCTAATTTCTCATAAAGCAGGTTTCCAATCTCTTCGGCTCCCAGGAACCCTTTGCAGTTTCGCTGCTGGTCTCTCTCTTTCTTTGCATGAGTTTCTGTCATCTCTCTCACGCAATCAAACAGAAGCTGCCTTGTTTGCTGCAACACCCTCTTGGATTTCGCGAAGTGAGGGGAAGGATTAATATTAGACCTGACTGGCTCTAGCTTTTCTGACACTCCAGACCCTCTTGTCTTCTCTAATGCTGGCTGGAAAAGCAGCCCCCACAGAGAAGCTGATACTATTGAGCCGTCTGCTCTCTTGAAATTACAAGTAGATGGACATGGACTTTCCTTTTTTCTTGACATGGCCGGGAGTTCTTGCACTGTTTCGCCAAAATAGAAGATTGACCAAGAATAAATAATCTAAATAAAAGAAAAAAGAAAACTACAAAAAAAAAAAAAAAAAGCTTAAATAAGAGAGTATGAAGAGGTGAACCTGCATCTGCATGGGAAGGTGGTGTATCTTTTAGTACTGAAACGGGGTTTTGTTGCTTACGGTGACTCTTCAATGAGCCTCCATTGAACTGTTCTATCTGTAGCAACCTGTTGGCTTTGTTAGCAACCAAATCATACTATTTTTATTTTATTTTCTAGAGATCGAAAGTCTTTTTGTTTTCAACCGGTAGTTATCGTGTTTTTACATGAAAAGATTAGGAGGGTTTTTGGGAAAGTGGTGTTTCTACCTTTCTCTCTTTCATCATATTGCAGGGTTTTGAAACTTGAGAAGTGTCGGCTGCAAGGGAGGCCTTATGATCATTTTGCAAAGAAACAGAGGCTTCATCCTTTTCACCCTCCGAGCATGAATCATACTGTGTCCTACTGCTGGCAGAGGAAAATCTATCTGAATCCACAATTCCTTGGTTCTTTCTGTGCATTTCGGTGTCGGCATTGAGCTCTGCTTCTTTGTTTTCAAAACTCTTATTGCTTGGCCCACTGTTTCTTGAAACAAGCTTGTTATACACAGATCTCAGTACTTTGGAACAGCTGAGAGCACCCTTTTTGCTCTTGCTTTGGCCCCAACTGGATGATCTGTTAAAAGCCTTGCAGAAACTAGAGCCACCCTCTCTATTTGAACTCAAGCTCTTTCTCAGATACCCTCTTTCAAATAGGTAAACCTCTAGGACAAAGGGTTCTTGTTGCTCCTGGAGGAGCTCTGCAAGTTGTTTTACTGGCTTCTGTATTGTGGAAGCCATTATAAAATTCTGTGTTGGAGAGGCTGAGATGGAAGAGTTGGGGTGCAAACTAGAAAAGTTAGCAAAGGAGAGATGATGGTGATGAAGGGGTTCTGGTGAGTTAATTTAGACAGAAAAATCATTTCTATCAGCTTGGGGCTGAACAGAAGCAGAACAGAGAAGAAATATTGGGTATTTATTAATGTCAGAGAGAGAGAGAGAGAGAGAGAGCTGCAAGCAATTTCTGTGTTGTATCTATTTAACTGTTTAAAGTACATTTATGACCTATGACCTCCAGGGTTGGTTGGTTGCAACTTGCCAGTTAGGTCTTATATGTGTGTTTTTAATCCAGTCTCTTTCGACCAAAAATAATAATAATCCAGTCTCTTATTTCAATGTAGTTTTGGTAAATAAATTTCTGTTGATTCATTAGCTGTCTTTGATTGAGCCCTCACTTCTTCTTCCTGAATTTTATCTCTATGCAATATATAGAATTGATAAATGGTCCCAGAAATTTTCTGTCTTACTTGTGCTTGGTCGTGGTGACCAATGACCATAACCTGCTTTTGATGGAACAGAGGCAACTTGAATACAGTTCTGCATGGACTTCAGCCTCAGAACCCAACTCCCATACTTGTATTTCCTTACCAATAATCTAAAATGAAAGTCTAAAGATATTCAATAATCTAAAATGTGACGTTGTCCGATTGTGAACACGAATAGCTTGATGCCATTTAGAAAGAGAAATATCATAACATTTGTTTTTGTATTGTATTTGTCTGCGTCATAAGATGTCCATATTTGAAATGCTGTCTTAAGCTCACACATTCTGACTTGTGTGTGTCTGAATATATGTGAAATATTCTAATTTCTATTTTTTGTCCCTTTTACTTGGCCATGTCCATCTTTCCTCGATTAGTTTTTGTTCCAACCAGAAAAGAAGAAAAATAGTTTGCTTACGGATCATGCAAACGAATGCAGACATTGTCATCGACAAGGAAATTTTGGGGATCACGAGGAAAAGTATTACCAGTTATGCAGTTTCAGAACAAAGGAAAAGAAAACAAAAGTATTACTAATGATGTAACGAGAAAAACAGAGATGTCATCAACATGGAAATGTTGGGGATCACAAGTAAAAGAATTTCCAGTGATGTACTGACCAAAAAAAAGAAAGTTCAAAATCTAATTACAGATTGTGGCCCAGAGATTGTTGACCAACCTTCTCCCACTCTCTCTCTCTCTCTCTCCATCCCAAAGGTAAAAATTCTCTCATATTTTTGTATAAAACCAAGATATACGTAAATGAATACAATTTCAGGCATGCAGCTTTTAAGTTAATTTTTCTGATTTTATATGGCTTTTATATGGATTAATCCTATGTGATTATCATACTTTTATATTTGTATTACTCTTTTGTGAATATTTGTATTTGTTTTTGTGGGTATTTCTGTATTTGTCCTTGTGGATTTATGAATACAATTATTATTTTTTTTTTGAAAATTAGCGATAGTATTGCATAAGACAAAGGTTACATGAGGTCGGCAAGCAAATCCTTCTGAATAAAATCAGGAGGCTGCTCCCAAAAGCAAACTTGCTGAGTTGAAAGTGCAAAACGAGCGATACAGTGTGCTACATTATTGCCTTCTCTAAGAACATGGGATAGAGAACAAGAATCCCACTGAGTGAGGAGAAATCTGGCATCATCAATGAAGCGACCCAGCTCTGAGGTGTCATTGTTGGGGCTATTAACAGCAAGGACAAGAGCCTGTGAGTCGCTTTCCAAAGCCACAGGAATGCCCTGCCAAGTTTGAGCAACAGCTAATCCTTCGAGAAGAGCCAGGGCCTCCACATGTGCAGGGGAAAAAACATTCCCGAAGCATCGAGCTCTGCCACCCAAGAAACCACCTTGATCATCACGAACAACAATACCAACTCCCCCCTTACCAGTGGCGGGATTGAAGGCCCCATCAACATTGATTTTGACTAATCCAGGGGGAGGTTTATGCCATCTTACTTGATGCCTGGTGCTAGGAGGCTTGGCAATAAAATTGAGGCTGTGATACTCCAGGAGGAGATCCATCGCAGAAGAAGCAATTTCCACAGGGTGGTGCCTCTCATTGGACCAGACGCGAGCATTTTCTCTCGTTCCATAGGGCCCACCATAAAATCATAATTTGTTCAACACGAGATTTTGAGCAAGTGTCAAAGACTCTGTTCAGCAAGAACTTCAAGCTCGGTTCAGCCCCATCCTGAAACCAAAGGCCCATTGGACTGGTAGACCACAGAGAAACCGCAAAAGGGCAAGATAGGAGAACATGGAAGGCTGACTCCTCTGTCTTACCGCAGAACACACAACCAAGCAGGTTCCCATCAACCCCACGAGTGATCAACCTATCCTTGGTTGGTAAGATATTTTGTGCAACTCGCCAAATGAAATGACGGACTTTTGGTGGAACCTTAGCCTCCCAAATGTGCTTCCAGAACTTGGTCCCATAAGACTCAGTCGAAGAGGAGGCCAACTCATCCTCCATCAACATCAAACGACGGGCCACTTGATAGGCAGAGCGCACCGAGAAAATACCTTTTTTATCAAAATGCCAGATAAGGCGATCAGAGGGGCAGCGAAAGCTCAGAGGCAGTCGATAGATCAATTCGGCTTCATAAGGGGAAAGCCAAATCTGGATTAAGTCCTTCTTCCATTGCATTGTCTGATGATCAATTAGGGAGGCAACATAGTGTTCTGAGGCTCCAACCCCAGGGGGGAAAAAACCTTGAAGGAATGAGGGAGAGGGAGCCAGCGATCTCCCCAAATTTTAACAGATCGCCCATCCCCGATCTGCCATCTCGAACCGTGTTCAAGAACCACCCGAGCTTCACACAAGCTTTTCCACACATAGGAAGGGTTGCTGCCAACAGGAGCAGAAAGGATCGACTCCGTAGGAAAATACCGAGCTTTCAGAATCTGAGCAACCAAAGAATTAGGATTATGAAAAATCCTCCACACTTGCTTAGCTAGCAGAGCAAGATTAAAGGAGTGCAAGTGGCGGAACCCCAAGCCTCCGTCAGATTTAGGGCTGCATAGTTTATTCCAAGCCAACCAATGTATTTTCCTTTTATCCCCCTGTTGACCCCACCAGTATCTAGCCATTTGTTGTTGTAAATCCTCACAAACAAATTTCGGGATGAGAAAGCAGCTCATCATATAAATTGGGATAGCTTGAGCCACCACCTTCAGCTGAATTTCTTTCCCAGCAAAACTCAAGAGGTTCCCCTGCCAACCTTGAAGCTTACTCCACAACCGCTCCTTCAAAATGTTAAAATTAGCAGATTTTGAACGGCCAGTAACAGCGGGCAAACCAAGGTACTTGTGATGTTGATACAATTATTGATTCAAGGACATCATGAATTCAATTATCATAAACGACAATTGTTGGATTAGAAAACGAAACAAAAATCATTTAAACTCATGACAGAAAATCTGTCATCAAAATCATTAGATTTAATTAGAATCATGCAACACGTGTCAATGTTAATGGGACCAGAAATGTTCCCAAAATTACACATGATATAATAACGTAACCATAATCTGATAAGTCTTCTGGTTTCGTGATTCATGCTAAAATCAAGGATTGGAAATTTGTTGCACCTAACAGTAACGGGACACATCCTCAAATATTAAATGTTGTGACAGATTTCCTTTCCAGGAAAATATAGATGATGGATTCTTTTATATTTATTTTGTTTCTTGTGGGGCTTTAGAGTGGGGATTTCTCCATCGTGATGCGATGGTTTATGGGCCTCAATTTCCACCAAAATCTTATCTTGCAATAAAAATCCCTAATCAACTCAAGAAAAGAAAAGCATTAAATTCCGTCACTTTCTTTCTGAGGCTAACACCTTTTGCGTGTTTCAGGCCACCATGTTACTGGCTAGTATGTGATGTAATCTTTAATAACCCTAGGGCATTTTTGTTTTGCTTTTTCGATCAGGGAATAGGGAAAAGTAAGATGAAATTCTTGGAACCCCGTAACATTTTTGGTTTGCTTTTTAGTCAGAAAGATAAATTTTTTTAAGTGAGTGTGAGGTTAAAATACTCTCTATCACTCGAGTTACAAGTCCGTACAAAAATGTCACAACATTAAAGTCAGTTGGAAAAATGTCTACCAATCGAAAATAAATACCAATTGAGAGTTTTTCATTTCATAAATACATAATAACAAGCATTCAAAGGAGTCATTCTGAACACACAAGATAACAAACATTACAGCCTACGCTTATTTGATATCTTTAACATCCAACAGATTTGGGCACTGAAGCTGGATTTTTGGCTCTCAAACTCTCAATTTTAGACTTAAATTCACTGTGGAAAGACATGAGCGATGTCTTCCTACAGCCAAAAGCGACACTAAACTGTTTAATTTTCTCTTCAAGATCTTTCCTTCTGAGTACCTCATTATTCAGATCCTTGAGAACATTTTCCTTTTGGTCAGTAGCCAGAGCAAGTGTTTGAGATGATTCAGAGACCATTTTCTGCAAAGAATCTCTTTCTTCTTTCAAAAGCTGAAACTCAGCTTCCAAGGCATCATATCTTTGTTTTGATTTCTCCAGAAGCTGGTTGTTGGAATCTAACTCTTCCTCCAGGCCATGGTATCTTTCCTTGATAGTGATGAGTTCATTGCTTAGTTTTTCCTTCCAACATGCATTTTCTCCTCCGGTTGCACAGCCCTTTATCACAAAAACTAAATCTTAAAGACAAAACAAAACCAGCCTAAATTGCTCTCTTTTCCCCCCAATCTCCCAACTAAATTTGGTTCTTTCATAATTTCCGCAGGATCAGCTAACTTTAAAGGCCGGACCAGAAATACCAAGATAAATGGAATCATTTGCACATCATTAGAAGAAAAAAAAAAGATTTAGATGCTTCTGCAGATAAAAAAGCACAGGACAAACAAGAAATTTAATCTGCTGAAAGTACAAGTAAATTGCAAGGAAGAAGACTCTGGAAATAACATATTTATGGAACATAATAAGTAATGATAACAGCTTCAATCATTCCTATTGTATGTTTACTATGTGCATGACAACATTTTGACTCTTCTTTTAGTTACACTGGAAGAAATGAAACCCTCGACCTATCCTAGTCCTAACATATTTTCTCACCTCCTCCCAGCTTGACCTTGGCCCAAGGGTTTGCAAAAATTTGACTAGAATATATATGTTTTTAGAACTGTTGTTGAGTGTAACTGATACTTACGTATCAAAATTATTTAAAAACATATAGGGTATCCTTAACAACAGGGCAGAGAATAAAATCATAACTAATGGATAATATCTTGATAATTGTGACCAGGCAGCTACCTTGTGTTCACAGCTGCATAGTGAAGTCCTCACTTGTTCATTTTCAATGCTTGGTCTTTCTGACGACACCAATAATTTAATTGTGCTGTTCAACCTCTCAGAGAGCACTTCTCGCTGTTCTTGGATCAGAGAACTAGTCTCTGATAATGATCTTTGGCCTTCACCAAATGCCACTGAGAAATGGGTTTCTAGAGTCGTAAAAAGGCTTGTGCCAATTTCACTTATGCTTGAGACCAATTTTGCCGCAGAAGTTTTCTCATCAGATATAAAGCTCTGTCCAGATAACCTTAGTGTTAGTACATTGTATAACACCAAATAAAGGTTGGGAGAGCCCAACATGAAAAGCCGCTATTACCTGAGTCTTTGATAAAACATCGACATAAATATCTTTGCAAGTTGCCGCACATTCAGAAAGCCTTTGAGGGATTTCTCGAATTAGCTGTGCTTCTTTTTGGAGTTCAGATATCTCTGAAACTAATCGATCATTCAATACGACTTGTTCGGCATGTTTCCTCTACACATATAAGCATCAA
Organism: Prunus fruticosa; assembly: GCA_018703695.1. Taxonomy (NCBI): domain Eukaryota; kingdom Viridiplantae; phylum Streptophyta; class Magnoliopsida; order Rosales; family Rosaceae; genus Prunus; species Prunus fruticosa. The sequence continues at coordinate 51,822,224 of CM031917.1, forward strand.
TACGGAAATCCATGAATGTGGGCAGGAGTATAATTTATGCGTTTTTAGATTCTACTGTATCAAAGAAGAACAAGTAAAATTTATGATATACTAACCATAAGATCATCTCTCTCTTCAATGGCAAGTTCTAGTTGTCTCTTCAAATTCTGGACCTCCTGCTTGTAATTCTCCTTTGAACCCTGGAAAAATTTGATGAGACAAAGGAAAACAACTCTTAAAAATCATGTCCCAAATTTTTTGGAAATCTTACAAAATGGTGGCAGTAGTCCATTAGTCATATCATACAGCACAGGAAAGTTAGTTGCATCTAAATTTTAAGATGTGCTGTAAATGAGATGTAAGCTGCGAATGCAGTTCCAACAACACTTAAAAGATACTGGCAAGTTGCAAAAGAAAATACCAATCTCTAACTCACACAACCATGACAAACTTAATCACAATTTAAACACAGTGAAAATACATCAAGCGAACAAGCAAAATGCAACACAATAAAATAGCATGAGGATCATTGCTTCTCCCTTTCCTTCGATGTAACAAACAGAAAAATAATGAAAATTTCAGAAGAGTGAAAAAAAGTGGATTAAAATTAGACTCACAGCAGTTTCATCACTTGGCGGAAAGGATTGGACTGTTCTTGAAGGAGTCATTTGAAGGGAATCAAGGTCAGCTATGAAACCTTTGTTCATTTTAAACCACGTGTCTTCATCAACCACGTTGCTAAAAGAATCTGGAAGAGGGCTAAAACCGGGCACTGGTGAATAATTTGATCGCTTGACAACAAAGGAATGGGGAACGGCCTTCAAAGAAGGGGTCCTAAAGAGATCTCCTTGAGATTTACCAAAGCTGTCATCACCGTCTTCCTTAAGGCTTTGTCTACCAGAATCTTGTGCCTATAAACAGATTTAACAATATCAGAACATCAAAGAAATAACCTGAAGACCCTAAAACAACATAAAACATGAAACTTAGAATAGATATGACTCAAAATTTGTACATATAACAAGGCATCCAGGTTATACCTGACTAGAACTTCTGTCGAGGTCTGAAGTAGTAGAAAGACTACCGAGATTGTCAATTTGGACCTGCTGATCCCTGATGCATTGTTCGCGTTGTTTATGTGATTTCCTCTGCTCTTCCAGTTCCATTTCCAGCTTCTCCCGCTCTAGTTCATACTGAACAATGGAAAGTTAGCAGCTAAGTGCATAAAACGAAGAATGTACACAAGTTATACTTGATGATGAAGATGAAACTCTATATTCCACAAATTGGGGGGAAAAACAACATACCTGAAGCAAGTCGTTTCGCAATTTTAATACCTCTTGCTCCAGCACCCCGGCATGGGATCCCTGATTTTCAACAGAAGAAAGTTATGTTAGCTTGTGCCTTAATTTTTGTGTAAAATGACATGTGATGATTCCTACCTGAAGTTTCTTACGAAGCTCTTCTATCTCTTGTTTTTGCCGCTTCAGTAAGGCCGCATCTGTCAAAATCTGTGAAAGATTCAACCATTATTAAACTCCACTGTTAAGTTAAACGGAGAGAAATAGATAAACAGACTGGAAAGATACATAAGCTTTAAAAAAACAAAAAACTAACGAAACAGAAAAAGGATGGTTTTCAAAAAGTGGTTGAGGCAAGTTATGGATTGAAACCATGTTCCAATAACTTTTGAACTTTTAAGAATTCATTCCCATGAAACACCACTCTCTTCATACCCAAAAATTTATATAATACTTAAACTTTCCTACTGCAATGAACCAAAAAACAAAAGAAAAGACGAATGTACAGCAGTAAAAAAGTCATCAACATCCTAATTAGAAGTTTCTGAAGATGTTATTATCCCAAGCTAGCACAACATAGTGTCGAATATAATACACAAGAAGATACAAACCTCATTCACTTGAGCACAATTAGTGATGCGCTTAGCTCTGCTAGCAAATTGAAGGGTTCCCTTTGTTTCCTCAATGTGTACCTAAATGCATCCATAATTTTATTATAATTATAAACCATATAGTTGGCGTATGATGCTAAAATAAATAAATAAAATACCATAGGAGCAAATGATATGCTACCTCTTCTGGTGCTATAGTACATATAATTGAAGTTTTGGCATTGCCACCGAGGGCAGGTTGAAGTATACGGGTAAGTTTACTATCGCGATAAGGAATATGACCCCTGCATAAAAGTTATCATTAGAAAGAAAAAAAAATTGTTTTACATTCAGCTAGAATTGATTTACTAAAAGAGAAACAAATACCTGTTTTTTGCACCATCACTAAGTTTGTTAATTACATTACCAAGAATCATCAAGCTCTTGTTTATGTACTTTCCTTCCTTAAGACGTACTCCGCCAGCTCCAGTTTTAGCAATCCGTTCAGACCCAGCTAAATCTACCAAATTCTGCATGCACGAATTAAAATTTAAAGACAAATAATCACAGAATCAGAAAGTAAATAATTCGGATATATTAAAACATGAGAGAACAAATATCTGGAACAGTTTGTCAACATAACACAGAATGGCAGAAGAATACGCACCAAGACAGACACACGAATTGCATCAATACTTGAACTAGTGTCCTTTGCGTTGCTTTCAATTACCTACACTCATAAGACATATACCACTAATTAGGAGTAAATCCAATACATAATTGGAGCTCTATATAACAAAATAAAATATGGACATACCATTCTGAATATTGTGTGAGATCTACTACTCCGAGCATTCATATTTGTTTCTCCAAAGTGCCTATTAACTGCAAGAAACATTTCACCACACACATATTAAGAACGAATATTCAACTAAGAGCGCATACAAAAACATAAAACCCTGTCACTCAAGTTTTGGTTACAAAGTGCAACCTTTGCACCTTCTCCAGACTCAATGAGCTTTAAAACCTGTTCAGCATTACTGACAATTTCCTCCCTGAGGCCAGCAACAAATATACCACGCTGAACACGAGAAAATCAGTAATTCCAATTCACTTAAAGAAGCTATCTAAAATTGTCAAAAGGGTCAGTAACCAACCTCCAAACTCTCATGAATCTGCAATTTCTGGTTCTCTGCTGCCAAAAGGTCGTTAATTTCCTCGTTATAGATTTCCATATAGGAAACTCGAATCAGAAACTCGCGGTGCGAAATCTGATTATGCAAAGTAGCATCAAAGTCAATACAGGTAAGCATCAAAATTCAAAACAAAAATGATAAAGCTCATTACCATCTGGATTCTGTCAAATACATCTTTAACTGCTCGATGAATGATTCCTGGGTCTTTTTCAGAACCATTCATGGTGAAAGTCTTGCCACTGCTGGTCTGCCCATACGCGAATGCAGTTCCTGAAAATTTTACACATCAAAATATCAAATTGAATACAAATTCCATCAAATCAATTAATTTAAAACGGAACTGAAACTTTGAAATTTTTCTCAAATACCATTGAATCCTTCAACTGCAGCATGAATAATGTCCTTGGTAAGAAGCTCGTAAACCCTAGAATTCGTACAGCCTTCATCGAACACATGATCTATAACAACAAAATCACATTTATTACAAGTAGATCTCTCGGAAACAAAAACAAATACGAATACTGAAATAAATGTACAAGTGTGAATGTATAGGTCCTTACCAAAAGCGTAAGAGACTCCGGATATGGGGGTGCCATGAGGCTTGTGAAGAGAGATGCGGTTGTCGTCGACCTTCCAGAAAGTTCCTCCATTGGAGACATCTTCAGATACAGGAGGTCTCACTCGAACCGCCACGCAGATCTTCTCCATTGAAACCTTTACTGTGTCTCTGGTTTACTACGGCTGCTTAAACTTTCTCACCGATTCAAACCGCAGGCGGGCTAACACTTCGAACAAGTTCTGATTTGAATTTGTTCGCTTTACGAAAATGCCCTTCTCTTTGTTTGTTATGATTTTTTCAGTCCAGATTCGAACGGTTCGGGGTAACGGCCCAAAAATTTTAAATTTGAATTTCAGCGCGTCAGCCCTGAAAATTTGGGTACCAAATCCAGGAGAGACGTATATCCCATGCCCTTTTCTCGTTTGAAGCCCAAATAGTGATCTCTTTGTTCCCCAATGGGCCTATCTCCAACATTTTGAACTAGTGCAGTACGGCCCAATTTTGTGGGGTCCATCTCTAGAGTCATTTTATGGTGGAGAATTTAGATGAGATTCTATCACTTAATCCTTGAATCAATCTAATCAATTTGTTCCAACATCGTTATAGAATTCATGTTCATCTTTATTAAAGAAGAAAGTCTTAAGTCAAACAGTTAGACTATATCACTCGTCTGATCGCTCTCACAAAGGAGTGGGACCCTCTATATTTGGGTCGCACTTAGAACGGTCGAACGAATGGTAAGTGATGGTACAAAGAATGACACTCCATTTTTAATTAGAGATAATCTCGAGCAAGCCACAGTAACGTAATTTTGAAAGCCGCTAGAAATAAGAAAGTGTAAGATTGACTACGAAAGATAGGAAGAAAGAAGGGAGAAGGAAAGTGACTGTGAGATTGCAAATAACTAATGACATGACATATACCCGCCTTAACTTTGATACCCTTTTCTTTTTCGGGTGATGATTCTCTTGATGATTCAACTTGACCCACGAATCCAAAATCCAATCCATGTATGAACATGGGAAGACGAAGAAGTCAAAAAGAAATTTACTTTTACCAACTTTTTTTATACTTTATCAGTACTTTTGTTTAAATTATTACCAACAATTTAAGCACGTGGTAACATATTTGATCTAGCAAGTGCGCCTTTCTTTGACACGTGGGTTAGTTGTGATGAACTTGCAAATGAAGAAACTGTCGAGAAAGAGGCCTAATGGATGAATGAATGAAAGTCGGCTCCTTTTTTCATAGATACAGTTTCTTCTAGCATGGTCAAGAGTTTGGAGGATTAGGTCATGGAACGGAAGTTGTGTTTAATGGAGTAAATTAATGCATGAATGAATGGTAGTTTTCTCCTTTTTTTCTTTTCTATATTAGTTATTAGAGGTTGAATTAATATTCAAATGGCTCTTGGCCTATAAGTCTTTTTTCTTTTGCTTTACTATTTTGATCCTTTTAATTATATATCGCTTTGGCGATTTGATGGGGGCTACAAATCCAAAAATCAAATCCATTCCTTGCATCTGGATTGAAAATGCCCCATCCATAATCCATTCCACGACAAGATTAATTGTCTAATTGTATTGTAAGGTGGAAGTATAAGTTATATAGTCAATGCACCTTTTCCTTGTCCAATATCCATTAAGCATGGCCAAGAATAACTCTTCAAAAAACATTAAACATATAAATACAATTAAGGCTACATAATTAAGAGGTTGAAAGCCCAATGTGGCCGGTTTGACATTGTTGTGCCTGTGAAAATAATCATTGTCAGATTTGCCTGAAAGAAATCAGCTGTGAGAGAAAGCAATTTGGTGTTTGGTAAACGTTTTGTTAAAAGTTTGTTGGTATTGATTCCCGCATAATAAGAAAATAATTATCGTATAATCATTAAACTCATTGCCTCTTCGAAACTGATTCCTGCATAATCAGAAAATGAAAGCACCTAATTAGCTGCTTTTCCTTATAACGTTCTTTCACAACAATTTTTAACAATAAGTGATTTTATCATAGTTTACCAAACGGGCTGGGCTTCTCAAATTTGTTTAAAAATCACTTACCACCTCAAATAAGCAATGCAAAACGGAATTAAGCTCTTCCATTTCCACTCATGTGGATAGAGATTTGAAATCCTCAAACACTCAATAAATATTTATGTATAAACCCTCTTCGTAATCGCTTGTACTATTTTTATTTTTTTTAAATAAGAGGTTGGAAATTATTAGTTACCACTTTTGGTTGTTTTGCCATTTGGTCATCGTTCTCCAAATTAATTCAACCCAATATGTTAGCCTGTGTTACGGATGAATTGAGAATCTTCCATTATAAAATGTTGGGTTGCTTTTTCTTTGAATGGACATGTCAAAAGTTGGAGCCTATTAAACCCAAACATATGCATGCTACCATACACAAATAATCTTAATTAGATGTGGTGGTTGGTTCTAATACCAATTGTAATGGTTGATTATGAACCAACCATTACTTCTGAAAAAGCTCCAGCTAGCTGTAAAGGAGAAGATCAAAGATTAATTATCATATATATAGCCTTTAATTCCAGTCTCTTTAATTATATCCTTACAATTCAGGGTTAAAATTTTCCCCTAATCTAATAAAAAAGAAGCATAAATAATTTTGTTGCTGGTGATGAAAGTGGACATTTTATATGTGCTTGATTGATGATGACAATACACATTTAATTATCTGGTCTGAATTGTGCTTTAATTTCTTCCCTTTTTTTGTATCACTTACCTGGTAATCCATGTGTCGATGTGCCATAAATGCCAACTTTGTGTTTCGTCTCTCCGTACAGTTTAGGAAACGTAAGATGGCTTTGTCTGGGTAGTGGAAGGAAGGTAATGCTGCGCACATGTGCTGCATAATGCCAATTACAAAAGTTATGGGTATGTATAAATCGCATGATAATTAATCTAAATTCATATCTAATCACACTTAACTACTAACCCCTTTCATGTGTTAAATATATCTCAACTAAATTCAAGAAATAAGATACACAACATATATATATATATATATATATATATATATATATGGTATCAGCTTTTTCAGTGTTTGCACTGAATCATATGATAGATTCAATATTTGAATAATATGCATATACAAATACTTTGGTTTAGGAACAAGTTTCAATAATTGTATATTGTGTATTAAGATTTGTTAAATTTCAAAGAGACGAATCCATAGCTTATTATGTCCCTAATTTAACCACTTGTTTAGCAAATGTGAGGTTTTATATAAAAAGTCTCGATGTTATTAGTAGTGAAATCATTCATTACATGGGGTATTTGATTTTGTTAAAGTGTCTAATATATGGGACTTCAATATTCTTGAACAAAATTTGTGATATTACCTTATGGGGTATTTGATTTTGGTTCGATTTACACCAAAAATGTAAATATAAAACGGAAACGCTCATGTTAATTACGTTAATTTATATTTGTATATATCACACAAAGTAGAAACACACGAATCGTTTCGTTTAGGTAAAGGCTATAGCCATATATATTAGCATGAATTTTTAGGTGTTGGTCATTTGTGGGTCCAACGTATATATTCTTAGGTGTTGGTCTTTTTCAAATTTGCGCATATTACATATATATATATATATGTTACGGAATTGTAGCTAGCAAGCAAGCATCAATTTTCATGCAACATACATAAAAGTATATTATTTTGGAGAAAAAAAGAAACATGCAAAATCAAAAAGCTACAAACTGATTCTCGAATCTTTACATGGAGTAAAGACCGACAACGTGAAACAAACATGCAGTGCAGCAGCGTTCCTTTTCGTGAGCGCAGCGCAGATAATGGAAAAAGGTAAAAACAAGAGCCTCCACTTTCATTATAATCCTCCAAAATATTTACATATGCATGCATGGCGATATCTAGCTAGGTAAATGCCTAGCCCTAATCCCCACCAAATTTTCGTGGAGCTACGACCTAGAACCTGAAACTAGCAAACAAGAAGAAAAAAAACCCATAATTTTCAGACAGCCAAATGTACCCCGACCAACCATATGATACTCTTTAATCTTGCTCTAATTAATCACCAGTTAATTAGAGCTTATTGATATAAATGATGATGATGATCATTTTCTTAATTACTCTTGGGATTTTATATATTATTGTGACTGCATCTGCATGGCAACAAAATTCCGGTATAAATCCAAAAGTCTGGCCCTTAGGGCTAGGGACTCGGACGTCAACCGGTCATTTTCTCTCCATGTTACGTGACACTTTTGAGCAACTACGCCCAACCGGTTCTTCAGCTCCCGGTTCTCTACTTTCAACCGGTTCACGTCGTTGGTCAGGTCCTCAAAGTGCCTCTTCTTTCTCCATCTGGACCGCTGGGCTGACTCACGGTTCGATTTCTTGCGCCTGAGCTTTTTCTCGTCCACCGAGTAAACTGCCCTGTTTGAACCCTCTGAACCGGAGTTTGGAGAGGCCGAGTTTCCCTCTTGGAGCAGGGACAGCAGTTCCTGGATTTCGGCTGTTGTGAGTCCGGTCTCTTGAACCGGGCACTCAAACCGGTTAAAGTGGACCGGTTCGTGGTTGAAGAGCGTGGCTGAGGAACTCATGATCATTTGAGTGTAGCGTAGGGAGGAAAGGAGGAGAAAAGGGAAGGAACGAAGTGGAGGGGCTGAGTATTTATCGTTGAAGGGGAGGGACGCGTGGGTTCCACCACTAGCAAAAGTTTTTGGAGCAGCGAGGGCGTTATGGTCCATGAGAAGTATAAATTAACAAAAAACAGCGTCTTTAATGAATTAACTTTTATTTAATTATTTATTGTTTTAAAAAATAATATTTTTGGGTTGGTGTAGTGCCATTACGTGCACAACTTTTGTGTAAAGGTGGTGGAAATGGAATGGAGAGTGTGGTGGGGTGTGAAGTTTGGACTGCTTTGCTGAGACTCAGAGAGAAGAGGAGAGAGATGGTGGGCTCCAACATACAAGATCAGCTTTAGCTTAACCACGAAGAATCAAACAAAAATGTATAAACAAACAGCTAATTATCTGAAAGCTTAGCCGACAGGTTGCGCCGATGTCGTATGGAATACGCAGGCGACAAAGGTGGTGATGGGTTAATTAAATTATAAACGTTACGTGATATGTTGTTAAATTATGAATTTAAGAATGTAATGCATATCAGTACGTGTTAAGTTTACGTGGTGTATATATACTTTATGAGAAGTGATTTCGAATTTAAATTTGTTGGACGAGAGTTGTTTAATAAAAGAAAGGAAGTGTATGTATAATCCCAACTTATTCTATTGTGAGATGCATCAGTAGGCTTTTGTATTATACTTCAGTTGTCACATGATTCTTTTGTTCCTAGAACATGGCGTCTTGGATACAATATTCAGACGCAAATAGATTTTGTGAAAGGAATATTTCAGGGCAGTTTTCTTAGTTTGCATTCTTGGACGTTTTCTCAGTTGGCCGTTTTCGATTCATCAGTAAATACAGAGCAAATTATAAGTGGAGGCTAACATGCACACGTTCTCTTCTGCGGTTGAAGCCTTAACCTGCACATTTATATGAATTAAAGCCAACTGATGATGAGGCTTGTCTTGCCTCCCTTTCAGTTCAGTGTGCCCCAAATCCAAAGTAGGCTTCATGTGCTGCACAGATTTAAAAATTTATCTGCTTTGTTTTCGTCTTCTTTCTATTGCTAAACCTGCGACAGGCCAGCATGAGAGCCATGTTTCATTGGATTCAACATTACAAACATGGCCTAAAGTAACCAGATAGAGGGAGCTAAAGTCTAAAGAGATGAAAACAATAGTATATTTGTCGCTTTCTGCGACGTCGTTTTGATCTCATTGATATTCAAGAGGATACAGGGACATCCCTCTGTCTGAAACCGGCCTAAAAGAATCGAACCTTAAAAGCTACAAAAGTCAAGAGATCCCTATGTGATCGAAAGCATACGAGGAGGACTAGGTCATGATTGCAAATAAAACTAAGGCATATATTATAGACAAAGTGCTTCCACTCCCCAATATATATAATAGAGCCAAATGTTCACTGAACCTGGAAAAGTATATTGATCATGAAGATGTTGCTGAGTTTTGTAAACAGAAACAAAAAAGAGAGATAAAATAGTGTCGTATAATACATTTAATTACAAACAGCTCTAGGCCAGCACCGTATGCGCATACGGAGAGCAAGAGGTCTCCATTACAAAGTTTACAATGATCACAGGACATCTCCGCTCGTCTCACGTTTTCCTCTTGCAGGTGCATACTCATTTATGATATTCATCACCAGTGAGAAGTGCATAAGATGCATGCTTACAAGTTTACTGGAGGAGTACCCTGAGTTTCACAAATGAGGACTAAATTTAGTGCTCTTCAAAGCATGGAAAGAGTAATATGTTTTATTTTATAAATTATTATTTATTTATTGCTGCCCGTTATTGCAGTATCTGTAAAGTTCCAGTTATCAGCTAAGTTAATAACACGTCAAGTAAACCCACAAAAGAATACAAAGTCGAACAACAGATTTTCAACCTTGCTTGTGCTCTTATTTTATTTAAGAAAATGGAGGAAAGAGCAACTCTGAAGCGCCAATCAGAGACTTGTGGGTAAAGAAGTGCCGAGAGCAGGAGCAATTTTAACACAAATTACGATTACCAAAAGTATATCCGTTTCATTCATTAGCAGCTGGGAACAACCTCACCTTAAAGAGAAGATCATATGCAATGTGTTCCCAGGGTAATGTAATGGACATTAAGCAGCATTTGAGAGGTACCAACTCATCATCAAAACTATGGCTAGAAGCAGCAGCTGCATAGGCATTCTTTGCAGCCACAGATGCAACAGAAGCCGCTTTACGAACAATGGAGCCAATTCCAAATCCTTGCTTGGAGATAACAGGTGAAAAAGGACCTAGATCTTGTTGGCTTTGATCTGATAACGCAACATCTACTTTCAGTACATGCACCAATGCTCACATCATACAATCAATTACTTGATAAAACTCGAAAATTTGTCACAGAACAAGTAGGAAACATAAAACCAGATGTATTTTGCATGAAAAACAAATTGTAATATGTGCCAAACTAATAATATTAATTTCCTCCTAAAACAGACAAGAAAATTAACTCAGCAACTAATGTATAATATAATTTTCATTCAGACCTTTAAAACCTCTAATTACTTGGAAAGTGCTGGTAACATCATAATCAATCTCCACCTGAGCTATTTACAAAAAACAGTAAACATCCAACAGAAAAATGTCAACAAAGTTTGTTTATTTTTATTTTTCCAGAAAGGAACATTTTACAGTTACATTTCCTCTAGAACATAAAGAACAAGAAATGAAATAGAAAACTTTCTTCCATCAGTCAATTATAGAGAAAAGATCCCTTACCTGCAACACCGGAAACAGCTACTTCAACTTCGCCACGTCCTCCAGGACCTTTCATGTAAAGTCTGTCTTGTTTGCCAGGGGAATGACCAAGAAGATTCCCAAATCGAGACTTGCCAGCTGTGAGAGAGAGACAGAGATGTGTGAATAAAGCAATATTCTGACATCCCATACCCTGGGAGACTGTAGAAAGTTAAATAAATGATGTTTGCAAACCTATTTAATGTATTGTTCAAACTATATAGTTTGGGTGGAACTCCAATCTTAATGGACTAATATGAATCAAACTGCTCTATAAATGAAAGTAAACAAAGAATTAGGTTTAAGTGAAACAACAGAAATTGAGTTCTCTGTAGGAAAACGTACCATCATATGCATCTCGAACCATTTGATAGCTGACAAATCCTGAAAAAAGAGTCAGCTGCAATCACGATAACAGCAAATCAGAATGTATACAGAGTAGTCCTTGAAGTAAGAGCGTGTGTGGGGATTTCACCTATCTCATATCTAATGTTAATTCTGGCATGTGAACAGAGATTTAAAAGAAACCTTAGTATTTTTTGTCTTTGAAGAATTAGTCTCAACCCTCAAAGAGGAACTATCACTGAAACTGCAACCATCTTGTTCCTTTACCCTGGGAAATGCTGCCCCATCATGTGCATTGAGAATTACACAATAGCAATGGTCCGTTTCAGTCAAGACCTGAAAAACCAAGAAATACAATCATTTCTTGCAGCATTATAAATTGTAGACATGTTAGAATGCGCAAACTGAAAGAGTTACATGCAAGGGTGTTTAAAACTCTGGCAGATACGCGAAAGCTACAATAGGCCCTTTACCACAGCATCAAAAGTGGAGTCGAAGTCATCGATTGCGAAACAAATATCTGGATAAGCAGGTGTTGTCTCCACTTCCTAGATAAATGTTAGCAACAGTGTCAGAATGAAGTGGAATAAAAAGAATGATCCTGTGATATCAGATTATAAACTAACCTTTCTTGAGTCCAATTGAAAATTGACACGGCTTGGAGATGCATAAACAGTCTTTATGACCTGCAGAGATGCCACAAGTTATATGGAAAACTTAGACTGTTAATGCATATGCAAACTTTTTTGCAATTTTTGCACCAATAAGATACTGAAAAAGGAAGATTACTAAGACATACTTAGATAAAGCAATTTTAGGCAGTGCATACCTTATATATTGGAGATAATGGTGTACCCAGCTCAGCTTGATGATTCCGAAGGTCCTGATGACTGAAAATCAACACTTATTTTAACTTCTACCATTGCAAAGGTCTGGTAAAAAAGAAAAGCACATAAGAATATTCCACTAGAAGTTCCACGAAATACATCTAACTAAAGCCATTGGTTACTTTTTCTAAGATTTTGGGATAAATAAACTGGAGCAAAGAAAAGTTTTAGTCCAGAGAGACTACAATCAGTGACTGAAAGCAACAAGAAAACTCTATGAGCAACATACTCAAATTTCTCAGTCAGGGTTGTGTTTCCAAAAGTGCGGTTGATTGTCATTTTAATGAAAAAACACAGTTCAGACATGCAGATTACCGCTAGACAAGATAAGAGTACACGGATATATACTCAATAAGAGAATGTTGTGTCTTGGGCGTCGAATTTACAAGAACAAAACAAACTGGACACAAATGAGAAGGAGAATCTACCTGCAAATAGCCACTGTGACAGTAAATGAAGTGTGAGCAATCAAGTTCAAGTAATATGAACGCCTCCAATCCACCTCCAAATTATTTTCACCGATCAAATTATCCAACTGTTTGATAAAAGTAAGTACCCGTTATCTCCCATTAACAAGCTCATGACTTTTAACAAAATTCAAAGCGGTTCTGAAACTGGGTTTTACCTTAGGTGCCCACCTGCGTACAAAGTAAGGAGAAACACTTTCGTCACTGGAACCATGCCCATAAGAGCTCTGCCCACAATGCAACAATTCAATCAATGAAGCTAAAACTAAGAAAGGGACATAATTGGCAATGTAATTAAGCAAAAATTGAAAAAATTAAAGTGGTACCAATTTTCTGACAAAGAACACGAGATCATCGTCCTGGCGTCCCTTGGAGTCCTTGCCACGAATGAAATACAAATCCAAAACATCATGCCAAAATTTGTGGTCCATTTCGACATCGGAAACATCTTCCGCGTCAACTACGGTTTTCCCTAACAAGCTCGAATGCTTCTTCACCATGCTCAACAATTCGAATCTACGAAACAAAGAGGGAGCTTATGAAATCTTAAATTCCCGAGAAGCAAACAGAAAACAGCAAAAATCAAAGACGCGCGTACCTAGAGGGGGTTTCTTCTCCATCGCGGAGCATTTCCATTTGATTTGTGAGTTCGCTTCTCTCTCTCTGTAACCAATAATATGAGTAGGAGAATAGCAGCTAGAGGCAGCTAGGAGGTAGCAAAGGGTGGTTGGTTATGGTGACGAGCTATGATGACTTCACTCGGTGATCTGCCGCTCTGTAATTGTGTTCCAACTGACAGAGAGTCACAGGGATGACTTGCGTCACTTTGGACTTTGGCGTAGTTTTATGTTTGCATAATTATATATATTTTCATTAATATGAAATAATATCAACAAGGTCGTTGTAGTATAGTGGTAAGTATTCCCGCCTGTCACGCGGGTGACCCGGGTTCGATCCCCGGCAACGGCGCTCATTTTTTTGTTCCATATTTTTTTGGGCCAAAACACCTTTGGACCATAACCAGTTGGGCTAGAAATTTCAATCCATGTTGATGAACTCGTCTACAGGCTTTCCTTTTTATTCGAAATCCAAGTTTTTGTCCTTTATATTTGGGTCGAAAAACTTGGCCTAGTTCTCTCTCTTTTTCATTTTGCTCAATGTTTTATTGGAGTAAAGTAGACAATAAAATATCCGTACTGTTCTTCTTGCTGTGTTTATTTACTGCTCAACAACGTATAACTTTTTTTGCCTTGAACCCCACAAAACCTTCCGTACATATTCAAATTGAGTGCTCAGTTGTTTTTTGACTGGAAAGTGTCACTGTGTTGGAAGCACTTTTATATGGAAAAAGTTGAAGCAAACCAACTCATGAGCATGCGCAGCCGAAATTCACTTTGGTTTTATGCTAACTTGAGGATTTTGATGGGAAATATAGATAAGATTTTTTTTTGGTGAAAAAAATACAGATTAGATTTGATTGAGAGTGCATAAGAATATCAGGTTTGAATAAACAGATTAAGCATAACTTCTCTCTCTTATCTTTTTTTATAGCTCTAGTGCTTAAATGGTGGCACCTACAAAAAAGAAAAGAGTATAACGAGATTTTTTTTTTGCCAAAGTTAAGGAAGAGAATGGGGAAAAAATCACACACGGGTATTATGAAGTTTAAACCCAGAAGCATTTGGGACTAAGTCAATCCAACTAACACCCTATTGGTAAGAAGAGTAGCGAAGAGTAGTGGAGATTGGAGGTTAATAATGATGCTGTTAGACGTGACCCTTCACCATAAAAAAGAAACTGGGTCATTGTCTTTGCTCAATTCTCTTTGTTTACTTGCATTCCACTTGTTAAAGGCAGACAGATAAATAAAGGTCCTGTTTGCTTTGGATTCTTTGGGTTTTGATTGTACGTGATTAAGGGGAAAAGAGAAAACAAAAAAAAGTAAAAGAAACTTTGGGCAATGAAGCAACATGATGATGATAAATGTAATGAAATGACAGCATGATTCAAAATCATGGAGAAAAAAAAAGATTTGAATATATTTAAAGTGCCTTTTGCTGCTGGATTTGCTTTTTTTGCTCCATTTCTTTCTGCTATGAAATGTAAGTAATAATTGGGAAATTATCAACATTATTACAGTAAATTAAAATAATCATGCAGATTTAAATATATTAATTTCATGTTCATATCACATATTCAAAAGCAGTAATTTAATTAACATAAGTCCTCTTTGATGTTCATAATTATTTTCCAACCCTTCCAAAAACCATAACCAACAAACGTTCACAAAGAGAAGCCAGCCCCGTATTTGATGCGACTTACCAAAAAAGAGAAGAGGAGATTTGATTGACTTGTTACACATAATTTAACACAACTTTGGTGCTCAATTGGTCAACATGGTCCTCCAGCAATACCCTTCTTTCCTTTGCCTGTTCTCCTCCGGCTGGTGGTCGCCTCAGCCTCATATCGAAGATTCCCGTCGTTAAAAATCAACGGCAAGTCGTTGCCGTCATCGCCGTCGTCTTGCGTGGCGATACGGATGCAAGAGCACCTCTCTAAGGATGCAAAGAAACAAGTTGTGACACTGTTAATGAGCCACATAGCCACCCCATCAACCTTGCTACAACCGTGTGATGAGCCGTGGCTCGACGAGGGCCGGGACTTGGGGTGGACTGAAGTAGTAGTTGGCCGGAGATTGAAGAAGTTGGAGGAGGAGGTGGTGGTGGCCATGAAATTTTGGAGATTGAATTAGGTTGGGGTAGCTAGCCGCATAGTGAGAGAGGGGGTTGAGAAAACTACAGGCTTTAAGCATTTCTTAAAGGGGCCTCATATAAGGCTTGTGAATGATTATTAGTTGAAATTCCAATAGATGCCCTTAACAGTTTGCAGAATTACAAAAATGTATTGCTTTAGGCTAAGATAATTTATTGTGACATTTGTAAATATTTATTCGCATTGCTGTCGTTTCTGGCTGGTTGGGCGGTCTACGACATCTTGCTAAAATACAAAAGCATTGAATCATATGCTGTTCCTATGAAAATACTCATAACTAGCATTATGATGTTATCTTTCCTTCGTTATCAAGTTAAATCATAAAAAAGAAAAATTAGTTACAAGCTAAGTAGATACTGTAAGTACCATAAATCAATTATTCTTAGTCCCAAATAGAGTTATAGAGATTAGTTATCGATATAATGAGAAAATATCGACAACATATGAAAATGATATCGATATAATAAGACTATTTGAGAGCATATCCCTTTTTTGGGGGGAGAACCCTGATTTTGTCATTCTCCACTGCATAATTGCTCAGTATCTGTGAGTGGTGGTGGGTGAACTTGTAAATTGAACTTATGAATTTTTGTGAAACTAGCATAGAGCTGTAGGCAGGGGCATCTCACTTCTCCACTATGCTTAAAAAAAAGAAGCATATTTATGTAAATTAATCATGAACACAATGGATATGATATGAAGGAGGAAGCCGCGAATATATTAAAGAATGGATGAAGATAATGATGATACTCAAATGAGTTTCATCATGTCCATTACCTCATTTTGATGAGAGAGAGAGAGAGAGAGAGAGAGAGAGAGAGAGAGAACTTTTAGAAGGTGTGTGTTGTGTAGGTATGTATGTGACTGTGTGTCCCTGGCCTGCGCGCATGCGGAAGAGAAATGTGATTGATTGAAAATGTTTCCTTGAAGATTGACTGACGAAAAAAAGTGCATGCCAAAAGACTGTTTTCCAAAGTTCAAAGACAGAGCACGCTTACTTGTTTGGAGGCCCAATTCCAAACAGCAATTAAACAACAAATTTTATTCTGTGCTCTTGGATTTTGTTAGAATTTAGGCCCAATTTTAAGAGGGCCATGTTGCTTTGCTTGGAAAATGATATTTCCATTGACAGTTTCTGCAATCCGCATACCCAAATAGATCAATCGCGGAATTACCATTTTTGTTTTGTTCATGGAGTTTAGTCAATTTGGGAAAAATAACTAACGCACTGTTGTAGAGGGATGGATATAAGCCAACCCACCATGACTTTGTCTCATATCCACCTTTTAAATGAATATTGTTCTTATTATAATTAAACAGTATAAATAAATATACTAACCTCTCTTTGATATGTGATTAATATGGCTTGAGTAGACCCCTACTGCATAAGCAAATATCTTTCTTCTTCACTTTGATTTGATGTGTTTTTTTTGGACAAATCGAGTAGTAGCACAAGCCTAAAACGCAACAAATTTGCTCAAAATAGACTTGTTTGGGATTACTTCCTTTTTGCTCATAAGCGCTTCTAACAAACTTGCTTTTATTATAAAAAATCTTAAACTTTCTTTTAAAAAAAATCAAGTGCTTTTTCCTGAAGAAGCAAATGGCAGGAGCTTCTCCAAAAAGCGTTTTTAAACTTTTCTGCCAAAAACTATTAGAAGCATTTTTAGTTGTCAGAAAGCGCTTTTAGTCTTTACAGAAACTCACAAACAGTTCCATAATATGTTTCTAGATCATGTTCATAAATGATTTTCTTCGGTTACAATATTCTCATAAATTTTGTTTTCTTTTCTGTTACCATAGTTAAAGATGAAGATGAACAGAGAGAGATTTTGGTGTAAATTCTGGTAGAGTTGGCTCTGCTCCAATCATCTAAACCCGTCAACGAGTCACCATCCAATTGGACATGCAAAACCAACAAACAAAACCCCACTATAAATTCTCCAAACAGAGAGTCAAATTACAACCCAAAAGAGAAAAGAAAAATGGCTAAGCTTATCACCACCCTTTTCACCATAGCTCTCCTCCTGAGCTTTCAACTCAGCCTTGCTGCTCGTCCAGACCCTGCTTTCACCAACGCCGCCCTGAAAACCCAACAACAAGTATGTTGTTTTAATTGTTTTAATATACTTTTCTGTCATTAATTCTTCTTTTTTTCTTTCTGATAATCAATTTTTTTTATGAATCTGTCCAGGACAAAGAAGCAGAGGCCATTGCTGTTGAGGATGGTGGGGAAATCAGCTGCGCAGGGTTAGAGATGGAGGAGTGCCTCATGAGAAGGACTCTTGCGGCTCATGTGGATTATATTTACACACAGAAGCACAAACCATGAACTTCTCTATATCTCTGTTGTGTAACCAATCAATTATGTCTATTTTTTTTCTTTTCTAATGGTGAAAGGCCATGCAATAAGACATCTGTTGTTACAAATACATCATGTTGGTGACAATTAATAAGAAAAATTAATACGTTCTCTGTGTTATTTTTGCCATGGGGACTTCAGATCAGACGTATTCCTCCCCACAGTTCAATCTTTTTGCAGATTTTCCCAAATTCAGGAAACTCTCTTTCTTTATTTCCCAAGGAAAGAAAAATGGGATCTATGATAAAACTCTGGTTCCCCTTACTTTTTACAAGCGATATTCTATTTTAATTTAATCTAACTACGGAAAAGGGGGATTCGAACTCAGACGTAGAGTGGAGAGTACCTTCACTATAGCCAACTTGGCTAAGCCTAGACATGGTTTCCTTTTTTAGTTATGTGTTTTGAGCAACACGAAATTGGTTTCCATTTTGCTAGTAAAGGTTAAATACACGACAAGTCATGAGCCTCCATTTTGCTGGTACAAAGCACTGCGGACTTTGGTGCATGGTTTCTTTATCTTAGCAATGTTGGGGGATCGGAATTAAGAAATTACTAACTCCTCATTTTAGTTAATAAACCAAATTTGTTTTAGAGTTTAAATTAAATCTTGATATAATATGTAATTTTTGATCAAATAAAATAAATTGCTAGCCATTGTTTTGCCATATTTTTCTTTGAGTAATGCTAAACAAACCTTATAATTAACGGAGTACAACATACTACCAAATTATTTATTGAATTATTAATTTACCCTAATAGAAAATGACCAAAAAGAATATATTTAATTGTGAATCAAATGTAATTTTAATAAGTACACCCTACTCACCATATTCAACCTTAATTCATGACTCTACCCAAATGAAAGTTATTCCAGACAATTTCATAATTTAAAAAAAAAAAAAAAAGCAAAAACACAATATTGCATCTTTATTCTTTTATGTCATGTATGGTCAGCATACATAGTTCATCAACAAATGCAGTTAGTTCTCACAAAGTAGTAAAAGAATATTAGGCAAGGAGATAAGTCCTCAGAAATTTCAAATCTTATTACAATCAAGGTATTAAATATCGATAATATCCCCCGATATTATCCCGATAATAACTGATTTTTGGGAGTCCGATATTTTAACAACTAACCATAGTGTTATCGTCAATATTCGATATTATCCCGATAATATTGGGAAGATATTTTCAACATTTTTATGAATGATTTGGGCAATATATCGAGATATTATTGATAATATCCTGATAATATCCCAATATGAAACCCAAAAATATTTATATACATGGTATTTGTGAAAACCATTTTACTCCTTCAACACCTTAACCACCATATCACTTATGCTTTTGTGAAAATACTAAAATATTTATATATATACATGGTTTTGTTTTGAAATCTTTTTGCAAGAAACAAATTTTCACATGAGATGAGTAGTAACTATGACTATACTCATAACCAACCATTTCCCTACCCTTCATATCTCATTCATGTTGGGATAGAATCAAGCGGCTCATGGAAAGAATCCGAGGCTCAATCTTCAAATGATTTTGCTTATGGACAACGTTAACCAATCTCGGATCCATATGGGTGGCATGTTAACAATTACATGTAAAACTATTTTGGGGATTTATCATTTGATGACTACTCTTCAAAATATACTTACTCTACACATAGAGATGATGAAGATAGTAAATTTTTTGAACCTCATAGGAACTTTATGTGGTACTAAGTCACTCATGTATCTTACCATGCAATGTATAAAGTGTAAAATTTTGTAGTAATTCATTATATATAAATGATTATGGTGTGTTTAATCTTCTGTCATTAATTACTACATATTTTCTACACTTACGGTGTTTGGTAGCTCGCTATATAATCAACTTAAATAAGTTAAATCCATCATGCAATGCATTTCCTTCTAATTTTTTGTGATAAATTAATAGATAATTGACTAAATAAACATCCTGCAAAGTTTCAATAAAAATTTCAAAGTTTTACTTACAATTTCCGTGGTTTTTATTCAATTTTTTCAGATACCAATAATATCCCGATATTTCCTGCGATATTTCCATATTTTTTGACTTCCAATATTTCCGATACCTCCAATATTTAAGACCTTGATTACAATTAGAAGGAGAAAATCGCACAATAGTATTTGCCAATACTTTTCAGAGAACCTTTTAAGCTATTGGGCAACGTGTATTTTTCACTTTCCTATTACCTTTATAGTTTATTCATAAGTTCACAGCATAAAATTCCAAAAAATTATCGACTGTTCACCAACCACTACCGAGTGTTCATAAGTATTTTTTGGTGTCATCATTAATCTAATATTTAAATTAATGAATAAATTTATTGGTGTACCTGATATATTTTTAATAGTTAAATATAGTATTCTTAATTAATTTTATATTTTAATTTAAATATTAAAATGTACTTAAATCGTATGAAGCATTTAGTTAATTTAGTTAATTTTAAATTTCGTTTAACAACAATCTTTACTTTTATACATAACATAAAGTAACTGAGAGAGTTGCATGGAAAATGGCAAGGAGGCTGATAGGAAATGTTTCAATCAATCCACTAGGAAGTTACCAAGAAGCTCAAGCGCGAATAAGATTGCAGATTGGTGGAGAGGGAGTAGATGTCACTAAAACACTGTTCATATGTGGTCAACGATGGTCAAGGAAAGCATGATGAAAATGTGGTAAACAATGCATATTAGCTAAGCACGAAAAGCATGATGAAAAGCAGAGTGTCAAACACGGCAGTGATATAATAAAATAAAAAGTCTAAATGGGTTTTGCTGGCTGCCTTGAGAAAATCCTAGGATAAACCAATGCATTTTGAACCACCACCATTTGACATACTGATGCCATCTGGTGTGGTGCATGCATCTGATCTGAACTCACAAAGAAGAAAATTCATAACCCACAATCCTGTGATCACAGATTCAAAATCCCATAAGCCATGAAGATGATTGGAAAATGACCTAATTAAGCACAAGGAGAATTTGTTGGAGTTTTACAAATGTGTTAGCTTTACAACAATTTCTGAATGGCCATTTACTCAAACGGGAATTTCTTTTGAACTACTACTTCTCTCTGGATGTTTGAAACAGAGCACGAGTTGTCCAGCCCTACTTGAAGCAGAAACTCTAACATATACAAAATACAATGGTTTGATAAAAGGGGTCAAGGAACTCAAATGTCTGTCACCTCAAAGAATGGGAACAGAGGCCATCACTAGCACCAAGCTTTTGCAATGGCAGGATGTCCTGAAAGTGGCAATTTGATCCATTTATCAATGAATTCAATTGGCTATTACAATCCAATTCCACTTCCCATTTATATAGTATCTCAGATGACCTTAATGGAAAAGAATCATTACTGGTTTCAAATAACTACATTCTTCCCTGCAACAGGCATTGATCACTGCTTCAATCATCCATTTCCTACACAAATCTAATTTCTCCCAGAGACTAAATTAGGTATAGTTCCAGAGTACGTAATCACATTTCCTAATGTTTCCAGTCAACATGCAGATTTATATATGGGATTGAATTCTTAAGTAGCTAACAAGTCAAACATAATCACAGAGCATTCTCAGTCTTTAGTTCAAAAACAAGCATATTATCCATATTAAGGGGGAATGGCAAGCATATATGCTGACACCTTGGAGTCTTGGACCCCCCAACTCTCTCCATTTCCAGATTTAAACAGATGAACAGCTAAGATGCACTCCGGCAACAGTCAGACATGTATGTATTGATACATTTATTCAAGTAGGTTAAACTGAAAAATTCAAGGACAAAACGGTAATAAATTTTCCTGAAACTCAAATCATGCATCACCATGAAGTCATAAACCCCTTTTTATCCCCTTTCAATTTACAGACAGATATACAATACATACATAACCTTCCCCAAGGGGAGCCATACCTCCCTGACAGGAGCTTCTCACAAGGGAGTGATAAAGCCATCAAATTAAGCAGTGAAGAGAACTCTAGTACCAGCCAGGATATATAAATGCAAAGCAAGACATATGGTAACTATAACGGACGACTTTCCACTGAAGTATCTGATGACTTGCAATCCCCTGTCTTCAACCTCCCCATGCAGTACATTAACACTTCTTTTCAAGCCATCTAACACCGTCCACAACATAAATTCAACAAGAGAACGTACTGTCTCAAATGTCACCCTCCCTGTCACATCAAGAACAAACTTCCTATTGCTTGGCACTGCCAATGTAGATGAAACCTTGCCGACCCACCCACTACTCTGAATAACATCCAATGCAGTTCCCTCCTTCGGCTGCCCTGCAGATACTTCTTGCTCCAAGCACTGGTCTATAGTTCCACTTAGACCTTCATTCTGATCAACAATGGAGAAAGAACGCGAATTTGAGCTTGAACTCGAATTTGAACTCGTCAAAACTTGGTGAGAAGTTCTGACGACCGTTTCCACAGCACCATTACAAAGAGAAACCAGAACGTCTCTTACTTTTTTTTTATGCTTGGAATTGGTCAATCCATCAAACATTTCATCAATGAAATTGATATCCTTCGTTTTGTCAAGGTACACTGCAACTGCAGTGCTTACGAAAACCTGTATGCAATTTGCTACGAGCTCCTTACTTCTATCACTGCAAACCACATTAACCCATCTAGGCACATCCGATAAACTTGACCTGGACGAACTGGAATTATCGACTGATTGATCATTGGAGTAAAAACCCATAATCAAGTTCCTCGCAAAGCTTCCAACCACAACAGAAACGAACCCTGATCCGGCTGTAGAGAAAACCTTCTCCAAAACCCTATCGGCAAAGCTCGAATTCCCCAAACCCGTCTCTGATTCGCTCTGATTTTCCATCTCCAATTTACACCCTCGAACAATCCCAACCGTCATAGCCTCTGTAAGCTTACTCAGCGACCCAGAGAACTCCTCCGACCTCGCAATTTTCGAAATTTGCACTAAACTCTGGGGCATTTCGTCTGAATCAGAACGTAGAAACTCCTTCAAGTCCTTGGAGACAATGCCGATCGTCTCAGTCGAATCAGAGACCATCTCGGCCACAGAAATTAGGGCTCCTAAGAGCTTCACGAACCTTTTCCTTTTCTTGACCACAGAGGGCAAGTTATAAACCCTATAAGCACCATAACCGGACACGCAAAGACCTGCAAGTGCGAAAAGCCATCTCTTTCTCCGCCGAGAGAAATTCAAGCCTTTCGTGACTAGCCCAACTTCCATTTGAGCTCAAACACAGAGGAAAGCCTAAAAGCTTGGGAAATCAACTGACAATAATTGACGAAATGGGGTGTCGATGTGGTCCAATAGATTGGGGACTAAATATCGATTCTTGGATCGATAAATTCTAGGGTTTCTGGGGTTTGAAATCGCAATAAATACAAAGACCAGATATTGATTCAAGAAATTAAAACCAGAACTCGATGAGAAGGCGAACCATTGTGACTTTTACTTGATCGATTTGTATGTGTGCGAGAGAGCGAGGAGACGGCGGACGTTGCAGTCTCGCAGAAGAGAGAGAGCTGGACGCCCCCGCCATAAATATTTATTTTATTTTATTAATTAAATGGCCTCGTTCGCTGATTGGATAGATAGCCGCGACGATAAATAACTGAAAAACCCGCATTGACCCGGAACATCTTGTATCTATATATATAAAGCAAAAGGCAGAGAAAGGTGAAAACATTCAAAATACCAGAAAAATGCCATTGGTTAATGCAAACATTGAGAATTGAAATTATTAATTAAATGAGGATAATATGGTAAATTCACATTTTTTCATATTTAAAAAAATTAAAATTAAAAAAAAAAATCAGATAATGGTTTATTTTTATGGAACACAACAACTACCCATTATATTTTTAATTCTAAAATAAATTTTATTTTTTAAAAAAAAAGCCTCTCGCAGGCGCGGAAGCGCGTGCTAAGAGGCTAGTTTTTTTTAAGTGACGAAGGATTTTTATTTTATTTTTAATCTAGCACACTTGTTGAAATTTTATCTCCCCAAATATTTTCTTAAATTCACAAAAAAAAAATATATCTTAAAAATCTTCAAGAAAAATAATATTAAAGTATCCAGCACTTTTTTTTTTGGGTTGAAAATGAAAATTTTCATTTCGGTTTATTGCAAATGAAATTTTTAAAGGCATAAATTCGATTGTAATCCTACGACTGTATATTTCGTTTTCAACCGTGCGATCATGATCTAGAGGCCGTCAGTGATCCAAAAGTTTTACCGCTTAGATTGATTGCCAAGAAATTCCAAAACAAGTTATGATTATTTCAAGAGTTTTTCTATTTAAACCTCATATTTGTCTTTGTTCACCCAAATACTTAAATCATTAAGCTCTTAAGTTTAATTATTATGTAAAAGACAAAAAAGGTCATCCAACTTAATACTTAACCTTAGTACATCTATACACACACCACAGCACTCTTCACCCTATTAGATAAACATAAACTCTTCTACACCCTATTGCCATATTACTCTTCTCTTTCAATCCAATAAATCTACTACGCTCTTACCTTTTCTTCACAAACGCATTTGACAACAGTGTTTTTATCTCTTTAACTAATGTGAGGTTGAAGTGAACTTAGAGTGGTGAGGGGCAAGATAGTAGGGTGTGGAGTGTGAGGTTGATGAGTTTTTTTTTTTTAATTATAAATTTTTTATAATAGGCGGTGTGTATTTAGGGAAGATAGTGAGGTTTTCTTAGAAATTGTGAAAATTTGAATTAGAAGTTTGGGGTAAACTTAGAATATAGGGGTGAACAAAGAGAAGTGCGGGGTTTAAATAGAAAAACTTGTATTTCACTTCAATGACAGTAAACACTACAAGATCAAATTCAAATGTATGACATGAAGCACCCTTTTAAGAAGCAAATATCCAAACAGCAGCAGCAATTAGGGGTGGGCATTCAAACGGTGAACCGGAAATCTGAGCCGAACCAAACCGGAAAAAAATAGAGTTGACCAAAAAGTCAACAAATCGGTCAAAAATCGAACCACATCGGTTTAGACCGATTTTGGTTCCGATTCTATGTCTTCAAAAACCAGATTGGGCCGAACCGAACCGGTCAAATTAAAAAATATATCATTTCAATATTTATTTATATTCAATGCTATATTTTTAATCTCATAACTAATATTTATCCAAGTTCAATTTCAAAATATCTCTCTTTTCTAGCTTTAATATTTATTTTTATATGAAATTGAATAATTTGTTAATTTTCAAGTCAAAAAAATAAAATTTCAGTTGAAAATTGCATTAAAAAATAATTTTTATAATCCGGTTCAAAACCGAATAAGACCGAAATCTGTTCAAAACCGAATAGGACCGAAATCGGTTCAACTCAAATCAAATAGTTTTTGAATTTTTTTTATTAAAATCGAACCAAACCAAACTGAATGAATAGTACCAGGATTCGATTCTAATTTGAGGCAAAAACCGATCCAAATTGAACCATGCCCACCCCTAGTAGCAACAAAGACTAGCCAAACTGGAGATTAAACAATTCCCTAGTCATGTAAACACACTAATTGATATTAACCTTTTTGATAGAGAAACAAAGATATAGTTAATTACCATCCTTGCAAGCAACCATTATTGGATTTAGATTTCGATTGTGTTTCTGTTGGTGGTGATGGTGATGAAGGTTAATAAATTACTTGAGGCGGCGGAGGAGGCTGAGGATAGCCTTGTCCTGTATATCCAGGTGGAGGATAACCACCATAACCTACAACAAGTACAACCCATTTGATTGATCCAGATATACACACTTCTATGACTATTCAAATAAAATTATAAACCCATTGTTTGTAGGGTATACCTGCTGAATTGCCCCTTGAACTTTTACATAACTATCAATTTACCCCCTGACCTTTTTTTTTAGCGAATTAAGGGCTCGAATTAAATTTTATTATCAATGTTCCTCATGCCGTCTAAATCATCAACGTTTCATCCAATTTGCCGTTAAATATGAGGGCAAATTGGTCATTTCATATGTTAAAAATAATTAAATATTGTAAAATAAAATAATATTACATAAAATGAAAAAAAAAATCATTTTAATAAACGGAGGGGTGGGACCCACCCACCCTTTTTCTCTCTCTCTCTATGCGACTATTACCTCTCTCTCTCCAACCAAACCCTTTCTTCCCTCTCTCCCTACGACTCCCTCTCTCTCTCGACTCCCCCCCTCTCTCTCTCTCTCTCTCTCTCTATGCGACCAAACCCATTAGCCCCAACCCTCCAAACAGCCCCATTTTATTCAGATCTTGAATCCATTGATGAGTTGTGCGATTTAGGGTTGAGATTTTGGGTGAAGGGGCAATGAACTTGTGAGGTGAAGAGGTCTGGACCTCTAAAGCTATGGGGAAAAAATCATAGGGGAAAGGGCGCGAATGGGTTTGGGTTTGTAGGTAGGGATAGGTTTTTTTTTTCTGCAAATCCCTCATTCTTCCATGGCTGAATTTAATGAGGTTTGCCATTTGTGATTTTGTGCTTTTTTTTCTCTACTCTATGTTCAATGTTTCTGATTGGCACAAAGCCACTGGTGTGGGTTTTGGGAATTATGGGTTCATGTGGTGGGGGGGTGGGTTTGTCTATGGGTTCTTGGTTGTTGTGGGGGTGGGTCTGTGATGGAGGATAGGGGTGGGTCTGTGGATTCTGGGTTCGTTGAGGGGTGGTAGTCATGGGAGAATCAGGTTGGGATGGGAAGGGGTGAATAGTCTCAGGGTAAAAAAAAATTGAAGGGAAGTGGGGGAATTGGTCTGGAGTGAAGGGTTGGTGGTCATGAGGGAATGGGGTGGAGAAGAAGACCTGCCGTCCTTTTTTTTTTTTTTTTTTTTTTTTAATTTAAATTTTTTTTTAAAAAAATATTTTTTTAATGATCTAACAGATTATTGGATGACATGTTGTTGATTTAGACGGTAGGGGGGAATTGATAATAAAATTTAATTCGAGCCCTTAATTCGCTAAAAAAAAAGGTCAATGAGTAAATTGATAATTAGGTACAAGTTCATGGGGTATTTCGGCATTATACCCTTGTTTGTATCCAAACAAGTATGAAAAATCTAACTGATCACTGCAACTGAGTTGTAAATATTTCCCCCAAATATTTGACAAATCCTTCACTATTAAGGGGACTATATATACGCGGTACACGGTATACAGCACAATCTTTCGAGGCTTGAGAAGGGGGAGCAATGACAAGGGCTGGTTGAGGCTTGGAATCATAGTAACTCATCCTTTCCACTTGAGTTTTTAACCTTCTTTTTTTTTTTTTTTTGAAAGCAAAAGTAACACCAAGAGGGCAGATAGATATAGAACCTAAAATGAAGATGAGATGCGCACACATATATATAGATTTCATGCGTTTAGAGGATTGGGATTGTTTTCTTCATATGATTTCAATTAAAAAGCATGGCCATTTATTATAGAATCGGATTCTCCTCTCTTAATCCTCTCTCGATGTTCCCAATTTTAGAGTTTCACATTTACAAGACTAGAATTGTGGAATCATAATGCATAACACAAAAAATGAAACTAAAAATTCGATTAGAAACTCAAACACCCAAATGAAGCTTGCTAACAAAACAATCAAAGCCTTGACATCGCAATTAAAGTTTCAATTACAATGTTTGGATAAAACATTATGCAAAAATGTATTGCTTAATTACTTCAATTATAAGTAATGCTACTTGTAAACTTTTCTTAACAAATGAACAAGAGCTTTCATAGCCATGACATTTGCATACGCGGTAGTTTGATTTTTTTTTTTTCCTTATATGTGGCAGCGGATCAATTAAAATTTTCTAAACCCTCAATGGGTCAAGGCCAACCAAAACATTTCGTAGCCCAAAACTCAACTCTTTGGGTGTGGTTAGCGGTCCATGAAATTTCATGGTAAACCAAGGCCGTTTCAATGAGTTGGACCCGGGTCAAATTTAGCAGGCCTTAGAGCAACCCCAGACTTCCACCCAAAAGGAGCAGAAGGCCCCCAGGCGAGCCCAAAACCCCTTAAGCGGGCAAGGGCCAGCCTTGGCAAGAGCTGGGTCCCACAAGCCCACGGGCAAATTCAGCTTAGCCTGTTGCCTGGGCAGAATGATGCAATGTTGACGTCATAATGATGTCAGCAACCAAAAAAATTTGGAAAAAAAGGAAAAAAAGGAAAGAAAAAAAAAACCAAAAAATCCAGATTTTTTTTAAATAAATACCTAGGCATATTCTTTACTTTCCACACCAAAAACTCTATACAAATTCATCTCTTCATATCTCATGTGAATAGTATTTGCCCTTAGCCCTTACCTTAGCCTTCATAGGTGGACTCGCCTCCTCCGATATATATTTAAAGGGTATATCGCGCAGCTATATATTTTAAATATTCTCTTAGAACTTGCTTCAATGAACGCAAGTTACGCAACCATTATTGACTTGGCAGTTAGCTCTGAAGGATCGAAAGATTTACCTTGGAGTGTTGGTCTTGGTAGTAAAGTAAATTCAATAGTTTTTTGGGTTTTTGTTACAGAGAAATTCAGATTTTTATTGATGGTGCAATGTGGACATATAGGCTTCGGATGGCGTGGCTTGCCTTGAATGGGCACGGCATGAGGGAACTAACATCTAATGGTAAAGGTTAAAGTAATTAAGAGTACAGGCTATCTACAGGCCCTGGCTTGCAA
Organism: Prunus fruticosa; assembly: GCA_018703695.1. Classification (NCBI taxonomy): domain Eukaryota; kingdom Viridiplantae; phylum Streptophyta; class Magnoliopsida; order Rosales; family Rosaceae; genus Prunus; species Prunus fruticosa. The sequence goes on from CM031917.1 coordinate 51,850,809, forward strand.
ATTTTAACATTGATATACGGAGGAGGCGAGTTCATACCTTTCTTTTCTGAAACCACTCAAGGTTAAAGATGTACACGTTGAATTGGTATTGTCGATGTCTATTGATATGTTTCAACTTTTGTAATGGCAAAGGTTTCTGTTTTTTTTTTTTTTGGTAAAAAGGGGGCCGAAGCCCAAACAACACAAAAAGAACTACACAACAACCATTCTTGGACGAGCCAAGCTTCTGGCATCAGCAGCAAGAAGCTCAACAACCACACCAGGCGCTGAATCCAAAACTCGCAAACCCAAGGGAAGATCATGGCTCATAGAAGCCAAAGAATCAGCAACAAAATTCTGCCAAAGGTTTCTGTTTTTAAGTTGTGTTTTTCCCCCCTTAATATCTTCAGAGCACTGGAGATCCATTTTGATTCTGCATGCCTTATTTTCTCTGACTCCTTGATGCTGGATGCATACTTAACTTTTATCCTGCAAATTCTTTTGGAATTCAGATAAGTAGCGAAAATCTGAGCATGGCAGTGTGCTGTGTTTTATTGCTGGTGTAATGTGGAAATATATTCTTTAAATATATATATTTTAAAGAGTATAATATTTAAAAAGTATAGCCGCCCGGCTATACCCTTTAAATATATGCAAAGGAAGCGAAACAAGTGCTGAATATTTAAAGAAACAACGTGTTGATGATCGTTCCTCCCCCTGAGCCAATCACGATAGGATGCCAGTAGGCCAAATAAATCTTTCCAGCTAGACTTGAGGGTATTGTTTTGAGATGTGATGATGCATCGAAGAATGATGTCATACCAGTTTAGCAGTTTATTGAATAGCATGCTTATTTTAGGTATTGCTCTTTCAAGAGTATATTTTTTCCCTCTTATTATTATTGATGATGTTGGTAATGACAATAGGGCTGAAGAAGTTCTGTTTGTAATGGATTAAGCTGTGGTTGGTGATGTTTATTCCTTTTAACATGGTGTATAGTTTTCTTGGGTTTCCTTTCCCTTTCTATTTTTCTTCCAAGGTTTGAAAGCTTTTGTAATTGGGGTGGCTTGATGAAGCAGAGGATTTACATAATATAGCACAACACAAAATTCCTAAAAATGATGATATATGCAGAAGATATACAACAAGAAAGGCAAAATTGGTTTCATTGATCCAATGGTAATACATTCATCTTGCAAATTTTCTTTTAAAGACACGAAATTGGGGCAATTCATTAATGAAATGACCTCTTGTACCCTCTCTCAAAATCCCTAAATATTGTAATTACAATCCTATCACAATCAATCAAAACATATACTTTTCTGTAAAGACTTCAATGACAAGGTGGCAACTCATCATGTACAAATTGGTATTCAGAACAAATAGCATCACCAGAGGCTTGAGTCCCGGTGTGGGACTATTCCGTAGGGTAATCAGCAACGACTTAGAAGAGTCCCAGCGCAGGACTATTCAGTATAACAATCTGCAGGTGCATAGAAGAGTCCTAGTGTAGGACTATTTTGGCAGGGCAATTGACAAGTGATATACGAGTCCTCACCACCACCGGTGTTCATCAGATGACTTAAGGTTCAATATTTTATCCAATGAGCAGAGCACCGTACCAATGATTAACCTCTCTTTCCTTGAGGTTTCTTATTCCTTTGAGACAATCTTGAGTTTTGTGGGTGTAAGGAAATCATCGTCCTCAAGATCACTGAAAGATATGTCTTCTTCATTTACCACATGAATAGCCGTTCCACTATATCCATCTAAATCAGAATCTTCCTCTGGCCAGTCATCCTCATCATCTTCGTAGATATTGTCTAGTATCTTAGAGGATGGACCAACTGTTAAATTCTTATCCTCTGTCTTAATGATGGAATTTTCTTCAATAACAGACTTATCAATGAATGGCATCTCATTACTCTCAACTGGATGCTTCTCAGTCTCATGGACTGTGGAGGACATGGTTAATTCATAAGGATGTGTCCTTAGTAGCTTGTCCTCATAATAAACACTACAGGATGAGACCGGAACAAAATCGTCATTTGGTATGTTAGAATTGTCTTTTAGAAAAGAAGTGTTTCTTCCAAATCCTTCGTATTCTGACATAGTCTGACATTGTAGCTCCTGCATCCACTTTGCTCTGGCTTCCATTACCTGCAACCAATATGTTAGACTGCATGAAATTTCAGAAAAGAAATATAAACCAGGCAATTGCTCAATCAAAAAGTGCAAACAAAACTTTGGTCTCAAAATTTATTCCAATTTTTCTATCTAGTCAAGAATTTCTAAATCCTAACTTTATTCCCCCATGAGGAAACAAAACTTGAGACATCAAAACAAAATACACTAACAGCCTTGAAACAAACTTAACAAGACAAATAGTAACCTCAATAAAGTATTGAAGTTGAACTCTTCTAGAGATGAATATCCAACATGCCTGAATGAACATCTAGAACTATCAAAACCCAGGCCTGGAAAAGTTGGCAAACTCTAATGGAGGAGTTCAAGCTAACCAAAAGCAACAAGAACTTGTGAGATACAATGAAGTTTGGCCTTGGATAAGAAGAAACAAATGGAAGGCTGCAACTCTAGAATTGGCACGAAGCACAAATTCCCACTTTAATACATTACATGATATGGTACTAAAATCCTGTAAACTAATTCCACTATAGTAGTAACTTTAATTCAGAATCTGAAGGCCTATGTTCGAAACAGCATCAAACTTAATCAATTATTTGAGGGACACTATATACAAAAGGGAAGCTTACTTGGGGTGTGGACAAAATCTCCGCATCCTGCTTATTGAGCCTCGAATGCAGAAGCACAAAATAGACTTTCCAGAAGTAACTCTCGCTCATATGGCATGGACAGAGTTCAAATCTCAAAGCAGCTAATCTTGGAGCAAAATGTTCAATCGCCAGGGCATGCTCTTGCTGGGCATCAGACATTTCAAAATCTAAAATAAGAAAGGTGTATGAATTAGGCACCAACCACCGAACTACATGATTAAAAAAGAGCAATAAGTTTGATCAGGAAAGAGATAATATCAAAACTAAGGGTTTTGTCCAATGTAATCAAACTCCTCTTCCAACAATTTCACCATGAACTCATTCAAATTTCTGCAACTATTATCAACTGCATTGTGCATAACATCCCCCATTGGTAAAGAGCAGATTTTATATTCCTAATTTAAGATTTGCAAAAAACCAACACATTGATTAAAGATTGAAGGTTAAGCCTTGTAGTCAATAATTTGAAGAAGATTATGCAATGTACATTTTAAACGCATCGAATTTTCCACACTTTTAAATTGACCAATGAGAACTGAGACCTACATTCATACATACATACATGCATATCATTTTGTGTATATATTTCTATCTATACATACCGCCTAAGTCCTCTTCCTCATCAAGAGGAAAGTCCAGCCACGTTTCTGGATGCATCGCGATGTTTTTAGCGAAAGCCAGGACCTCCTCAGTGACCCCAACAGCGCACTCTTCCAATTCATCCTCTTCGCCTTCAATCAAATCCATCGCCAATTGCTCGGGCCGATTATCGGGCGGCTCAGATCGATCGAAATCGGGACCTGATCGATTAGACAGCGTGGAGGGGTCCGAAGGCGGTGGCGCGAGGAAGGTAGCGACGCCCCAGAATTGGCGGGTCAGGGTTTGTTTGAATTCGTCGAGGTCATCCTTCACGCCTCGGGTTTGGGCGTCGTCTTGTTCCTCGTCTGCAGATTCAATTCCACTCCTTCCATTGTCATCTTCTTGGGGTTTGGTGTCGGTGGTGGGTGAGATTGGTGCTTTGTCGTTGTTGTTCGGTACGACGTCGTTCTCGGCACCACCGTCGTCGTCGAGCCGTAGAGAGTCAGCGAGCGAGCGTGCGAGCCATGACATTTTTTTTTTTTTTGGGAGGAAGGAAGAAAGTGACGGATTGGAAAATGGGACGTTCAAAAAAGGTACGGGCGCAATGGAAAGTGCGGGTATTGGATCCGCTGGTTTACGAACTATCCTTGTCGACAGTGGTAGAGCTATAGAAAAATGCCACGTGTGCACGTGCCGGAGTGAAAAACCAAATTATTTTGTCCGGCACAAGATAAATATATGATTAGGTAGATCCAGGTATGATATTGGATCCAATCATATGAGCTCCAAGATTATAACAGACTAAAGCACAGACACCTTTTGGACCTTATCCGCTCGACCAAAAAATAAATAATTTTTTTTGAAAGTTTTTTATGGGCTACGGAAACAGGTGAAGGAAGTTTACTTTCCAAGCTGTAAGCCCATGGTTGTAGGGTTTTTACATCTACTTACGTTGTAGGTTGATTTGGATTTGGGGCTCATTGTACTGTGTAGATTTTGGGCTTGAGAAATTCAAATTTAAATCTGTGGCCCGACCTTGAATTCAATTTTATATTATACATACATGAGTTAGGTTAACCTTAGCTTTAAGGGCAGTGTGCTTGTTTTCTTGCACTTGAATTCAATCCTCCTTCCCGTATATTACAGTAGTTTAGAATATCACTTTATATATAATAATAAAAAACTTGATGCATTAAAGCTTCAGTAGTTATGATTGTTCCAATTGTGAAATGTATATATGTATGTGTAGACAGAGAAATTTTTGGTGAATTAAATTCCACTAAATAAGAAAATAATTAGGGCTCGGTGGATTAAATTGTGGGCCCCATAATTCACCTATGTGGTGTATGAGTCATCAAAATCGGATTAGTTGTCAAAAGTGACACGTGTCAACATCCGACAGAGTGCGTCAAACGGTTCAAAGTGAAGACAAAATTAAAGGAAAGAATCTTATGTGATTAACTTTGATTTAAATCAAATATTAATCAAGTCAATCAATCGAAGATAATTTGGTTAAATTGCCAAATTATTGGAATTGATTTTAAATCATATCAAAATCCCACAAAACAGGGTCCTAAAGAAGGAAAGCTATTTAGGTCAAGCATCTTGCAGGGGGCCTATAAATAGGAGGCCTCGGGGCTTGAAGAAAAAAAAGCTTAGACACACCCAAGCACTCAGAAGAAATAGAAAACTCTCTGCATTCTTCACCTCACTTCGGAAGAGCCACCAAGCACAACAAATACGTGTCGGTTCCTCCACCCTAGAAAAATTCAATCACCAAACAAGCCTTGTGCACCCGAAAACCCATCAAACACAAATTTTCTTAAACCCTTTGGAGATTGAAATAAGAGGAAATTCTTTTATTTTTTTTGTAAAAGAATCCCCACAAAATTGTAACCTACACACTTGATAAATCAATACAAATATTATTTGGCTTTTTATCACAAATGGTCCTTGAAGTTTACGAAATTATCGCGAATTCCATTTGTATCAAACACAAATTTTCTTTAAACACAATCACATCGTGACAGTGGATTGAATAAATAATAAAATATTTTTTTTTATGAAAATCCATTAAAATCTCTCTCCCTTTCCCTCTCGCCTTCTCTCCTCCCGTCTCTCCCTCTCCCTCTTATTTTCTTGCCTCTACAACCCGACCACCCCATGCCCACCCGCAACCCACCCCTCTCCCTCTCTGTATATTTTGAAAATAATCACTTGCACAAGGTAAATTCCTTTTATTTTTTTTGTAAAAGAATACCCACATAAATTGTAACCTACACACTTGATAAATCAATACAAATATTATTTTGTACACATGTTTTTGTTTCATTTGTATTCGCATGGATCTTCGTGTTTTTAAGGAAAAAAAAAAAAAAAAAAAAATAAATGTATGTTATGTATAAAATTTTATTAAAAAAAATATAAATTACAGGTAACTTGACAAAAGAAAAAATATGTTTTTGGAGGTGAATATTTTTCAAGAAATAATTGAAGCAGCAGGCTGAGGGACAAATATGTAATTTTCACCGAAGTATTGTGAACGACTCAAAATTATTATTTATCATTAATATTTATATTTCCATTATTTCGATCTTTTTGGTTTTGGCCGGCATTATTTCCATTCAAAGATGCCATGTTGCAATTGCAAATGCTACAAAAGAATTTTTGGGTTCTTGTCCTCTCTGCTTTTCAGGTAGACAAGGTTTCAATGCTCTCTTTTTCCCCTCTTGAGCAAATTTCTTTTCATTGCCAAGGGCCCAAGGCTTTGTCCATGTGTGCCCATTCGTGACAACAAAAGTGACTTCGAGGGCCCTTAAAATGCTTCATCAGCTTCATGTTTTCAACTGCAAAGTACTAATTTTTTTTATACGAGCAATATTAGAGGAGGATGGATGCAAAGTACTAATTTTTTTTAACGAGCAATATTAGAGGAGGATGGATTCAAACGCATTATCTCGAGTGCAGTAATATTAGAGGAGCAATAAGTGCCTCGCATTTTAATTTTAATTTTATTACACCAAAATATTAAAACCAAAAAACAAAAACAAAAATCATTGAAACTTTGGGAATCCAAGAAGCATTGCAATATCATCTGAAGATGATGATCAATGATTTTGATAGGACTTGGGATTAGTTGGCTAATTTTTCTCTGATATAATTTTTTCTAGGTGTTTTCATTAAAAAGCTCAGTCAGTTATGCTTTCCCTTCTCACTCAACTTTTCGTTCACGTATGAATCAAGAAACCCCTGTTTCTGTAGCAGCTTTTCCACAAAGAGTAAAACAATGTCCTCCTTGACAGCCCAGTTGCCAGTCAATGCATCCAATAAATGAAGGGAAGGCAAACAAAACAAGCAAACACAAAAGGCCCCTGCTCTCCTCCACACATCTCTCAGCTAGTCAGCTCTCTCAAGTCATCAAAGGACAATGCAATCAGAAGAGCACAGTGCCAAACATAAATGAGTGAATGGGAATTTCTAAAGTTGTGGCAAATTCAAAAACCATCATGTAAAAATTAAAAATTTAGTGTTCAATGCTCATTGTACATGACTTTATCTTGTGCCCAACAGGCTCTATGAATGAACCCTGCAAAATCCAAATCTGCCTAGAACTTTACAAGAGGGAAATATGACTGAGAATCAATAGGGCTGCACAAGCCAAGCAACATCAACTACAATTACAGTAAAGTTTTCCCTTCACTCAACTCCTTTACAGATACATGATAAAAGCCACTCTCTTGTTTGGACATGAAGAAACAAGCAACCTATCTGTAACCATTGTTGACAAGACAACAAACAAAAAGAACTCAATTTGGCTTGAAAATTGTTGAGGCTTCTTGGCAAAAGGCCAGCTTATAGACAGTGGAATTGTAGGTATGCAAATTTTGATACAGTGCCCAAATTGATCCACATTATGATGCTTCTGGTGGTGGAAACAACTGATCCCATCAAAGATGTTTAGTATACACAATAAAGAAGGGTACCTCAGAAACCCCATAAGTGACTTTTGTCTTGAATTTTCTTGGATCCCACAAGCTCTTTGGCTCCTTTATCCATTGGACAACGAAAAATTGAGAGAATGTATATCAACAAAGTACCTTTTTTTTTTCTTCTCTTCATTGTATTGTTCTAGTAAGCTTACACTTGGAAATGAATATTGTGGCAGTGTAATTTAGACTACACAACTTCAAGAGCTCTGCAGCCCTTTGCTTCAATACAGGATTGCAACCACTCTGAATTACAAGAAGCAGCTTGGCTGCCAAACCTGCCTCCACAGCAAGCGAAGCGCATTCGTCCGGGGCGAGCTTGCAAACCGCCCACAAGATTGACAATGCAAGCTGAGTGCAGCTCTCTGAAACCTTCATCAATAGCCTAACCACACTGGGGATTGTCTTAGGACAATCTTTCAAAGCCTGCCTTCCCTCAGGAAGCGTTGACAAAACTTCTAGGATATGAAGGGCTAACTCCAAACACTCATGATTCAAATTGGGTAAGAGCTCAATCAATTGAGGAACTGCCCCGACGCTCACAACCGAGTTCCTGACTGACTCATGCGAACAAATTGTCTTCAGCAGACTGAGACCAGGCAAAACACCATTAGAGTGTCTTTTATCCTTCACTAACCTCAACAATCCAACCACAAGACTCAAGCTTGAGACGTTTTCTGACTCCAAATCCTTGCCCTCCATCAAAACTTCAATCAATTTCGTACAATTGATCTTGGTCTCAATGGATCCCTCATTCAACATATCAACCATTAACGATATCTTTGCCGGTTGCATCAGAATTGTCTTGGATTCTGAACTGAGGTCCAGATTCACAAGTGTCCCAATTGCTTCTGACCCAACAGCGTGTGAAGTGAAAGGACCCAACAGAGAAGTAATCAAAGCAATACCTCCATTGTCCATCACTGTGCTCTTAGCTGATGCATGAGCAGCAGTCACTACCTGTCTGAGCTCCTTGAGAGCTTGAACTCTGGCTTGGCCCTTAACCTTCTTCAGTGTCTCCAGAATCTCCAAAACCCTTCCTTGCACATCCTCTGACCTCTTCTTCATGGCCAAGTACTTCTGTGAAAACCAACTGCAAATCAGCTGCTGAAGGGTCTTGTTGGGTGTGACCGAATCATCCCAGAGCTCTTGCATTGTTGTGGGACAAGTATAGTGGCCCAAAGAGAACCATTTGAGAATGTTTGATCTCTCGTAAGTCTGACCCGTGCAAAGGGTTACAGGGTCTTGCATTGGCTCCAATGAGATTGGGCAAATGAAGACTGAAGGAATCTCAATGGACTCAAGCTCCTCAATCATCTTCTTCAGATCCAACTTTTCAGCCACAACACCAACACCACCACCACAAATTAACCCATCTCCACCACCCAAAATCCCATCTTTCACTGCAGTGTCCAGATCTATAACTTGGCCGCCACTACCCACATCAAACTTCATAGCCCCAACTCTTCTCCTACCAGTTGGCTGGTACATAGGCATTTTTAGAACCCCCTATGCAAATCAAGAAGAAAACCAAATAAACTACACTTGGCTTGGATAAGAAAAGAGTTAAAGACCCTCAAAATCTAAAGACACCAAAAAACAAGAATTCCACTTGAAGACCAATCTGTCCCATCACATCCACCCAGCAAGAAGCGTGTGGCAAAGTAAAGGAGATAAAGAAAAGAAGATGGAGAGAGAAAGTGTGGAAAAGAGAGGAGGGAGAGTTTTCTCTCTCACTGTTGCTTTCCTTTACTCTCTTTGGCTAAACCTTCTCATTGACAATTACAAGCAAGCAACAGAGACCATCAAATGCCAAAGGGGATATCTTTTCTCCCATTTCCTTGCTTTATCTGATCTCTTTCTATGGTCAAAAGGCCCACCTTCTTCTTCTTCACCACCACTACCACAACCATCATTATAATCATCACCAAATCAAGCACATCATGAAGTAGTAATCTTCTTCTCCAATACCAAAGCTCTCACTTCCTCTTCAAGCTCAATAAAAAGTTTGAAATCATAATCCCCAGATCAGGGAAGAAAAAAAGCAAGAAGGCAATCAAAAGTGACAAAAAGGTCCAAACTCACTCATATCACTCAAACAGCACTCACCCAACTGACCAAAAAGAATACAGAGAAGAATTTTATAAATTTCTCAGAAAGAATTATAACAACAAAGACATGTGAGAATGAGAAAGCTCAGAACCATACCATGATAGCGAGTTAGAAAAGAGAAGGGCAGAAGAAAGAAAAGCATAAGAAAAAAAGCTATCTTCTTCTGCACAGTCTCCTCCACTGCTCTGCTGGTCTTCTTGTGGGGGCAGGTGACGAAAACCCCCAAAAATTTGTTTATTATTATTATTTTCTTAAATTTCCTCGATAAAATGACAGATTTGTGTGTGTGAGTCTGGGTTACCGGCTATCTCCGGTTCTGCAAGTCCTGTCAAACTGTGCACCGCACGTGCAGTCATACCTTGTTTCTGGTCACAGACACAGTAATATCTGATGATAATTTTTTCTTCTTGTTTTTTGTAATTTATTTTTGTATTATCGATATTCATGCAATTCTGTATAATTTATAAGCAGGCAGATGCAGTGGCAGAGAGTCTGCATCTGTGACAATTTAATTACGTAACCAATGCCCAGATAGGATAAAGGTTGTTTTTGACTCAATTATTTTTAATAAAGGTTGTTTGACTGAATTATATTCTGTAATTAATTTTAAAATTATAAACTAATAAACTTTTTTAACTTTTATTTAATCAACATTTCTTTTAATGATTTTGGATAAAAGGGTGTTCGAGTTTTTCTTTTTATATCGACCATAAAATAGTGATATAAATTGTTGTTTTATTCCTCTTTTTTATTTATTATTATTATAAAAAATTATCTATATCTACCAAAAAAAGGTTACAAAAGGGTGCTTGAAACCTTCCACCATGTTCATGGTAGGTATGCCCAGGTTTGAATGGTCAGATTCAACCACCAATGGCTTGGGCAGCCCTTGCAGAAAAAGAAAAGAGTAGTAGTGGGTTGATAGAACGGTTGAAGAAATACATTAAGATAATGGATATAAATTGTAATATATGAGCATGTAACTTATGAGTGGTCACTTGTTCATGTTTTCATATTAACTTTATTTTTTCTTAAGGAATAAGTTGGTGTGCAAACTTTTTTATAAAAAAATTGAAAAGTTGGTATGCAAATGTTGATAAATTTAGTTATCACTCTTTTTTTAAGTGAATTGGTATCTTTTTATATATTATTTATAAGAAAATGCTTCTTCTGGATTTTGTAATTAATATTGTTTCTCTGTATATTCAAACTTATGCAATATGATTTAAATTGATGTTTGCCAATGCATAATTGTGCTATTCCAATAAGTAAGTACATGAATGGAATGCACTTTGCACAATGTTCTTCCCACTTTGTCAGCTCAACATTTGTTATCTTTCTCCAAATTAATATACTTTGTAAATTGTTTCAAGTCTTCTCTTGTTGAAGTCTAAATTTCTCTCTCTATTTTTTTGGATTTGTTTTTGTAGATGTGAAGATTCAAACACAAAAAGGCCGTTGAGCATTTGATGGGTTGGTCTTTTAGACGAGTCGGTAATTTGCAAATCCTGAGTCATTCTATGATGAGGGTGTCATATAAAGATTATAAATGTGGACCTCAATATTAACCACACAATATGAATAGTAACTTTACTGAAGTTTAATGAAATAATCATGTAGCTAATATGGAGATTCACATAAGGAGTCCACATTAGGAGCTCATAAAAGTCTCTTTATTTTAGAAGGTAGTTGTTTAAAATAGTTATTTAGAAAGCCCATTGTGACCGTTATAAACATACCAATAATACACAGGAAATGTCACACTACCAGTCCACCTGTAAGTTGAGAAAAGAATATTATTAGTCAAAGCTATACTTCCCAGTCAGTCCTCACTCTGATTATATTATAATTTTTATAAAATCACACAGTTAATTAATATAAATTAAATGCAACTTTATTTTTTGGTCTGATAAATTAAATGTAACTTAAGACAGGGAAAAAGTGTCTGGCTCTTTGAACGCACGGTTCCCAACCACGTGGAAGTCCGTGATTGGTCATAAGAAAGCAAGTGCATCTCTCCCTCTCTGTGCAATCGTCCAAAGACTTGAAAGTGGTCAAACCGGACACCGGAAAGCCAAAAATTGCCAATCGAGGCAAATATAAATTATAAATATTTTTTCTTTTACAATTTTATTTTTTTAATTTGAGGAAAGTGAATTACAAATCTTTAGATCCTCAGGATCGGTCAAACCACCGAGCTGGCAGCCTGGCACTTTATGAAAGCCACGCTCTGGTGGGTCCCGCCCCACGGGCCTTCCAGTCTTCCCCGAACTCCTATGCTCTTCTTTTTAAAAAACTCGCCCTCAATTACAAATAAAACACAAATATTTCCCCTCCTTTCAAATTTGTATTTAAGAAAAAAAAAAAAAAAAATCACTATTATACTCAATATATGATCACAAATTATAAAAGAATTCTATATGAATGGACTTTAATTTTAGAAACACACCTAAAGTCCATTTACAACATACTAAAAAGATTTTAACTTCTTTTAAATTACAAAACTGTCATTGATTTCTTAAAACAAACCCAACCCCAAAATCTCATAAAAAAATCCAAAACACTCAATAGGGCATAAAAGTAATTTAACAATCAAAATTAAATTAAATAGGTCCAACTATCATTTTTTGGGTTTTTTTTTAAATTTATTTATAGAAATTAAATGGTGTAGGGTATATTTATAATTTTACTGCTAAGAATGAGTATATAGTTACTAAATATCTATAAAAAAAAAATTCCCATTTTATTTGCTTATTTGGTATAAGAGCAATTTTTTTCTTATTTCCGATGCGGGATAGATATACTGCTGCTGCAGTGCTTTTTCCACATATTATCAAAATTCACTCAACACTAATTACATTCTCAACAAAACTGAGCTGGGAATTAATCCCAGAAATTTCTCTGACTATTTCATCAAGTGCACCTTCGTCTTTGAGTATGGCCGTATGAGAAACCCCAGGAATTCTGATGGTTTTTAGGGTTTGATTTTTCACATCAGACCATAGAGATTCATGTGCCATTAAGCTCACCATGTTCACAGTCCCATCTCCATCCCCATAAACAATCTCAGGCTGTTCATCAAAACCCTTGTTTCCATAGAACAAAGTCTCCACTGTCTTCACACCACTTCCAAAAACACAAGTAATAGGCACCCCGGGAGCAATCAACTGATCCATCAAGCCCAAAACCCGCGTTTTGAAAGGATGAACGCCCTGTTCAAATCCAATATCACTGAGAAATTGTGGAATATCATTGGCTGAATATGTAGCGTTTGGGGTAATTACAAGTAGGGTTTTACGACCAAATAATTTAGGGTTTGGCATTAGCCAAAGGTTGCTCTCTGAGCTCCTTTGCTCTTCTCTTACTAGCAATGGATCCACTAGGGGCACCCCTAATGTGTTGCCTGAGGCAAATGTGAGCATTTCGTCCACGGTACCACCCCATGGTGTGGAGAGTGAAACAAAGTGTTTGATGAATTTCCGGCGCCACGAAGGTGTGTTCCGGTTGAGGAGGTGGAGAGCAAAGAGGCCTCCTAAGCTGTGTGACACAAGAATTACAGGCCTTCCTCCATTAGAGGTGCTTGCATTTTCTATCAAATCTTTTAGGTCTTGTAAGAACTTGGAACCAACATGGGATGGATGATCTTCTGGTGCCAAACCATACCGAAAATCGTATGGGGCCCCAAACAGGGTTTTTTCATTGACATAGCCAATGTTTTCCAATGATTCCACTAGAGATGCCATGTATCCCGTGATGCGCCTATATACAAATGTAGTTATCTACTATATTAGTGCAAACACATAAAATCGATTTTTAACTTCCGTGTTACGTTGTCATACCCTTAATCTCAATAATATTATATTATAAACAGTAAAATGCAACATTCTTCGTGTAGCATTAGTGCAACATAATTGATATTCTAAACTTTGTGACAAGTGAAAATTTCTCAAATTTTTTAAAACCATCTTTCTATGAATGCAGAAATGGCAACAATTATTGAAACAATTAACTTAAGCAACAAATGAGCTTACTTGAGATTGGGGTCGAGGTAGAGAAGGGACTGGGTGGAACCAAAGTGAGGCACCCTGGTCTCGATCCCAGGGGCATTTTGGTAATCATCCAAATCAGGGTCATAATAAAGCGTCATGCGCTCAGCAAAGCAGGAGGTGAAAGGAGCCAAGAGGACACTCGGGTCGAACCAGAGTCTGAACCAGCCGTCCTTCTTCCTCTGAAATGGGTACCAACGGCTGCACAGCAGACTAGAGGGTTTGTACTTGCTGGTTAGCCGGGCTTCCAGCTGGTTCCCGCCATTCCCAGGTATGAGGATCAGAGGGTGGAGGTTGCTGCCTGCCTGACACGTGTACACCATCACAGCCACTGATGAAACCAAGCTAGCCAGCAGCGCCAGTTTCAGCCCTAGCTCCTTCATAATTTGCTCCTCTTTGTCTTTGATTGTCTTTTGGGCTTGTCCCTGCGACAGAGTGATGAGCAAATTTTGACTGCATTGTACTTGCTATCATATCTTCTTGGCTTGTAGATGTACACATCTGCTTGCTACAAACTTGTGGTGGAAAATGAGATACGTAATGCAGCCTTAATGGATAAATTGATACCACACCCATGTATTTTATCCATGCACCCACCAAAAGAATAAAAAGCCTATCTAAGTTGGGCCTAATCTTTGAAGCAAATTATTGAACTTTGGGCCGTTTTCTGGTCAAAAGTCTCTGTTTAATTTTTATCATAATTTCGTGAAACATTTGAGAAGATTGGGCACATTAGATCACATATAATTAAGGCTTAGTCAAGTTGGAAAGAGTGGATATATGCTCTCCACTCTGCACCCAGAGTTAAAATCCTCCTCCTCATAATTTAAATTAATTTAAAGTAAATTATCGCTTGTATCAAACAAATAACATACAAACAAGAAATGTCATAATACTTGTTTTATTCAAGTCAAACTTATATGTCCATATCAGTTACAAACATGTTCAAGTGATTGGTACTTAATTGCAATATCCTAACCATTTTTACCAAACACACACACATACAACCGGCGCCCACAAATTATATATATATGTTGGCCAGCTTTCAATTTTCTTTTATAATATTTAACTCGTGTTAACCACATAATTCTTTGCCTCTTTTTTTATTATTTTTATTTAAACCCTGTTTATTATTTATTTTGGTCTAAACTTTATCCCACGCTAAGTCTTTTTTTCATGAAATTACCAAGACCAGTCAAGAGCACTCATAGTGTGACAGGGTCAATGTCTGCCATGGCCTCACTGCGGAGAACACTGATTCAATTGTTCAATAATTTTAGATAGCAGTCATGTCATTGCTGTGGCAGCAATTGACTGAATTTTTTTATTTTGACCGAATTAAAAATGATTGAATTCTTTTATTTTAAGTTGATCATTGTTTTAACTTGCACGCACAGGATTGCCATGGCAGAGAAGCTCCTTTTACAAGAAATGAGCGTGTAGTTGGTTTGCAATTTGACCATTAACCCACCAGATGACTCATCAAATGGATGAGAGGAACAACAACAATATAGAAATAGAAATAAATAAAAAGTCAAATGTGGAAAACTCCCATAGTCAACTTAGACCGTCTCTTCAATTTTGGCCTACTTCATCATTTCAAATTAATTAAGAATGCAAACCGCCTTTCCCTCTTGCTTTTTATTCCTTGTATTCCTCATTAATTTTTATTTATTTTTATCAATAAAACTTCATTAGATAACATTACAATTAAAGAAATCTAAGGTACCAATTTCAAGAAGGTAACAAGCTAACATGTTAAAAACAAAACTAAAGCTGATAAAAACCGCATTAGCATGCATCACTAATCCTTGTATTCCTCATTCAATTTATGTTACCTGTATTCCACTTCTACATAGAGTTATGTATTTAATGTGTTCAGAAACTATTTAATCTCTTTTAAAGTAAAATATCAATATTTTGTATTTAATACACGGGAAATAAACTGCATAAGAAATACAAAAAGGGAGAGACAAAATAGAAATTAGTTAACATTCTTAATTAAAAAAGCCCAAAATCTTAGAACACCACACCTCCTTGTTCTTATCTCCTTGCTTTTTCTTATCTCGTGGGTTTTGAAAAGTCTAAACCCACCTCATTCTCGTTCACACTTTACTCAAGCACGTTGTTTCGTGGTCATCCTCCACAAAACCGTATATATTCACATTGCCTCTCAACCCACCTCTGCCCTCTCTCTCTCTCTCTCTCTCTCTCTCTCTCCCATTTTTTTCATTTCCCTCATAAACCCAATTACAATCAAATCCCACTAAAACCCTTTTGCTCAATCACCAATTCTGATTTCTCGTCACATAAAAAAGTTGTGCAACATGAGAAGCACCAAAGCACAGAACAAAAACATGTTCAAGAGAATCATCACAGTACCCATCAGAGCTCTGAGCAAAGCGAAGGACTTTTATGTGAGAAGCATGACAGATGTGGCTGAGAGAGTGAGCTATGGCAACACCATGGGAGGCCCAGGTGGCCAGTTCCCTTCAAGCCTTCCCAAAAACTTCAGCTCTAGGTCAACTTCTGGGTCGAGTGAAGCCAGTGGTGATGATTTTTCAGAGCTTATCAGAGCTGCCTCTGCCAGAAGCTATGGAACAAGGATTGATGTGGATGCAATATTGAAAGAGCAGCAGCTGAAGCGATCTGCTACAACCACCACCATGGGATCAAAAGCTATGCTTCCCAAGTGTAGCAGCGTGGCCATGGGCAGGATTGATGAAGACGGGCCTGCTGATTTTGATGAACATACTGCCGGTGACGTCAAGCCTGACTTGCTCTACCCAAGAAGCAGAAGCTATGCTGTTACAAAGAGAAGTGTTGCTTTCTGATCGTTCTGTAGTGGGAAATTTCTTGTGGTTTTGATTCATTTTCTTCTGTGATTGAAACTTGAAAAGTGTTTGTACAAAATTTAGTTTTTGAAATTAGAGCTGGTTTGATAGTTTGAAGTGAGTTTGTTTGTATATATGCATCCTGTTCCAGGACAACTTTTAAAGCCTATCTACTTTGCTGCAAATACAAGCAAAATTATGAGAAAAAAAAACTTGGGTTATTGCTTAATTGGGTTTTAATGGTGTTGCACGTTGTATTTTTAAAGGTGAGATAACAAAATGGTAGTAACATTCTTGTACTCCGAAAACCATGACACATATGTAATTAATTTGTTTATCTTAAATTTAATTAATTTTGATATGAATTTTTATTGGGTGTTATACATAATCCATTATTATCTTATCAGGATATCCACATGTTATTAAGAGAATTTCTGATACATAATTATGATTGTTTGTTAGCAAGTCGCATAAGAAATAGGATTAATAATGCTAAATATAGAATTACTATATTCTGTATCAACCTAACCTAACACACAACGACAAATACATACGAAAACAAAACAAAAATGTTAGAAGATAAATATGATAAAATATTTCTAATTTTCTATTGAAGGAAAATTGACAGATAGTCGTATCTTGGGACAAACCAAAAGTTTATTATTGTTTCTAGAGCATTCTTGTGATGTCCACATTATTCAACTGAACAAGTCAAAGCTTCATAAAAAATCTACGGGTTTTTTGGCCCACCTGCAGAGTCGCGAGCCACCAAGTGTGAAAACATGGATTCGTTTTTTTGTTTATAATTCGCATGATTTATGATTTAAAATAATTTGATTTTTTCAATTAAATTAGCCCAATAATAATTATAGTTCCATATGAAAATAAGAGTTAACCTTTTTTAAAATTAATTAATTTGGATAGTAGCTTTGTTTATTTTGCCATACTGTAAAATAGTTTCAGCTGTTGTAAAGGTCTTCGAAACTACCACAACTGCAAATATCAAAAGAATATGAATGAACAATAAGAAACCCCCACATAGAGTGTGGATTATGAAAGTCAAATATTTAGTGAAATAAATAAACTTAATGCTTATTGAGGGTAGTTTATGGGTTTAACACTGCAATATTTATGGCAACATATTACTTAATTACAAATAATTTTTCAAGTCCATAAAAGAATTTAAAAGAATTAAATACTATTTATTAAGTAATTTATGAAATTAATTAAAATATTTAAATACTAATTATTCACTAAAGGAATAATAGCTAAAAACTAATTACTAACTAAAGTAATTAAATAAGGCTAAGATATTACTTAATTACAAATATTAAACTAACTAAACTAATTTTTATGATTTTTTTTAAAAATAAAGTCAAAAAATAAATTAAAATAATTAATTACTATATATTGAGTAATTTATGAAATTAATTAAAATATTTTAAAACTAATTATTCATGAAAAAAATAATAATTAAATAAGGCTAAGATATTTCTTAATTACAAATATTAAACTAAAAACACAAATTTTGTTTTTGTTTTAAAATAAAATAAAATGGGCATATTCGAATTTATTAAAATAAAAAGAATTCTAATATATTTAAAACGTACAGCCGGTCGGCTATATTATTTAAATATTGGAATATACTAAACCGTATAGCCGAACGGCTATACCTTTTAAAAATTCAAATTTATTCAACATGTATAGCCGTGCGGCTATACTATTTGAATATTCGAATTCACTCAAAGGGTATAGTCTAGCGGCGATACTATTTAAATATTCGAATATATTTACAGAGTCAAGCCCTGCCGCCTATACTATTTAAATATTCCAATTTGTTGAACATGTATAGCCGCGCGCGAATCCTATTTAAATATTCGAATTTATTCAACGGTTATAGCCGCACGGTTATACTATTTAAATATTCCAATTTATTGAAAGCGTATAGCAGGACGGCTATACAAATAAATATTCGAATTTTTTCAAAGAGTGCTGCTATACTTTATACTAATTTTTAAATATTCGAATTTATTCAAATAGTATAGCCGATAGGCTATACAATTTAAATATTCTATTTTTTAAAAAAGAGTATAGGCGCTCGGCGATACGATTTAAATATTTGAAATATACGGCGTATAGCCGCTATACGGACTTTTTTTTTAATACCTCCTTGATTTTTGTTTATCCACACAACGCACCACCGCCGAGCCTCGTCGGCTCATCCCCTCACTCTAATTTAATCTCACCAACAGAAAAATCACAGCTTCCGTGCTACCGTCGCTTGGAGTTCCGATAGCACCATGGAGGCCGAGAAAGCCACAGACGTGTCAGACATTCAGAACGAGGACGACCTCGACGAGGAGCCCGGCGAGGTGATCGAATCAGCGCCGCCTCTCAAAGTCGGCGAAGAGAGAGAGCTCGGTACCTCTGGTCTCCAGAAGAAGCTCCTCAAGTGCGGTTATGGCTACGAAACCCCCGAGCTCGGTGACGAAGCCACTGGTAAAGTGCCAGCTGATAATTTTTAATTATTTATTGTTTATTTAATTATATTATAATTTTAGAGACATTGAGTGTGGGAATTTGAATTTAGTGCACTACGTTGGAACTCTGCTTGATGGGACGAAGTTTGAGTCGACCAGAGACAGAGACGAGCCTCTCACCATTAAGCTCGGTCAGGGTCGAGTGGTGAAGGGTTTGGACCATGGCGTCGTCTCTATGAAGAAGGGAGAGATTGCATTGTTCACATTGCCTGCTGAGCTGGGCTATGGTGTTGTTGGTGGGGGTGGCTCTGTTGTGCCATCCAATGCTGTTGTTCGATTCGAAGTCGAACTCGTTTCGTGGATCACAGTGGTGGATTTGAGCAAAGATGGTGGGATTGTGAAGAAAATTATCGAGAAAGGAGAGAGGAATGAGCGGCCTGGTGATTTGGATGAAGTTCTTGGTACTCTGATGCCTCATTATATAATCAATTTGAGTTCTTTATTGGTTATTATATTGTGTTAGCATGTAATCACAGTTCTGTCAACATCAATTTTGATGTTTTTATTGGAATTTTGTTGTTAATGCAGTCAAGTATCGGGCGGCGTTGGTTGATGGTACCATTGTTGCAGAGACTCCAGAAGAAGGAATTGAATTCTATGTGAAAGATGGTATTTTCTTTTTTTATTTTAATCTGATGTGATTTTAATGGGGAAAGGCAATTCCTTAGTGATTATACCAATTTGTGATAATTGAATAACGTGGGGTTTGTGTTTGTTTCAGGTAATTTTTGCTCAGCATTGCCAAAAGCAATCAAGACAATGAAAAGGGGAGAGAAGGTCAGATTAATTGTTCAACCTCAGTGTATGTCTTTGGATCCTTGTTATCAAACTGGTATGTCTGGCAAAAAGAAAAAAATTGAATCGTCTGACAATGAAAGTTGATAAATAATTGTAGATGCCTTTGGTGTGGAGGGGAGGGATGCAAACAATGGATTTCATTCTGTCCCTCCATGTTCTGTGCTGAACATTGATCTGGAGTTGGTGTCTTTCAAGCCTGTTATTGATGTTACTGGTGATGCCAAGGTAATAAAGAAGGTCTTGAAAGAAGGGGAAGGTGCGTGGGTTGCTAATGAAAGTGCAAGTGTTACTGGTAAGTTTATTGAGATAAGCATTATTTTAGCAATATTACTAGAATCAGTTTGGAAGTACCTGGAGGTAAAAGTTTACCTGATCTTGAAAGCAATTAGAAATGTGAAGTATATGTAGAATGCGAGATAATATTTTGTTAAATTATACACATTCAATGATAATTTGTAGTTAATTACAAAAAATGTTCGTATGTTTCATATTTATTCCAAGAAGAAAAGGTTCTTTCATTCATGCACAGGCATTGATATCAAATATCTACAGGCCTTCAGGATATCCCAATTGATAGTCACACTTATTTTCTAAAAAGGAGGTCCCAAGTTGATATTCCCCCTCCCCAAATGCGTAACTAATAAAAAAACTTCTATCAGAAGGTTTACCAACTATTATTGAATGTCATAGTAAGTAATTTTTGGAATTCATAATGAACCTGTGATATCGTACCAATCTACTAGTTAACTTAAACATTTCTGTACATCTCCACCTGCTGCAGTTAGGTATATAGCTAGGCTTGAAGATGGCACTGTCTTTGAGAAAAAAGGAATAGAAGGAGAGCAGCCTTTGGAATTTATCACCGACGAAGGTCAGTTACTCTAAGTTCATTGTTTCTCTCTCTCTCTCTCTCTCTCTCTCTCGGCATCTTTTTGTCTGATAATCAAGATTAAATCTCAAAAGGATTTCTGGCTAATATTTGCATCTTACTATCTACAGAACAAGTGATTGCTGGTTTAGACCGAGCAGTTGCAACAATGAAGAAGGGAGAACAGGCAATATTGACTATACATCCTGATTTTGGATTTGGAAGCGTTGAAGCAACGCGGGACCTGGCTGTAGTTCCACCACATTCAAATATCGTCTTTGAAGTTGAAATGCTAGATTTTATCAGGGTAATGATCATTTTGATGAAATTGTGGGATTTGAAACAGTACTTTTCCAATATATTTGTAATGACGAAAGAAGGCACAAATTTCCTATTTTTCTCTCACAACTACAAAGTTTCAAGCGCTACTACAATTACTTTCTTAATTATCACTCTTCACTTCTCTTTTATGAAAAGGAGAAAGCACCATGGGAAATGATTAATCATGAGCGACTTGAGGCAGCCAGAAGGAAGAAAGAGGAAGGCAACCTTCTCTTTAAAGAGGGGAAGTATCAGAAAGCAGGAAAAAAGTATGATAAGGTAACATAGTGCAATTTTGACTCCCGAATGGACCTTATATTGGTTCTATTTTAATCAACTTCATATTTTTCTGTTGCTTTCCTCTTATTTCAGGGTGTTGACTATGTTAGTGAAGATGGTAACTTTGGGGACAATGAGTCAAAGCTAGCAAGAGAACTTAGACTGTCTTTCTGGTTGAATGGTGCAGCATGTAGCTTAAAACTAAATGACTTTCAGGAAGCAATCAAGTTATGTTCAAAGGTAAGCTGTACCCAAAAAACTGATGGATGAAGTTTCTGCGTCTTCTAGCATTCACATGCTTTCATCATTCTACATGTCTCAACGTTTTGGGGAAAAAATATTAGGGCAAATCTCATCATATTTTCTATGTTGTGATCCATAGGTACTAGATATCGAGTTCCATAATGTAAAGGCCTTGTACAGACGGGCACAAGCATATATGCAAGTTGCAGATTTGGTCTTGGCCGAATTAGACATTAAGAAAGCTCTCGAGGTTGATCCTCAGAACAGGTAACTGAAAAAAACCGATTTTCTTAATCCATATGAACAATTTGTTTTGAAGTGTTCTGTGCTCCGTGGAACAGGGAGGTCAAGTTGATTGAGAAGAATTTGAAACGACTACAAGTTGAAAGCAACAAGAGGGATGCTAAGCTCTACACAAACATCTTTGGACGTATGACAAAGAAACTCAAAGTTGAGAAAGTCGAGAATGAGAAAAGATGAGGCTGCCGGTGCGGCGATGCAAAATGGTCGCCGATACTTTGGCTTCTACTCTGAAAATGGAGTGGCTGTTGATTCTTGTAAACAAAATCTGATCGTGATTTATGAATTGTGTATGACGTAGAGTAAGTAGTGAGAGAGAATTGATGAAGGTACAAGAAAGAAAAGGAAAATTAATTAGGGTGTTTATCCATCCTCATATTTTTGTCCCTAGAAATAACAATAGCTTATGGAAAGAATGGAAATTTTCTTTTTACGATTTTAAGTTTTAACTACAATAGAATTTGGAAACTAAATGGAAGAAAATAAACAAAATAAACAAAATAGTGAAAAAAATCATTTGAAAAAAAAAGGGTCTTTTAGGTTTTCTTGTCCCTAGTAACTCAACCTTTTGTCGTGGTTCTTATTATTATCCCAGCCAGCCAACTTTTAGTCGACGTATCCCCTAACCCCAAACTTTAGGCCACTGTATTCACAATAAGACCGCACGTTGAGCTCCATGTCCTCCATATATATACAGCAGCATAAACCTTAATTGTACAGTAATAAAAGTAGTAGAACCAAGGGCCAATGCTAATATCAAATCCCATGGCAAGGCTTTCTTCTCTTTGCCATGGTATGCTGCTTCTACTTCTACTTCTGGTTTCTTCACAGCTTTGCTCACAGCTGCCTGCAGGCTCTCCCTCACTCGTTAAGTCTCTTCCCGGAATCAATGGACCTCTTCCTTTTGAACTCGAAACTGGGTATTTATATTCGTCTATGTTGCTGCAAAATATCAGTTAGCGTCAGTGCTGAATGCAAATATATGGGGAAAATGTTCATGTTGATTTTTGTTAGAATGTGTGGTCTAGATTATCAGAGTCGGGCGGCATAAATTAAGCATTTACCTGACAACATAAATAACTGTACATACGTAAACATATATTTATGTGAATTGCTAGGTACGTGGGAGTGGGGGAAGCAGAGGAGGTGCAGCTCTTCTACTACTTCGTCAAGTCAGAGAGGAAGGCAGAAGAGGATCCTCTAATGCTTTGGCTAACTGGTGGAACTGGTTGTTCTCCGGTGACTGCCCTTCTGTATGTAATAGGTAACACTTTATTCACAACCAACATATTCTTTTTTTTTTTAGGTGAGACCCAAGGGTATCCACCGCGAAACCAGTGACTAATCCCTTTCGCCGCGGGAGCTCTCCCAATGGAGGTAAACGGCTGGCCACAAAATGCACTACATTCCCATGGGCGGGGATCGAACCCCAACCACATAGTTAAGGAATGAGGTGAGTTACCACCACACCACATCTCATGGTTACAACCAACATATTCTTTGCTTGCTAAGAATTTGGTCATAAGGAAAGAGAATCAGAAAGTCATAGCAATTTGATACTAAAATTTAGCAATTAGTCTTTCTTCCATAGGGGCTAGGCTTAGTTGTAATTTTATACTTTCACACCAGCAACTAATTGGTCCTCTTCATTTTGTAGGTCCGATGAATTTTGAAGTAGAGCAGTACAATAGGAGTTTACCTACCTTAATTTTGAATATATATATTTACATCAATTTATTTTTAGTGATTTATATTTTATTTCACCAATTTCAGTGGAGACCACGACATGCGGGTGCCATTCATAGCTACACAAGCATGGATATAATCTTTAAATTATTCCATTATTTTTTTTTTGTTGAAAACCAAGGTATTCCCCGCGCGATCGGAGACTAACCCTCGAGGTCCTGTCGGGCGCAAAACGGGGACCTCTCCCAACAAAGTCTGCTCTATTCGCAAGCGCCTGGGATCGAACCCAGGACCTCTTGTTTAAAGGATCCAAGCCCCTTCCACTTGGACCAACTCCTGTTGGTTAAATTAAATTATTCCATTATTGATGACTGGAGACCATGGCTTGTGCAAGGTCAAATTGCAGGGTAAGTACTGGCAATTTTTTTAAAATTGGGATTGAGCTTGATGATCCAATGAGCTAATGGAAAATTTAATTGTTGCTTTGGGATGTAGTTATACAAGAACTTATTCGAATCGGAGAACAGTTGTTTCAGTTTTCTGCTCTTCCAATCAAGAATCACAGGAATATTATGATTCAATTGGAACTTCATAATTTTTTGTATTCTTGTCTGGTTATAACTTACAATTTGCATGCAGGGGGCAGGGCACACAGCTCCTGAGTACAAGCGTGAAGAAGGCTTGACCATGTATAAAAAGGTGGATATCTGAGGAACCTCTTTAACCATCTCCAACTTCACAGCTGCTATTTATATATATATATATATATATATATATATATATATATGGTCGCTGATCAATTACAAATTTACAATAAAGTTACCATCAAAGAAAGCAATAAGGTTGCTGATCAAGGTTTTACATTTGACAAAATTTATTCCATCTTAACGACATTAACATTAGAAATAAACGTTTCATAAGATGGTTTTATAAGAAAGCAAACCCACCACCATGTGAAAGAAAACATGTTTAACAAAAATAACTTAATGATATCAGACCCAAAATAACCAGAGGGCCGTCTTTCGTATTTGTTTTTGGGAACTTTTCCTTCATTTAATGGCGGCTCTTCGCCAGGTAATTTGTATACAGAAGATCAAAAAGAGGGTAAAATAGTACCTATAAAATTACAACGCTATCCACTCCTATATCTTGAGGAAGCATTTGAATCCATTATGAATGCACGGCCCCTCCTATCTGTTGAAGGATATGTCAAAACATAAAGGCTTTCACAATAAGGAGTTTGTCTCCTCCAGTGTTGGTGTCTCAAAAAATTCTGTTGCATAAATCTCCATTTCTATTTCTCATGCAATTCCTTTTTTGGCAGTGAATCGGGCCTCCTCCACCGGAAACTGAACCACCGTATGCCTACATAAAAAAGCAACAGCCCCCGAAATTTATAAGTGGGCAATATTGTTTCTCGAACACAATGCGAGTTAGCATTAGTCATACATGCATTGCGTTGAGTGATGAAAATGATGAGACTTCATGAAAAGGATAAAGATCTTACCAGTGGAACTTCTTGAGAAGAACTTTAGCACTTCATCAATGATAATAACCTAAATCAGATAATGAATGAAGCTTGAATGAGTGTTGACAAAGACTAGCTGCCAAAGGCAGTTATGATGTATCATTTCCAGACAGAATTATTGCTTAGCTTACAAAAGTAACACATTTACAGCCCCACAATGTGTAAGTTTCTATGAATTTTAAATCTTTATAATGCTTTATTTGCATTAAGAGACAAATTGTCACCTTAACACACGAAGTTGATAACTTTTTTTTTTACTACCCAAAGCAATATTCTGATTATATATGTAATAAAAAGGAACGAAATCATTAGTTATTTACCCACACAAAATTTTTATGTAAGAAATATTAATCCAGCACATCTACGCTATTAATGCCTTAAATTAAGAGCTAAAACTTTAGAGAAAATGTCTCACATAGATCATGCATTTTATAGCCGAAAAGTATTATATTCCAATCGTAAGAGAAATTGTCATAATAGTCAAAAAACGGAATCACAAAAAAGGACTATGAGAGGGTAAGCCACATACAGGAAATGAAAGGTATAACACAACTGTCCACTCAGACCAAGATAATGGTGTTACCTACAGCAGAAAATATTATGAGACCATTAATTATGTTCATTTCTATAAAATAAAAAAGGACAACAGAAACCATCAATCGCAAGCACAAGTACAGGAAACTACTTACAGAGAAAAGAACAGAGAGTGGATGGACATATAATATTAGCACATGAAGGATCATCGTTAGAATGATTGAACCAACTAGCCACAAGTTACTCCACGGAGGGATAACCCTGGAAACCACAGAAAGTCAGTGCTAAAGTAAGTCTAATCTACAACTACCTAGAAACAATCAAAACATATATTATGTTGCAATAATTCATATATCAATGGTACGGAAATAAAATCTTTCAAGATGTTTGTCTCAGTATCTAGCCAGCTGAATAGTACCTAGGAACAAGACAATATACAAAGCAAGGACAACTACCCTGAATGGTTGCCATAACAACTATAAAGAGAACAAGGATAATCCAGTCATGGATGAAAATTGCGAAATATTAGAAAAGCTACAAGAACACTACCTTACTATATACTACCTTAAAGGAACAAGACAATATACAAAGCAGGACTAATAACAAATTTTACGTGCTTTCAATCCGATAAATCAAATGAGTTGCAGCAATAGTTTCTTGTTTAAATATCAGACGAAAATTGTAATATTATAAATATCGAAGTATATACTTACAGAAGAGACTGATTTTCGCTGAGATTATTCAAGGCATTGAACATTTCAACAACCACAAGCACAGTCATGGACACTGTTGATGGATGGCGATCATCAAATATACTGCATGGATAAGTTGTCTCCCTCGTTGAGCATGAGTCGAAGTTCATCTGAAACAAAATAATTAAGAAACTGAAAAACTACAAATTAAACATAACAAAGGATATTATCTATGCACCTTTCTATACCGAGGTAATAATTAAAAAAATTGTAATCAAAACCACAGAAACCAGTGAACAGCCTGAAGAATTCCTCCATTTACTTTGACTCTTAGTCACAAAAGAGCTCTAATAATAATTTAAAACACATGTACAACTTCAGTCCGTAGGATCTTACCAATTCAGAATATGGCAGTTTGGGACCACTATCAGAGTAAAGAAACCACCAAATAAATCCCGCAACTGTGGCGAGCCCAACATAAGCTGCAATTCATAAACCTTCATTGGAAGTTGAATGAAAATAAACAAACACATGTACAGTAAACTGATTTACTGATTATTAACCTGCTACTACCCAAGCGATTTGTTATCCAGTTCACCAATAATTTATCTAAGAAAGACAGCAATTAAAAATTTCACTTTAGAGATTCACCAAGGTGAAAAGATTTATAGAAAAACTGTAAATGGTTTCATGTTATGTCTTAGTTCTTAACTAATTGCCAGCATTAATTCTGGATATTGCAACATATAATGATGAAAAACAAGATTGTGAACCCACACAGTCCGATTTTGTATTAATTCATATGGAAAAAAAAAAGCAACCAAGAAAAAAGTAGGGAACAGAAGGTCATTCAGTAAGTGATTCCAATACTTTTTGTTCAAAAGTTAGCTTATGAATGTGAGACATTTGCACATTTATCAAGCCTGAGACAATAAACTAATCAATAAAGTAACTCAAAGATGGATTCAAAACAATCTGTATAAGGCCTACAGTTTATAAGGCTTTACAATTTTTCATTATATTTATTAATGTAGAGCAGTCCTCGTGTGCTATTTTAGAAGGTTGACAGGAAGTAAACCAAATGTAATCGACATCAACATCACTAGGAGCCATGTCAAATGTGATTTATGCATACCTCCGATTACCAAATAACGAAAAAACAACCATCCACTAACAACTGCTTCATTGACCTGCACACAAACAGAAACTAAAGTGATATTACGCTGAAAATAGGATTCTTCCAACCACAAAAGAATAGTTTTATGAGATTAAGATAATATCATCATGGGATCATAAAACATACACACACTTAATGAAAGAAACCAAAACAAAACCGTCCAATTACTATAATTCTTCACTAGCAAATGGAGACAAGTCCGTGAAAAACTCAAAATTCTAACGTTGAGTGCATGGAGTGCAGACACAACTAAAATTGGACGGTTGCAATAGCAGATTAAATTAATGCAATACCTTACGAGGTTTAGCCTTCATCACATCAGAATCTTGCTTATTAAAACCAATAGCAGTGGCTGGCAATCCATCAGTAACTAAGTTGACCCACAGCAGCTGGACCTGGAAAAAGTTTTCATAAAGTATTACGACAAATACAACAAACAAACAGGCTCATCAACTAATATGTATGCAAAAGGTCTAACTAAACCTAAGAAATGAAAGTAAAAGAAGCAGAAGACATTACTGTTCTCACATAGAATGAGTTGGAAAATGAAAGCTCAAAATCTGAACATTAAATGAACTTACAGGGGCAAGGGTATCAGGTATGCCAAGTACAGCTGCCACGAATATACAAACTACTTCACCGATATTTGAAGAGATCATATATCTGATAAATTGCTTTGTGTTATTGTATATAGCCCTTCCCTCTGCAACAGCCTGCCAAGAGTTGACCATTCATAGAGTTGAATGGCAGAGGTATAACTTTTTACTCAAGTCCTCATTTCTTAAAAGTACTAGAAATACCAAAAAAAAAAGGCGAAAGACAGGCATACCGCAACAATAGTAGCAAAATTGTCATCGGCCAAAACCATGTCTGACGCACTCTGATTAAGGCAAGGATGATCAGGAGAGCAAAAGTAACAATATGAATGACAATGAAACCGAGAATACTGCTTTTAACCTTTTTTTTTAATAGAACCATGCAGGCTTCTCAACTGCTATTGTAAAAATTAGGGTGCCACAATGTTCTCTAAGCTGAGAATGGCTCTAGGACCCAATACTATAGGGGTTGATTTCGGAATGAAATGGGTGAAAACAGTATCCAGATAACATGGGGGAAACAGTGCATCTACATACTGTTGTCTTTAATCATACAGGGCTAAGAAATTACATATGGGCAGAGATGCTTTTAGAATAAGCTAACATGAAATGCTACTTCAGAAGAGGCCACTTACCAACGGCCTCTTCACCTAGTGATAAGTATAGTTATTCAGAAACTTCAGTTTGAAGACTGCAACAATCACCAGACACTATCATGCTGTTAGGGTAGCTCTCAGCCAGTGCATGGGTCATGTGGTTTAAGTTTCTGACCAGAAAAAGAAAGCATTAATTAGAGTACAAGAAATGAGCACCTTGGCAACAGCTGTTCCTGAACCCATGGCAATTCCAATATCTGCCTTCTTTAGTGCAGGCGCATCATTAACACCATCACCAGTCATTGCAACCTAACAAAATTCCAAGCACCCTAAAGCTTTAGAGAAGTTGAAACACGTGTATGGAAATAAGTACAACCACAACTAATCACACACAACTAACACAGCTGAAAAAATAAATCCTTTTTTGGTCAGTTACATTACATATTTGCTAAGAGAGCTTCTTAATGTCTAATCCAAAGCAAAGTATAACAGCTATTTTTATTTTCCCATTTAGACTCTGCAATTCTCACTCCTCTGTACACACAATCCTCAATGAATAAGTTTCTTTTACAAATTTTCTGGGAGCAAAACACCAATTCTTAGCATGAAAAAGAAGTTCTTGCATGTATAAAATGATTCATCATCCAGTGATAAAGTTATAGAGGACTCTACCACTTCATTCTGGTGCCGCAAGGCCTCAACCAGCATCCTTTTATGAGAAGGTTCAACCCTAACAAACCAGAAACATATAATGCATAATTACTAAATAATTTGAAAGAGAAAATGACTGAAAAAATTATTTCAAAAGATGGAACACATGATAAATGCCTAAGCTTCCATAGAAAAGTGACAAGATACAGCACAGATGCAACCAGCATACCTGGTGAATAATGCCATACGTTGCAATGCCAGTGTTTTCTGCAATGCTGGTAATTCTTCAAACTCAGTCGCAGTGTAAGAGTGTCCAGCAAGATCTGCCAAGTGATCAAAAGCACCTATCTTGCGGCAAAGGGATTCGGCTGTGGACTAAAATCGTGTCCAAAATCAGCAGGACTGTTCTAACCATGTATGTGGATATACATGTGCATGAGCATACATCCATGCATACAAGGACAAACTTACCTTGTTATCCCCAGTGACAACTATAACACGTATGCCAGCAGTCATGCATGAAAGCATAGCATTTCTCACTTCCTCTCTTGGTGGATCAAGCATTCCAACCTTCAAAAGAAACAGAGGAAGAATGTATACAATTAAAAGAAATATTGTTAATCAACAGGGGGAAATGACATCCATATCGTGCGAAGCGAACTAAACAAATAAAATGAAGTATTAACCACAGTAGCAAAATATTTGATATAAACACCAAACAAACTTGACTCTTATTTGGAATAGAAGGCATACCAACCCAATGAATGTAAGATCATTCTCATCATTATGGGACAGACTCTGAAGACCCATGGGCATCCGCTTGAAGGCCAGAGCCAAGCATCTTAATGTTTCCTTTCCTGCAAAACTGACCAAAGAATATTTATCTATACAACGAAATGATCTCAAAAAAATTCCAAGCTTGCCAGTACAAAAATTAGACAGGTTTGACTGGTCGAACTTTTACATACCATGTGAGTAACAATGAAAACTTTAGCTTTAGAGAGAGACAGAGACACAGAGACACAGAGAGAGACAGAGAGAGTAAAATATATGAAAGGAGTATTAAACTATAGCGACGATACAAAAATTAAGCTATTGCCAAATCCAAGTTTACCAATTTACATTACAAAATAAGAGAAATATGCCCTCTAAGGATTTGATTCCATCACTACATATGAGTTCATCGCAGAGTGTATTAATGGGTACTAAAACCTAAGAACAGCGTAAACCCTCTTGCCTTAGAGAATTTCTCAACAAAAAATAGAGAGATAAACTGAAGCCAAAACTCATGCGCCTATCCAAAGAGATTCAAATCTTAAGGACTAACTCATTTTGGGGGGTCTTAAATCAATGTCTAGTGAACGGAATATAAAATGAGTTGAGACCACCTAAAGAATTTCAGTGTAAAGATTCTCTAATTATATGTAACACTGTACAATTCAATTGTACAAAATAACTTAAATGACAACATAGTCAATCAATGATGAACAAAATATTTCTAACCTATGGAACCTTGACTCCAGCTCAGCTCGGATACTAGTGGTCAGTGGTATGGTAGAACCATCATCATTGCACAGAATATTTGTGCATCTAGAAATAATACTCTCTGGAGCACCTTTTGAAAACATAATCTGCAACTGGTTTCGGCTACAAAGGACACTCATCATCTTCCGATCACGTGTAAAATCTGCAACAGAAATCTGCAAAGCATTTATTAAACCAATAAGCAAATACCAAATCTTAGGAAACAAAAATCCCAAGTCAGAATTGTTCCACTGTATTTCCTTTAGTATTTATCCAGTAAACAGTTCCACCGTTACTACTTATGACATTAAACTTGAAGAAGGGCAACATTGATGAATAAACATATACAACCAGAGGCAAACCAGAAATACACAAGAAGACAAACCAACAAGTAGAAGCAATAACAAATTATTCCAAGTTGTTCAGTAAGGTGGCGGATCAGCATTAAAACATCATGATTCATCAAAAGATTTAATTATGCAGAAATATATGTTCCATATAATACCAAATATGATATAAATATAGAAAAATTAAAATATATAAAAGCAGAAGAATATAACATACAATTTCCAAAAATATTGGATAGTTGGAAATTATAGAACATACCTACTAATATGATATTTTATTCTAAACTCACAATTTTAGCTTCCATTTATTTTTTGAGGCATGATCTGAGAGGGAAAGGGGTCACAACACAAACCTTTTTAAAATGGTCCTCCCAGTAGTGATTACAGTA
The DNA here is from genome assembly GCA_018703695.1 of Prunus fruticosa. Taxonomy (NCBI): domain Eukaryota; kingdom Viridiplantae; phylum Streptophyta; class Magnoliopsida; order Rosales; family Rosaceae; genus Prunus; species Prunus fruticosa. Next base: position 51,882,209 of record CM031917.1, read on the forward strand.
AGACGCACGTTCATGCTTGCTCAGCATATTCAGAGAAGAAGGCATAGAATCAAAGCCAGGAAGACCAATCTGGAAAGGAAAGAAAGTGAATTTAAAAACTTACAAGTATAGACCATGAATAACTGCACAACAAACAGAACAGAGAAACGAAGGGGAACAAAGAATAAGAATTGAAAACTGCAGTTATTAGCTGATCTTCAGACTTTAGAATAAGTACAGAAATGAACCTTCTCTGCAAGAACACGGAGGGCTACTTCAGTTGACTCGCCAATCTTTTCGTAGTTACCCTTGTCGGGATTATATTGCAGGATAGATTCATTGCATAGCGCTGAACACATTGCTATGTGAAGAAGACAAGGTGACTGAGCTGGAAGTTCGAGCTGAAAAATAGATCACACATAAAATCAGTGCAGAACTAAATAGGAGAACCTGAATGAAGCATTTAAAAATTATGCCAGGTATCACTTATAGAACCGCAAAGATTATTATGTTGACTAAGTTTTTATATTAAAAGGCAGAACACAAACATTTAAGTACACTGAAGGGAAAGGCAACCCTAATGTAATACAATCAAATTTTGTTTATCCGAAGGTAGGCAAATTCACATTTGAAGAGCTGTATCTGCTTGAACAGTATGCAGTTCAACCTTGTACTGTTCAGGCCAAAAAATAAATTAAATTAAACAAAGCTTGTATGGTTTGAATTTTTATCTATATATACAAAACTATTCAAGCGTGGACTTCTCTCCAGATCTAGGCTTGATATTGGTTTTCATTCTTGAAAACTGATATGGGACACAGATGTGCTAAGAAATTAGGAACCTTATCAGATGACTTGCAAGTGAATCAAGTACAATACTATATGAAACAAAGTTCACACAGAGTGTCACATGTCTTTATTCTTTACTTTCAGCCATGCTTGGCAATATGCCAAATATGCAATAGTGAACTACCTGAAGCCCAGTACTGTAAAAAATTGTGCCTTCCGGTGCATATGTTGTTCCACTGACACTGTATTCAGAAATAACCGGAGCATGCTGTACAGTATGAAGTACACAAACCTGAAGAGATAGCAGTAGCAACGGGTGAAAATTTATTTGAAAGCAACATAACTGCACCAAGCCACCAACGAGGGTAATTTGTGAAGAAAGTTTAAAATTAACACTCCAGGATTTTAAATCGGGTAAACAAGCCGTAGGTTTGAGTTTATCAAATCAAGTAGCCAAGCCAATTTAATATAGTTCTTGTGAAACATAGTAAGCAAAGTAAAGAAACTTCTATCGATTGCACTGATGACTTGTCAAATAACAAATACTATTTCACATGTGACAGACCAAAAATCATGTCATCCTTCATGTTATGTACTCATAAATTCCTTGTATTCATCCAACCTTCCATAAAGTATGCACAAGAGGGTGCATTTCTGTGCCTCTTCCATCACTGCATAAATGTACGCGTGTGTGTGTGTTGTGCATGTGTTGCATCCTTAGGAAGTAAGTTATTACAAGTTTCAACTGCAAGTAATACATATAGACAATACGAAGCCTCAAACGTACCAAGTGAGAATTTTTGTTCCTGGCGATTCACAGCAATTTAGGAAAGCAAAAAAATAAATAAATAAACCATATTCAATTGTTTACTATGGCAAGGTCATTATAGAATCACCTTTGAGACAGACATCATATTGGTTGTCAGAGTTCCAGTTTTGTCACTGCAAATTACCGTAGTGCAGCCTAAGGTCTCAACAGATGGCAAAGACCTTACAATGGCATTCAACCGAGCCATACGTTTTGTCCCAAGAGCCAAACAACTAGAACAAGAACAAAGAAAGACCATCATAGAAAAGCATCAGATATGGATAAGCTTCCTATTAGATACTGGTAAATCTTAATGACTTCCTAGAGATAACATACTACACTCCAATTATAAAATCAAGGTTTTAAGAAATTTCTCAGTATTAATACTTACTAATTTAAACCTCAATTCATATTGGTAAACAGGATTCCAACAGAAATTGAGAGGAGACATGAAAATACACTACAATTTATCCACCGGAATATCGGCAGTTTCCATTAATTCTCAAGAAATCAACAAAACAGCCTATATGCACAAACAAGAACTCAATAACTTAAATGCTTGCTGTCAAATTAAGTTACTTCTAATGCATATACTTCAATGAAAGTAACGGCTGAACAGTTAGAGAGAAAGAGCCATAAAGAACACCCACTATTCCTCTTTTCTTCTCTATTCCATTTCAGTCCCACCCAACCGATAGACTATACAACGTGAGACCTCAATCTATGGCTAATTAAATTCTCATTAAACAAATTGGCACTCCACTTCCAGCTCTATCACCTACCCCACACGTTGTTTGATTATAAGACAACCAATAATCAAATCCATATCAAAACCTAGTCCCACAATGGGGTGCCTTTTTCAAGCTGAAAAAGTGGCACCCCATTGCTCTATCACCTATCCCACACTATAATGAAACAACCAGTAATCAAATCCATATTGGAGAACTAGTCTCAGGATGCAGTGGCTTTTGAAAAGGGTAAATTAACTAGTACACACATTTGTTCTATACACCAAGTAAAAGTTCAAGTACTCACGTTGTAACAACAGCTGGAAGTCCTTCAGGGATTGCTGCAACTGCAAGTGCTACTGCAATCTTAGTGGCCACAAGAAAATAGTTTATAAACATAAAGTGAGGAGGAAGAGCCATTGAAACAGAAATATGATGGATAAAAGTTAATAAAGCATTAACCTTAAAATTGATCAAATTTACTATGAAAAATTACCTTAAAGTAATGAATTGCACCGCGCAAGAACCCACCATGAGCAGGGTCACGAAAATGACCAATATTGACAATCCATACCAGTACACATATGCCAGCAATAACCTAATAATGCAACAAAAGTTAAGAAAACCATAAGTAATATCTGAAAACACAAGTATGATACTAACAATAAAAATACTTGAGATCAGTGGCCAAAATAAAAACTTGGGGAATTACCTTGGCCAAGAAAGTACCAAACTCATCCAGCTTCTTTTTCAATGGCGTCACTTCCTGCAAGCAGCCATATATTTGAATAGTTGGAAGTAAACACAGCTTGTATATGTAAAAAATATAATTTCAACAAAGGATCTTTCTTTCAAGTTTTATTTCCTGTCGAGTTTAAGAAAAGGGGGGAAGGGGCATAGAGGAAAGGACATCATTTCATAAAGTACTAAGTCCATAATCTTGGTGAACTTTGCAAATGGTCTCCATGAAGTAAAATTAATATATTTCACGCACTACGCTCTGCAACGTGACTCTTTCCATCATTTCGCTACCGATGTTTGAACTAGGAAGAGATGGAGAAACACAAAACACACAGACCCACACCTCTTTGACCTAGACACTAAAGTGGCAGTACACAAACAGCTTTGCAGAATACAATGCTAGAAAGAGCTTTCAAAATTTAAAGCAAGATAACATGCTACTGACTTTGGTAAAATCACATGTCTAGTAACAAACTACTGCAAAATGACTTAAAAGTGCTTACATCTTCAGTTCGCAACATTGAATCATGTATGCCGCCCATAGCAGTGTGTGTTCCAACTCCTACTACGATAGCTCTAGCCCTACCAGCCACAACTACTGTACCCTGGGGACCACGATATGCAGGAAGTTAATCATTGCTTTGGAACTGATTACCCAACCAAAAAGAACAAGAGTAAGACATAAGAAATGCACAACTTGCTTATCACATTCCTTCAAGTTTATAAAATAGGTAAATCAGTACATAAAAATTGGATCCAGCATATTAGCTTCATAAAACATATAATTTTTTTACCGAGAAAAGAATATTTGTCTTGTCTTGATATACAACATTTGTTGCAGTGGTGGACTCAAGCTCTTTTTCCACAGAGCAACTCTCACCTGCCATCATCAAACAAAAATTCTCCGCTAAATTGGATCCAGCATGTGCTTAACCATAACATACTCAACAATTGTGATCCACGCAATTCACAAAAACAATAACAACAAATATCCATGTGATTTACTATGTCCAGTACATAAAACAGATATACCTGTAAGAATTGCCTGATCAACACGTAACTGATTACTTAGCATCTCAATCATTCTCATATCGGCTGGAATTTTGCATCCCACTATGCATTTTACGCAACAAAAAATTAGAATTTATGATTAACCACAATAATATGCCAATTTTGCAGACTCAAAGCAGGTGACCAACTCACCAGCCACTTCTACAATATCACCGGGGACGAGCTCCGTTGCTGGAAGTATGGAGAAGCAACCTGCAAGGAGTTACTTTTACATCAGGTTTGGGTGATAAAGGATGACATAGTCTTGAGTAATTTAAACGCATCAAGAAATTTGATATTATGTTCATAAGATTTTGTTGGTCAAGCGCTACTTCCAAAAGCTTAAGTTGTGCTTAGTTAGCAATTATCTTCCTTTTCCAGGCATTATTGACAATGTTCCTTCCATTGTCTTTTTATCCCAAAGATCCAGCAATGAGCAATGTTTAACTGTTGGAATTTTAGTAGGTGTGATGCTCTGATACCATTGTTGGTTTATGTGGTGAAGGGGTTTAGAACAATAAGATAATAGTTGAAACAAAGTGATTTTATTATATTTGAGGAGAATAGTACATAGCTTGGTGTAGGCTAATTGGCCTCCTTAGTTTTTTGGCTTATTGGCCATCACACTTGCTTAGATTAGTTTGGGCTATCTGGCCCTTCACTTAGATTGCTGAGCTTATTGGCTCCTCAACATAGGTTTGTTTGGGTAGCTCTTGGCTCCATTAGTTTGGGAGTTCTTTTCATTGGACTCCACATTTCATTGTGGTTGCATGCCTATTTATGGGCATCTTTGCCGACACGACATCACCAAGTTCCACCGACTTGGTCTCTTACTCCAGCCACAATTATGTGGCTTTGCCTAGAAACATTTATATTTTTGTGGCTGTTGTTTAGCCATCATGCTCCACCTCCTCATACTTTTCTACACAACTGTAGGTTCTTCCACCAATAATGATTCTTCTAGAACCTTCTGGATCTTTTTGTCACAAAGAGGCATTAGTATTTTGAACACTAAAACACTCATCTCATCTACTAAAATTCTAACAGTGGTATTAGAGCTGGTTCGATCGCTTTGGGCATAAGGGCCAACTCAAGAGCCGTGTTCGATCAACTCTGGGTGCATAGGCTGATTTTATGGAAGCAAGGTACGTGCTATCAATACTCAATTTAAGGTTTCAAGAAATCTGGAGAAGGAGAAGGAGATCCAGAGAAAGTTCTAGAGGAGGAGACAGTGAAACTAAAAGAGATGGCATGAGAAAAATAAAAAATAAAAAAAAAAAAAAAAATAAAAAAAATAAGAAGCCCGAATTTTGAAACTAAAAAAATTGGGCGTTGAGAAGAAAAAAATATTGTCAGCGAAAAACTATCAAGCTAACTACGAACAAAGAAAGTGCCACACGAGCACGGGGCGCAGCATCAACAAGAGCTTCATCAATACTAGCTTCAAGAGGAGCATGCTTGGAAAAACACAAATGCGCAAGGAGGAGTGTTGAAAATACTAATGCCTATTTGTGACAAAAAGATCCAAAAGGTTCTAGAAGAATCATTATTGGTGGAAGAACCTAGAGTTGTGGAGAAAAGTATAAGGAGGTGGAGCATGATGGCTAAACAATAGCCACAAAAATATAGAAGTTTCTAGGCAAAGCCACATACTTGTGGCTGGAGTAAGAGACCAAGTCGGTGGAACTTGGTGATGTCGTGTGTAAGCAAAGATGCCCATAAATAGGCATGCAACCACAATGAAATGTGGAGTCATCCACCAACTCCCAATCCATGTGGAGTCCAATGAAAAGAACTCCCAAACTAATGGAGCCAAGAGCTACCCAAACAAAGCTATGTTAAGGAGCCAATAAGCTCACCAATCTAAGTGAAAGGCCAAATAGCCCAAACTAATCTAAGCAAGTGTGATGGCCAATAAGCCAAAAAACTAAGGAGGCCAATTAGCCTACACCAAGCTATGTACTATTCTCCTCAAATATAATAAAATCACCTTGTTTCAACTATTATCTTATTGTTCTAAACCCCTTCACCACATAAACCAACAATGGCATCACAAACACACACATCACACCTACTAAAATTCCAACATTAACCACAAAAATGAAGCATCCAAAACAATTGACAACAACAGATATGTTTTACAATTCTCCCCAATCTTTGGCAGACAGCTCAGCGATGTGAATATCTATGAAGGGATTTCTTTTTCAAACAAAGCCAACTAACTACATCACAAGCATACAACCATATTAGTGAGGTCTCTACCAGCACCTCACAGTAAAAGGGTGTACTACCATACACTTATGATCTGAACTTCAAAATTTAATCTCCGGAAAGAAACATTTAAATAAAAAAGAGGACTAAAAACATGAAATCATAACATACTATAAACATCATTTAGCATAGTCAAGTGACTTCATAAACAAAAATATTTACCATTGCGCAGCACAGTTGCGATATCAGCTTGGTATGCACGTAGCTCCTACAATATCAAGGTTAAAAAGAAGGAATCAGAACAAGCTGAAGCTACATGGGCTAAGTAATGAATTCCACAACAAAAAGTAGGTTAAGTAGTAATTCATGCATTCTTATTCTACAACATGCAACAGAAAATTAGACTACAATGTTGGGAGTCCATGTAACCTAAACACAGATGCATTGAAAAAGGTAGACATGAGTACATGGGAAAGGATGATGAAAGATATTAACACAAGTGTTAATGGCCAGTAGACATACTGTACATAACTCGAAGTTTCAATAGACAGAACTTAAAACTTTGTAGCCTTTCAAGATGTTTTCTTGTAGCTATGAGAATTCTTAAACACAATAAAGGTAAAAATTACCTCAAGAGCCTTTTCTGCATTGGTTTCTGTAATCACTCCTACTGCTGCGTTTGCAGCCAATATCATGAGGATAACCTGTGCATCCAATAATTTCAAAACAAAAGAATCTTTATTAAGACCAAGTTGTATCCCATGTGCTTAATCAACAACAGATACAGAAAACAGTTATCGTTAATTGTATCAAAGCCTTAATTTGTAAAGGATCAAGAGCTCAACAATTTTTTGCCAAATAAGTTTTAATACTTCAACAAAAAGACATACATCAAGACTTATAGATGGAAAAGAAGGAATTGAAGAAATCATAGTTGAGTGCAAATCAAACATCACATCTAGACACGGAAAGTAAAAGTTGAAGAACATAAGAAAACACCAAGACAAACATCTAAGCATTGATAACTAAGCTAACAATCTTTTTCAGCCAGTCCAAACCAACAGTTCAACATGCAATTTTTTTTTCTTTGATTATTAGGAAACATAATATTAGATTAAACAAGAACATGCATACTATCTTTTTTGGCTGGTAGAATACTCCTGAATGGTGACTTCTAAGCATACTTTGAAAAACCAATAATAATATTAATAAGCGATCAGTTTAGCAGAGCAGACAAATATGATATCTTACAGAAGGCTCCAAAAAAGCTGTTAAGCCTGTGTCTCCATTAATCAAAGCCAGAACAAATGAAACCAGCGCCGCAACAATCAATATCTTTACAAGCAAATCATCAAACTGTTTCAAAACCAATTTCCAGAATGAAGCCCCTGCATATGGAAAGCAGATAATATTCATTAGAGGCATAAAATGCACGATCTTGATTTGTGAAAGTTTCGGTGTTATCAGAAGGTTAGATCAATACTGGTAGCATATTCCTAAAAGATGAATTCCAGGCAAATAATTTGCATTTAGACTCCTAAAACTCCTCATTCTCACCAAACTCACAAAAATCAGCCATCTCTTCTAAAATGACCACGATAGTGGTTTTCTACACTTTGTGAAATAGGGAGTACTAACAAATTATTGGTGGTACATTGCCATCCAGAGAATCAAAAGAGGTTATCAAAGTCTCTCTGTTTCCCTCTTGCTAAATCATAAGTAGTTTCCCTCAGCATCTTGCATCAAAGCAAACTGAGGATGAAATTGGGATTATTCACAGATTTCTGAAACAGACATCATGTAAACTTGCTTTATGTGAGATGGACAGAGGAGAGGGAAAGAAGAAAATGGTGTACTTACTTTTTTCTTCTGGAAGCACTGCAGACCATATTTGAAGCATGAAACCAAAGAGGAAACCACATTAGCATTAGAAAAATGAATAAAACCCATAATAATACCAATAACAACAACGACAAAGGGATTCATATTTCAAGCTTGGGGAAGATAATTAAGAAACTAGGAGTAACTAAATTTAGTAATAACATAAGAACTTCATCATCGTGTAAGCTTCCATCAATATAGGCTAAAACCACGTAACCAGTAAATGATGGAACGCCAATTGAAATATAACGGTGCTTGTTTTTACCTTAGGCAAGTCAAACCAAAGGGTGTATATACTATCTCAGATATACAAAGTAGAGTACCTAAAACCAGCACTCTACTTCACCGGACCCAACAACTAAATTGATGTATGCATACGCGCAACTTGGGAGCAAAAAAACATACCATTTTTACCATAAAGCCTTGCATGTTGCGTGACCTGCAAACAACATAACACTTGAAACCTTGAGGAAGAGCAATTACCTTCAAAACTGGGTTTGAACTAAAAGACCAATAAAACAGTAGAAATTACAGTCTGGAGAAATAAACTCTACCGTACCTGCGCGTCAGTGAGACCCCTTTTCGGGTCCACGCCAAAGAAATCCAAAACCTAACCAAGAATACGGAAACAGTTAAACAAGGAAATATTTTGAAAAACTGACTGTATAAATGAAAACCCAAAGGAAAAACAAGAAGAAGAATAAAACATTCGCAAAGAAATGCTGGAACCAAAAGCTTCCAATGCATTTCAATTCTTCCACCCTAATTTGAATTACTGAAGTGATTGGAGCTAGTTTATCATTCACTGTAAGATTTTCCAGGAAAATGTCATGCAGAGGTGTGAATTTACTGAATTAATGAATTACCTCAGTGACGGATCTGGCGTAAGCGTCCTCCATTCACGGATGAAGGGTTTTGAATCGGAGCTCTGGAACTTCTTCTTCTTCCCTCTTTGTCACTTCAACCCTCTCTCTATCTCTCTCTGTGTTTTACTGGTTCGTGGCTTGGGTTGGGTTTTTCGTTTAAGATCTGAAACCCAAAAACAAAGGGGAAAGCGACCAGAGAGACGTTATGTTCAAGCGAAGGCCTAACGTTCTAATTTAACGGGCCACGCAAGTCACGCGTTAGCCCATTGTATTTATGTCGGTGCCCCGGACCAGCGTATAAATTAAGAAAATTTGGGCCGGGCCTCCAAGACATTGGCCCTCAGATGTCACAAACACGCCAAAAATATATTTGGACACCCACCTCGTTTGGACAATTATGTCCAAAATTTTAAAATGAGGACATTTTCTTTGTACACCGAACGACAGTTGGCAACTTACCTCAATTTATACTACTAATTGGTTTTTTATTTTGGTTTTTTCACTTCAAATCAGAATTAACATAGAAAAAATGAGTTTGGTTGTTGTGTCTTGTGAAAATAAGAACCATATTTTTATGAGATATTTAGTTATATACCTTTTAGAACTAAAACTATAAATAAACCCTACATCATTTAATTTTTATAAACAAACTCAAAAAATAATGGTTGGCTCTATTGAATTTAATTTTTATTATTAAATTACTTTGATGCCCTATTGAGTGTTTTGGGTTTTTTTATGGGGTTTTGGGGTTAGGTTTGCTTTAAGAAATCAATGGCAGTTTTGTAATTTAAAAGAAGTTAAAAAAAAATTTGTTATGTTGGAAATGGACTTTGGGTGTGTTTCTAAAGTCTATTTCAAATATGGTTTTTTATAATTTGGGCTCTTATATTGGGTATAATAGTGAATCTCCTTATTTTTATTTTGGCTTTTACTTTTAAAAAAATTAATATGAAAAATTGTTCATTTATTATATTATCCTTATTTAATGAAAATTTTCAATTCTTAATAAATTCATTAATCAATGGCAATGTTTGGTGTTTTGAATGTTTGACTATTCTTTGCATCTACCTTGATATATATATTTATATATTTATTATTTATTATTTTACTCTGATTATATCAAACTTTTTATTTCAATGTAACTGTACATAGGGACACAATTGAAACCTTATTATGCTTTCGAACAAGAACCAAAAAAACCCCTTATTACGCTCTCAAATTATTTTTTATTGAAAAATAAAGTGTGTACTAGTTTTTTTTTAGAATAAGATTTCATTCATAAACAAAAAAATGCATACAAAGGCACCAATATAATGGCCTCGTTAAAACCTTCCTAGAAAAATCACATGGGACAAACCCCAAGGTAGAAAAAGAGTACCACATATGCCATGAACTAACGAGAAAGTCCGACACATGCCACTTTGGACCGCTATAGAGAACTCAAAATAAACAGACAAAACAAAGCACAACTCCATACCCTACAAAGAACAACCCACCACAATGTAATACTATCAAAGAAAAAATCATATGCACGCATAGTTCTATGTACATAACAACGTATTATGAGCATCAAAACATAGCCAGCAGAAGTGCCAAACACCAATTCCTTGATTCTTAATCTAGACCCCTACCCAAAGAGGTAGGGAGATCAAGATTGGCTTCTTAGCCTGACAAACTTCCAATAGAAGAACATCATAATGTGAACGTTTATTATATGTCAAGCCCACAAACGTTCCAGCGAACACATCAGGGTGAATTAGGAGACCCCTTGTCACGCCCCGGAACCAGGGGGTTGGTGGGAACCTCGTGCCCGGTGCGTGAGTAAAATAAAATAAAATATAAAGAAAGTTCGAAACGAGATTTAAAATAAACTTTTCTCTTATAAAAATAGCTTCCAAAAATCTTTACAACTTTACAATTAATAAATAAAGCTCTATCACCCTCATCTAATTCAGTCTCAACTGGTTTAGTCCTCGTCTTGCCCACTAATTCATCTGAAAAATTAAACAGGGGTGAGGGATGAGCAATCACCGCTCAGGAGGGACATGAGACCTTACCACAGGTAGATTGATATAACTAAATTAAGTGACATGCAATCACACACCCAAATATCATATTAACAATATTAATGCGTGAATGAATGCTCTTCATCTACTCCCGTTAATTCATATAACTAGAGAAGCGGACATGCACGTCCCATACCATGCTTATACCACTTGGTCCCGAATGCCCATTTATATGAACTAACACCCATTTCAACCGTCCCATAATTTCCCCTTTTGTTAGTCATCTTGCCTAACTCCCTTTCGCCAGTCCAGGAATCACCCAATAAAAACCATGTGCACTGTGGGATCCCTAGACCTGGTACCTGCCAATAGTTAGACTCAACTACACAAAAGACTATATCCATTACCCTCTTTTCCATACTTTCTTTATCAACCCAAGAATTCCAACCATCATCGATAACATATGATCATGTCAATATTAATAAAATAATATAGATTATTAACAACACTTCAACATCCAATATCAATAATAATAATATCATGCATAATATAGTGCTCACGAAATTTAATTAAATCAATCTCCGTAAAGGCACCTCAAGAAATCCCTACCTTGTTTCCAAAGCTAATTCCGACCTCTAATTCCTCCAAGAACTATATCACCATTAACCTACTTTCTTCCTTTATCTTCTTCCTCTTTCTCTCTCTCCCAAGAATACTTACTTTGCATGCGATGCATGCAGTGTGCAACCTCAATTAGTACACAAGGTTTTTGTGTGTTTTCATTTGTTTGTGCAACTTAACTTCCTATATATATACAAGGAGCAAGTCGGTGGTGAGTCATTTCCTATTGGAGGGTGTATTGGCGGTTGATATAAACTTATTGTTCAAGTAATAGTTATTAATGTAGTTGCAGATAAGAAAGAATTTCTTTGTGACTCTTCCACCGATTCCTCTAATCCTATTCTTATCTTCTTGGTGAGTTGGCTAGCATTGCTAGTTAATAGGTTTCTACTTTGACACGTATTAACAAGAAGTATTTTAAAACATATACATATATAATAGAACAAGGTATATATGTAATACAATATATATATATATAGGGTAGAATAATATATGTAATAAAATAAGATATAAATATTTATTAAAACAGTACATAAAACAATATAGATTTAACTATCTATGTTATGAACTAAATATGTAATATTTAATTTCCTTAAATATAATATATATGTATATGTATATATATACATTTATTTATTTAAAAAATACCGGGGTTTCACACCCCTCGAGGTTGGCCTCCATCACCTTATTAGAAAACTTGTCGATGTATAAAAATCTCTCAAAACAGTAAGGGCTGGATCACCACATACATCCCAGAGCTCCATTACAAAAGACTAAAATTAACATTTTTTTAATAAATCAATATTTTATTTTATTTTTTTATTAACAACAATCAAATGCAAAATTCCAACTTTTTGCATCAATGCTTTACTCTTTGTTTTCTTCAAAATCTTTCTTCCTAGTATTTTTTTTTTTTCTAATCTAAAATTTCTCTTTATTAGATAAACTTCATCTTTTCTTTTTGGCAAGAAAAAGGGGTAAAACCCAACAACAGATCATCCAGCAAGACGAGCTCTACTAATACCAAGCATATCATCCAGCATAAAGGAATCAACCCACACTGGAGCAATATCAAAATAGTAAACCCCAAAATTAATATTTTTTACCAAGTAGATCATCCAGTATAAGAAAATCTATATTTTTTTATTATACAAGAGAAAAGATTGTAGACCAAAACCAAAATGGTAATTTGAAACAAAAGAAAAAAAATCTACTGTATAACTTTCAGATCATAGAAAATACAAACTAAAAACAACATTCAAAAAAAATAATTATGCAAATTCTGGATGGGAACAAATCTGAAAGATCTTCAATGAAAGGTATCAAAAGAAATCAAACCCAAACAACTACAACACTCAATATCTAACCTAGAAAAATATGGATAACAAACAGAGAAATCAGATTTTAAAAAAGAAAAATCAGAAGAGACAAGAGACAAGAGAAGATGAGAGATGAGAGAGGAGAGAGAGCAGAGACGACTTGAAAATGCCTGAGGGAGACGATGCTAAGGCAGGGCCGGCCCTGGGTGATTGAAGGCCCTGGGCAAAAGTCTAAGAGTGTGCCCTTTATACATAAATTAATAATTAAATATTTTATTTTTATCAAATAATTAATTTTATTAAAATTAGAAGAGTTTACAAAAGGCAATGAAGAACAATTTTACATTCAACAACAAATTAACTTTCAATGTCTACATGCTGCACCACCAATATCTTCCACATCATACCAAATTACCACCATATGCACCTAGAAAATAACAAAATATCATTTAAAATGTCTTTTTATTGCAGTTTTAGAAGCAAAATCATCAATTATATTATTATATTTAATATTTTCTAACATATCCCTTTCAATGCACAATATTGATAGTACATTCAACCTATCTTGAGCCATGGTGGTTCGCAAGTAAGATTTTAATAATTTTAATTTGGAAAAACTTCTTTCAGGAGATGCCACTGCTGATAGGTAGAGTTAATAATATCATATAAGCAACCATTGCATTTGGAAACATATCCATACTCTTTACAAATTCTAGAATTTTAATAGAGGTCCATGGTTTATCCGTTTCATATGCTTCTCTTGGTAACATCACTTGCAACACCTGTAATTCTGACAGTAAATTACATGCATCAACATCTGAAACATCACCATTTTTCAAAGCACTTTCAAGATTCACGCAAGAAACTTTCAATTGATTAGCATCCAATGAAGTCAACTTTGCAGCATCAAATAAGAACCCAAAAATAGATTCAAAGCAATGCAATTGTTCAAACCTACTATTCAATTCACCAAGAGCAATGTCTACTATGACAAGAAAATAATTAACTCTAAAAGATTCTTCAGCTGATTGTTCTTCCCTTTCATTATTGAAAATCTCATCAAAATGCATCTTTCTACACATTTGACGTTTTTTAGGTAATACAGGCTCAATTCCCAAATCAAATGCAATTTCTTTAGCATCAATCATGGCAGAAATAAACCCATTTATCCTATAGTTTTCAAAAAATGCAACAAGTTCTTCTAATTGTTTTCCAGCAACATCAAGACGCATGTCTTCAGATTGTAATTTTTTACTAACTAAGTTAATCTTGTGCAATATGTCATGCCAAATAACCAAGCTTAATATGAAGTCAAAACTTGAAAGCTCTCCTGATGCTAAACTTTGAGCATCCTTACTCAATTTAGCATCTTCACTAATTTCTGCTAATTTAAATAAAGCATCTCTGATTTGGGCAGCTTGTGATTTTATTGCTTTGACACTATCAATGTGACTTTCCCAACGTGTAGTTGACAATGATTTCAAAGTTAAACCATCTATATAATCAAGTAACACATTCCATCGTTTTGTTGAATTAGAGAATACCGTATATATGCACTGACATGCTCCAAAAAAAGATTTTGCTTTAACACATGACTTAGCCATATCACAAAGTATTAAGTTAAGACAATGAGAACCACATGGCATGTAAAATGCTCTAGGATTTATGTCAAGTAATCTTTTTTGTACACCTAAGTTCTTTCCTTTCATATTCGATCCATTATCATAACCTTGCCCCCTCACATCATCAATATTAAGTTCAAGAGACTTTATTACAGCTTGTAATTCATTAAAAATTCCCAATCCAGATGTATCCTCCACAATTAGAAACTCTAAAAAGTACTCTTCTATATTTATAGGGGTACATGAAACATCTACACACCTTAATATTAAAGTCATTTGTTCTTTGTGACTTGCATCAGGGGTACAATCAAGAATCACTGAAAAATATTTTGCCTCTTTAATTTTTTTTATGATTGCAACTTTAACATTTGATGCTAAAATAGCTATCAACTCATTTTGAATTTTATGACTAAGATAATGATAATGAATTTTCTTATCTTGAATGAGACGAAAATGATGTTGCATGACTGGATCAAACTCAGCAATCATTTCAAGTATGCCTAAAAAGTTACCATTGCCATTGTCATAAACTTTTTCATTTGTTCCACGAAATGCCAAATTATGTGTAGCAAGACATTTCACCACATCAATGATTCTAACAGTAACATTTTTCCAGTGTAGTGTATCTTTCTTGATTAGCTCTTGCATTTCTTTATCAATTGTTTGACTTGTTTTCAATCTGATTTGCAATTCAACACAAGACCTTAAGTTAGTGAGGTGTTCAATACTGTTTTCATGTTGTTTAAGCTTGTCACCAAGATGTTTCCAATCTCTTGATCATTCACTTGCTAATTGACTTCTAGCTTGCATTGTTTTAAACAACTTACAACAAAAACAGAACACCTTATCCAACTCTTTTGAGTACACTAGCCATCTTCTATCATGAGTCTCCCCATTTGTTAATGTTCTAGTATAAAAATTATAGGAAAAATGTCTAGAGTGTTCATCCAAAGGGAATTTCAAATTAGTTTCTCTTACAGGCCCATTTTCTAAAAGCAAATCTCTCATTTTAACATTAAGATTATCCCAAACTCTTGGATCATAAATGTTTAAATCATTAGCATTTGCATTTGCATTTTCTGCTCTTTCATTCTCATTTTCATCTATGTCATCACTTTGATTTTCATTTACATCAATTTGATTTTCATTTGGTGGTGGTAAATCTTCAGCTAAATTTTCAAGTGAACTAGTATCAGTTTGTTTAAGAAAATATTTGTTCAAAGTTCCTCTTAGGCTTTGAGCAATCTTTAATTCTTTTTCCTTTCTTTGTCTCTTGAGGTTTCCAGAAAGTTGTTTCTTAAACATGTTTAAATTTGTAGCATAAACAGGACAGCAATAGCAAATTAAAATAGCAAGGAAAGAACAATAAAACCTAATTGCTGGCTGCCAATGCTTTCTATTGAGCTTTTACCAAGACGGAAGAACTAGCCAGTAGAACTAATTAAATTGCTTTCCAAGATCAATTGCTTTCTCAATATCGTTCTTCTCTCTCTCTCTCTCTCGGGAAAAGAGAATGTTCAGACTTCTTATTACAGAAAATAAACCACAACACAAATACCCATATAAAACAAAAATAAAATAAACCACACATACCCATCATCACGTAGCACGCCTGGTTCTTGAGCCTGTTGAGAATTAATTGAAATGACATAAAGCATTGCTTTTGCTTGTTTAGCTCGAAAGCTGACAGCCCATACCCATATAGCATTAGTATATTATATATACCCATAACCCATTACTTTTAGTTTTCTATAAGAAGTTTGAGTTTTTTTATGAGGAATTAATTTTTTTTTTTACATATACATATATATGAGCTATATATAAATTTTTTTTTGGGCCCCTTTAATCTTGGGCCTCGGGCAATGGCCCTAGTTGCCCTGGCCAAGGGCCGGCTGTGGTTCTTGAGCCTGTTGAGAATTAATTGAAATGACATAAAGCACTACTTTTGCTCGTTTAGCTCTGAAAGCTGACAGCCCATACCCATATAGCATTAGTATATTATATATACCCATAACCCATTACTTTTAGTTTTCTATAAGAAGTTTGAGTTTTTTTATGAGGAATTAATTAATTTTTTTTTTACATATACATATATATGAGCTATATATAAATTTTTTTTTGGGCCCCTTTAATATTGGGCCCCGGGCAATGGCCCTAGTTGCCCTGGCCAAGGGCCGGCTCTTGTGCTGAGGAGATGACTATGAGGAGGGGGACGCTAGAGGAGACGAAGCAAAGCGAAGGAGACAATGCGAGGTAGTCTTCGAAACCCATGTCTCGACGTGGGTTTTGATATCTAGCGTATGCTGGATTCATAACCTAAATAAAAATTTAAATCATAGCGAGTGTGTGATACAATTAAGCCCACCAAACAACAAATTGGACCCATATTCATTTTAATTGAAAAAATCTAATCCAGTCCAGCCCACCAAACAAGGCTTAGTAGTTTAAAAAATTATTTGAGGGAATCAATACGTGAAAAATAAGTATTTTATTAATAAAAATTTTCACCATTGAAGTGACTTATATAATTTCCTTGAACCAAAGTCCAGTTCAACAGTTGACACTGAATCTATAAGTGGCACAAAACTTCAAAAGTATGCTAGTCAATATGTTCAATCTTTTCCAGTTTTTGTACCAACATGGAATGTAAGAGGGAAATATCCTCGTACTAGCATAAATATTGACGGTTTTCTTCATGTTAACAATGAATCAGACATATATATCTTGAGTTTTGAAGAAATTATCTATTTAAATGCTGAAAATGTACTAGTTCTACAAGATAACGAACCTGCAATAAATTGGCTTCTTTAATCAATCTATCAATCCCTGAACAAATTGCCAGACAAGTCTTCAAGAAAGCAAAGCCGATGATTCACTATTTTCCTCGAAGCTTTCCCTTAAAATATTCGGTAAGACTTTAAGGACAAAAAGCAAAATGTGGTTGAATAGTTGCAACTACAATTTTGAACCATATGAAGATGAATCAAATATTTTTTATACATCGAAAATTGTAATGGCATCTACTGGTAACTATTTAAAGTACACCCTTATAGCTAGTAAGTAAACGATGGTAATTTTTGTTACCATTTGGGCAAGAAAATAGTATATACAATTTGTTAGCCACTTACGTATCTCTTGCATAAGTTGTGGGATTATGGGATGCCTTGGAAACAAATGCTGTATTTTTGTAAGTTTTTATTCCATCAGACAAACTTTAACTTTGTATGTAGTCACTTGGCTTCTGGTTAGAAAGAGGGTGACGAGCTTATGAGAAATTTAGTTGTGTTAGAGATATTTAAAAGTACTCAATTCCCTAATATTTGCAAAATAACACATCGCATGATGCGAATTAAAATTACAGGACATGATATGGTCATATGGTTACATCCCAACAGTAACTTGATGAGTTCTTCTTGCAATACAAGTTGCTGTTTAGAAAGTACATATAAAGGTATCTCTATGTTAAATAAATGGTGGGTACCTCTCTATATATGTATTGGTTTTGTTGTTTGTATGGTATTGTATCGTATCATATCCTTCTTCTTGTGTATGCTTTGTACCCTGATAAAGGGATTTCTTTTCTATATATGTCTGTGATGAATACAATTGATGTTGTACTTTTGCTTTATTTAATTATAAGACAATAGCATCATTAATTTAATTGTTTTATAAATTTCAATTTTATGGTACGTAGCTAGAAATATCATTCTGACATCCTTAATCCAATTTAATTATAATTCCATTACAATGACTTAAACACACTACACTGTATACGGCATCCACTTATCGAGTACACAAATCGACTTATTTGGAAGTGGCTATGTTTTATAAAGTGATGATAGTAAGAAAATAATTACTTTACCTCTTTATTACAATTCAGAAGGAACATGTATAAAATAATATATTCATAAGGAAATGGCAGTTCAATGAGGTCCGACGGTTCCGACCTGTCGATTCGGTTAACCCAACTGTGCTCACTCCTAATCTAGACATGCTAGATTATACCACCACAACCGTGCAAATAGTAAACATTTCATATGTCTTTTTTATTCAAATATTGGATATATGTTTAGGCTATACGTATACTTTAGTTCTTAATAATTGACAAGCATGAGTAAATTATTAATAATATTCCAAGCTTTAGATGAAGTTCGAATCTCCCCTCATTATTGATTTTTTAAAAAAAAATCATGTTATTGAAAAAAAACATCACAATTTTACACTAGAGTGGACGTGATTCGAATTAATTTGCTTTAGACGTTAACCTAATTATATAATTGAATAAAACCAATCCATCCATCCAGTGACTAGTCTGGTTCAGTTATTTTTTTGGGGTGCAATGTATGAATTAAGCACTCAGGTAGACCCTCCAAAACCTTGGGCCTTGGGATATAAGAGTGGCTACACCCCAAAAGTATATTAGGTTACGTACCTTATTTGGACAATTATGTTAGAAATTTAAAATTAAAACACTCCCAACAATATTTGGCAAGTTACCAAACTTGTTATATATCACTATTAATTAATTTATTATTATTATTATTACCTGATAATTATTGACAAAAAAATCATATGATGAAAATCATTGGATGTAGGATTAAAATTTTGCATCCGATGATGAACCAAATACTATAACGATAAGTAACCGGACGATGATTAAGTGGTTTAATTTTATATTAACTAGTATGTTAAATCAGTTACATGAAGAAAAAGAACAAAATATCTTAATTCTATGATATTGACAATAAGATTATTGGATGTAAGATCAAGGTCTCACATTCGATGATTAATCAAATGACATAACGATAAGTAATCGTTTGATGATTAACGAGTTTAGTTTTAAACGAATTTGCATGTTAAATTAATTAAAGGAAGAAATAGAATGAAATACCATATTCAAGAGCTGAGTGAGCGACATATATGGCTAACAAATCATATGATATTGACAATAAAAACATTGTATGATAATTAACTATTGGATATAGAATCAAGGTTTCACATTCGATGATTGAATCGAATGATATAACCATAACTAATCAGATAATGATTAAGAAGATGAGTAATAAATTATTTAGTATGTTAAACTGATTAAAAGAAGTAGACAAAACTATCAATGTCTAGAGTTGGGTGAGGCTACTATATATAAAATGATTTGTACTTAAGCAAGCGTAAGCAAAGCTTGTGAGTTGTGCTCAAGCTCGACTTGATTCATTTGTATACCAAACTTTTGAGTATATGGTTCGCTCAACTCAATTTGTTTATGAATAAATGGGAGTTTAAAATTGGATATATTGAATGATAATTGAAAAATGACACATAATAACATAATATGTCTTAGAGCGATGTACATTTAAAAAAATTTATTTTGGTCTTTAATTAGAAGAAGGAAAAAAACAACGAATTTTTTTCAAACTCTAGATTTAACCAAATGAATGATTCAAACTTGAACTAAACTCGAGCTATCTCAATAAAATATACGAATTTCGTATGAGCTTTACAATCAAGGATGGAATTCGACTCATTTATTCAACGAGGGTAATATTTTATTCAAACTCAACTCATTTATTTTACAAACCAAACTTGAACAATTAAAAAATGAAAACATGAGTCCAGCTTGAATTGTATCGAGTCGATTTTGCAAAGCAATGAACAGTAAAGGTTCGTTTGAGAGTGATTCTAAATAGGTTAGAATCACTTTTAGGGAGAAGTACATCATACGCGCTTCTTCATATAATCATTTTTAGTGATTTTAAGGGCTAATTTGGCATTACTGTGTTGTGAAAATAATCGCTTTAGAATTTGCTATTAGAGAAATAGCTGTAAGAGAAAATAGTTTGGTGTTTGGTAAACTTTTTGTAAAAATTATTTTTGGTCCTGAATTCCCGCATAATCAGAAAATGATTGCCGCATAATCATTAAACCCAGCACCTCTTCAAAATTGATTTCTACATAATCAGAAAATGAAAACATCTCATTAGCTGCTTTCCCTTATAGTTTTCTCTCACAACAATTTTTAACAATAAGTGATTTTCTTATAATTTACCAAACGGGTTGTACTTCCCAATTTTTTTAAAAATTCACTTATCACTCCAAATAAGCAATGCCAAATGGGCACTAAGTGATTATGGGCTCATGTGCTTCTCCATAAAAGTAATTATTGACCTATCTCAAATCACTCCCAAACATGCCCTAATACTTTTTATGGCTTATCGGGTTGGAAAGTTTGGAACCACATGAGGCCTTCCTTGATCAACACATGTCAAGTGGGCCGGTGGCTTCAATCATTAATGGGCCTTTAAAAACTGAGATTGGCCTATAACATAATGCACACGGCCCGGTCCGAACCCGGTTCAGATTTACAAGAAGACCTATGCTATGCGGCGCTTAAACCCTCGAACAAACCTAACCTCATTACCTCCATCGCTTCTCTTTCGACTTCTGATGCTCACACTTCCATCACACTCCTTGTAGGGCTTTGAGACGTTAGCCTCAAACCATGTTTGAAGCTTATAGGACCAGCTCAATTGATTGGAAGTCATCTCCAGTAGTAGCCCTAGCCACCAGCGTCGACGACTCTCAAGTCGCCGCAGCTCGTGAAGACGGCTCGCTCGAGATTTGGCTCGTCTCTCCCGGCGCCGTCGGCTGGCACTGTCAGCTGGTACAATAACTACTACGAGTTTTTTCTGTAAATATTGTTTTTGAATTGATTATCAATCAATTATTAATTATTAGCTTGGTGGAAGTTGAAGGTTGATAGGTTTGAAATATCAATGTTTGATTTGTTTTGTGCTTAGACGATTCATGGTGACCCTGAATCGAGAGCCTCGTCGCTTATTTGGTGTCGTGCTGGCTCGAATGACTTGCCTTGTGGTCGGTTATTCTCGTCGAGCATCAACGGTTCGGTTTCACAGTGGGATCTTTTCCATTTGAAGCAGAAGGTAAGCTTTTATGTTTGTTATGAAGCTAATGTGAACGTTTGCATTGTTTAGGTTCTAAGCCGTACCTTATGCAATAATCGATGAACATTTACAGTTATTCATAACTTTAACAAACGTTTATGATGCTTTTTCCTTTGTATTAATTTTGGTTTTCATTTGCAGACTGTGTTGGATTCTATTGGGGTCTCAATCTGGCAAATGTCTGTTGCACCGTGCAGTAATGATACCGAGTCTAAGTCCCACCCTGTTGGAAATGGGTTTATAAAAGCTAATAGTACCGACCTGGATGATCCTGAAACCAGTGAAAGCGAAGACGATTCCGACTCAGATGAAACTAATGAGCAATCAGTTGTTGAGTACCCGCGTGTGGCATTAGCTTGTGATGATGGTTGTGTGCGAATTTACAGTATTACTGACACTGATGAGTTTGTTTACACTAAATCATTGCCTAGGGTCGGTGGTGAGAATCTACTCCTCTAGGTCGTTTTAGCTTGTGGAATTTTTGCTTTTGTGCTCTGATTCTTTCTTTCGTTTGTAAGTTTTTATTTAGAGCTCTTTATCATGTTGTATTTTTCAGGACGGGTTTTGAGTGTGGCATGGAGTCCTGATGCTAAATTTATATATTCAGGGAGTAGTGATGGGTATGTATGAACTGACCATATTTGTTGTGAACCTCAATAAATCATAATGTTTTATACTATTGTCCTTTCTATCATGCATATGATGATTTTCATTTTTTCCCCTTGTGCAGGATTATAAGATGCTGGGATGCTAAATTGGGCCATGAAATCTACAGGATTACCGTTGGACTTGGAGGTCTGGGTAGTGGACCTGAACTGTGTGTGTGGTCTTTACTTTCTCTTAGGTAAAAAAGAGCTGTGTCTTTATAATTTTCTGCAGCTATTAATTTTTCAGTTCTTTGTCTGCATCCATTGGTGTTTAGCTGCTGAACTACCCTTCTGAAATCAAGTTCTTTGTTTTCACCAGGTGTGGGAACCTTGTAAGTGCAGACAGTACTGGAAGTGTTCAGTTTTGGGACAGTCAGCATGGTACTCTATTGCAGGTGCATTCTTACCACAAAGGTGATGTGAATGCTCTGGCAGCCGCTCCCAGCCACAATAGGGTGTTTTCTGCTGGTTCTGATGGTCAGGTACAGGATATTGTTTGCTGAAAAATATCATTGGTAGTTCTGGGTCTTCATTCTGCTATTTGTTCTAGGAAATTCAAATTTGGTAGATATCTCTAGGATGTGAAGGAATGATGAATCAATTCAGTTGTAGGTAACAGGCTAACAGTTTAGCATAGCAATAACCAATACAGGACATAACGAGCCTGCAATTTTTTTTGTATTGCGTTTGTCTCTTTTTATTATATTGTGTGGTATTTAAACCATGTATCTTATGTTGCGTATAATGCCAGTAGACCCTTTGATGCTGTAATTGGATATTGTTCATTCATTTCTGATTCTAATGAGTTGAGATTCTGTGATGTTAGAAACTTATGATTAGTAACAATGACCCAGTTTCTTATTTTTCTTTAACATCTTGAACTAATTGAATGAAAATTGATGGAAATTGGAAGACTTCAAAATCTCTTATGATAGAATAGTTATTGGTGTCAAGATTGAAGTTTTTAGCATTGTAATGCTATTTAAATTGAACTGTTATGATTGAGAAACACTGTTTTTGAATGGTTGTTTTCAAGTTGCTCATTTTACCAAGGAACATGTACTTGTCCAACTTGACGGACCAGCTACTTTAACATCAACACCTCACTATTTTCTTGGGCAGGTTATTCTTTATAAGCTTTCTAGTGAGACAGTGGGATCTAGTGATGACAAGTCTTCATCTAATGTGATGAAGAAATGGATCTATGTTGGTCTTGTAAAAGCTCATACACACGATATTAGGGCGTTGACTGTGGCTGTACCAATCAGCAGAGAAGGTTTGCCCATACCTTATGCATTTATTTTGTACTCTGCTTTCTTGTTACTATTATTTTTGTCTCGTCCTTTTCACAAAAAAAAAAAAGAGGTTTATTTTTGTCTATTAATTGATATACTTTTATTTATGTCCATTGTTATGTCTTCACTGTTTCTCAGTTCTTAAATTGAAATGTTATGTAACTCGCAGATCCCTTGCCAGATGAAGGTATAAAAAGAGCCCGTCGAGACCGCCATAGGGAAAAGCCTGCTGAGTTTAGTTATCATAAATGGGCACATTTGGGTGTTCCCATGCTTATCTCTGCTGGTGATGATACAAAGTTGATCGCCTACCCAGTTAAGGAGTTCACACAGTTCTCTCCTCATGATATTTGCCCAGCACCTCAGAGAGTATCAATTCAACTGGCGCTTAATACATCATTCAATCAAACATCACTGCTTCTTGTTCAAGCTTCTAGTTGGTTAGACATCATGTGTGTACGTACAAAAAGTGGTGCCTTTTCTGATATGGCTCGTGGCCCTTCAGTGGGCCTGGCCTCAACAGATCTTCTGGCTAGAGTCAAGTGTAAGGCATCCCGGAAGATCATTTGCAGCACAATTTCTAATACGGGGGGGCTTTTTGCTTATTCTGACCATGTGAAACCTAGCCTTTTTGAATTGAAGAAGTGTAAAGTTGGCAAAAGTGCATTGACTGTTAATAAAAGACAACTTCCTCAGAAACTACCGTTTGCCCATTCCATGGTTTTTAGTTTTGATTCTTCTCGCTTGATGATAGCAGGGCATGATAGAAGAATATACGTAAGCTATCCCCTTTTTGTTGCTCTGTTTAATCTATTGTTTCATTATTTTAGTTCACCCCCCTTACATTTTATGATGCTCCTTCATTGAAGAAAAACGTTTTGGGGCGTTTGACTATAAAGTGCTCATTTTCTTGGTGACCATAAGGTGCCACATCCATTGCTTCTGCCCTGGATTTGGCAATAACCTTGTAGATAAACTTACTTCCTCACTAGAATGATAGGTTGCTTGTTTTGAGGTTTAGAGCTTGATTAAGTTTTAACTCATGGATTTATCTGTAATTGCCAAGGCCTATTTTATTTTTTTTCCCTTTTCATAGAAGTATGGGGAACACTTTGGTGCCTGTTTGTAGTGTGATTTTTTGCAACTTTACGTTTGGGTGTCAGAGTTGACAACTATAATTCATTGGTGTTTGCAACATGTTGTGGATATTTGCATGGATTTCTTAAGTTTTAATTCTTGCTTTCAGTTTTTAATACTCAATATTGAAATTGTATATGACATTAATTCACTTCTGAAAAAAGAATTCTGATTTTTAGGCAGTGCTTAATCTTTGAGCCTTTGAAGCAAAATTATCAGCATCCACTTAACTCTTAGGTGAGGCTATTAGCAATTCCAAAGAGCTTGATCATTCAGACTCGTGAGACATGATTTGCCATTAAAAATGAGCAAAAATATTGATTGGGCACATTCTTTGTAGTAAAAACCTGTGTTCATCACCTAAATGTTCTGGCTTCCGTTGCTTGACTTATTTTAAATGCTGCAGGTAGTGGATATGAGCCGAGCAGAACTAGCACACAGGTTTACCCCTTGCCGTGAGTTGCATGATCAAGAGTTACCACCTAGTGAGCCTCCCATAACAAAAATGTATACCAGTTCTGATGGGCAGTGGTTGGCTGCCATCAACTGCTTTGGAGATATTTATGTATTCAATCTGGAGATACAGAGGTATGAAACTATACTGGAATCCTTTTTTCCTCGCCGGCCCCTGTCATTAATTATACATTCTTTCTCTTTATTTATAAATATTTTACTGTGACTTGGGCCAATTTTCTCTTCTAACTCTTTTTTTATTCTTGTAAAACAGGCAGCACTGGTTCATTTCAAGACTAGATAGTGCCTCAGTGACAGCTGGTGGATTTTCTCCACAAAACAACAATGTGCTTGTAATCACAACCTCCTCAAATCAGGTATATGCATTGGATGTTGAGGAAAGGACACTGGGAGACTGGTCGAAGCAGCATACGAATGTTCTGCCGAAGAGATTCCAAGAATTTCCAGGCGAAGTTATTGGGATGTCTTTCCCACCCTCCACAAGTTCATCTTCTGTTATTGTTTACAGTTCCAGGTGCGCTCCTTTTTCCTTCTTTGTGTGGATGAGCTGTGATTTTTGTGGATTTATATTAAAGAGCTTAGAACCTTGGAAGTTACTAATATGAACAAATGAAATGAGAATCCCTTGTTTCAATGTGGTGCTTAAAACCTTGAAGTTGCTAATATGAACAAATCAAATGAGAATCCCTTGCTTTGAATCCTTGTCCAGCTTAGGCATTAGATTTACTTTCCGAAGGTATTACGAGCAAACTGCATTTTCCATTCCTGCAATTCAATCCTGGAGTTACATGTAGGAATAGTATGACATGTCACTATTGATATGGAGGCTGAGCTATATATGCCTGCAAGGGCACGGCATTGGGGTGCCATACCATTCCATGACCAAATCAAATTTTTAACTGTGTTATGACTTATGGCTGAGTCTTGTGTGCCCCTTGAGTTTTGCAATCTGCTTAGGAAGTTCTGCAGCATAGAGTCTTTTTTGGGGATATCAGTTTATATGATATATATCTAATTTCAAGGTTTTCTTATGCTTTAGGGCAATGTGCTGGATTGACTTTGGGATGCCCATTGATCGAGATGATGAAAGTGACATGCCAAATGGACTGCAAAGTAATTCCACTAACGGGAAGAGACTAAAACGTAAATTGACAGACAGTCAAGCTAAGAGTAAACTTATTGCTAGGAAGAATTTTGAATTTTATGCTTTCACAAATCCAGCTTTATTTGTGGGACATCTTTCCAAAAGTTCCATCTTGATGATAGACAAACCCTGGATGGAAGTGGTTAAATCTTTCGACACTGCGCCTGTACACAGACATGTTTTTGGGACATAATAATATGTCATAGAGGGTTTGGCCTTTTTGGGGAGATCAAACGTGGGGGGGCTAAAGCATGTTGTGTAACTGTATTCTTCGAAATTTTCCTGTTGACCGGTTAAAAGTAGTTTTTGTCTTCCAATTCTTTTAGATTTCTGTATTTCATGTGTACGCCTTCTTATAGCAATATGATTTTTGATCTTTTGGATTTATGACAATCTATACACTCCAAAAGCTGTATATGAATCCAATCTGGGAGTGAGACACTGTGCTTTGTGTTCCAACTGAATCAAATTTGAAGAATGTGGAAGCTGACTTTTCATGAAGAATTCAGTGTTCATTTCACAATTTTATATTACTCCAATCTTAAAGAAAACAGGGCTTTTATCTATTAATATTTTGTTTATATAAGAAATGTCAACTCTTGTTCTTTATGTCTCAAGGGGCAAATAGTTCAACTGATGTCGGCCAAAGTCCCCACCGCATGCAGACTGCTCAGAATAAAAAATATTTAAAAAAAAACCCACATTTTCATGAGGTAAAATTCGAGCTCAAAGGAATTCTAATGGTGCCAATGTGCTACCTTGAGTGAAAATAGCAATTTAAGAAAATCTAAGTTCAGTCTCAGATTTTCATATTGGTTCTGTAACCTGTTTGCCAAGCATTAATTACAGATAATTGATGTATCTTACAGTTTTGGGAATCTTCCATTAACTGTATCTGTACTTAATAATTTTATCATATGAAACGAGCAGTACAAAATGAAGATCCTCCGTCCGCTCCACCAGGCAGGGAGCTAGGTGGTCTCATCTTTTTTTTTTTTTTTTTTTTTTCAGTAAATAAAAAAATCTAAGTCCCTTTCCAAGATATGGAGTCCTAAATTTGAGGACAGCTACCCTTTCAATAAAAATCATTAAAGATGGAAATCCCCAAACAAAATGAATAATTGCACCAATATAATTTATGGATCATATGCCTAGTGGGTAGCAATCAAAGGGTGGTGGGGTGCCTCTTTTGGTTGAAAATGAAGCTTACCTTTTGGTTCCTTTCATCACAGAAATTGTCTTTTTTCTAACCCAAAACCCAAAAGTACCCACCTAAAGTTGTTGCAAGCTAGGCTGGCAGGCTGAACAAGAAGAAGAAGAAGAAGAAGAAGAAGAAGAAGAAGAAGAGGAAGAATAAAGTTGGGTCATTTATTGCTCTTTGGCTTTGGCTTTGGCCTTGGAATGCTTAATCATGGTGGGTGGGTGGGCGCAAATGGTTATCTGCTTATAGATGGGAAATGCTTCATCACTCTGCTCTTGAGAGGACCACAAATTCTTTCCATAATAAGCTTTACTCTGTTTACTTCAGCCCTCTTCACCTAAGCTCTGTGATCCTCCTGGTTGTCAAACGTTTCCATTTATATGTAACATTGTATCATAATTTTTTTTATTTAAAAAAAGCAAAATACATTACAGGTCACTGGGTTTCTGATTTTTTATGTTTTTAATGTTTTTTTGGTTGTTGCACTATTTCGTTATTTTATTTTAGGCATGTAGGAATGTAAAGAAGACATTATTACGTGACTGTTGTTGAAGACAATTTGGACAAGAAGAAAACCGGAGGCTGAAAATTTATGAATATTTTATGTGCCTCAGGTTGTTTCCCACTGCGTTGACAAGAAGAAATAAAATGGTTTTGATTGGAAAGAAATACAGTAAAAAAAGAGAGTAAGGAACAAGATCTTTGGAGATCTAATTGCCTTTATCTTTTACATTGTTCCTCCTATCTCTTTCTAGTTTCTTCCCAACCGTAGCAGCAGATGGAAATAGTTGGATGCTATCATCTGCAATATATATATATATATATCTCACTCCCAGCTTCCTCCTTGGAAATCACCTGTGCCAAAACAAAACAGGACATAAAGTTAGGTACTTTCTATTTGGTCAGTAAAATTAGGTACCTGGAACAGTCAAACTCTTGTTTCCTTCTAGGAGTCTGAGTCAAAATGGAACTCATTTATTCAAACAAAGGATTCACCTGGTTTTTGTGAAGCTGGACTTTTGGCCAGAGATGACTTCAAGAAACCAAAATGCTGCAGCAATGCAGATTTCCCCTGTAAGAAATGAAAATTGGCGCCACATTCATGAGAGGACAGTATAAGATAACAGAGAATTAGGGGGAAAAAGAAAACAGAGAATTAGGGGCGAAAAACGAACCTTCATATGTGTTGCAGAGAAACCCTCAGAGTAACCCAATACATTCTGCATTGAAGATTCATCCTTGGAGAGAGTGCTCAACTTTTCCTGTAAAAATAAGAACCCAATAATGTAAATATACAAATATGAGCATTAATGCATATAACTATATGTATCAGTGCATGTTTCTATGAATTTGCCTTGGAGTATTTGAGGACTGGGGAGCTAGCAGTGTCATCAAGATGCTGTTCTCTGCCACTTTCTTTGCCTTTCTTCTTGCTCTTCTTTCCCAATTTGGAACCCCAAGAAACAGAAAAAGAGCATCCATTTTCATACAAGCAGTCTTCATCTAAATCATGGTAATGGGGAGGTCCAGAAGAAGCATCAGAAACCATTGACAGGTCCTCTTCTTCTTCCTCCTCCATTTCTGTTTTTGCTCCCTCATAATCAGCAATGCCCCCAGCTCTCTGGAACTGACTTTGAGAGAAATAGGACTGATCTAGGTAATGTGTCCACCCAGATTCACAACCACTATTGCATTGTGATGGTGATATATTCATCTCCACCCTCCTGGACCAATCAAACTACAACAGTGATGAAAGAGAGTGAGATTTTGCAGTGCCAATTAGCTGCTCTGGCACCTTCCCTTTCTTTCTCTCTATGTTATTGTTGTTGATTTTGTTGTTTATATAAATACAAGTTAGAGGGAGAAAAAAAACCAAACAAATTACATTCAAATCCTAGACTACATTTGTCCTTTGCTCTATCTTTTGGCCTTGTTATTTTATCTCTTTGTGGATGAATCAAATTTGCCAGTTGGCTTTTGTGTGTGTGTGTGGGGGGGGGGGGGGAGAGAGAGAGAGAGAGAGAGAGGAAACAGTAGCATTTGGTAATTGTTGTGATAAGGAAAATGGTGTCACTTTTTATGTACAATTTTAGCAATAAACAGCTTGTTTGTACTTTTTTAATAAACACAGAGAGTCCATGATAAATCTTGCCATTTACTTCTCCTTTCCTTTTCTTCTTTCTTTTTCTTCTCGCTTTCTCCCCCCTATACCTATTGCCTATAACTTCCTTCCTACCCACCACTCTGTGAGGTTGAAGAAATAATTAAGCAAATTAAATAAAACCACTTTCTTAAATATAATTTTTCCTTGTTTTTTACCCTGTTTTGGTGTCCAAGACTCCACCATGCTTCAATTTATTAGCATGACAAATCAAAATTGGGAGATAGTATCCTGAAAAAGATGAGTAAGAGACTGAAAGAACTTGTCCTGAAATGGTCTTTGATAGGGAATCTAGGAAAGAGAGGAAATCCCCATAACAAATGAGATTGAATTAAACAATTTCCTGCTGACCCCATGTTGGTTTGGAAGTCACTTAAATCAGTCAACAGTCTTCTTTATATAAACATATCCTTAACTCCTTTGGTTCTTGACCACATTTCTTTTGGAGACCTTAGTCTTCAAAGACGTCTACATTGAGGTAGACATAGATGCTTCACAATAATTCTTCACGACTTAAAAAAAAAAAAAAAAAAAAAAAAAAAATAAGAAGGGCCTAAAATTGAATATAAGCTAAATTTGCTTGTCGACAAAACCCTTTTTTCTATGTATAATGGAGCTAAAAAATAATGTCGGACCACAACAGAAAATCAATTATATGTCACCACCTGTACTGAATCTTCCATTTCCCACCCTGGCATAAACCTCAGTTGAGATCATCATTTTGTGAATGTCTGTTTTTTCTGCTGTAAAAATTGCCTCCTGCTATATATTTTCACATGGGAAATGTGAGTTTTGAATTAAACACAATATTTGTTCAACAAGGAGGATTTTACATGAAGAAAAAACAAAGATAAGGGTTGGCAAATTTGGAAAAATGAGACCCCTTCTATCATGGGAAATTAAAGCCAGTGGCAATCAATGATTATGAAGTGTGACACTTTAGAAGGATCACGGGGGCTGATGTGTGTATCTTTGTCTCACTAACACCAGTGGCAAAATTCTGTAACTTTGATGAGCACATGCCTCTTTTTATTGCTTGTGGACCTCAGCTAGTTTCTCACCCACAACTCAAATGCGTACATACACCAAGGGGACTTTGGCGTTTTTGCTCTGTTTTATAGGGTCCAATTCCTTTTCCTCCTCAAAAAATTTCCATGTACTTATGCTAGGTGAACAAGATTGATGAGACAGTAACTTCGATTTTCTTCTTGCCAACTAGACTTGATTAGATTAACCCATGTTTGTCAACGGGTTCATAGTTAAGTGGTAAGAGCATTTATCTGCATACAATGGTCTTATGTTCGAGCCCCAATGGCATTTCCCTTTCCCCTTCCAATTTCCAAACTTTGACAAAAGAAAAAGAAAAAGAAGATTACCATGTTTACTTTGGAAAATATCAACAGAACCAGACCTTAATTTTGTTGGCTCATTGAGCACCATGCAAATACTAAGGTATGGGCTCTGTTTCCCTGCAAGCTTGAGCTTGCTAATTAACATGGTCCCCTGCAATGGATGAAAAGGTCAAACAATGCCAGTTGCTAGTAGCTAGCTATAGGCCACTCTGTGATTGTATAAATATCAGGCAACCGGCCTATCTTTCTCACAATTCAAACACT
Organism: Prunus fruticosa; assembly: GCA_018703695.1. Taxonomy (NCBI): domain Eukaryota; kingdom Viridiplantae; phylum Streptophyta; class Magnoliopsida; order Rosales; family Rosaceae; genus Prunus; species Prunus fruticosa. Next base: position 51,913,464 of record CM031917.1, read on the forward strand.
TCCAGAAATTCTCCTTCCCTCTAAAAAGAAAACTTCACTTTCTTTCACTTTCATGGCATAAAAACACAACATCACAAGTCTGCATCAAAAAAATGAAAGTCAAATCCCCCTCCCTCTTGAGTTTTGTCTTCTCAAGAAAAACTGAGAATGGTAACAAAACCGCCCATCCCTTCTCCGCCCTTTTTGACCAAAACCAATTAGATATATGGGTTCCACTAAATTAATTTGGCTTCACTAATGATTATGAATGTAGTTGCTTTTAATTGCTGGTTCACATTTGCAAATGTCTGTAGCTTGTGACCAAAAATATATGTCACATCCCACGTATCCACATGAGCTCTGAGCAGATTATGCTAATAATTTCAAGAAAACAAAAACCATGTTTGAGGGACCATGAACTTGTCTTTGGGCACCAGTGAGGACAGAGGACACAACTGATTGCAAGTTCCAAACAAAACCCTTTGGCCTTTGCTTTGCATGTCATCAAAACAAAACCATCTCATCTCAGTATATTATTTGAAGTACAATTTCCTTTCCTTATCCTTGCATATATACACTATATATTTGCATGCGTGGAAAACCTATCAGACGGTTTTGATCTGCTGACAAACCCCTTTTCTCAACTTTTTATCTCTGCATGCTGTGAGCCATTTGCTCTGCTTTGTGTTTTTTCTGCTTCATATCAGAGATTTGGTTTGTCATCCGTTTGATTAGCCACGTGCTCTAAAAACTGTCACCCAAATTGCACAATCATGTGTTATGTGGATAACAGCTAGACCCCGATCCAAGTTTTAGCCCCTGAGTGGTTGGTACTTTTCGTGAAACTAAGGTTAAAAAATTTCTTCTTCCTCAATGACTAAAATTCACAATTGGGTGTCTTAAGTTATTCAACCACAAATCCAATAATTCGTTGAATGATTTAGTTTTGGATAAGAATTTAGCATACAATTTTATTCCTAGTGTCAAAGTGCTTTTATGAAAGACATGAATATCATATGAGAAAACTAGACCTTGATTTAGTCAATCTTTAAACTAATATGAAAAAAGTATACGCGGGTTAAGTCAGTTGGTTAGACAGTGTGTTTATTTCTTTACATTCAAATTGAAAATTCTTTTCATAAATTAGATTAATTTAGGATAATTTAGATTTTCACAAGTACTCAAAACCAATAAAAAAAAGCCAAAAACAACACCGCAAAAGGCATAGAAAAGACCCTTCCATCGACCTAACATTAATTGTCCCTCAAGTATCAATCCTGATAACCTTGCAACTTGCCATGTCCTGCCATCCGAGACAGACCAGCACAGCAAGATTGCATGTCAAATTCTCAATTGCATAAGCTCCTGCTACAACCAAGACATGAAAAAACTAGTGACTGCAAGGCAGAGTTCTGCTTAATGACAGTTGAATTAATAGTATCAAAAGTGCTTAACAAACTAAATAATTAAGTTTTAAAATTTGATTACAAAACTAAGCAGATGTTTCAGGGCTTTTCCACCTCGCTTTTGTTTCAAGCAGTGGTTTTGGAGATTCAAAGGGCTGGGAAAAACTTGTCCAATCTGCACGGCAGCGCGTAGAATTCATTATTTCTAACATCAGAACGGTATAAGCTGAACTTCTCCCACCAATTTAAACCGCTGTCTTTTCTCGATGCATCGTTTTCACGAGACAGAGAGTTATCCAATATTACAGCAACCAAAGCAGCTACTGTTGTGTGTGACATGAAGATGACATTTACTATGTCCTCAAACTGAAAGTAATTGAACGAAAAAAGTTAAGGCCAATTGTGGAGTTTGTAGCTAAGACTAAAATAAAATTTATGAACACTTGGTTAAAAATCTCACCCATCTTGGACCGCCGTGATCAGGGCCAGACCTATATTCTCTGAAGTATTGTGGTACTGAAACTCCCATGAAGAAAGAGAATCCCAATATAAATTTTGTTCTGAAACTGTTCAGGTTACAAAATTGGAGAAAACCAAGGCCTGCAGAAGCTGCAAGAGACATCATATAAGACCATTGTTAATTATAAAGCATTAGAAACATGTTTCTTGTTTTTGTTGCTTTGACAGTAAAAAAATTCCAATCAAATTTCAGAGAGACATACCAACGTAGCCAAATAAGACACAGTAAAGGGCTGCTATGATTGGTATAGGAATTGAAGCGAAAAGTGCTCCGATTTTTCCTGGTCAAGAACACCATGAGAAACCATTTAGAGTATATATCAAGTGTTAAATTAATGTGCAAATGTATTGAAAAGTTTGCAGCATACCAAATACAGAGAAGAAAATCATGAAAAAAGCTGATATTTGGATAACTCTACGACTTCCAACTCTTGTCAATGCCAATAGGCCAGCATTTTCCCTATGCAGCATATTTGAAGTGAGCAATTAGAAGATCAAATCAGCATTTTACACATGTATAAATACATAGTCTGCAAGGTAAATTTTATTGATTTTTTTTCCCACACACAGACAGAGACATTAGGTTTGAGGTCATTACACTGATGCAGTAGTGCCAGTTGGAGAACCAAACATCCCATTTAGTAACACTCCTACACCCTGAAATTCAAAATAATAAAGATGAAGAAAAAAATGTCAAAATTTGACAATGGAGCAAAAATGCCAATAGAATCAACAAAAGTCACAATTCTGAAGGAAAAATGCCCTTACCAGCCAGCCAACGCCGCGGCTAATGACAGAAGGTGGTACAGGTGTGGCACTCCCATATCTTGCTGTAGCATAAAATGTACCAGAGGACTGCAAATATTTACAGATTTTGATTGCATTTTACTAATCATTATATAGAAAATAAGCTGCAATTGCATGCCAAATTCAATGTTGTTATCAAATTCTTTGTAAACTTGTAAGCTTTTCTAAGAAACTTAGGAGAATAGAGATGTGAACCTCGAAGAGAGAAACAAAAGAAGCAGCAATCATTGCAAAAGCTTCTCCTGCATTAAAAGTAGGGCTCCCCCATTGAAAAGGATATGGAATATATATCCTGCATATTCAAGAAAAAACAAGAGGAAAAAAATGATCCACTGCTTCAAAATACTCATGAAACAAAAGGAATTACTTGTTGATAATTGGAGTTTGCACACAAAATCTCACCAGGGAGCTGCACGAATAAGGCCAGAACGATCGGTGCGGCAACTGATCTGAGTGTTTTCTGGTGTGTTGTTATATACACCACTTGAGGTTAGAATTTGTGCGAACAACCATACAATTGCAACAGAGAACAACACTGAAAATCTGCCACAGATTTGCCTCTGTGTACGTATAAAACGAGAAAGATACTGCAAAACATTTAAGTATCTAGAATATTACTTGGTGCCACGAAAAAATATTCAAGGAAAAAGGACTGTTAAAATCAATAGTAACCAATTGAGGACTTGCCTGTGAGATGAAAACCACGATGATCAACTCTGGAAGCCCAAGTTCAACACATCTGGCCAACTAGAAAGAGAAAAGAATTTGGAGGGGAAAAAAACAGAGTTGGATACTGATAAGACTTCAAAACAAATCAACATTAAATAGGAGCCAATTAAGAATGGAGGATCAAGAGATCTTTACCAAAGGGAAACCAAGCTGAGAGAGCCCAAGTCCGGCAAAAGTTATGAATGGGACAACAGAAAGAGGGCTAAGAAACCTAAACCAGTACATAAAGAAACTAAGGTCACAATTCACAAAGTATCAAACCTCTCTAGCACTAATTTGAGAAGTTTATAAATAACTTGCATCCATCTAAAAGTCCAACTCTTCTGATCAAAATGACTAACCTGACAGCAATTCTCCACAAGCCTAGGAAACCCATAATCATCTGAAAACTGGCAGTGATGATTAGAGCGCCTTGTATTCCTCGCATAGTCTCCGAAAATTTCTGGAAGAAGATTCATTCAAAAGATCAAATCAAGGAAGAGAGATAGGATATTAATATTTCAACAAAAGAAAAAATTAAGTTAAAGCCTAACCTCATGAGGATCTGTGGTTGCCTTATATCTACTGGCTAGGATTATTGAAGTTGTGGGGATTACATATGTATATGAACCCACCACCACTGAGGGAAGCCGGGTTCCGAACAGAGATTGCATGAATGTGTTCAACCCTGAAACAAAGAGCATGGTTTGCACCACCCTAGCCTTTTCAATCTGTCGAGAGAAAAGACTGAACCAATTAATAAATCTAATTAATGGAAATATCAACAAAGCAGAACCCCAAAAAAAAAAAGTTGTGAAAAATTAGCAATTGAATCCTTACATCGCCTCCACCCATTTGAGGAACAAGCAGACTTGGAATGAAGATTGTAATACCAAGAGTCAAAAGGTAATGCTGGAAACCCAACATCACAGCTTCAGCTGCAAAACCATGAAAGTTTTAAATTTGCATACCTTGAAGGTTTAAAATTTAAAGAATGCCTATTGAAATAAAACAAAATTATATATATATATATATATTTAAAAACCTAGTAAAGATTATGATTAAGAGTATAATAATCAGAGAGAATGGTATACTAACGCCATGGAGGAGGACTGTTAACACAATAATGAACACCAGGCAGCTGCTCTTTTACTGGGTATGGCTGCAACTCCTCTGCCTTCTTGTTTCCACCACCATTATTGTTATTGTTACCGCCAATGCCGCCTCCGCTGCCACGGCCACCACCATTACTGTTGTTATTGTTACCGCCACCATTATTGTCGTTATTGTTCCCACCGCCACGGCCGCCGTCATTACTGTCATTGTCGTTACCACCACCACGGCCGCCACCATTATTGTGGTTGTCATTGCCGCCTCCTCGGCCACCACCATTATTGTTATTGTTGTTGCCGCCTCCACGTCCACCACCGTTATTGTTGTTATTGCCATTGTTACCGCCACCGCCACCACCATTGCTGCTGTTATTGTTACCGCCACCGCCGCCCAATTGAGCCATGTTCTTGCTAGCTCAAGGACGTTAACAGAGGAAGGTGGAGAATCAAAGAGAGGTTAGAGTGCTTGGGAGAGTGCATAACGACAATTTATTTTATTGCGCGGCAAATAACTTATTGTAAGTGGACCGTTACGAATTTTAATTAACCAATATCAATTTGAAGATATGTAATCTATATGATAATAATCAATTTCAATAAATTAGTAATTAGTATTGGTTAGACAAAGTTTCAAATTCAGATTTTATTTATAAGCTTAATGATTTTGAAACTAAAAATGATCTATTCCAACGGGAAAATGAATCAAATAGCTTGGTTTCATTGAGATGATACTGAGTAGCTATAAGATTAATTTTCATTGAATGCTAATTATGGTCCTCAGTTTCTTACATAATTCAAAAATAATTCCTGCATTAATCATCATAAAGCAGGAATTATAGAATCAATGAATATCATAACAATGACAGGTAATAAAGTAGGTTTTTATTTTTGAAAAAAATATGCAAATAATTTTCACAATGGTAGATAACGACCAGCAATGACGACTAGTGAGGCAACAAGCAATCGATCAGTCCAACATGGGTTTAGAACGAGACATGCAGAATGATGAAAGTCATGAAATATCCTACACATATTTTGAAACAGAGCATCAACATCCTTTATACATCAAGTTTCAATGCCCAAATCACGATTAGGTGCATCAAGCACATCAAGTAAAAATATCCGAATTTTGATCAGATTCACGATCAAACGGAAACATGCATGTTTCCGGTGCATTTTTACAAGTCAACATCAACTATAAACGCTTTGGTTAGTGTTTGCTTTGCCACCATCGACTTGGATTATTCCTGCTCATCCCTCCGGCGAATTTCAGTGAACTTGCATTCGAAGACATTCCAGTTTGACCTGCAGAGCAATCAGGGAAAAAGAATTTTATTGATGCGAATGACAACATAGCAGTTTCCAACCTTACAACTTGACGGTGCAGGTGGATGCATCAGATAAAGAGAGCTGATTGCAGTACCCCTTGAGATACTCGTGGTTTACCAAGTATGCTCTCTTCACATACTTTTCTATACCTTTCATTTATTAGGAACTTCTGACCAAAAGAGAAAGAAAAAGAGATGAATGATTTTTGGTAAATTCCTTCTTTTGATATGTATATATATTGTTCTGACAAGTATTACTATTTTAAATTCATTCAATCCGACAGGAAATATTTGTACCTCATTCTCAAAGCTGAAATGATACCAAAGCAATGTGCATTTTGGAAAAGTATGTTCATAAAGAGAAAATGGTAGCATACCATGAGTTGTTGACTGCTAAACTCCTCATGGTTCATCGGATAAAACCCTATTGGAACATGAAAATACTCCAACTAACAACGGATTCCTTCATCTATTGTTAACATGAAAATTATCAATCGTAGAGGTATCTTACATTTCCAACAACTTATAGCTTCTATCTGTCAAAAGGGCTGGTTGCCAATAATTTTAACCTTCTAAATCCTAGTTTAATTTTCTTTGTTCATAAATTCCTCTAATCACCAATCGCAGCTGCTGGCATACAACTCAACTCATATTTCTGACTTCCAGTACCATACCTCCTAGACTAGACCTCCACAAAATATTTCCCTATCCTAGTCTGTGAAAAATATTTTGACAACAACATGCATCATCAACTTAGATATACACTCCTCCTTCAAAGCGACCTTGTCCTTGCTTAGATGGAACCACTAGAGTCTCCCCAAAATCCTTTCATCCAGCATTTTGCATAAACATTTCTAATCTGCAATTTAACCTTCACCTCATCCAAACAACAAATTGAAAAGAGATTTTAAATCAAGCTACATTGTAACAACATAATCATCAACTTTTCCACGTACTATGCCTCTACTTCCCTTCTGGTGAGTTACAAGTATACCGGCTAAACCTTATACTGCCCTTCATAATCATATGTGCACCACTAAGACTATCAATATCTACCATTCCTAATGATAGCCCATAACCATTGACACAAAAACTACCATTCCCCTCAGGCATTGTTATTTAAAAATGCTCTAATTCATAAATGGGGAGCTACATTATGATTTATGAGCATATCCAAACCTTTTTGCAAATTGATATGAAGAAAACTGCGTCACAATTCACAGTTAACACACTTATTATTCAAAGACATGTTGCTTCATTGCTCTATATTATCTATCCAAAATCTGTTGTTAAATTGCTCATTTAATAAGATAAAACTGTAACATCCATAGCTAGCAAGTAAACATACTACTAATAAAACAAAGGCATTGCTTAAACAAAGAGATTCTCACCATAAATAACATCATTGCGCTCCAAGGTTTGTTGAACTCCACCGCCATTGTCATCAGCAGCCTCTCCTTTCTTAACCCAAACCCTCCCAGCATAACCTCTCTGTTTCTGCATATCAAAGCGATCAGGCCTCTCAAAATAACCCCTACGTCCTCCATTACCACGGCGATCAACTATTCTTGGTCTCTTCAACTCATCATCCCCTTTTCCGGTCTCACCATTCACCGATAAATCCCTAAATTTCGGCACAATCTCCGCAGTCGGAACCACATTCTCGCTCTTTGCCCTCATTTCGATTTCAGGTCTCTTTTCTTCCTTCCCTGTTGCCTGATCGTCTCCCTTCTCGCAACTCGCTTGAGGCGCGTCTACTATACATTCCTTCTCAGCCACTTCCTCCTTCTCTGCCCTAACATCCTTCTTATTCTTCCACCACTTCTTGTTCTTCGACTTCTTCTTCTTCTTCCGTACCTTCTTCTCCTCTGGTTCGTCGCTTTTCTTCCCCTCCAGCTCAGCACCCTCGCATTCCGAAACAGTCTGATTAACCTGCCCAAACTGTGTCAGACCACTGCGATTCCTAGGCTTGAAATCGGTTTCAGTTTTCTGTCCGACGGGTTGCTTTTTCCCCTCCAGCTCACCACCCTCGCGCTCCGAAACACTCCGATTAACTGGCCCAAACTGTGTCCGATCACTGCGATTCCTGGGGTTGAAATCGGGTTCGGTTTTCTGTACGACGGGTTGCTTTTTCCCCTCCAGCTCAGCACCCTCGCACTCCGAAACACTCCGATTAACCGGCCCGAACTGTGTCCGATCACTGCGATTCCTATGCTTGAAATCGGCTTCGGTTTTCTGTACGACGGGTTTCTTTTTCCCATCCAGCTCAGCACCCTCGCGCTCCGAAACACTCAAATTAACCGGCCCAAACTGTGTCCGATCACTGCGATTCTTAGGCTTGAAATGGGCTTCGGTTTTGTGTACGACGGGTTGCTTTTTCCCCTCCAGCTCAGCACCCTTGCACTCCGAAACACTCCTCCGATTCACCGGCCGAAACTGTGTCTGATTACTGCGATTCGTAGGTCTGGAATCGGTTCGGGTTTTCAGAACGACGGCGTTTTGCTTCTGTTGCTTTGCCTGCTCTTCTCGGAGCTTTTGCTGTCGGAGCTCCTCTTCTTCCTGTTCCTTCTCCTTTCGTTGCCGTTCCTCCTCATCTCGTTGTCGTTCCTTCTCTTCGAGCCAGCGCTCTTTGAGCTCGAGAATGGTGACGTAGTTGGTGGGTAAAGACGATGGCTTGGTTTGCTCCATTTGAACACTCACAAAAGCAGATTTTTCGCTCCAGAGTCCACTTGAGATTTCAATGAGGAAATATCAAAGACAAAACAAAGCCTCTTTTTCTTTTTCTTTCTTTAATAAATAAAAATAAAAATAAAAACTTACGGAAGAAGACTAGAGAACTCAAATTATTGGCATCTCAACGCAAATGGAAACACAAAAATGCTAAATCTTATAGTTGGTATTCTCGCAAAATAATTATTACAAATTCATTTCGATGGTTAATGGCAATGCAATGGCCGGATTTGTTTTTCGTAATATAAATGGTATGTTTTTAATTATAGGATGTATCATGTGATGTATTATTACTAATGATTTGTAGAATAAATAAGTGACACTTAAACATACACTTCATACATGAACATACCGTCTACATTTTTTCAATTTTAAAATTGAAGGAGAATTGTAGACGATGTGTCCATTAAAGTGCATGTTTAAGTGTCATCGAATTCTTACTAAAGCTCGAGAAATATACTCTTGTTGTGTTTTGTTTAGATTAAAATTTAATTTCTATGGTCTAAGAATCCATATAAGATGCTCTTTTGTAATTTCCTTATTAATTTAGGAAAAACAAATTAGAGAAGAGAAGTGAGGTACTCACATCTAATTCACTTTTTTTTAAGTATATGAAATTATTACTATTTTATAAACTATATTACTTAATTGGGCATTGGATTCCTCGTCAGCCGTTTATTAGTGGATTACTAGACTAATCATTACTGGTTAACTATGTATCTTTGATGAGTTATTTATTTATTTCCTGATAATTAACAACTAGTGATCTAGTGTCTTTTATTTTTCAACCAATTAGAATTACCAAAAAAGATCCTATAAGAATCCCAATAAGATTTTAAAAAACAGACAACAGAAAGTTGGTAATCCCAATAAGATTTAAATCTTGCAACCTAATAATATTATTATTTGTGTATATAAAAAGAAACCACCTATATATTTTGTGTTGAATTAAGTGGGCTCTTACTATTGGGCTATGACCATGAAGATTGATTGCAAAAAAAGACAAAAAACGCCCATGGATTGAATACCCAACCTAACCAACCCATACGACCCAATGGCCTACGCCAAGCTAGGCATCCGGTCTTTCTGCCACGCTTCCCACGCAACCATACTCAGTGATTTGGCAGGCACCAAAAGCACCGAAAAAGCGCGCTAATAGGGAGTAGAGCAAAAGGACGCTTTTGTCAAAAGCACAGAGAGAGAGAGAGAGAGCAAGGACCACGTTTGATCAACCGCCTCAATCGCGCGCCACGTGTAATCCCTCCCCTGTCCTCTCTCTCTTCCTGTGCGTTTTAAACTCCCAATGACTCATCCTCCAATCAGATTCTATCTCATTCGGTTGCATGCAAGTGAGAGGCATCGAGTTGACACGTACCAGCACTGCCAAATATAACCGACCCAGAAAAGAGAGGCAGTTTCGTAATTTCCGTAGTAAAACAAAAAACCACCCAAACCAATCGTGATAGGTGTACCCACGCATGGCGGCCAAACCCACACGCGTTATAATGAGAGAGTGTTTGGTTACAAGTGAAGGCATGCAAGCCAGGCGTCTGATTGGTATGGTTGACAAATCCCAGCTACACCCAGCCCTTGGGCTAAGTGGTCTATATGAAAAGTTACAGTGGACCTGTCCTACCAACAGTGTTAATTCCCACAAGTAACTTATTTCTGAGCTCTCACAAACACGTACCCACCGTACAATTCCAAGTGGCAGTCTCTGCTTACTCTTCGCTTCATGTTGCCCTACTCTCATTGGTCACTTGTCACTCTTAAAAACACCCGTTACAAGATCAAAAATCCCTCTTCAAAAACCACTGCAAGTCCTCCTCCTTCCCCATCTCCTCTCTCACTTCCTTCCTCACAGCTCTCCTCTGCCTGCCTTCTGCATTTCTCTCTCAAAAGCTCTCTTTTGGGTCTCCAGTGATCACCATTACAGAATACCTGGTGGGGACTTTTGCTGTCAAGAAAAGCACCTACCACCATGATCAAGACACTCAATCCTTACAACACCAACACAGAGAAAACTGCTGAGATTATGTCCAGGTATAGGCCCATAGCACCTAAACCTGAGACCCCAGCAAACTCAGCAGGTGAGAATCCATCCTTATCTCAGAAGATCAGAGAGTCTCCTTACCTTAGAAATCTCTGGCCACAATTGCAGGCCAGACCCACCAGGACTAGAAAGAGAGGTCGATCTGCTCTGTCACCAACAACCTTCAAGAGGCAGAGGACCCATCATGTGTTTGGGTTTTCTACCCCTTGTCATGTAACATATCCGGCTAAAAATCTCACCTTGGACGGTTTTGCTCATGCTTTTTCACAGCTTCCCATGCCAACAAGCTTTGATGCAGTCAAAAGCACCAATTTGATGACTCTGCCTCTTCTTCAATACCCTGCTCCGCCTTCTCCTCCTTCTTCTCCTCCTCCTCCTCCTCCATCAGTTCCTGTTGTGACCAACCAACCAATGGTGCCAGCTGAGTTTGAATTAATTAAACCTTGCGAAGGAGAAGAGAAGCTGATAGATTTGAACATTGTAGCTGAAATTCCAGAAGAAAAAGATCTGCTGCAGCAACTACAAGGAAATGCCGCTACCCCTACACCAATCAATGTCATAGCACCTCAGCCAGTTCGACCTGTGGGCTCCAGCATAAGTGTTGGGTGCATCAAAACAGACCCAAGCCTAGCCCCAGCCGAGCAAGCTCCTAAGAAACCAGAGGATGTTGAGGACGAGGTGGAGTCTGAGGCCCTGCCAGCAATCATATCAGATTCACACAACAAGGTGAGGATGGCAAACTCTGCTTACAAGGAGATGGTGGGCCAGCCAGAGTGTTCATGGCTCGATTCTATGGTGGCCGGTGATGGGCGTTTCGGAGGGAGCTCTTGCAAGAGGATCAGTGGGGAGGTCATACTTGAGCTTTCTGAGTCAGGGATACCAGTTTCATCAAATGGGTTTTCATGCTGGGTGAGGATTGAGTGGGGAAATGAGATGAATAAGCATGCAATCAATGCTTTCTGTGATGTGATCAAGCTGTCCTGTGAGACTAAGGACTACCTCTTTAGTTGGAGGTTCCACACTCACAGCAAAGAGGGCTCTCAGTCCAGTTCTTCTAATGCTTGAAATGTCAAATAATGTAATTAAAATGTAGTGTAGCTAGCTCACTAGAAAGTGCACCTTCAGTGTCTACTATATATATATTTTTTTTCATGTATATGCATATATAAGGAGTCTGAGGCTGAGTATATGTATGGTCAGCTTTTTTAAGAGAGAGAAACTTGTTCTGTTGTTCATAATGACAATTATTTTCAGTTCAACAACATTACATAACTAACAACAGGGATGATATGATACCAAGATTGATGAAGAAACAAAGCATAGGTACTCATAGGCCTCCAGAAGAGGAATCTCATATGCGCGCAGTATCCGCTGCACTCTTTTCACTCTTTGCAGGGCCCTTCCACTTGAAGTTGTCTGCATATGTCTTAACCTACACATGATCAAAAGCTTAAATTAATACATAATCCAGACGAACACCATACATAACTTGAAGTTGTCCCTGTCCCTAATCTATCTGACTGACAATGATTCAATCTTCACATAAGTTGGTAATAGAAAAGAGTTTTTCTATTCAAAAACCGCACTTCTTTGTTCACCCTAACTTCTAATTCAAATTTACACAATTTCTAATAAAATTCCACTATCTTCCCAAATTAACCATAAATACACAATCAGCATAAATAAATAAAACTCATTAACCTCACATCCCACATCCCACACCCCGCTGTCTTCCCCTCACTACTCTAAGTTCACCTCAACCTCACATTACTTAGGACCAGGTTGGCATTGTTGTGGTGTGAAAATAATCGCTGCTAAATTTGCTGTGAGAGAAATTAACTGTAAGAGAAAGTTATTCAGCGTTTGGTAAATATTTTGTTAAACGTGATGTTGGTACAATAATCATTTTCTAAATATTTGGTAAATATTTGGTAAATTTTTTTGTGAAAGTATTTTGTGCTATGTATAATGACTAAAAAGAACATTATGTTGAAATAACTTTTGTGATAAAGTGTTTTTGGTAAAACTTTTGTGATAAAGTGTTTTTGGTAAAAGGAAAAGCATTTTCACTTTCACTTATATATTGTATTAATTATGTTTTCATGCCTCTGCGTCTTGCTATTTTCTTCTTGTTCGTTTGTTATTGTCTACAATGTTTCGTATATCAACAACCACTTCGTGAACTAAATCCAAAGGTTGGAATTCATTAACAATTTAGAAAGCAAAACGAAATTGAAGCTTTTAAAATCAATTTCATGGTTTATGATCAGTCTGAGTTGTATGATAAACCCAAATCAATGAGAAGCTTCTCTAACCCTAATTGAGAAGAATGAAATTGACAAGAAAAATAAACCTAATATGTCTCTTACTTGATTCTTGTGGCTTCAAGAGTGCTTCAACAATCCAACAAGAAAAACTGAAGGAAAAGAATGAGAAAAGTAGCTCTGAACTAAAGAACATGGAAGAGAATACGTGAAGATGAACAATGGGAAGTAGAAGAATGAGGAGAAAGAGACACAAGCATGAAAACATATGGGGTTATTTTTGGAATTCTAAAATTTTCATTAAACTCTAGTCGCCTCTCCAAATTGATTGCCGCATAATCAGAAAAAAAAAAAGCTCTATACCAGCTTTCCCTTACAACTTTACCAAACGGGTTGTGCTTTCCAAAATTTGTAAAAAATCACTTATTACCACAAATAATCAATGCCAAACGAGCATTTAAAGAGATAAAAACATTGTTGTCAAATGTGTAGCGATATTATTTTATTATTATTTTTTATTTGAAATTTTTTGAAAATGAACTAGGAGGTTTTGATAGAGAAATGTTGACAGTTAAATTGATATGTAAGTTACCAGGGGGTGTGTGGGGTGTGTATGATATACTAGGGTTAAGTATTAAGGTGGATGACTTTTTTGTCTTTTTACGCAATAATAAAACTTAAAAGCTTAATGATTTAAGTATTATAACACAAAAGAAAAAGAAAAAGAAAAATGTGGGGTTTAAATAAAAAAAACTCCGAGGAAAATTCCCAAACCTTTAAAAGTGGTGTGTGGCGCTTCTTGACCTGCACAACAGTTCATGGTGTGTAAAGAGTGTGCAATATTGAAGAATTTTACTTCAATTTGACAAGTAGAAATAGAAACTTATCAGCAAAATTTTGCAGAGGAACACACCGTATAGTCCCAACCATGTCTCTCAGCAAAGTCCTTTGCAGCTTCTTCACTTTCAAAAGTCAGTCCTGCCTCACCAACATTGGCATAGGGATCACCTGTGGAAGTCCAACCCATCAATGGGTTTTCCCACCTGCACAAAATGCCAATGAAGCCATTCAACAGTAATTTGAATTCCAGATCAACAAATATTGCTTGTTAAAATTGCAAAAGAAAACAGAGCACAACTAATTGCATCATAGTAAATGACCAAATGTTAACTATGTGAGACTGAACAAGCTGGGTTATGCCCCAACGCTACAGATATATACATTAATTATGTAAAATCTGTGGAATTAACAATATTTATCGCCTAATTATGCATGCATAAGATTCTCAATCCAATAACATACGCACTTCTGTGTCGAAAGAAAATTAATTTTCCATTTCCCGACTTTCCCAGAACCTTGTTGGGTTGCAGTTCGAGCAGGTGAATAGATTATAACCTGGGCACGCCCAAATCCAAATTACTCAAAATTAACTTCCTCTAAGAAGAAATTTTTACATGAAAAGAAAAGTTCGAAATTTTTGAAGAGCGTACCCTTCGACGTAGATGTTCTTCAGGGATTCCAGAGATGATGCCGATGTCATTGGTTCTGGTCTCCACCAACGCCTCCGATTGTGAAGAGAGCCATCTTGGCCGCGATAGCATTTGAGCTCGAGCGAGGTTCAAGCCCTGCCGTAGAGATCTCGCCATTTTTGCACACCAAAAGCTTCGAGGTTCCTCAGGCAAAAGCACAACAATGTTTCTGTGACGAAGCCCAATCGCCTAACCACGAGTGTTTGATGTACCATGGGAAATACCAGAAGGTTCCCGAGCGCCATAATGATGCCACGTAATCACTGCACAACATTCCCTTTCTTTTTTGTTTGTTTTGTTTTATTTTTCAAATTTTAATTTTGTTTAGAATGTTGGGAAATTTAACTTTTAATCACCAAATAAGGTGAGGATTTGATTTGATTTTCTTTAGAACGTGAGGATTTTGATTTTCTTCAATTACATTTGAACATTGAAATTACGTTTTTTAAATAATAATTTTAAATAATGAATCTTATTTATTTATTTATATAGTTCATTGGTACATTGCAAAGTTTATTTATTTATTTTTGGGTTGTAACTTTAAGTGATGGTTTCACTTTTTGTGAAATTTAGCATGAAACTTTAAATTGTCACGCATGATCATCAAACACTAATGCAATATTTTAATGAACTTTATGACATGTTTATTGATATGAATGAGTATTGGAATGTGTTTCTAATATATGGGTATGAGAATGATTTCACAACTTTCATGTGCGTTTATTAATACATAAGGATTAAAAAAATTACATGAGTTTGACAATAAAATTCGTAATCAAATACTTTTAAAATCATGAATTCGATCAATTAGAGAAGTAGTTGAATCCAATTTCAATTCCTTGATTCCCCTATATAAAATTCGTTGATTCATGATTTTTTTTTTTGGTAACAATTCATGATTTTCTTCCTTCCTAGTAAGTAAAGTAGATGTTAACGTCATATGTGTTTGCAACGTTGTTTTTCTTGTTGGAATATTTAAAAGTAAAGATGGTACGACAGCAAAAGAGTTTCTAAGTTATGCTCACAAAATCATGTGACAGATTATGTAGCCTATTCTAATTATGAATCAAAATACATCAAACATAAACAAACGGAATTCTAGTAAATGAGTTGTCATCTAGAATTTTAAAATTTATTTTCATGTATGTGAACATTATTAATCTTTTTATAAACCCAAAAAACCATCATCAATCAACTGAAGCCCAAATGGCTTCATTGGGAATTGAATTCCAGGCAATCATGAACCGGGCTTGACAACATTGGACTGATTCATGGGGGTTTCCACAATACCGGCTGAGCACATTCCCTAATTTCAAATTTCCCATTTGTTTCTTTCAACAAACAAATGCCATTTGTTCTTAGTTTGCATCGATAGCAGCCTCCCCGATGTTACGTCCTTGTCTTCTTCTGCCCCCAAAACACACCGTCCCTCTTGTTAACCCATCATATTCATATAGATCCATGACATCACAGCTTCTCACAGGCAGCCATTGAAGCTCAGAAGAATTAATGGGGTCCAATTACAAAGCAGATTCAAGGCTCTCTGATCTTGAGCTAACATGTTCAGACCTGAAAACCCTACTGAAAGCAACGGCCAAGATGGAAGAAAGCCTCCGAAAGATGGACAACGAGTTTGAGGTCATAGACGAGACTCTGTTGACATCTTCAAGAAGAGTGGCTCCTTTACAGTCGTTAGCCATGGCCACCAAAGCCTTGGAGACTAGAATTAACAGAGCCGTAACTCCAGCTCTTGCTCTTCTCGACAACTTCAAGCTCTCCGAGTCAATCCAGCACAAGCTACTCGAGCTCTCGGAGAAAATGTCAACAGAGAAATCAATGAGCAAAAGGCTCAAGAAACTTGTGAAATATGTGGATTGTGTTGATCAGCTTAAGGTTTCAATCGATTGTATTTGTCAGGAGGGAGAGCCGGTGATCCAGAGGCTTCAGGAGGTGGTGGAGTTCTTGAGCCGGACGAAGGCGACTGATCAATACAGGACGCATAGGTTGAGAGAGACTCTGGTCACTCTCAAGGCTCTGTATGAAACAGAGGTGGATGCTATGAGATTTGAAGGGTTGCTTGATGAGGCTCTGCTGAATTTGCAGGATGAGTATGAGAGCATTTTGGAGCAGATAAGGCATCGAAATGTGGTGGAGTTGCAGGCTGCTGATAAAGATGATGGGGGTGATGAGATTGTGATCATGGGTTCTGATTTGGGGACTGAGTTGGAGGTTGAACTTCTTAGAAGGATTTCACAAACCCTAGCAGCCGATGATTGCTTGGACATATGCATCGATATTTATGTTAAGGTAAATTCAGCACGGTTGCATCCTCCTAGTTCTGAGTAACATTAAAAGCGTTACATTTTTAGATCATATTAGTGAATCACATTATGTGACTAATTTGCTTAACTTGTGACACCATTTATGTGAATGTATGATTCACATATAATCAACGTAATTAAGCTGAATGTTGCGTGAATATATGATCCACTAAAAGAACATTAATCCATGTCGCAATAGAGGCCCTTTGCAGTTTAAATTTTAATCGTTATAATTTTTGGTGTTCAACAGGTGAGATACAAAAGAGTTGCCAAAGCACTAATGAGGCTAAACCCAGAGTACTTAAAAAGTCACACTCCAGAAGAAATAGATGAAATGCCATGGGAGAGCTTAGAGACAGCCATAACCCTTTGGATCCAACACTTTGAACTTGCAGTCAAAGCAGTGCTTGTATCAGAGAAGAAACTCTGTGAACAAGTACTAGGCGGCATAATGGAGGGTTTGATCTGGCCAGAATGCTTCGCGAAAATCGCAGACAAAATCATGGCGGTGTTCTTCAGGTTCGGAGAAGGCGTAGCCAGGAGCAGCAAAGAGCCCCAGAAGCTGTTCAAGCTCCTGGACATGTTCGACTCCTTGGAGAAGCTCAAGCCTGGATTCTCTGAGGTGTTCGACGGTGAATCGGGAGCCGACATCTGCATAAGATTCAGGGAACTTGAGAAGCTTCTCATTCATGCTTCAAGCAAAGTGTTTTGGGAATTTGGGCTTCAAATTGAAGGCAGTTCAGATGGATTGCCTCCACCTCCAGATGGGTCAGTGCCTAAAATAGTAAGGTACGCTGTGAACTACTTGAAATACTTAGCAACAGAGAATTACAGTGTCGCCATGGCCAAGGTTTTAAGAACAGAGCAAATTTGGAAAGCAGGGATTTTGTCCAAACCAGACACTGATGAGAATCTGCTCAGAGACGCCATTTGCAACATCATGGAAGCTTTGCAGAGGAATGTGGAGGCAAAACGTTCGGGTTACAATAACAGCAGGGACAAAGTGGGTATTTCAATCCCTCTTCCTCATGTGTTTGCCATGAACACTTACTGGTACATTTACATGAGGACCAGAAACACAGAGCTCGGGAAGCTCTTGGGAGACCAGTACTTGAAAAAGAACTACAAAGTGGTGGCCGAGGAATCTGCTTACATGTACCAGAAGCAGGCGTGGGTCCCACTGGTGAGGATCTTGGAGCAGGATGATCTGGAGAAACAGAGCAAAGAGGGGAAGGTGGGGCTGGTGAGGTTGAAAATTGAGGCGTTCATGAAGGGCTTGGACGACATTTCCAAGAGGCACAAGGGGTTTTGTGTTATTCCGGAGGTTGACTTGAGGCAGCAGATTAGATCGGCTACCGTGAAGCTTGTGATTCCGGCTTACACTGAGTTCTTGAACTCGTTCTCTGCCGCGTTGCAGGGGAAGTCGTATTTGAGTCCCGAGTCGGTTCAGGAGGTGCTGGGTCAAGTTTTTGACGCCGGGGATGGAAAGCTTAAGCGCCGTGGTTCTAGGGATCGGACGGGTGGTGGGAGTTCGGGGATGGACGGTAGGATCAAGGACTTTCGACGGTCTAGATCGAATACCAGTGACTTGTGAGAGCTTCGATGCCGTTGAATTGAATTACTTTTTTATGTATGAGTTTGATGGTAGTGCATATAAATGCAAGCATGTGTGTGTATTGAAAGAATTCTTAATAGTTACTAATAGTGATTCTTCGCGCCATACGGTTACAAATCGATTTCTCTTCACTATACCAAATATCTTGGTAAAATTACAGAACTAAATATATATATATATATATTATATCCATTAGGTTTAAATTATATCAAGGGAATGTGTTGTTGTGCGGAAGCGTCAACCAATTGTGAGTGAAAAAATAAACAACAACTGGCAGGAGATAAATAGAACACAAAACAACACCAACAAGAACACCAAGATTTATACTGGGTTCGGCAATGCCTACATCCAGTTTTGGAGAGACGACGGAGTAATTCACTATAATCAAAGAGAGTATACAAAGTGTTTATCACTTAAGAAACCCAAAGTCCCAAATACACCCAAGTCTCACTCTCACAACAATTGAAGAGAAAACAATGATACAAAGCAAAGAACAATTAGAGAGATTTCTCTCTTTGGCTAGATGCCTTTCTTGCTATTTTTCTCTTCTACTCAACACTTGGTGAGATGCTACAAATGGAACCATTTGCTTCCAATTTATAGCCAAAGATGCAAGAGTGTGAATGCAAGCTTCAACTATTCATTTGTTGGCTACCAAACTTACCAATGGATGGCTACCAAACAATCCACCCTTTTTGACCTCATAGTAAGCCAACATTTACTCACATGGGCAACTAACTTTGACTCACATGGGCAACTCCAAAATTCTTCTACATTTGAGCCAATTTCCAACAATCTCCACCTTGGCTCAACATGTAACAAACTCTCATAGTAACACTCCCAATGGTCGTCTCCCAATCCCCCAAGGGGCAATCAACAAATTTTACGAATTCCAATCAAGTCCAAGCAATGCTTAAACTTGAACAACGAAACTGGCTTCTCCAACCTATCAAATTGCTTGTACCATTGTCTTGGAGACTGCTTCAAGCCATACAATGATTTCTGCAATTTGCAAACCCAATTTTCCTTTCCAGCAACACTAAAACCTTCTGGCTGAGACATATAGATCTCCAAATCATCATGTAAGAAAACAGTCTTGACATCAAGTTGAGCCAACTCCAGGTCAAACTGCGCAACCAAAGCCAACAAAATACGAATAGAAGAATGTTTTACTACCGGAGAAAGTACCTCATTGTAGTCAATGCCTTCCTTCTGAGCATAGCCTTTAGCTACCAATCTGGGTTCGAATCTTACATTATCCTTTTCCAAGGATTCCATCTTCTTAGCATACACCCAATTTTGTTGCTGTGGAGGCTCTTGGGTAGGTGCCTCCTCTTCATCATCCTTGTCCTTTTCATTCAGACCTTACCTGGAACAACTGGAGTCTTTAGTAACTCCACCTGCTTTGAACTACTCATGGTATTGGTAGCTTCAATTTCATCTTCATGCTTGTTCTGATTAACCATAGCAGTCTCATCAAAAGTCACATATCTGCTTACAACAAATTTCTTCTCGTCTGGACACCAGAGTCGGTATCCCTTCATGCCAGTGCTAAAGCCCATAAACAGAGCTTTCTTTGCTCTTGGATCCAACTTGCTTTCCCTGACATGGTAGTAAGCAGAACAACCAAATATGTGTAAATACTTGTAATCAGGTACAAGGTTTACCAGACCATACCTCCATGGGCGTTTTGCCCTCGTTCGCAGCAGCCGGCAACCGATTAATGAGATGGCTTGCATAACTAATTGTCTCAGCCCAAAACGCCTTGCCTAATCCAGCATTAGACAACATACACCGAACTTTCTCAAGCAAAGTACGGTTCATGCGCTCTGCCACCCCATTTTGTTGCAGTGTCTCCCTAACCGTGAAGTGCCTCACAATACCCTCATCTTGACAACCTTTCAAGAAAGGATCAGACCTATATTCACCACCATTGTTTGATATGAGAGTCTTGATCTTTCGATCGCTTTGCGTAATCATCTCTTTACACTTCAGGAATATCTTCAAGACTTCATCTTTACGCTTCATGGTGTACACCCATACTCTTCTAGAGAAGTCATCAACAACGGAGACCAAATAATGGCAACCTCCCCAAGGTGCATTCTTGGAAGGTCCCCAAACATCAGTGTGAACATAATTTAGAGTGCCATTAGTGTGGTGAATAACGGTATCAAATTTCACTCTAGTTTGCTTACCAAGCACATAGTGTTCACAAAATTCCAATTTGCATGCTTTTGCACCCTTCAATAAGCATTGCTTCACTAATCCTTGCAACGCTTTTTCACCAGCATGCCCAAGACGCATATGCCATAACTCCGTGGTGTCTGTGCTATCCCATCAGCAGCTTCGGTGACAGCTACTCTATCAAAAAACTGTACTCCCCTGCAAGAAATACAAGTTATTTCGTCTTGTACCTTTCATCACCACCAATGCCCCGCACACAGCGTTAAGAACTCCACCATCCATGGTGATCTTGAGACCCTTGGATTCCAAAGCGCCCAATGAGATGAGATTCTTCTTCATATCCGGTACATACCGAACATCACTCAATTCTCTCTACTGTTCCATCATGCATCTTCAAACAGATTTTGCCTATCCCTTGTGTTTTGCAAGCATTATTATTGCCCAACAAAACAACTCCACCATCCAGCTCCTTGAAGCTAGAAAACCATTCCCGAATGGGACACATATGATAGGTGCAACCTGAATCCAAAATCCACTCCTCGAAGTGACCATCGCAGATGAACTAGCCAAAGCAAACTCGAAATCATCATCTCCAGATTTTGCAACATTTGCTTCATAATCCGCTTTCTCCTTCTCTTTGTTCTTCAATTTGGGGCAGTCTTTCTTCCAATGACCCTTTTGGCGACACAAGGCACATTCATCTATGGCAGGAAACTTTCCCCGCTTCCCAGATTTTTCTTTCCTCTGTTCGACCCCTTGCAACTAGTGCCTCGGTTTGTGAATTGTGAGTCTTTTGGTCCTTCTTACGACACTCATGATTCACCAATGCCGCAGACACCTCCTCAAGTTTCACCTCGGATTTTCCATACAACAAAGTAGTTGTCAAATGATCATAATCATCGGGCAATGAATTTAACAAACATAGTGCCTTATCCTCGTCAGGAATTTTCACATCAAGGTTTGCTAAATCAGCAAGTATTTTATTATAATCATTGAGGTGTTCGTGCATAGAAATACCTGAACGATATTGAAATCGGAAGAGTCGCTTCTTCAAGAAGAGCCGATTTTCTGCGCTCTTGGTCATATACTTCTCCTCCAATTTCGTCCATAACTCCTTAGCAGAAGTTTCCTTCATATACGGGTATTTCAACTCCTTATCAAGGAATGATCGAATAGAGCCACAAACATGAAGATTAAGTCTCTTCCACTGCTTATCATCAATTTCTTGGGGTTTATTCTCCAAAACAATATCCAACTCTTGTTGATACAACACATCCATAACTTCACATTGTCACATACCAAAATTATTAGAGCCATTGAATTTATCAACCTCTAACCTTGTAGTAGCGATTGGATGTCTATTAGATGTCGACGAAGACGATGTCGACTCCTTCTCCTTCACAAGTTCGTCTTTATCTCCAGCCATCAAATCCGGCACTGTTCACAAATACAGCACTGTTCACGAGAATTGTAGCGCCGGACACTATTCACGGAACTGTAGCTCGGACGAATTTTTCACTCCTACGAAACCCCCTGCGAAAACTGGAGCTCTGATACCACTTGTTGTGCGGAAGCGTCAACCAATTGTGAGTGAAAAAATAAACAACAACTGGCATGAGATAAATAGAACACAAAACAACACCAACAAGAACACCAAGATTTATCCTGGTTCGGCAATGCCTACATCCAGTTTGGAGACGACGGAGTAATTCACTATAATCAAAGAGAGTATACAAAGTGTTTATCACTTAAGAAACCCAAAGTCCCAAATACACCCAAGTCTCACTCTCACAACAATTGAAGAGAAAACAATGATACAAAGCAAAGAACAATTAGAGAGATTTCTCTCTTTGGCTAGATGCCTTTCTTGCTATTTTTCTCTTCTTCTACTCAACACTTGGTGGGATGCTACAAATGGAACCATTTGCTTCCAATTTATAGCCAAAGATGCAAGAGTGTGAATGCAAGCTTCAACTATTCATTTGTTGGCTACCAAACTTACCAATGGATGGCTACCAAACAATCCACCCTTTTTGACCTCATAGTAAGCCAACATTTACTCACATGGGCAACTAACTTTGACTCACATGGGCAACTCCAAAATTCTTCTACATTTGAGCCAATTTCCAACATGTGTATCATATATTTGATGGGTATCAAAGGAATGTGTATCATAATTTCTATAAGCTCAATGTTGATGGAGCTATTGACAACACAATAGGCTTGCGTAGTATAAGTGCAGTTGTTCAAAATGTTTACGGAGTTTTTATGGGTGCTCTAGATATACAAAGCCCTTGTGGGATTTCCATTCTAGCTGAAGAATTGCAAACAATTTATATAGGAATTTTATTTGTTGTAGATGCTGGTTTTTTCCATCTCCTCATGGAACTGACTCTTATGAGGCTGTTATGATGATTAATTTATGGGAGACTGTGTGGGCTAATGTCTGCATGTGAGAGACTTGCTCGTGCAATTTTCTTTAAAGGAAGTCAAATTTCAACCTAGGGAGTGTAATAAAGTGGCTCATACTACTATTGTCTGTATAGCTTTACACGAACAATGTCCTTATTATTGATTAGAAGAAGGACCTGTGTGACTAATGAATTGTATTATTGATGACCTTATTGTAACTAATGCTTCTAGTTAATGAAATCTACTTATTTTTCGAGAAACAAAATGATGGGTATGAAGAAGAAAATAAATGTACATGCCTATTTATAAATAAGTTATTCAAAATTCATTTTTATGATAGAAAAAACACCTAAAGCCCCATTTTATAGAGGGCTTTTTGACACGCATTACAAAGCCGTTATGAGAGTTTGAATATGAAATTAGTGGTCTAGACCACGTTGCACTGAATATATATAAGTAAAAGCGATAGTCTAAATTAGAGGGAAAAGAGATTTCACACACACAATTAAGATGCTATGGTGGTTCGAACCTTACACATTTTGTCTGCAAATCAATGCCGTTTTCCACTGGGTTAGAACCCATTAACTTATTGCACAGAATATTAAGAATTGATAAATAAGTGTATTTTCACTAAAATTAACAATTGTCAGGGGAATATAGGGAAATAAAATAGGTGGGGCATATTTTTCTTAGATGAAAAAAAGAGTTGCCAAATAAAAGAATGAAGTACCATATATTTGTGGGTCAGCAGATTTGTTGGCCTTAGCTAAGCCTAAGTTTATTCCTGATTAGTTTAGTTTATTGGGCCTCCGGCCTCTCCATTACCAACAAACGAAACAAAAAATACCGTATCTATGTAATAATCTGCTAAATTACAATTGTACCCCCACAAACCCTGTAAATGTACTGGTCGAAGAATGATTCCAAATTCAACCCAACACGTTGAAGAATGATTCCCTATGGTCGAAGAATCTCCAAAAATTCAATCCAACATAGCACTTCTCTTTCCCTTGTCCAACACCACCACAACAACTACCTGTATTTCCCACCAATTTTCCCCAGAAAATTCCCAAATTTACCTGGAAAATCAAGCCGAATACCAAACCAAAAATGTCGACGGTCAAAGACACAAGTCTCACAATTGACGAATTGGGTTGTTCCGTTTCCTTCGCCGATTTCCCCGAGGACGTCCAGCTCTGCGTTCTCTCCTTCCTCACGCCTCCTGAGATCGCCAGCTTCGCCTGCACATCGAAACGGTTCGTTTCGCTATGCCAAAACGATGGCAAGCTTTGGTTCTCTCTGTGCGACCGCAGGTGGGGCTCCAAGACCCAGATCAAGAAATGGGGAAATGGGAAAATCACCTACAGAATTCTCTACCAGACCCTCAGCGATTGGGAAAATCTGATTGGATTCTGGCGCCAAGGCGGCATCGCGACATCTCCACCGTTGATTTTCTTCGAGTGGGGCCCATCGTTCATGACCGGCTTCCGGGTCTCTCCGGCCAAGGACGGTACATACGGTGTCGTAAAGGCACCCTTTTTGTGGATGAGTCTCTCGCCGGAGGGCCAAGTTTTGAACTTTCTCGACCCGGAAGGCCGGACCGAGATTTCGGAAGATTTCGCTAATTCCGAGCGGTTCAAGTTTGCTGAGAGCGATTTAGTTCCGGTCAATTTGAGCTTAATGGGGAAGACCCATTTTGTTGTGGAGGAAGATATGAGCTTTGGGGCTCGGAGAAGTTCCAGCTCAGTTAGTGGGCTCGGAGACGATGGTGGGGTCGGTGAAGATTTGATTGGAGCCGAGACCAGTGGGTCCCCAGGGACATCACCGGACCAGTTGGTGGTAGAGATTTATCAGTACTTTGCGAACCGGACCAGCCCAGGTGGAGATAGAGCTTCGAGGAGGCAGAGGAGGAGAGAGAAGGAAAAGCAGGCCAGGAGGAAGTTGGAGCCTCAGCATTTCGTCAAGATTGTTGATTGCTCGCCTACACCAACTCGGCCTTTACAGGGCCTATGGAAGGTGCCTTTTTTTTTCTTTATGCTTGTATGTTTCAGCTGAAAGTTGGAAAATCAGTTGTTTTATGCTTTAAGATTGTTGTTGCAGTTTCTATGCCTAATTACAGAGATACAGATACTGACATCTTCTCCTGATTTTGCTTATTGTGAAGTGCTTGTCGGACAAACTATGCCATTCAGTGTTGGTGGACTACATTTTATTTAGTTTGTATTTTGGAATTTAGAACTGGCTCCTGAATTTGCTTCCAATCATATAAGACTATTCTCTCCAAGAATTTCCGTTGGTTGTATTTCTGAGTGTTTTGCTTCGGTAAGGTTAGTATTGGATAGTTTCTCAGGTTGGTCTTCGTGTTCTTAGATTATACAAACAAATCCACATCAATTTGTTATGTAGGAGAATTAGGAACAGAGATCTGTCTACATGAATCCCTTATTTTAGAAGTGCTTGAATATTGAGGTCGGTGCTTATGCTTCATTGATTTGTACCAAGTAGAACTCCCAAACTACTTGGTATAAGTTAGTACAGAAAACATGGGACTGCTTAGAAGTCAGATTGCTGTCTTAGGATAGTTGGATCAATCTACCTTGGGCATCCAAACTTTGTGTAAGGGGCAGCTCTAGTGTTAAACTAATTGGTTTTGCTCCTTTCACTCTTGCTTATTGTAATGTGTCATTACAAGATGGTGGATTCACAAGAGATTTCAATTGTGGCTTAATTGACCCCCTCTTCTTCTTCCAACTACAGGGAATTTATGATGACTTGACCTTGGGTTTTTACCTTGTTGCATATGATGACATTGGGGGCATTTCCTGCCAAAAGGTTTGCGACTCGTCTGAAATTTTTTGCAGCTTCGCACGTGTTATCAGGAAACACCCGGTCTTTTGGACAATGAACCCTACTTTTATTGAGTCTCCATTTTCCCCAGAGGAAGAAAATTTGTATACTAGTCGGATACATCTTCAACCAACTGCAGCAGCAGATCACATTCACCAGCATCTCCCTCTCACAGGAAACAAAGGAGTCTCTCGCATTCTTTGCATAAACTTCAGTCATGCTCTGGATATTCCATACTTGGCAGGAACTACCACATACCCACTGCATGCTCAGGGGCGGATTTGGCAGTATTGGGATGGAACATTTGGGTTTGGATTTCTTCAAGATAGTTTTATCAGAGACCTGAAGCATGTTGCCAAGAATGGTTGTCTTCTTGACACCGCGGAGCATTTGTTGTGACTGATGTACTACTTTGGGAATTTTTTAATTTTTAATTTTTGTACAGACACCCTTTGCTTGATGCCACTTAATGCTGTGGCACTGTGTACTATAGCTTCCATTGCAAAACCAATGGTTGAATTTCTGAAAATTTTCTTATGTGGAATCATCTAATAAAATGTTCAATTACCTGTTGGCTCATAACTAAATCTCTATACTATTTTTATTACTTTTAATTTAAGACCACTCAGCTTGAATAAGAACTGTTCTTTTGGTGTTAGAGAGCTTGCATAGTAAGATAGAGAGAACAATGGGACATCTCAACATTTATTCAATGCCAACAAGAACACAATAAGAGGAGAAAAAAAAAAGAAAGCCTCATTTGGGTCTTTAGGAAAGGGGCTAGTTGAAAATAGGTTTTGGCATCTCATTGTAGCATTCACAACCTCACAGCAAAACTAAAAAACAGCAAATGAATGAACCCACACACTTCAATTATACATAGGACTCCATCTGTATCAGGGACAGCAACACCACAAAAAGAAGGGATGCTAAAGGGAAAAAAAGTTATCCAATTTTTTTATCATATCTCGGTAGCAACTTCTCTGGCACTGGCATTCTCATCGACGGTGTCCTTCTCATAGTCACCCTCAAGCTGGCTTAAGTTTCCTTTCTCCTTGATGAGTTGGGTGTGGTGGTGTTTGCAGTAGAGTCGGCCCTCGTGCGCAATATAGTTTGATGGGCTGATCGTACATCCTCCATGTGAGCATTTGAAACACATCTTGTGGTAAGGAGTTCCATTCACAGTAACCTATTGATCAATGTCAAAATATTAAGTGTTAGGTTTCTTTGTTGATAACAGCATGTGGAGAAATGATAATTTCAGAAGTTGGTCTTACCTTTTCTGTTGGATAAACAGTATTCTTGCAGCCAAAGCATTTATCTCTGGTTCCACCAAACATACTTGAAGCTTTGGCTACTGCAGGTTTCTGTTAAAACAGTTTATCATCAAGATGATGAGCAGATATTAAGGACTTTTATAATCCATATTAAAGCAATTAAATTTCTGGGGAATATATACCTCATTATCAACAGGTCTCTCTGGTTTTACAATTTTTGGTGTCCCTGAAAAGGAAAATGAAACAGAATTTGATCACCTTGAGCCACTGAGAGAGAGAGATTTAATTAATTTGGTGAATTTTTAGTTTTACCTTCAAAACTTTTGTCAAGACTGCCAGTTCTTTTAAAGAGCTGATCAAAATGTGGCCTGCAGTACAGCACTCCCTCAAATGAATTGTAGTTGCTGAGCTGCAAAATGATATTTTGGTCAATGGAGTTGTATATGAAAACCAAAAATGTGGAAGCTGGAATTAACTTTTAATTTTAAAACGTACTTCAAGAACATGTATGTTGTTGTGAGAGATGAATCATCATATGGGCAACAGCCAACAGAATAAGATTAAATCATATCTCTATAAAGAATAATTCTTCGATAGAACAATGCCAGAATAACTAGTAGATGATAAGGTCGCCAATCTGGAAACTGATCTAGTTCTGTTCTTGGGTTTGAACTATACATATATATCAAGTTTTGGGGGTCTGATCTATGATTCTGTAATATCAAGATGCAGGTGAGATTTGATAAGCATAAGACTTCCTATGTGACTGGACAAGAAAGAATATCTACCAGGTCGTTGCAAATAGCTAAAAGGTTTTTTCTTTTAGGCCAAAGAAGAAAGGGTATCTGCTCTAAACAAGAAAGAAAGTAGCTTGATCATACAGATGGGAATTCTGAAGAAATATAGTCTTATAGCATTATAAGACCAGAAAAATGAAAAAAAACTTCAAGCACAATGAGATCCATTTTGCTTCTTTATTCAACAATCTGTCCCCAAAATTTTGCCAAAGAGAGATTTTAAGTCTTAAGTTAGTGAAACGATGTAAGATATATGTACTACCTTGAGGGTTCCCTTGCAGTGGTGGCATCGAAAGCAGGCTTTGTGGTAGATACGGTTATCGGCTGTTAGCTTATCAACCAGATACACTGTCTTGTCACAAGCCATGCACTTCTGGGTTGTTCCTGCAAATGCCATGACTTCTTCCTGTTCACACTATTCTCTCCTTCTCTCTCTCTCTCTCTCTCTCTCTCTTTCTCTAAGAAAAACTGAAGGAGATAAGAAAAATGAACAAGGGAGATCAAAATATGTGGGTTGCAGGGGATTGCAGAGACCAAAAGCACAACTGTGGATGAATATGATTAAAGTTAGCTGCAATTAGCAATCATGTTGTCCCATTTCCAAGCACCCACCTACCACTCTCTGTCTGTTAGATATTTTTTTCTTAATTACCTTCCCCCCTGTCCTCCAAATGAAAACAAAGGCATACATTACATTACATATAAACCATGCATATGCTTTTTCTTTCTTTTTCTTTCCTTTTTTTCCTAATTGATTTCTGCATTATGAGATGGTAGCTGGAAATTCAAAAGGGATATAAACCAAATTTGCTGACTTCATTACAAAATTAATAGCTGGCCTGGCCAACATGGATGGCCCAATCTATTGGTTGATCAGTTGGGTAATCAGAAAATGACTATAAATAAAGTTCGTTTGCTTTAATTAAGTTTCAAGCTAAATTAGGAGTGGGACACTAATAAGTGGGATACATGTTTGGATGGGTAACACCTGAAAACCCTTTTTAAAAAAATTGAACTTGAAGCATCAAATGACTTTAATTATCGTAAGTTTGATGCTCCATGCCATCAAATGCCAGCACTTGATCAACCCATTGCCTAGCTGGCTTGCTTGCTTGCTTCAGTTCTCAAACGTATCTTTGCTCCTCCATGATTACACTGTTTTACATCGAACACGAATTTACTCGATTGACGATCTAACAACATATCAATTATGGTGAATTGCCCAGCTTCTTTTAGCTAATTCACCTAAACATGTCCGAGAAAAATCATAGGCAAAGTAACATTGCACGAGTCTGAAATGATGAGGCACCAGTCTTTTAACCTAATTCCTTTACCTTCTTCCACCGCACCCTATCATGATGACAGCTCTCTTCCATGTTCCATGCTTCCATGGGTGCCCCACATTGACTTTTGCGTTGCCCTAATGTGAGCTATATTTTGCCAATATAGGCCCCTCCTCCATGTATTAGCAGCTCAACATTTAAATTATTTACATGAAAAGTCATAATTATCTGCAAAAGCTTGTGCTGTGTATTAGGAGGTCTCATCCCATCCCGTGTGAATGAAGGTGAGGTGACATAAAGCGTCTCCAAAACTGTAATCATAGTCCTCCCCAACACCAGAACAATGGGCCCCCAGGATATACTGAATGGACCAAGATGGTCCATGGGCTTAATTAGAGATTCTTTGACACTAAAGTAGTATAAAGATAGTTTTATGTAGATAGTTAACAAAGCGGGCATTTGGTCTAGTGGTATGATTCTCGCTTTGGGTGCGAGAGGTCCCGAGTTCGATTCTCGGAATGCCCCTTTTTTATTTTATGAAAATTAAGAGCTTGATATTGAATTTGAATACATTTTTATAAACTTAACAATACATTTTAAGCCCCAAAAACCTGAATGTCTGTTTTTGCAGAAATTTTTTTCTCCTAGTCTCTCATTGCTCGTGTGAGGTTTTCAAGATGCATACTAAACAATTTTTTAAATCTTGAAAAATGAATTTGAGAATTTGTTATTTTTAAGAAAAATAGAAGTTTTTGAGTTCCTTAGCAGATACCAAACACACCCTAAGGGCCTGATTTGAATCCAATTTTATAAATTGAAAAACAGATTTTAAATTCAAAGGCCCAAAAACTCGTTTGTTTCGCCCATTTTTAAAAACCCAATCTCAAAACAAACTTAAAAAGACCCCTATTGCTAAAAACAAAACAAATGCGTTTTTCTTGATTTTTTTTTCTGGCGTCGTTCGTTCGCTCTGCACTGCTGGTTCTCGCTCAAGCTTCAAGCTTCCATGGGAGAAGCTTGAAGCTCGCTTGCTCCCTCTCTCTCCATCTCTCTATTCGTGCCTCTCTCTCTACCTCTCTCCTCCTCTCTCTCATCAGTTCAAACTCTAGAAATTGGGGATTTCCAAATCAAAGGTCAGTTTGCCTTTTCTATTCCTTTTGTCTTTTGGTTTCTCGAATTCTTTTGGATAGTTGGGTTTTGTTTGTTGGTAATGTGAGTTTCTGTTTAAATTTGATAATGGGTTTCTTTTGTCTGTTAGATAGAACCACCTTAGTTTTCAAACTAGACTAGGACATTATCGTTAAAAGAACTAGCGGTTTGTACAAGAGCTTATTTGTTTTCAAACTAGACCAGGACATTATCGTTAAACTTTTTCTCCTTTAGTTTTGTACCGGTTTTTTTTTTCAAAGAAAAAGAAAGCCAAAATTACAGCTGATTTATGTTGTTGTCATCTTTTATTTATGCAATAAGGATCCTTTGTGGTATATATTGTCTCAGAATTGTTTGATTGTGATTGATAATTTGGCTGGCATAAACTCAAATTTTATGGCTGGCATTATTATTGTGAATTTGTGATTAATTTATAGTTGGTTTGAAGACAATTTGTAGTTGTTTATATGGAGCTGCTGCTGCTGTTGTTTTTTTTGCAAGCCTCTCTTATAAGTCTGTGTTGATGTAAATTAATTTCTTTTACTGTTGCAGTGATGTAAATTAATTTCTTTTAGTTATGTGTGAGATTTGTGTTGATTTCGTACGTTTGGACTTGGATCTGAGCATTTGATGTTGGTTTCTGCATAGTAACTTTCCTGTTACAGTCAAAACCAATTGTTTACTGGTTATTTATTGCTCTCTCTCTCTCTCTCTCTCTCTCTCTCTCTGAGTGCTGAATCTGAAAGACAACATCTTTGGTAACTTTTTTGGGTACAAAGCAGCTGTTGGCAACTTACCTTGATAGCTCTTTGCCCAGATCTCCCTCTCTCTCTCTCTCTCTCTCTCTCTCTCTCTCTGTCTTTCCCAGAGTGAAGAAAAACAGCAGCTTTGGTAACTTTTTTTGGGTACAAAGCAGCGTTGGTAACTTGATGTTTGTTTCAGTAAAAGAGGCATTGTAACTTTCTTTTAACAGTCAAAACCAATCATCTGCTTGTTATTGTTCCCTTCTCTCTCTCTAAGACTAAAGAGTGAGGAAAAAAAGCAGCTTTGGTAGCTATTTTTGGGTAGAAACTAGAAAGCAAGCATCTTTTGGCAACTTGATTGCAGTTGACACATTCCTGCATACAGGCATCATCAAATGCACACCATTTTTAGGTTTCGTGGCAACTGAGAATTTGTTTACCAAGTGCTTTTTGAATAATTGTTATTAGACATCCCAAAACAAATAACAGATGTTTTGTAGTAGGACAAAAAATGAATCTTTTTATATGTTAATGTCTCAAGTCAGTCTTCATACACACACTGTTTTCATATTTCATTTATGTTATCATTGGAGTGCTGCTGTATTTCATATTTCTCTCATGCAATGTTACGGTGTTTTATCTCTGTTTCACGGTTCCAACTTGAATGAGTTCACGGTCAGTAGACTGTAGATGCAAGAATTTGAAGTCACTGCCTGAACGCAGTCACACCCTCACTGCCGTTCGACATTAATTTGGGGATATATGATTACATAACTGTAACTGTCTACGCATCTTTTGGCTATTTTTGTTATGCAGTTGCTTTGTTACTCATTTGATCGTTTCACTACTCGTCCGACAATAAGAATTTGTTTTGGATTGTTGAGATTTCTGTATTAGTCCGTGTTGGTAAACTTGTTCTGTTGAGGATTTATTGTGTTTGGGATCCTAGTTAAATTTTGTTCTTGTTGGTCTGTTGAATGATATTTATCTTCGTTTACCATGTTTGTCGCTCGTGCATGTATGGTATTAAAATATGGATGTTAAAATAGTATGTTTAATATAATTTTGATAATGTTTATCAAAATATCTTAATTATAAAAAATGAAGAAAAAAGATTGTTTTCAAGAATTCAACCAAACAAGTTTTCAAATTTTAAAGATTCAAAAACAGTTTTCAAGTTGCATACCAAACAAATTTTTGAATCTTAAAAGATGGATTTGAGAACTCCTTTTTTTTAAGAAAAATAACAAATTTTGAGTTCCCTACTTGGATAGGATACCAAACAGGCCCTAATTGTTTTTTACTTTTTTTTCCTCCTCGAGCTCCTACAGTTACCCGCCCCCAAATTTCAAGCCCTAGCCTCTTCAATCTGGAACCCAGTCGACAACATAAACGAAGAAGACGAAGTTTTGACAACGAAAAAAAAACGAAGACGAAGTGGAAATGGTTTTTGGGCAAGTGGTGATTGGTCCACCTGGGTCAGGGAAGACCACCTACTGCAATGGCATGTCTCAGTTTCTCCAACTCATTGGAAGGTAAATTTTCACCTATGCTTCTGGTTTTTTTTCTTTGGTAACATAGGGGGCAAAGCCCAAACCAAAGAGACTACACAGAAACAAATATATGCCTCAAGAGGCCATTCTCTTTGCTTCTGGTTTTCAAGTTTTCCTTCCTATGGCGTCAATATTCTCCATATGAATTTGTCTGGATCGTCTGCAATGACAACTTTATCATTTTGGGCATGCAGAAAAGTTGCTGTTATCAATTTGGATCCTGCTAACGATGCGTTGCCGTATCCTACTCGTTAGTTTACTTTTCATTCTTCATATTTTGCAGTTTAGTAGTTTCCTTTCCTTGTAGTATGTCAAGCCTTTACTTAAATTTAGATATGAATGTGCTGTGAACATAGAAGATCTTATAAAACTAAGTGATGTGATGGTGGAGCACGGTCTTGGTCCAAATGGAGGTGAGTATTTATTTATTTAGTATATCTAAATATCTATAAACACTGTTGGTTCATCACTTGGATAAAGTAAAATGTGCAAATGTTTGTTTTTCTTTTATTAGCAATGTTTGGATTGTAAATGAAAAAGAAAATTGGATAGTTTACGGTCAGCTGTTATCAGATGGTTTGCGATCAGCTATTCCTGTTTATTTTTTGCCAAGATCCTCTTAGAGTTATGATTAACCTTTTAATGGGTGCTTAAGAGTGTGCTTTTGTTAGACTCAACATATGATGCTTTTTTTTTTTTTGTGTGTGTGGAAATATTATAGTCTTTTAGAAGTTTTTTTTAATGGATTTTGTGATCAACATACTTGTAAAGTATATGGCCCCTTCTGGTTCTGCAACGTCTGAAGTTTCTTTTGTCATGTTCATCCAGGTCTTGTATATTGCATGGATTATCTAGAGAAGAATATTGACTGGTTGGAGGCGAAGTTGAAACCTTTTATAAAAGGTTTGTTTGTTTTGTCTTGCTTTACTTATTTAAATATTCAGGCTCTCGAAATTATGATCATGCTAATCCTTTTTTAGTTTGCCAGAGGTCATGATTATTCTTGACCATACTTTTATCCCCCCAAAACTTTTGAGATGTCCAGTCCTGTTATGATGTTTGCTTGAGATACATCAATACTGCTTCTTTGACTTGTTACAACTGTCTCTTTTCATGTTGTTTATATTAAGAGAAGTTGTACAGTTCTCAGAGAGTGTGTGCATCTATTGACTGGTGTCTTCTGAAGGACTTATATACATATGCTTGCATTGTTATTGCAAGAACCAGTTCAAATTGGAGCTAGTCCTATGTTAGTTTTGGATTATACTTGATGTTTGACCAATGATGCCCAAGTATAAATGATAACTGAAGCCTTCGGGAAACTGCAATAAGGATCATTTGAAAGCAATTAAGCATTTATATATGTTTTTTCCTCGTTTTTGGTTATCTAACTGCAGTCCTGTAGAGTTATGCATCATAATAGTTTGTTTGCAAGGAATGGCATGTTAGTGTTCTTGTAGGTTGTCCCCTGAGCAGTGATGAAATAACAGTTGTATTTTGCTGCCTAACAATGTTATTAACTCTGCAGATCACTACTTTCTCTTTGATTTCCCCGGCCAAGTCGAACTATTCTTTCTTCACTCCAGCGCCAAGAATGTTATCATGAAACTCGTAAAGAAGTTAAACCTCAGGGTATATTATAATCTTCTTTTGCAATCTTTGTAGCTTGCACCATTCACCAGGACCATAATAGTTGATGTGCCTTGTGCTTGTTATCTTGATGGCTTCCTGATTTGATGCAGTTGACTGCAGTTCATTTGGTTGATGCCCACCTTTGCAGTGACCCTGGGAAGTATGTTAGTGCATTGCTTCTCTCTTTATCAACCATGCTTCATATGGAACTCCCACACATAAATGTCTTGTCTAAGATTGATTTAATAGAGAGTTATGGAAAGCTAGGTGTGGCTTTGGTTCTTTTTTTTTTTTTTCCTGTTCCTTTCTTATACATAACATTTAAAATATCTGATACTAATGCCAGTGCTCCTTCTCCTTGCTAATTTTTGCTATTTTCTTTTTGATGTCTGCAGCTTTCAACCTTGATTTTTATACAGATGTAGAGAATCTATCTTATCTTCAATACAGTCTTGATCAGGATCCTCGCTCGGCTAAGTACAGGTGTGATTAACATTTGATCATGTGGAAAAGTTATGAAAAGCCTGCTTTGATATTAATAAAATGTTTCTTGTTTGTATTGCAGAAAGCTCACTAAGGAGATTTGTGATGTAGTAGAAGATTACAGTCTTGTCAATTTTACAACTTTAGATATTCAGGCATGCCAATCCCTCTTCACTTTACTCCTGATGTCATGAACTTTTTATACTTCGTGTTTTAAGTCAGTTGCTACTTTACAGGATAAAGAGAGTGTGGGGAATCTAGTTAAACTGATAGACAAGAGCAATGGATACATTTTTGCTGGCATAGAAGCGAGTGCAGTAGAGTTCAGCAAGATTGCAGTTGGTCCTGTTGATTGGGATTATTACAGATATCCTTTTAATTTTGATTCTATAATAATATGTTTTCTCTTATTCCTTTTTCTTGTCCACTTTTTTATGCATGCTTCAAGCTGTAGCATAATTTAGAATCAAATTTGTCCACTTTTTGTGGAAAATGTCCTACTAAACCACTAGTTTAAGTATCTGAAAGAATAATTCTGATCTACCATCACTTGGACTTGTTTGGCTGGGTATGAGTTAAACTAGTCAACCTAGTCACCGGGTTTCTACATTTACATCTAGGTGGACCAGAATGTGTATGAGATCCTCATATCCAGATAGGTAATGCTGCATTTGATTTGAATTGAAAAAATTTGATGTCCAGGAAGTTCTTTTGATTAGTTGATACATCTGAACTGTGTGGTTTTGTATTTCAATATTCATGTTGCATATAAATCAAAGAAATCGGAAGGTGTATTTTTAATGAGTTTTGCTTAACAAAGTAGCTCACAGTTGCAGCGGTGCAAGAGAAGTACATGAAGGATGACGAAAATTTTGATGATGATGAACACTCTGGAGACTGACAATCTTCATTTTGTGAGAAAATGATTCTGGTGAGCATTGTATTGTTCCCCCGTTCTGCCTCATGATTAACAGTCAGGCACCTCTCAAGGTGGCAGATGCTTTGTGTTGACGAAATTAGGCAACTCGCTCTTAGTCATGCCGTGTTCATTCATGTGAAAATGCAACTTACATGGAACTAATTAATTTACTAGGCGTTGAGCAATATGATTATATTGGTTTTATAACAACAAAACTGTGGTTTTATGGGGGCTGGATTGAATTATGCACCGCCAATGATTATGTTGATGATCTGATTAAGAATTTAATAACTTCTACTCACTCTCTATCCGTACATAGTAGTGAGTTGATAACAAAGTTTCTTCATGTAAAAGTGTGCGTACACACGCGCACAGAAAATCTGCTTTCTTGAAGAAGATGCCTTTGAACTTCTAGATGTTGTAGACTTCTGGAAAATAAATGTCTGCAGGTGAGAAATGTCGGGCCCCGCTCCGAATTGGAAATGGCGGGAATGTGTTTTATTATTATTATTATTTTCCGTTTTTTTTCTTCTCAAAACTTTAAGTTTTATTAAGAACATTCGAATATATAATTTCTAAAAGAAGAAAGAGAAAAGATGACAACAGTCATCGAGAGTAGTGTAGAGCAAGAAATTGTAGCCACTTTTGTCCTAAATATATGGTTTCCATTATTTTTTAAAATTTGGGCGAATTTATTTTAATTTGATGATTAATCTTGTAATTTTCTTCTTAATTTATATTCGATCAAGCGCGTGGAAATGGTCTACCGTGTCGCTCACGGCTCGAGTTGACTTGTTCTAGTCGTCTAAGCATACCTCATCATCATCATGTGAATATCTATTTTGATATTTTTAGATTTTTATATTCTGCAGCAGGCAGAAGTAAATACAATGGAAATAAATAAATAAATAAAAATAAATCTTTCTTTCTTGCATGTGGAGCTATCAGCTATGAAATGAAATTAGATTCATGTGTGTTAAATAATAAATTCCACGAAATGAATATATATATATATATATATATATATATATATATTCAAATCAATTCATGGGCAGCAATACCATTGCAATCGAGTCATATTTTGACATTAAAAAGGGGAAAGAAAAAATACATAATGACATATTTAGCTAAGGATTAGCTTAATCCTATTCAAATGAAACGCTTTGGTTTTTCAACAATGAGATTAAGGCTGAGATTATTATCCTATTAACTAGACATTTTCATCTTTCATTAATATATTGTATTTGAAAGATCTCACGGGTGACGGGTGATGACATCCATCTATAAAAATTGAAATCAAACCATGAATAAAATAACATGCGTATTGCACAAGTTTTGCTTCCTCACACAGATTCTATTGATTTATTGCATGGGGCAAGCAATGACGGAAGCACTGAGATGGATTCTTCATTTTTCCTCTTAAATAACTGCAATTATTGCTCATAACTGCAAATTAATT
This sequence comes from Prunus fruticosa, assembly GCA_018703695.1. Taxonomy (NCBI): domain Eukaryota; kingdom Viridiplantae; phylum Streptophyta; class Magnoliopsida; order Rosales; family Rosaceae; genus Prunus; species Prunus fruticosa. The sequence goes on from CM031917.1 coordinate 51,950,573, forward strand.
GTTTACCACATAAAAAGTATGAACGACGACTTGTTAATACTTATGTAATTTAACACATTAAAGACATTCAAACGAAAGAAGTTATGAATTGCGACAGTCATAAATAAAAGCAAGAAAGATCAAATACTCCCCCTCTAGTCAATCTAATTATGAGTTTTCATGTATTGAATTAAAGATTCATATACTTATTTTGATTCGGTAGGTGTTAATGAAAGCATGAGAAGTCACTAATAGTTGATAGAATAAGGGATAAACCACTTGTTTTTCCCATGCCAACCTAACTAAAAAGAAGATAATGCTTCTTTGTTGTGTGAAATTTAACACTCGCTTTTTGTTGACCAAAAAGAACCGTGCCAACTTCCATTCCAAGTAATAATTCATGGTCCCAGTGGGCCAGTGGCCCTTCTAGATGACAAATATAAGCGCGTCACTCAACATTTATTGATAAAAATAAAAAGCAAATGTGTTCTTATTAAAATATTGGATAAAGACCAGGTAAAAATTCAATTCAATAATACCCTTCTCCAAGCATAAAGACCAGATAAAAACTCAAATTTTAAATATTTTATAGATATCCTTTGGTTTGCATTTGCGAAGAACAATCCGAACGTGTATACGTGGCATTGTTTTTTTCCCTCCTCCCCAAGAAGTCAAACCACACCAAAATCCATGTGGACAGAAGAAGCTTCTACAGGATTTTGTTTTGTCAAACCTTCAATTGATTATGCTTTGTTTGGATCTGCCTTCTCTCACCACAGCAGCTCCTTTTAATAATCATATATATATATATATATTTATATATGTATGTGGCTCTCTTCTCTTCCAATCAACCAAATCACAAAAAACCCACGACACCAAACTCTCTCTCTCTTCTCAAAAACTCAGTTGATTTCAAATGTTGAGCCCTTTCAGCTGTGGCTTTTTCCACCCAGAAGATGTTCACGATGAACCCATAAGTTCAAGTCCTTGTTCAACTCCAAGAAGATCGTCCAGAAGAAGCAGCAAGGACAGCAAAAACCCATACTCAAGCCGCGGCCTTGACAAGTTCTCTGCACTCTTAGCTGATCTTGAAGAGAAAAGGCAGAAGATTTATGCAGAAACGCCCCCACAGGACATATCGTTTGTCCGCTTTGTATTCAAGGACTCAAACGACGACGTCCCCGTCCCGATCGTGATCAAAGTGAAGGACAAAAAGGAAGACCAAAACATCAACAAAATCAGCAAGCCTGATCAACATCAGGTACTGGTAAAAGAAAAGCATGCAACACCACTCGATAAATTTACCGTTGAGCCCTCAACACCCACCAAGGAAGTGTCCCAGGAGCAACCCAAGACTGATGATAAGAAGAGGAGGGCGTTTTGGTCATGGAGTTTCAGTGACATGAACTTGGGCTTGTGGAAAAGGCCATCTTTTTATTTGCCAGTGGTTATGGTATTCATTTTGGTGCTGTTGGCTGTGTTCGGGAGATCTGTTGCCATACTATGCACCTCTATTGGTTGGTATGCATTGCCAACGTTGAAAGAGAGCAGCAGCAGCAGCAGCACAAGAAGAGCATCAAAGAAAAAAGACCACGTTAGAAGATTCAGTGACAACAATAATAAGACAGCAGCCGATCATCATGGCTTGTCTTCTCCAAAGAGTAGTAGCCCCACCGCCGGTACGCCCCGTTCGCAACAGCACGGTCACCGGAAAAGCTGGTGACCATGATCATGATGCGATTGACTTGTGAATTTCTCCATATGTTAATTGGTTCTTTCTTTCTTTTTTCCTTTTTATTTTTTGGGGTCAATATTTGGCTGCTCTGTGTGTACAAGCTCTGTTTTTTTAATTGGTTGCTTGTAGAGGGTTGGGTTGAAACTTAGAAATTCAACTCTCTGTTTGACATGTTTGTAAATGTAAATTATGAGTTATATAGATAGTAGCCCATGTCATGTTAGCTCTATATGGCATAGAGGTTTTGTAAGATGTAATCAGTGAAAACTGCCTGGTAATTCCATGATTATGTTGTTAACTATGTCTTGATCTTCTAGTTTTATGCTGAATTATTTCCCCAAAAAAGCTAATTAAGGATTAGGTTGTGGATTAAGCTATCATCATGAGTATAATTGTGTGGCGTTGCTTATAATAGTAAAAAACACAATGTGGATTAGGTCAGATATCCTTTTTTTCTTTTGGATAAACATTAAGAGATGTACAATGATACTCTTATAATGGGTCAATACACCTATGATAAAAATTGATGTAACAATGAGAATTATCACAATTAGATATCAAACTCATCACAAAATATATCGTAATCGCGTCATAACGAAGCTGAGAGCTACAACAAATTATTTTATTGAATGCAAATCCTTGAGAAATCCTTGGCCTTGCTATAATATACTTAACTAAATCCACTCCACGTTTCTCCTCTTCTTTTTAAACAAACAATTTTCACGTTTCTCCTCTACCATGAGATGCTGCGTACCACGATGATTATTTAATGGTAATAACCATATGAAATTTTCTTGGGAATTTAAGAAGGAAATTCTTGCTCACAACAATTAAATTAATCAACCTTCAAGATCCTATTGCTCAACATATGAAAAAGGAACAAAAAAAATTTGATTTTTTCAAATTTTGAAATATGGAAAGCAGATTACACATGTAGTGAAAATTTGAGGAAGCACTTTGGTGATTGGTTAGGGGGTTCACAATTCTTCCAAAATCATCAAGATCCACAACCAGCCATGGCCTGTTTACTTATTTTGTAAATGATGGGGAATACATCATGTACTTCCATCTAGAGCCGGACTGACGATGGTTTAAACAAGAACAACGATTTTTACATTTCCAGTTTAGCATATGACATTACTTGTGAGTGTGATTCAATTCGGAGTGACCAAAGCTAAATTGAGAGTATCGCTACGCTTAAATAATTAAAAAAAAGAAGATTTTTTTTTTATATATCAAAACTTGCATCTTAAGAACTCAGTCAAGGCATCTACTTTAATTAAGAGGAGGAGTGACGGAAGGTAAACAAACAAAGACTTTAGAAGAGGAAAGTTATCACCACGGCACGACGCAAGGATCTCCGGTGGCACTGTTAGACTGCATACAATCATGGGAGGTTGGTTCAACTAGAAAACAACATTAATTCTAAAATAATGGGATTCAGCCAAAGTATGAGGCTTATCAAAGGTTACAGTTGGCCAATGTAACACTCAGTAAGACATAAAAACAAACCTTCTTCTAGCAAGTATGAATTGGTTTTTTGATGTTACTAGTTTGAAAAAGTATGACCAACTATCCTCTGTCTGCAACTGTGATCTGCAATTCTTACACCCAAATGCCACTCAAGTGTACGATTAATTTAACAAATGAAAACGAACAATAAGTTGAGGTTAATTACATTATATATCTATAGTTCTCCAGAAGTCATGCGCAGGTTGAGATATTCAAGCTGAGCAAAACCAGTGAAGTGTGAAATTGAAGGAGGTATCATCCTCTCTTCCCATGCATGGAAGAATATCTTTCTCAATTGAGGAGCATTAAGGGGTAAGACATTCTCCTACTCCAACAGGTTGCGATGTTAAAAAGCAGTGAGTTTCGGTGTTAAAAAACAGTGAGTTTCGGGGCACAAATCGTAACATTCCCTTTGTAACGAGTGTCAATCACCTCCAGGTGGTGAAGGGATGGGCCAACAATCTCTAAATCAGATGGCAAAGTGCAGCTTTTCAAGCGCAAGACTTGAAGGAATGGAGAATTGGATAGCAAAGAAATCATAAAATCTTCACCAACCCATGTAGCTTCCAGTAAAAGGGTTATCAAATAGTAGAACGCAGCGAAAAATTGAGAAGATGGCATAAGAATACAACTATCCAGATACAAATGCTTCAAATATTTTTTGTTACACACTGGTAAAAGCTGAAAGGGAAAGCTGTAGGGCCGCTTCATCCTGGGCGCATAATATGTAGTAAATGATGGGTACGAGAGCATAGCAATCTCTTCAACTCCCATTGCAATTGCACGAGCAACCCATTTGTCAACAATATAGTGGGTCAGCCTGAAAGAATCTTTCTTTGGCCCTGGGAAGGTCTGCACGAATTGGTCAACTCGTCTCACATGTTCATCAGTAACCTGATCAAGGAATTCATGGTCGATATCCAGCCCAGCACCTTCCCACAAAGGTGGAAGATCAATATTGAACATGTTGGGAATATCAAAAACAAGATTTCTCCTTAATTTCCACATCCTTAGCCATCTTTTTGACAGTACGCTGGTTGTAACCAAATCTTTGATTGTTAACTTAGACATAATATAGGAACCAATACAATCAGGTAATTCACTGATCCTGTCCCTGTTAGCCTGGTAGATGCAAAAAATAAAATATATAAAAAAAGAAAAAGAAAATTCTACTCTCAATAATTAGAATGGAATAGCAGAGTATATAGCCACCCATTGATAGACAAAGCACGGAGAAAGTAGAAGCAAAGCAGGGTAAATGCAAACTTCCATACCTCTAAAGATTCTTGTATCTCATCCATTTATTAGTGACACAGGAGAGCCAGAGTATGAGAAACAGGATGGAGAGTCGAGATCTATCTATGTTTTGTGCAGTGATTTTCTGAACTGGGCTGAATAAATATTTCAATTTTGTTCCTATATATACGATATTGAAAAATAATAGGGAGTTTCACTAAAATACCCAAAATGGGGGCTGAAATTATAAAAATACCCAACACCCAAAACACTTTATAAACATACCAAAAACCCATCATTAGACACACTCAAAACTCATTTATAAATATACCCAAAAAATATACAATTGTTGATTGTGGGGTTGATTTTAGGTATGTTTCTATGTTTAAATAGTGCTTGGGTATTTTTATAAATACATGTCTAAGATTGGGTATTTTTATAAATATCTAAAAATAATAATCAAGTACAAAAACATCAAACATATGGAATCCAAATTCTTTTCCAGTCAAACATATTACGAACCAAAAAGAAATAGCAAATCTAAATAAAACCCTATCCGAATCTTCTTAACAACAAGCAGAAAAAAGATAAAGACGACAAAACCTAAGGAGATCGAAGAGACACCGAGATGGAACTCAAACAAGGATGTTGGTTGGGAACTTCTTGTACTTGTTTTTGGCAAGGGTAACGCGTGTGTTTTGTATTCTCGAAAGGGCTGGGCATTTGGACCCGAAACCCGGCCAAACCGCCCAAACCAAACCGATGGGTTGGGTTGGTTTGGTTTTTTTTCAATTTTTTTCTGGTCATCGGTTTGAACTCAAACCAAATCGAAATATATAGTTCGGTGTACAGTTTGTAATATTCAAAATCACGATTTAACCAAACCAAACCGAAGATATTAAAAAATATTATATATAATATTATTATACGAAATACATATATATATATAGATATATAATACATAATTTCAATCGTTTCTTTTTCTTCTCTCTCAATCTCTCCGTTTGTCTTGTCTTCATCAGTCCCTCTCTCTCTATTTTTTCTTCTTCTCATTCTTCTTATATATGTCTTCACTCCCTCTCCCCGTCTCCCTCTTCTTCTTCTCTCTTTTTTTTTTCCTCTTCTTCTTCTTCTTCTTCTCCATCTCTCCCTCTCATTTTTTTATTTTCCTCTCCATCGCTTTTATTTCTTCTTCTTCTTCTTCTTCTTCTCTCTCTCTCTCTCTCTCTCTCTCTAACAAAGCCAAAAAATCAAAACCGAACCAAACTAAACCACCAAGTCCGGTTAACCGAAGTGGTCGGTTTTCATCAATTATGGTTTGATTTCGGTTTTCAAAATAGCCAAATTGAAGCATACGATTCGGTTTTTCGAGTTTAGTCCAAAATCCAAACCAACCCAAATCGAGCCCAGGCCTACTCAAAAGTATCCTTCTTCTACTAAGGAAAGGAATGCTGTCATGTTTTTTTAAAATTTATTTATTTATTTATCTATCTATATATATAAAGCAAAAGACAGAAAATGGTGAAACATTCAAAATACCAGAAAATGCCATTGGTTAATTCAAAGATTAAGAATTGAAATTAGTAATTAAATGGAGATAATATAGTAAATTCACATTTTTTTTCATATTAAAAAAAATTAAAATTAAAAACAAAATTAGATAATGGGTCCTACTTTTATTGAACATAACTACTCATGTTATCTTTTCTTAATTATACGAAACTGTATGCTGCTCATTTTATAATTTTTTAAATTACTATCTTCTATTTTAACTGACGGTTTTATTCTTTTGTCCTTATTAAATCTAGCTCTTCCTCTATAACATATGTTCTTTAAGACAGATGATTGATATTTTTTGATCCCATTAACCAATGTATACACCAGACATCTAAATATGCACAATATTTGCAAAAGGCTTTTGCCCGTAAAAATGATTGCAACCCTCTTAGGGCTCGTTGGCAGTGTTTACGCCGATAAAAGTGATTTTGATATTTTATTGAGCTTTTTGCTAAAAAGCGCTTTTAAAACTATCGTGTTTTTTTAATCTAAGAGTGTCAAATAATCATAACACATTAAGGACTTATAACAAATTATTGCTCATAAACAAAACACAAACTCTAGATTTAAACACTCAAAACTGCATCAATGTGCAATCTTCCTGAACTCAAATTTAGCTCTCCTCTGCCTTTAGTAATTGCTACTCGTCCAACAACAAAAGATCTCCTACTTTCCATAAGCACTAGAAGAAACATGAAATCATATCAAACAAGACAAGATTGACTGTCAACAAATTAAGTCGACCAAAAGGATAATTGTGGGAGCCAAATTCTAGCAAAACCCTAGGTCAAATATTTCCTTTCATTTGGGGATTATTTGACCTATTTGGGAGTTACTCAATTTAATTGGGAGCTATATTGCACCGATATGGATACAGAATACGGCGATACAATGCGATATCCTGATACGGCAAATCTCTAAAAAATAGGATACGGGTTAAATTCAAAATACGACAATTAAAATAATATAAATATATAAACAAATATATGTAAAATTATATAATTGGGAGTTACCTGATTAAATTGGGATTGATTTGATTCCTACCATAATTAGGGATTTGATTTAAATCAAATCCCTAATTAATCCAATCTCGCCAAATCGGGGAGGAATAATTCATTTCCATCTACGAAATTATTACTCTGAAACCCTAGCCTCCGAGGCCTCTATAAATAGATGGCTACACACAAGGGTGGAGGTACGTCTAAATTCCTCCTGAAACTCTCCAGTAATTATCCCTAAAAAACCATAGCTGCCATTCTATCTCTCCTTTTTACACAAGGCTCCAGCCACCACTCCCTATTCCGGCCACCCGTTTATACCCTACATATATATCTCTGTATCCTATTTAGCTATTGGTTTTACCTAGAATCAATTGAATTAAATTAAGCATCGGATGGCCTTTGGCCAACACCCCTCAGGTGTGGTCCTCTTATTTTAATCTATTTTGCAAAGAGAAAGAGGCGGCGAAGAAGAAATGAGAATCTTTCGATCGAATATTCTTGTGGGAAGAAATCGCTCCTACAAAGTGATGCTTTCATTGAGAGCGGGAAATAATACTCAAAGCGTGCTCCAAATCCATTTTCCAATCCATCAAAGCCTTCCAAACAACCATGGTTAGAAGAAAATGCCTTAGGAGCAAAACTACCGCGATAGCGCACTCGGAACAGCTAAAACCTCGTTGCCACCGCGAGGTACAACTACTGCCAGCTTTTTGCAGCAGCCTCCCATGGCTACCAATGCTTCCCAGCAGCTCCCTAGCTAGTTCCAGCAGCCGTCGGTGGCTGCCCATGTCATCCCAATGCCTCCGGAGGCCTCATAATCTCTCCAAACAATTGTTGTAGCAACCGAACCGCCACTAAACTGTGGGGACAGCTCATTGCAGCCGCAAATCACCCCCGTGAACCACCAAATAGCGGCTGGAATTGCCGCACCACTCGCGGCTGCACCAAGCCACGGCCCGTGGCCTTCTCCACCTTGCCACCGCAAGGACCAAGCGACTACACCATCTTAGAGCAAATCCACTCGCTCCATCCTCTACCACCACACTTGACGTATGCACATGTGTACGCATCTAATGAAGCCCTAGCCCATATGTCATTGGGCCCGATCCACACCTCTCTTCCCGACCAACGTAGTCAAGCGAGCCTCAACTCACGAGTTGATCAACTCGCGTTGAAGGTAGACGACCAAAACAATCTAATTGGCCAACTACTCAAGCAGATCAACTTGAATTAAGGCCCTGACCTTGGAGTTCGTGGCGAGGAGAGAGGGATCCGCGAGCATATTGGCGAGCATCTTGGGAGATCTCAAGCTAGTGGAACAGGGACGAATGGGCAGGGGAGAGAACGAGGTCATGCAGAAGAGACGTAGACATTCTGCAAGCCGTACTCTAAGTCGGTCTACAATCCGTTCAAGGTTAGGTCCAAGGACCAATGTGCACGAGAGGTGGGCCCACAGTCCAATATCCACGCTCGCTTGGGCCCACAAAGAAGTATCCATTCAAGATTGGGCTCACAGGGGGCGCGAGTCCATGAACGATTGCGTGACGAACGCAACGACCGATGCTCACCAACCGCTCGAGAACCAACTCGCGACGACAACCTGTGGAGGAGTCTTCGCAAGCTCAATCCACCAATCTGCCTCAAAGGTAGGATAAGCAAAGAGGTCGACCTCTGCAAGTCGACGAGGAAGTCAACCATCCTTTCCTAAATCGTGAAGGTCGTTGATGTGATCAGCCAGCCATGCACGCAGAAGACATCGAGAAGCTCTTAAACGACCGACTTAAAAACTTAAAGATTGGAGGAAATTTTGAAGATGCTTTGCGCAGGGAGGTGGACCAAGCAAACTCTACGCCTTTCACAGCCGAAGTCGAGCAGGCTGCTCTCCCGAAGCGATTCTCAACTCCTTCGTTCATGCATTTTAAAGGGGATTTTGATCCCGAGAGCCATCTAAAGCACTTCAAAAGTGTCATGATCCTTTACAAGGCCAACAACGCGCTGATGTGCAAGGTGTTTGCCATGACCTTGCGAGAAGCAGCCCAAGACTGGTTCCATACCCTGCCATCCAGGTCGATCAGGAGGCTTCAAGGAGCTAGCTTACGTCTTCACTAAAGAGTATACTTCTTTCCGGACAGTCAAGAAAAACCCTAACCACCTGTTCAACTTGCACAAGAAGTCCGACGAATCCCTTCCAACTACATCAAGAGATTCAAAGGAGAAAAGGTCAATATTGTAGGATGTGACTACCAAATCGAGTCCTCTACTTTCAAGAAGGGTCTTCCAACTGAACGCGACTTATCCTGCTCAGTTGACTATCACTCCCAGCCAGGACTCGGCTTGCGACCGCGAAACGCTGACGCGCTCTAGGATGACAATCGAATCGCCGCCATGAAGTCTACCAAGCAGGAAGGTCAGCCAACCAAGCAGAAGCCAAAGAAGCGCAGGTTTAACAACAGGAATAAGGACAAACGTAAGTCAAACCCATAAGGAGACACTACAGGAGGTGAGAACTACACCAACCTAGGTCAAATATTTCCTTCCATTTGGGGATTATTTGACCTAATTGGGAGTTACTCAATTTAATTGGGAGTTACTTGATTAAATAGATTGATTTGATTCCTACCATAATTAGGGATTTGATCCAATCTCGCCAAATCGGGAGGAATAATTCCTTTCCATCTACGGAATTATTACTCTGAAACCCTAGTCTCTGAGGCCACTATAAATAGATGGCTACACACAAGGGTGGAGGTAGGTCTAAATTTCTACTAAAACTCTGCAGTAATTATCCCTCAAAAACCCTAGCCGCCATACTCTTTCTCCCTTTTACACAAGACTCCGGCCACCACTCACTATTCCGGCCACCCGATTTACACCGTACATATATATCTTTGTGCCTATTTAGCTATTGGTTTTACCTAGAATCAATTGAACTAACTTAGGCATCGGAAAGCCTTTGGCCAACACCCCTCGGGTGTGGTCCTCTTATTTCGATCTATTTTACAAGGAGAAAAAGGCGGTGAAGAAGAAAGGGGAATCTTTCAATCGAATATTCTCGTAGGAAGAAATCGCTCCTACAATAATCACAAACAATTCCAAGAGTTTGAATTTACAAGAGTTGGAATTTACAAACCATCTCATCAATGCAGCCATTCTCGACGCTTGAAATTAACATCCTTGATAAGGGTGGATCAGAGGAAACTTTGCCATTTTTCTACCCAAATCGGTCAGCTGCTCCTCTTCATTCGGCACTCCTAGATCCTTGAGCAGTTCCACTGAAGACATAACTGCCTAGTATGGGGGAGCATCAATAAAATCAGCCAGGGATCAATCCCCACAACTTTCAATGTAAGTAAAGTGTACACTAGGTTGCTTCTCTTGATATGTGGAACAACACTATACAGACTCATAGAGGCGGAAGCATTTTCCAGGACCTTTAAGTCCGACTCTCCTACAGCGATTCTCTGCCATTCTATTCAAAATGGTTTCAATTCCTGCTACTTCCAGCCCTTGAACTGGATTGTATTGGGTTTTCCCTACAACCCCAGGGTCAATCACGTAGACCACTGATGGGATTGTAATGGAAGCTAGAAGAAGAATCGGTAGCCAAAACTACCCTCCTACCCCCAGTATCAAATCCTAGAGACTGCATCTCCTGGATAAGGCAGCCAATTGGACTATGGTTAACTGCCGCGTATCATCACTAGAAACTTCAATCCTCTTGGAGATAGAATGAAATGCTACATCAATGTCATCCTCCCGAACCAAAAAGAGGAGGATGTCTCCTTCATCTTATGCTAGGTGGATTTTCAGAACGATGTATGATGCATTGCTAATGTAATTTGGTCTCTTCTTTAGGTAGATTATCTCTACCTCATAAGAAATTTCCTCAATGATCCTGAGATATTTCTGCCCTTGAAATCTTTGAGATAAGATGAAACTTCATCTACATCCCCATTCGCACACTTGATAACCAATCGTAAGCCGTCACACTGCTCGAGTTGCTTCAGTAATCCTAAGGTAATGACTCTAGGATTGTGCACTAGATGCTGACTTGCATCCAGCACTATGACTGAGTAGAGCTGTAAAACCCTCATGTTGGACAAAATCCTACTATCAATCATATATTCGACGCCATCCTCACAGCCCACCTTATTCCCAAAGTAGTCTTGACAAAGGTTACAGACCTTTTCCAGAAACTACCCTCTCCGGCAAGATGCTCGAAATTGCTGCAGCTGAAACACTCTCACTAGTAACAAGTACTACTTTACTCTGTCTCACCTTTAAAGTGAGTAGGATTCACACTAACTTTCAATAATTTTTAAAGAATGTAAAAGTATGCATATACTTATGTATCATAGTTTGGAAAAGAAAGCTCCAATTCTCTGTATATATAAGTTACAGGGGAATGAACAGTGACCTAATTTACTAAATGGTATATCAGGTAAAGAGGATTCACACTAACTTTCAATAATTTTTAAAGAATGTAGCAGCATGTAATATTTATGTATCATAGTTTGGAAAAGAAAGTTCGATTCTTTGTACATATAAGTTATATGGGAATGAACAGTGACCTAATTTACTAAATGGTATATCAGTAAAGAGGATTCACACTAACTTTCAATAATTTTTAAAGAATGCAAAATCATGCATATACTTTCGTATCATAGTTTGGAAAAGAAAGTTAGATTCTCTGTACATATTTGTAAACCGCGTATCCTTCTCGTATAGGTAACATTACTTAGGCTAGGGCCTGAGCTCGTATTTGATCTCATGATAGGGCTATTTCAGGGAGAAGATCTGCACACTTGGAACAGGATCAGAATAAGATCGAATTGGGGTTGATCCCAATTGAGCCCTCTCCGATGATTAAGTCAGAAACTGGTTTGAGCTAATGAGAATGGATGTAGGGTTTTCACCATTAAAGTATTCATTACCTTTGTCCAAAGATTGGTGAGGGTTTTTTATAGGGGGAAGATAGTTAGTGAAAGAGATCTTTATCCTCTGGATTGTGTTACATTTAATGTTCTGCCTCTTGATCAACCTACTTCCTTGACAAAGATCAGGTGGTGAAGTGACAGGCGAACAGGGATGAGAGGTGTATTAAATGTTCTCTCTCCATCACCAGCCTATCCACCTGGAGATCGAAGGGTAAGACGACATTTGGCTAAGGATGAGATGTGCATCAACCGACCTTTCCCCTTTGCTAGGCTGTTTCATTAATGCCCTATTGGTTTGGGATAGAGAGCCACAGTGTTCGGGCCGGTGACTATACCTCCGATCACTGGTCCAGCCCCTGCTTCGTCATACCCGCTCTGAGAAGCTTATTTGTTGATGCAAGGGTATGACATGTGGTTGGGTCGGTACGTAAGCGACTTTGTCTCTTGGGGCCACGTGGTGTCCTTTGGTGGGCTCGGCTCACAGTGCTGGTAGGATCCATTAACAATATCAATTACAGGGGAATGAACAGTGACCTAAATAAAAAGGATTCACACAGCTTGAGTATACAGTTCGAAAATCAAAGAAAATGGTACAACCACAGAAACGCTTATATACACACAGGCACAATACCTAGTCGACATTGGGTGGTTCTTGAAGCAAGGTTTTAGTAGTAGAGTCTCTCTAGAAGAAGGCAAAACCAATGAAAGGTGCCACGACTTCGTTTGGCAAGGCTGGGCAAAAGTTGCAAATTGAGAAAAGAGAGAGAGAGAGAGGCAACAATGCTCAGAGAAAAGAAGAAGAAAGAGTAGGCCGAAGCCGCCCAAAGAAGGTATATAAAGATTTTCTCAATCGAGCGTTTTCATTTGTGAAATTTGGATATCTAAATTCAATTTGCACATATTGCAACCAAATTTATGTAAATATTTGATTTTGGATTGGTTAATAATTGTCCTTTGATAAATTTTGTGTTTTTTGTTCAAATTTAATAATGGGGAGGGAAAAAGGAAACAAATAAAAATGGGCACAATTAATAAGTCGCTTAGGCTGAACAATAAGATTTTTATATTTATTATTTATAACAATTGTATTAATTTTGCAAACACATACAACTGTTTGTGTACTTAATCACAGCCTAAATGCTTATATTATAATACTCCTTGCAAACACTCTGTATTAATGTGTGAATTTTGACAAAAGGCGATTACAGATCATGACCCCCTACCAAAGGTCATATTTGTTCTTTGATAGTCAGATAGCCCTCATGGTCTCAACTTTCAATACCAAGGATGGAGTGTGAATTAATAGTTACTTTACTTCTATACCCACATAATGGTTTCTTAATTATTTGAATTCTTATATACTACAACTAGAGGTGTCAAACGGGGCCGGCCCGTCCCATTTAAACTCGTGCTTTTAACGTTTTCATGTTGGGCCGGGCCGGCCCATATAACTTATTGAGCCGTGTCATGCTGGTCCATTTAGTAAAATTATTGATCCCGGCTCGGCCCAAAATCCATATCCACATTGAAACGGGCTAGGTCAGGCTCTTGCCGTGCCCGTGCTCGTGCTGGTGCCATACTAGACCCAAGAACCAACCCATTTAATTTGAATTTTTTTCACTTGATTTTTTTTCCATTAGATAATTCAAATTATAAACATTAAAAATATAATTAGAGGCAAGAAATGATGAACTATTTGAAAACATTAATCAATCAAACATCCAAACAATATGAAAGGGGCGGAGGGCAAAAAGTGTCCAACTCCACAAAGTCCACTTCAACTTTTCATCTTTAAACAACTTATTATTTTATATGTGAAGAAATGTCTTGCTTTGATTATAAGAGAAGCGTATATGTCATATGTACTGATTAGATATCAAGTCCAATGTTGTTTAATTAATTTGTAGTTGATATGTTTAATTAATTAAGGACCCAAGTAATTTCCCTAAAATGAAAGACATCAAATATATGTTTATGATTATAAAAATAAAAACCATATAAACAATGACATTAGATGTCAAATGATTGCATTTTGACTTTTGAAAAAGATAAAAATGTTAAGTGGGCCGTTCTTGAAGCGGGCTTGGGCTCGTGCCGTGCTTGAAGCGGGCTCGGGCCAAGCCCAGTCCATGTTGGGCCATGGCTCGGCCCAGTCCATCGGACCTCATTTTTTGATCTTGGCTCGGCCCAATTATTTGTGCCGTGCCAAGCACGGCCCATTAATATTAGTGCTCGTGCTCGTGTTGTGCCTCATTTAAATGAGTTGAGCTCGTACCGTAGCTGGGCCGGCCCGTGCCCGTTTAACACCTTTAACTACAACCACAATTGCAGGCAAGAAGAATTCTAAAAGTCTTGCCGCCTCAAGCCCATAGTGTTACCCTCCCCCAATCTGGAACCCACGAAAAAGACGAGGTGAAAATGGTTTTTGGGCAAGTGGTGATTGGTCCACCTAGGTCAAGGAAGACTACCTACTACAATGGCATGTCTCAGTTCCTCCCAACTCATTGGCAGGTAAGTTTTCACCTTTGCATGTGGTTTTCAAGTTTTCCTTCCTATGTGTCACGGAATGAGCGAACGACGCGGTGCGGCGGAATCAAGTCACACATTTTGCTAGCTCAAACACACCCGTGCGGCCCAGGATCCCTTCGGATCCCAATTAACATTCTCCCCCTTCATGATATTCATGACTCTCACAACTCCGCGAGAGGTTCACCATCAAGTGTCGTCTCCCATAAGCGTTATGCCCCATAGCTAGACAACGAGTTACACTTCCTTGTGACAACACAATCACCCCACATCCGGCAACGAACCTTCAACGCATATACATCAAGTGTGGCATAAGACATGTCAACTACATCGACCACGGTGCATGCCAAACTCGTGGCTAGCTCATGTCCAAGTCAAGACATAGCGATCCAACATACCATCGGTTTACCCACACTTTTGTCGGTCATTCTGTTAGTAACCTTCATAGCTCACATCCTCAAGCTATACATGCAAGCTGTCACACTCGTAAGTCGCCCAAGCCTTGGCGACATATGTATTCCAAATGTCCCACATAATCGTCTATGCATCGCATGGGGTCGCAACCCATGCGTACCAGCATCCGAATATCTTCATTCCATCTTAGATAAGGCCGAACCCCAAGCCAAGTCCATCAAGTATTGTCAAATGCCTCGCTAGCCGATGGCATATCGAATGTCATACGTTGACCTCACTCTTCTCAACAATGTGCAATACGAACGGCCCTGCGTGTTCGTATTATCCTCGGGAATTCCTTTCCCTTGGAGACATAGATTATCCTTCAACAATAGTATGCTCGCCCTTATGACTACCTCCAATGTCATAAGCATGCTCGCTTAGTGCCACAAGGGTGTAAGCATAAGAGGTGGTGGAGAGCATGACACATGTCACCCCATATATAACATTTTATGCATTTAACCTTCTACCATGAGGAAACATCACCTATGCACGAGGAGTCATAATTGAGCATAACTCTTTCATACGAACTCCGAACGGAAAACCGTCAGTTGCGTTGCTTGTTTCTCAACATCACGAACGTCCTAGTATTTTTAGTTTCCTCATATTCCTCCCGTAACCTTCAGAAATACCTAAAATACCCTTCAGCCATGCAACCCGGCCAACACAAGCCATTCTAGCTCTTAAGCTCTCACCCTTCCACACTTAGACTACCTCATAAGCGCATGGATGTCCCAATGGAGTCACGATAGCACACGCTCAAGTGCAATCCGTGACATATGGCATCAATATTCTTCATAAGAATCTGTTTGTATTATTTGCAATGACAATTTTATCACTTTGGCATGCAGGAAAGTTGTTGTTGTCAATTTGGATCCTGCTAACGATGCATTGCCGTATCCTATTCTTTAGTTTTACTTTTTTGTTCTTCATATTTTGCAGTTTTGTAGTTTCATTTCCCTGTAGTATGTCAAGCCTTTACATAAATATAGCTATGAATGTGCTGTGAACATAGAGGATCTTAGAAAACTAAGTGATGTAGTGGTGGAGCACACTCTTGGTCCAAATGGAGGTGAGCTCGTACTAAATTTTTAATGGATTTTGTGATCAACATACTTGAAAAGTATATGACCCCTTTTAGTTCTGCAACTTCTCTAGTTTCTTTTGTCATGTTCATCCTGGTCTTGTAATAAAAATTAAGTTTCAAATAACCTTAAGAGAATCTGACCAAACTAACTTAAGCAGTAGTCTAAACTCAAACACCCAACTTGTGCTTCACTAAGCATGTCCCATCCCATAGGACCTACCAAGAAACCTAATGGAAGTGGAGGTAGGTCGTCATAACAATACGAGTTTTGCACTGCCAGGAACTTTGTCTCAAAGCTTTTCACCATTTATCGGCCCTTCTCTATGCAATAACAAGTTGCATTAAGATCGGTTTTTTTTTATCTTCATCAATCCAACTCCCACCTCCGTTATAGTACCTCCGGGAGGGGTTCCAGACCATTTGCTCAAGACCTTGCACATTTGGCAGCATGTAAATAGAAAGCTCGACTTCGAACCAATTACCTACCTACACATCCAGCTATTTCAACTTCTTTAAGTTGATTATGGGTGAACTCCTCCGGTTGCCATCTTTCACTTCTTTCATTTTCAGAGAAGCCAGGAGGTGATTCTGGATGCTGAAATAAGCAGGAAGAATGATTTACAATCAGTTTCACAATCAAAACAAATCAAAGGTTAGTTCCAGTTATAGATTTTGAGTTAACAATTAACTGATTGACAATCAGTTTCACAATCCAAACCAATGAAAATAAATTGCCAGTGGGTAGGGAGGCCTAAAATTCTTTAAGTTACTAATGCAATGCTTCCATTTCGGATGTGAGATAACACTCTCAACAAAGATCAATTTAAAGTAGATATTGAGTTAATAATTAAAAAGATTGAAAAACCCATGCATAATAGAGTCGAAAGACCATGCAACATAACAATAATGTCCTCTGAGACAGCAAGTGCTTGTGTGCAAGTGATCAAGGGAGTTGTGGTTTTCATTGTAAATAGTGAGTGTGCTGTTAATATTGTCGGACTAATAATTGGGTAGTTAGACCCAAAGATTTATGTTTAAATATGCAGACTCACCCTATATGTAAGCTTCTGCAGAAGAGGAGAAGCCTTCAGAAAGAGGACAACCACAACAGATTTGAGCATCCTAGATCATCACCTTCATCTACAGACAAATCCAATTGCTTAAGATTCCCAAGTGGCGCTATGTTTCCTCGTTGAGTGTTCAAGATGAAGTTGACCAGGTCGTCATAACAATACGAGTTTTGCACTGCCAGGAACTTTGGGGTCAATATTTGGCTGCTCTGTATGTACAAGCTCTGCCTTTTAATAGGTTGCTTGTTGGGTTGAAACTTAGAAATTCAACTCTCTGTTTGACAAGTTTGTAAATGTAAATTATGAGTTATATAGATAGTAGCCCATGTCCTGTTAGCTCTTTATGGCATAGAGGTTTTGTAAGATGCAAACAGTGGAAACTGCCTGGTAATTCCATGATTGTGTGGTTAATTATGTCCTGATCTTCTAGTTCTATGCTGAATTATTTCCCCAAAAAAGCTAATTAAGGATTAGATTGTGGATTAAGCTATCATCATGAGTATAATTGTGTGGCGTTGCTTATAATAGTAAAAAACACAATGTTAACCAATTCGAGGTCAGATAACCTTTTTTCTTTTGGATGAACAGTAAGAGATGTACAACAATGCTCTTATAATGGGTCAACACACCTACAATAAAAGTTTTGGTGTAACAATGTGAATTACCACAATTAGATATCAAACTCATCACAAAATATATTGTATTCGCGTTTGCGTCATAATGAAGCTGGGGGCTACAACAGATTATTTTATTGAATGCAAATCCTTGAGAAATCTGGAGCTCCTTTGGCCTTGCTATAATATACTTAACTAAATCCACTCCACGTTTCTCCTCTTCTTTTTAAACAAAAAAATTTCACGTTTCTCCTCTACCATGAGATGCTGCGACGATGATTATTTAATGGTAATAACCATATGAAATTTTCTTGGGAATTTAAGAAGGAAATTCTTGCCCACAACAATTAAATTAATCAACCTTCAAGATCATATTGCTTTAGAATATGAAAAAGGAACAACAAAATTTGATTTTTTCAGATTACACTTATAGTGAACTATGAGGAAGCACTTTGGTGATTGGTTAGGGGGTTCACAATTCTTCCAAAATCATCAAGATCCACAACCAGCCATGGCCTGTTTACTTATTTTGTAAATGATGGGGAATACATCATGTACTTCCATCAAGAGCCGGACTGACGATGGTTTAAACAAGAACAACGATTTTTACATTTCCAGTTTAGCATATGACATTACTTGTGAGTGTGATTCAATTCGGAGCGACGAAAGCTAAATTGAGAGTATCGCTACGCTTAAATAATTAAAAAAAGAAGAATTTTTTTTTTATATCAAAACTTGCATCTTAAGAACTCAGTCAAGGCATTTACTTTAATTAAGAGGAGGAGTGACAGAAGGTAAACAAACAAAGACTTTAGAAGAGGAAAGTTATCACCACGGCACAACGTAAGGATCTCCGGTGGCACTGTTAGACTGCATACAATCATGGGAGGTTGGTTCAACTAGAAAACAACATTAATTCTAAAATAATGGGATTCAGCCAAAGTATGAGGCTTATCAAAGGTTACAGTTGGCCAATGTAACACTCAGTAAGACATAAAAACAAACCTTCTTCTAGCAAGTATGAATTGGTTTTTTGATGTTACTAGTTTGAAAAAGTATGACCAACTATCCTCTGTCTGCAACTGTGATCTGCAATTCTTACACCCAAATGCCACTCAAGTGTACGATTAATTTAACCAATGAAAACGAACAATAATACTTGTCTGTTTCAGATTTTGAAAAATGGAAATCATATTTAGACATGCAATTAACAAAGAGTAAACAGTTGTTGATTGGTTTGGGGGTGTTCACATTTCTTCCGAAGTATACTACTAAGCTTAGAAATTCAAACTTCAACATGTGGTAATGTATTATATATTCTATACCAAAGCATAATGCTAATCTCCTTTTACATTACAGAGAAATCAATACAAGACCTTTATATGCCAACTCTCTTTTTACATTACAGAGAAATCAATGCAAGATAAAGACCAAAATATATATATATATATATATATATCAGTCTTCAAGCACGACGCCTACTGAGGCGCCAAGAGTTAGGCTCATTGTATCTATCATATAGCGGCTCGATGCGTTCTTGACGCTTGCGCTTGCTCATCTTATTAGCCTCTGCAAATTTGAAAGACCTTGGTGCTAGTTCCACCAGCCATTTTGGGTCTATGGCTGTCACCTCGCGCATGTATTCTCTTGAGGTCATAACCAGCTCGTGGTAGATGACCCAATCTGGTTGTTTCTGGAACAGAGCACTGCTTGGATGGATATAAACCTGCTGGTTTTCCACCAGGGTTCTGTAGCAGCCACCCTCCTCCTGCGGGTCCTTTCTAGCAGCATGAAAGAAGAACCCTGCAGTAATCGCCTTCCTGATCTTTGTATAGTGCTTTCCTGCGCTGACAACGTCCAGTTTGTACTTGTCCATGATGCTCAGAAGCTGCTTTCTCACATCCTGTGCCCTCCTCAAGGATCGAGACTGAACAAAGTTGTTAAAACACCATGGCCCTGAAAAGTTACTTGCTTTCCAAGCCTCATAGAGTGCAAGTAAAGTTAGGTGGTCTCCCTCTGGCTGAAAGAACTTGGCTCTCTTCTGATCTGCCTGGGATTCTTTTTCCCTTGGCCTGTGAAACATATTGCCTGTCTGAGTCATTGCAATGATGGTCAACATCTCATCACTGCATCCAAGGTCCACGCTGGCGAGTAGCATCTTAGACAGGGGTGGTTCTAGAGGAAACTCAGCCATTTTCCTACCCAATCTGGTCAGCAGCCCCTCGTCATCTAGTGCTCCTAAATTGTACAGTTGTTCCATGGCAGAAATGAGTGCTTGGCGTGGAGGAGAATCCATAAAATCAAATTTCAGGAGATCATTTATCCCCATAGCTTTCATCATAAGTGCAGTCGACGAGAGATTTATCCTCTGGATTTCTGGAGTTGTAGTTGGGGACATCTCATTGCGGTATGCACTCTCAGTGTAGAGGCGGTAACATTTCCCAGGGCCTGTACGCCCTGCTCGCTCAGCCGACGCTTGTGAAATTGGAGTTATGATCAGTGAGTCAAGCCCCAGCTTTGGGTTATAAACATTTTGTTTAGCAAATAACTTGTCTTACGTAAATGTGGTCTTCTAATCCTATAAGGATTTGGCAATTCACACTGATCTAGGAGTGCAAACTTAAACATTATCTGCGGTTCTTTTTCTAGAGAGTGTTTTAATAGGAAAAGAACTTAGAGAATTCCTAATTCTATATGGATTGAAACACACTATCCTAATGCAATCTGGATTGCTTAAGTATTTCTTAATGGGCAGGAAACTTAAGTAAATGCATATAAATAGAGGTCCCTTCTCT
Source organism: Prunus fruticosa (assembly GCA_018703695.1). Classification (NCBI taxonomy): domain Eukaryota; kingdom Viridiplantae; phylum Streptophyta; class Magnoliopsida; order Rosales; family Rosaceae; genus Prunus; species Prunus fruticosa. The sequence continues at coordinate 51,971,075 of CM031917.1, forward strand.
ATCAGTTGAACCACCTACTCATACAGAAATCTCACCCCATAAGAGAAAGAGCTTAAGGACTGCATAGAAGAAGAAGATCTCTATCCTACCTCCTGAAGCCATGTCTGATCAAGGTTAGTGTTATTGAATAAAGGCTTGAAATAACTTACATGTGGTATCAGAGCACTAGGTCTTGTTCTATAATCTAATCTTTCGAATTTTATAAAATCTGCATCACGTTTAAAGCTTCTAGTTGATCATTAGTCATAAAGCATGTATTTAAAACTAATTGCATATCTGTTTGATCAAGTTTTGATTAAGAGCATCAAGTTTTCTGCTCGATCATGCTTATAAGACTTTTGATCAAAGACTGGAATTACAGCTGCAACAGTTGAACGAGCCACAGCAGTTTAATTGTTACAGCAGCAGTTTCAATCAATAGATTGATCAAGAATTGCATCACAATTCGTAGCCTTCTGTGTTGATTTCATCCACAGATGGAAAAGGCACAGATTGATGACAATTGTGATGGAACAACATGGAAAAGGACTGTGTAAATTGGCAAGAAATTTCTTGATCCCAGATAAGAAGTTTCTTGCACAGGGAGTTTATTCAGACCTAAAAAAAATTTCCAGTGTTTTGGAACATGTTCAGTTTATAACCTACAGGTATAAATTGATAATGTTTAAGTAAAGATTTATTGGGGACAGTTCATTTATTTTATTATTATGTTTCAGTTAATTCCTCAAGCTATCAGTCCATTGTAACTTTAACTGGATCGAATTACCAAAAGTGGAAGCAAGACCTGAAAATCTCTTTGGGATTTCTGGATTATGATTTTGTCCTCAAAGAAAACCCACCTCAAGCCCCAGCTACAGATGCCTCTCCAGAAGTCAAAACCAAGTTTGCTAGATGGGAAAAGGCAAACAAATTGACCATGTTGATTATGCAGAGAGCTATGGCTCCATCTGTAAAAGGAAGCATCCCTAAATCTGAGCATGCTAAGGAGTATTATGAATCTATTGCACAAAGGTTCAAGGAATCAGAGAAAGTTGTTAAGAGTACCTTGCTAAGTCAATTAACAGACATGAAATATGATGGAAAAGGCTGTGTTAGAGCTCACATTATGAATCTGATCGACATAGGGACTAAGTTGCAGGAATTGAAAATGAATGTGGATGAGGATATGATGGTGCACTTTGCTTTGAATTCACTGCCTAAGGAGTTTAAGTCTCTCAAAGATACATATATAGCTCAAAAGGAAAATTGGACACTGAATGACCTCATAACCATAAGTGTTCGCAGGAAATCAATATCATAAAAGAAAGAGGTGCTAGGATGGTGAATCTGGTTCAAACCAAACAAAATCTGGAATTTAAGAACAAAGGAGCTGCTGCTGGAAGAGAAAAGGAAAAGGAGAATAACAGTTTAAAGGCCTTGAAACCAGTGGGACTAAAGTGCTTTTTCTGCAAGAAAAATGGACATATGAAGAAGGATTGCAGGAAATACAAAAAATGGTTGGATAAGCAACAGGCTAAAGGTAAGAAAGATCAAGTTCTAGTTTGTTTTGAATCTAATCTAGTTAATATCCCAGATAATTCATGGTGGTTAGACAGTGGTGCAAGCATTCATGTGACTAATTCTTTGCAGGGGTTAACAAGGAGGAGGCTGCCAAGCAAGGATGAAGTGAAGGTGTTCGTAGGCAATGGAGTAAGAGTTAAAGTAGACTTCATTGGAGTAGTTAGGCTTGAATTAGATTTTGGTTTTATTTTGGAATTAGAAGATGTGGTTTACATTCCTACTATAAGGAAAAACCTGATCTTCAGTTACTAGGCTTGTAAAGTCAAAGTTCACTTTGAACTTTGATGATTTTGGTTGTTCTATTTTTAGAAATAAAGAGATAGTTGGAAAAGCAAGTATTGTTGATAACTTATTTCGATTGAATTGCAAAACAGCAGAAATGGAAATCAATGTCATCCAATCCAATCCGATCAAAACAGAAAACTTTAAAACATGGCACAAAAGGCTTGGACATATATCAAAGGAAAGAATGAAAACCTTATGCAAAGAATTAGTTCTACCACCATTGAATTTTGATATAGATGAAGTCTGCATTGAATGTGTGAAAGGGAAATTAACTAACTTGAGAAAGAAAGGAGCTGTGGGAAGTCAAAGTGTTCTAGAATTAATCCATACAGACATATGTGGTCCATTTCCAACTCCAACTCATGAAGGGTTCAACTATTTCATCACCTTTACAGATGATTACTCAAGGTATGGACATGTTTTTCTGATCAAAGAAAAATCCAGCTCTTTGGACATGTTCAAAATCTACAAGGCTGAAGTAGAAAACCAACTAGACCTAAAAATCAAGGTTGTAAGGTCTGATAGAGGAGGGGAGTTTTATGGGAGATTTGATGAAAGTGGAAGAAACCTTGGACCATTTGCCAAATTTCTGCAACAAGAAGGGATAATTGCTCAATACACAAATCCAGGAACACCACAGCAAAATGGCATCGGAGAGAAGAAAACAGAACATTGAAGGATATGATTAGGAGTATGATGTGTTGCACAAATCTACCTATATTTCTGTGGGGAGAAGCACTGAAAACAGCTAATTATATACTTAATCGGGTTCCAACCAAAAGTGTGAACAAAATTCCCTATGAAATCTGGAACAAAAGAAAACCAAGCTTAAACCATTTAAAGGTATGGGGATGCAAAGCAGAAGCCAAGCTTTATAACCCTGTGGAAAAGAAATTGGACTCAAGAACTACAAGTGGTTATTTCATTGGATATCCAGATAAAACAAAGGGATATAGGTTCTATTGTCCCAAAAACACAACCAGGTTTGTGGAAACACAGAGAGCAGTGTTCATAGAATCTGAAGATGAAAGAATTGAAGATAAAAGTTTTGAGTTTGATGAAGTGATAACAGAAGTTGAGAATTCTGTTGAAACAAACACACAAAGTGAAATTGTGATTCTACCAAGTTTAAACCTGAGTGACAACCACACTGATGCAAAAGAACAGACAAACGCAGATCAAGTTCAAGAACAGCAAATCATGCAACCAGAAATTGAGAATGCAGAAGTAGAAAATAATGCACAGTTAAACTTGGAACTGAGAAGATCACAGAGACCAAGGAAAAGAGCCTTACATGATGACTATCATGTCTATCTCCAAGAATCTGAAAACGATGTGAATGGTATAGAAGATCCCATTAATTTCAAGCAAGCCATGATGAGTGAGAAATGTGAAAATTGGTGGGCTGCTATGAAGTCAGAATTAAGCTCTATGGAAAAGAATCAAGTTTGGGAATTAGTGCCTTTACCAAAGGGATGCAAACCAATAGGTAGCAAGTGGGTTTTCAAAACCAAAAGAGACTCAAAGGGACAAATTGACAGATTTAAGGCAAGACTAGTTGCCAAAGGATTCACACAACAAGAAGGAATCGACTACAATGAGACTTACTCACCCAGTCTCAACCAAAGACTCATTTCGAGTCATAATGGCACTTGTAGCTCATTTTGATTTACACTTACACCAAATGGATGTAAAGACTGCATTCTTGAATGGAAACCTAGAGGAGGAAATCTACATGCGACAACCAGAAGGTTTTATTCAAGAGAAGGGAGAAAATCTGGTTTGCAGGCTATGTAAATCAATTTATGGTCTCAAACAAGCATCGAGACAGTGGTATATAAGGTTCAATGAAGTTGTTAAGCAATATGGTTTCACAGAAAATATCTTGGATGAATGCATTTACATGAAGAGGAGTAAGAGTCATTTCATAATCCTAGTTCTCTATGTTGATGACATATTGTTAGCCTGCACTAATATGTCAATGTTGCATGACTGCAAAGCATTCCTTGCTAAGCATTTTGACATGACTGATCTAGGAGAAGCCTCTTATGTATTGGGAATTGAGATAAGTAGAAACAGAAGCAAGGGTCTACTAGGTCTCTCACAGAAAGCTTACATAGAAAAGATATTAAATAGGTTTAATATGCAAGACTGTCAGGCACAGATGTGCCTATTTCGAAGGGAGACAAGTTCAGGAGAGACCAGGCACCTAAAACTGACCAAGAAAAGTTGGAGATGGCTGACAAGCCTTATGCCTCTCTAGTAGGGAGTCTAATGTATGCGCAGGTCTGCACGGAGACTAGATATAGCATTTCCTATAAGTGTATTGGGAAGATTCCAGTCAAATCCTGGACAAGCTCAGTGGATTGGAGGTAAGAGAGTTATGCGATATCTGCAGAGAACAAAGAGTTATAAGTTGGTTTTTAAAAGAAGTGACAGATTGGAATTGGAAGGTTTTGCAGATGCAGGACTTTGCAGGATGCAAAGATGATCTTAAATCAACATCAGGTTTCGTTTTTCGATTTGCAGGAGCTCCAGTATCATGGAGAAGCATCAAACAACCTCTCACAGTTGCTTCAACTATGTTGGCTGAATTTCTAGCTTGTTATGAAGCAACCTCTCAAGCTATGTGGTTAAAGAACTTTATTTCTAGTCTAAATGTGGTTGAGTCAATTGACAGACCTATACAACTTTGGAATGACAACAGTGCAACAGTTCTTTTTGCAAAAGGGAACAAAAGGACCAAAGCTTCAAGAATCCTAGAAGTTAAGTTCTTTACTGTCAAGGAGAAAATAAGAGATGGATACACTATATTAGATCATATGGGCACAAACGACATGATTGCTGACCCACTCACAAAAGGATTGCCTAATGGTGTGTTCCATAGACATGTGATTAGTATGGGACTAACAACTGAATTGAGTGGCTAAAACAGTGGGAGCATCAGTGGGAGTTTGGTTTTTGGTTCAGCATTTGTTAATTAGTTTTGTTTCTGTTTCAGTATGCTTAACTAGTAGAGTTACAATGGATGATTTCAGACTTGAGGTTAATAAAGTTTTATATTCAGTTTAATTACTGGAATTGTTTTATAATTGCTTGAACACATATTTATGACAGCAATGCTAGCATAAAGAGAAGCTGTACAGGTTTTGTGTTCATGACAGTTGTGTCTTTGTTTGTTCAAAGACAAGACCTTGGTAGTCATTTGCAGGGACGATAGAGTAGTCATGATATAATTAAGCACTTCCAGGTTTTCATGATTACTCTGAAGTTTAATCTTGATCGAAGCTTCATGTAGTGTTGGAAAATTTTAAGTGTGATTATAAAGGTTTCGATAACTGTATGTTCAATAAGCCTCGATAATTCCTTATAATTTTCCAAAATCGACAGTTGCTTGGTGGGAATTTTGTTTAGTTGAAACTCCACAAGGCCTTACAGTGATCAGTGAAATTTTCTTTGTGATTATTGACCAAGTGGGAGACTGTAAGACAATAACTTGTCTTACGTAAATGTGGTCTTCTAATCCTATAAGGATTTGGCAATTCACACTGATCTAGGAGTGCAAACTTAAACATTATCTGCGGTTCTTTTTCTAGAGAGTGTTTTAATAGGAAAAGAACTTAGAGAATTCCTAATTCTATATGGATTGAAACACACTATCCTAATGCAATCTGGATTGCTTAAGTATTTCTTAATGGGCAGGAAACTTAAGTAAATGCATATAAATAGAGGTCCCTTCTCTATCAGTTCGAACCACCTACTCATACAGAAATCTCACCCCATAAGAGAAAGAGCTTAAGGACTGCATAGAAGAAGAAGATCTCTATCCTACCTACTGAAGCCATGTCTGATCAAGGTTAGTGTTATTGAATAAAGGCTTGAAATAACTTACATAGCAAACCCCGGATCAATTACATAAAATATCCCATCAATGGTCAGTGATGCCTCAGCAATATTAGTAGCCACAACTACTTTCCTCTTCCCTGGTGGAGCAGGATCAAATATCCTCGACTGCATTTCACTTGGAAGGGCGCTATATGCTGGTAGAATAATCAACTCGGGGACATTTTTACCAAGACTTTTCATCCTCTCATATAGAGTCTGGCATGCAAAATCAATCTCTTCTTGTCCAGTCAAGAAGAGAAGGATGTCACCTTCTGGTTCTTTTAAGTGGATTTGTAGGACAGTGATTAGAGCTGCGTCAAGGTAATCACTTTCTGGCTGCTTGGTGTATAATTTCTCTACGGGAAAAGGCTTCCCGGGATGGTGAAGATTTTACAGTCGCAAAAATATTCTGAAAACCTCTCTGCATCCAGAGTAGCAGATGTGGCAATCAAACGAAAGTCAGATCTCCGGTCCAAAAGCTGCTTAAGTAAACCAAAAAGCACATCTGTAGCGACCGTCCTCTCGTGAGCTTCATCAAGCATGACCACGGAATATTGAGAAAGGTTCTCATCAATCATAATCTCCCTAAGAAGCATACCGTCGGTCATGTACTTGATGACAGTATCTGGTCCAGTGGAATCCTCGAAACGAATTGTATAGCCAACTTCCTCTCCCAAACGACAACCAACCTCTTCAGCAACCCTCTTGGCCACAGACATCGCAGCCACCCTACGTGGCTGTGTACATCCAATCCTGCCCTTTGTCGTGTAACCCGCTTCTGCAAGGTACTGCGTTACCTGGGTTGTCTTACCAGAACCAGTCTCACCAATAAGGATGAGCACTGGATTAGTACGCACCGCCTCAATCAGTTGTTCCTTCAGCTTGTAGACAGGCAAGCTCTTCCTTTGTTCCTGAATTGAGAGCTTTGAACTCTGCCCAAAACTGATGGTTTTCCCTAAAGCATCCTTCTTCCATTCAGGCATTTCATAGCCTGACAAACCCACACCTCTAAGTTATTGTGCAAATTGCCTCTCACCAGCCTCTGGCATTGGATCTTCCCAGGGACGATTCAGATCCTTTGGGATAGAATTCAACATGGTTTTTGCCAGCTTGCTCACTTCTCTATCCTCCTTAGCGAGCGCAGATCGAAGTGCAGCTGCGCGGGTCAATGACCCTTCTGGATTCTTCAAGATTTTCACAGGGGACATATCCAAAGAATATTCCAAAAACCCCGGCTTGTCCTCCCTGGTTTCAACCTCAGTCTCTTCCTCAGCTCCCTCTTCTTGGTAAAGCATACCATTTGCTTCTTCTTCATCATACATTGGATACTCTGTAACGCTCAAAACACCAGAGGCAATCAACTGCTGGGCTTCCCACCTCTCGGGCGAGCTCATTCTCTTCAATGGCCGGGGGCGTGATGGGACAAAAACATCATCTTCTTCCTCAATCCTAATCCCAGAAATACCAATCCTAGTCACAGGCCTATCCTTTGACACCAATGGGTTTGTCCTAAGACCGTCACCCTCTGAGCTCTTCTTCTCCAAGGGAAGCAAATCCTTCCCAGTTCGCTGATCAACATCCCTCATCGAAAGACTCAACTTCCTACCCGAAACCGAAACCACCTTAACATAAACTTCCTGATCCCTCTTCACCACATCCTTGGCATTACGAATTCTCCGATTCGAAATCTGCGAAACATGAACCAAACCCTCCCTCCCTCCCTGATCATTCAACTGAACAAAGCAACCATTGTCCATCACTCTCGCCACCCTGCCCTTATGAACAGTATACAATTCACACCCATCTCTGTTACGTTTATTGCCTAAATCCGCATGCCTTATATCCCTGTCTTCATCACTTCTACGCCTCTCATGTCTATCTCGTTCACTATCTTTATATCTATCCCTCCTGCCTCCACGTCTATCTTCTTCATCTTCTTCTCTGCAATTTCCATTTTCCTTCACGGGCTCAAAGACTCTGTCTTTCTTCGAGACCTTCTCAGGCTTCGGAGGCTTCGGAAGACGGATTGCGTGAATGATGGTGAAGAGTGTACGGACAAAGTAATCCGCCATCTGGGCACCGTTTTCCTGCAATTTGGAATTGAACTCGTCGACAGTCTCACAGCTTCGTCCCAAGTCAGTGATGAACTCTGCAAGAACAACGTCCCCCAACCCTGTATGAGTTTCGAGCTCTGAAACTACCTTGGAGAGCAAAGAAAGGTGGTCGAGCTTCGTGAAAACATCTTCAGTGGCAGCAGCCATACTTGTTGACTGGGGATTGATCGATTCGAAAAAGAAAAGGTCACGTACGATGGTTTGCTATAAACTAGAAATAGAAAATTGGGAAATTTTGAGTTATGAGCAGAACTCAACTAACGATTTTGGAACCCTGCTTCAAGGCTTTTTATAGATGATTTAGTCCTTTACCTATTTGGTTTAGGATTTTATATTTGCCTGCTCTCAACCAAACCTAGTGAGTTTGGGAGATTTAGTTTTAGTTTTAGTCCTTTACATATCGGGTTCAGGATTAAATTTGCCGACTCACCTAGCGAGTTTAGGAGATTTTGAATTTGTTTTAGTCCTTTTTTTTTGGGTCTGGATAATTTGTTTCAAGTCCTTTAAACATCGGGTTTGGGATATGTTTGCTTGCTGATTACGAAACATAGGGCCTCTTTGGTGGGTTTAGTTAGTTAACTGGATTGAATTCATATTTATAGTCAAAATTACATTGGACCGGATTATGAAATTCCATTAGACCGGATTATGAAATTATATTGAACCGGATTGCACATAATCAGGTGAAAGACTAAAGTGATGAGAAATGCAGTTTTGGTCCCTTAAAATTTCTCGTTGCAAGCAAAGCTGATATTTGGTTGTAAACGGCCGAGGACATAATATGTTAGAGCTGGGCACAATTTCACGTCAACCTGATCGAACCTGTCGACCTAATCATATTGGGTTTACCTAAAAATAAGTGGGTATTGGGTTCAAAAATTCATAAACCACTATGTACATGTTGAGTTACAAGTTGGAACCAAAACTTAAACTAAGCTTAATTTTGAGTTAACCAAACCCGACCGAACCACCCAACTCGATCACAAAAAGTTTGAGTTGAGTTGGATTGGCCTAATAATGAGCTGGTATTGGGTCTAAGAAATAAAAAACCGCTATATATTGAATTGAGTTACAAGTTGGGATTAAAGCCGACCCAACCAAACCCATTAAAGTAATATGTATTTAATAATTTTTCCAGAAAGTGTTGTGCTAATTAATTTCCTATGAATCACTAATGTGTGTTGTTGGGCAAGTAACATGCTCAATTCCAATTTTGTCAAAGCCTAGCCAAGAATTTGATTATAACATGAGAATCCCAAATGGCCCCTCAGCTTGTAGTTCCCTTTAAATTCTTTCCACTTGTAACCAAGAAACATTAGAATCAATCTCACCTGATTCATTCTTGCATGCAAACAGGCTTCTTTATTTAAGCAGTAGTCTAAATAAAGCACAGTAAATTAAATTTAGCAACACTGGCCTTAATTATAAGCAGTAGTCTAAAGTCAAACACCCAACTTGTGCTTCAAGAAGCACGCCACATCCCATGGTACCAACCAAGTGGGAAAGGTGGGTCTTCACTTGCGAGTTTTGGACTGGCAGGAACTGTCTCGAAGCTTTTCACGAACTATTTCCCGGCCTCTCTCTACCCAAAACCAAAGAAGAAGAATTATTTGGAAGAATACACAGCATGATTATGAACCGAAAAGTCCAAAAGAGTACACAAATTTGTTTTGGGTTTGGATGATGGTGTTCTATCAAATTCAAAATAAGAAAATAAACTTCGATCACAACTCCAAAACACAGTTTCATTCAAGTCAGCACTAAGAAGAAAAGTATTGTGGTCATAAGTGTATATGGGGCTGTCTTTTGTGTAATCTTTTAGCGACTTTATATTTGTGCTAAGATATGATGTGAGAATGAAACAACAACATGACAACATTATAAATTATAGAAAGTAATTTTTTTACATATTTTTTTTGCACCATCAATGATATTACAGCACATAATAATGAATTTTGGAAATCATCCTTGCCTCTAGCCTTACAAATCTCTGATTCTCCCACCCGCTATGCTAACCAAATCAAAGCAACCAACACAGCAAAATTTCTTACTACTCAAGCACTCAAAAAACTTACACCCAAGACCACTCCAAGTAACAAAAAATTCAGTGATGAGGACATAAAAATGGGGCCGTACAAAGCCTGTGAAGTTGAATACTTACGCGGCAGGACCATCTTCAGTTGCCTTAATGAATTCTATCTTCGCATTGTAGATCGGGAAGCTGGTGGTGAATAGAGAGTTTTCCTAGCAGCATCCTCCTTCTTCCTCTCACCAGTTTTCCCAGTTGCATCCTCCTTCTTCCTCTCACCAGCCTGTGGCAAAGTGCTTCCTTCTCTACGCTCCTCCCTGAGTGCAGTTTCATATGACTAAATTAAAGTACATGTTGATTATTACCGCGTAAAAAAACCAATATAATATACTATTAAGTAAAGGCATTTCGTTACGCCAATTGTCATTAAATAATTAATTAAACTAGTTAGGTCACCATGCCTAAATCGTAAACCCTAAATCCTAATTAACCAACTGTAGAAAGAAATTAACAACTGTTAATTGACTAACAGAATACCTTTTCAACCGACGCCAAAGGACCTCATTGACCTCAATCTCAAGTACTTCCTTCTCATCCTCAGACCCATCTTCTCTAAAACCTGAAACAGCCGACACACAAGCCATCGTTGGAGATTGATCTGATTCCAGATCGAAACACGCTATGCCTTGCGAGGAAAGGGAAAACTTTCTGAGCTATTATGAGCAAAATTTTAGGGTTTGGCTTTGAAGGCTGTTATAAACGTAACGACATGTCGGTTTGGGCATTTTCATTTTCTTGGGCTACAAAGACTTGGCAATGGAGTCAATGGAGTCTAGCCCATTAGAAAAGGGCTTGACAGAACAGGGAGATCTAACCTTCAACTTCTACCGGGCATTATAGTTGTATGTGTGTGTGAGAAATTCTCCCTTGGACTGTAGTTTAGATTATCGCTTGTACTTTAAAAAAAAAACAATAATTGAGTAATTTGACCCAAGATTTATGTTTAAATATGCAGACTCGCCCTATATGTAAGTTTATGCAAAAGAGCATAAGCCTTCAGAAAGAGGACAACCCACAATAGATCTAAGTATCCAAAATATTCATCACGTACGCACAACTCCAATTGTTTAAGATGCCCAAGTGGCGCTATGTTTTCCGGCAATCTTATCATTTCCAAATTCAGACACATCATAATAAACATGTATAAGTTGAGGTTAATTACATTCTATATAGTAATTAATATTTACTTATATAGCTTGCCTGTCCATGAAACATGTCCAGAGTGAATAAGCAAAACGCCGCCGCGTTTCATTGGTGCCTTCTTCTGGAGAGACTCTGCTGAACCTCTTGGCTTCCTGCTTTTGCATTCTTTAAAAATGATTGAAAGTTAGTATGAATCCTCTTTACTGATATACTACTTTCGTAAATTAGGTCCCTGTTCATTTGGAATGAACTCACTTTAAAGGTGAAACAGAGTAAAGTAGTCCTTGTTGCTAGTGAGAGTTTATAATGAACTTACTTTAAAGGTAAGTCTATAATGTGTTGCACAATTGTTGCAGTGGAATTGCTCTCACTAGCAACAAGTACTACTTTACTTTGTCTCACCTTTAAGTGAGTTCATTCCAAATGAACAGTGAACTAATTTATGAAAGTGGTATATCAGTAAAGAGGATTCATACTAACTTTCAATCATTTTTAAAGAATGCAAAAGCAGGAAGGCAAGAGCTTCAGCAGAGTCTCTCTAGAAGAAGGCACCAATGAAACGCGGCGTTTTGCTTATTCACTCTGTCAAAGAGGTGCCACGATGGCGTTTGGCAAGGCTGGCCAGGTGCCACAACGTGTAATTGCCAAAAAAGGCAAAAGTCACAGATTGAGAAGAGAGAGGGAGATGGGGCTGCGATAGAGGCAACAATGCGCTGAGAAGGTATATATAGATTTGATTTTGGATTGGTTAATAATTGTCCTCTGATAAATTTTGTGTTTTTCGTTTTAATTTAATAATGGAGAGGGAAAAATAAGATTAACGTGCTGAAAACTGTCATGCCATTCTTGTTTCTCATCCATTTACATGATACAGGTGAGCCAGAGTATGATAAGCAGGATGGAGAGTCCTGATGATATATCTATGTTCTGTCCATTACTTTTGTGGCATGGGCTTACTAGATATTTCACCTTTTTCTAATTGAAAATTCATAATTAGAATGCAGAAACAACAAACTCATGAATTCAAAATTTCCTTTACCAGTCAAACATATTCATTGAATGACAAAACCGAAAAAGAAAAGCTCAGAATAATTAAAACGTGACTGTTATGTGTTAAGATATGATGTGAGAATGAAATAACAATATGAACTCCTATCGGGGTTCTTAACATTAAAGACTTGACAACATTATAAACTCTTATCGGGTTCTTACAAATCTCTTGCTATTCAAATCAAATCGACCAACATAGTCGTCTCTACTCAATTTCTTACTATTCAAGCACTCAAATTCTTACACCCAAGACCAAGGATACATTACAAACCGTTAGGGGAAAAAAGGGCCGATGAAGCAAATAGCAAACATTTCTTTTTTTTCAGGGTTGAAAAGCCCCACTTGAATGTACGATTTAACAACTCTGAAAAAATAAAGTACTGCTGTGATGTTGTGCAAGGCTATAAGAGAGTTCAAGACTATAGTCTTTTCTGTCATACAATGACTCATACCATATTCAAACACTTCAAACTCCCAGCTCCAGAAGGAATTTTCAGATCAACTGCCCTATTCCTGTATTCAAACAAAAACATTTATGTCACCATTGAAGAGAACACCAAAAAGGCTTGTAGGAAGGTGAAGTTTCCTTTTTGGTAAATAAATGGTAACCATATAAACATAAGATTTGCTAGTTGCTTTGAGTTTCGGCCAGTGGACCAATTATAGCTGGACCCATCTGGGAAACATAGAAAGCTCCCAATTGTTTTACTTGTTTATTTTCGCATTTAGTTTCTAACCTTAAACCTCTTGCGGGGAGCTTGGTTGGAACTGAATTGAGAGATGTGTTGCCGATGCCTTGGAGCTTCACTTCTGTGATGTGTTGTTGCTGTTTCCCGTATCCTGCTACTATTTTCATGTGGTTGATTTCTTGAGAATTGGAAAAATCCATCCTTGTCCCACGTAACCTCATAATCAGCCCTCAATTGAGATCCTTGCTGCTCCACAGAAAGGAACGTTTAGTTACCACCAAGAAACAAAAAAAAGCAGATTAACAAGTCCAAACATAAATTCCACTACAGGTTCTTTTAGCATCATATCTCAATGCTTGAAATCTAGCATTTTGACTAGCTTGATTGCCAGCACTCTTTATATCACTCCTAACAAAATTATAAGAACTGTATAACGAGAAAAAACAACCGCTTACCTTCTGGAATGAGCGGCCACATAGCACCTTGAAAGTATTATAGAAGTCCTGGTATTTCTCGAACTGAACCACAATCTTACAATGGAGACCTGAAATTAAGTCCCCACCATCTTCGTTCGCATCCTTACCTAGACCATCGTCCTCAGCAACATTAAGATTCCTAAAGATTGTAATTTAAAAGGGGCAGCAACAGGAATGATATATGATTAGCTAAGGCCATTACGCCATGGACACTAGTGAGGATACAAATATGAGCTATTCTCAAATGGGCAATCAAAGCACATTATAACGTTAATGCAATAACAAAGACAACTAGAAAAAAGTTGAAGATTGCAATATAGCTTCGCATGTTTGCTGTTCTTTTTCTTTTGTTAAGTACCTTTTTAGCTCAATCAAAACATTAGTGTTTAGGCAAACGTTTAGAACTAAAGTACAGTTTATGAAAAGCTAGTGTTCAAAAATTACATATGATTCAAACACATCAGGATTTCTATAAAACAATAAGAAATAGAGTTGGAGAACAAAGACGTTGGCATGCCTTATCTTCCCAAATGTAGAAAAGATGGTATGGGTAACCAGCATTGAAGGCTTCGAAGAAACCCGGGGCTCTGCAAACCAGCGTGACGGCGCACCCCTCAGTATTATGGTATCAGGCTCTTGCCTCCCACTCCTCGAAAGCCCTGCAAAAGGAACCAAACTTTATCGAACCAAATTCACTTAAATTGAACTCCATCGAAATTCAAAGCTCAACCTGAGGCTCTGAGCCGATAAAAATCACTACAAACCCCGACTTCCAAAAGCGTAAAACTCCTCCCAAGCTTTCTTCATGGCCTCAAAATTATCAGACTCCGGAACGTCGACGTTTAGCTTGTACTTGACCCCTTCGATATTGAGCTCAATCCCATCCATTTTCTCAACAATGTACTTTCTCCAGTCCAGGAACTTCTTCTCCAACTCTTTTACGTCCTTTTCTTCTTCCTCCCCATCGTTTCTCTTACTGGTCTTGTTCAGAAACCCCAGGTCGCGAATGAACAGTGTACCGAAAGCTACAGGGTCGTCGCGCTTGCGCTTCTTGAGGTCCTTGAGCCGTCTGATCTGGAGATCATCTTCAGGGACGGTGATGGAGACAGAAAGCGAGTTCTTTAGGAAGTCTATGAGCGTCTGCTTCATCTTCCACTCATCGATGGGTTTGGTCACAACTTGGCTCGACGAGTACACTGTGAGATTGAGCCTAAAGCGTGGCACCAGCGACAGTCCATTCTCTATCTCTAGAGTTTCAGTAGGAGGTAGTGAATCCAACGGTTTGGTCGTCATCTCTGCAAATTAGGTTTCAGAAGAAGCCAATAGCTTCCGCCGAGTCTCTCAAGAAGAAGGCAAAACCAATGAAACGCCGCGTTTAGCTAATTTAATCTATCAAAGATATACCACTACGTCGTTTGGCAAGATGACAAGATGACAAGATGCTCTCACTTTATGACGTGGCACGCGGCAATCGATCCGGACATCGCAACGTGTAATTACCAAAAAACAGTTACTGTATAAGAAGTCAATCGAAGCAGAAGTCTCAGATTGAGAAGAGAGAGATGGGGCTGCTGTGTTGTTTCGATGGAGGCAACAATGCACAGAGAAAAGAAGAAGACAGAATAGCCTCCGCGGAAGCTCTTACCAAAGCTGCCGAAGCCGCCCAGAGAAGGTATATATAGATTTTCTCAATCGATCGTTTTCATTTGCGAAATTTGGATACCTGAATTCGTTTGGGTATCGTCAATTGACATCTAGTTGCAACCGAACTTATGTAAAGATGTGATTTTTGGATCGATTAATAATTTTCCTTTCATAAAGTATTTGTTTTTCGTTTAATTTCATCATGGATAGGGAAAAATTAGATGAAAGTGATGACGGAAAAAGGAAACAAAAAATGGTTTATGAAACGGATTTAACTTTTTGTAAACACATAAAATTGCCTCTGTAATTAAGAAATTTTCAACGCCATAGGATATTTCTGCCTGCAGGATTTGGCTTTGTTTGTAATAATAATAAAATGAAAACGTGTGTTTGCTAGGATTATATGGCACTCCATGGAGACTTTACTTATGTACCCACATACTGGTTTGTTAATTATTTGAATGAACTTATATAATGCAACCACAATTGCAGGCAAGAAGAATTCGAAAAGTCTGCAGCAGGAAGAGCTGCGCGTGCACAGCAACAGGCGGTTGCAAAGCAAGCTGCCAGCACTAACAAAGGCGAACCAGTATTAAAGGTTTGAGTACTGAATTTCCAAGTTTTTTGTTGGAAAATTGATGCTGATGTATCTGAGCCACACTGTCAACATCTTCAATAATATCATAGGACTGTCCTGTAGGTTTTAGTGGTTTAAATGCCAATCTCTGTTGCTTTTATGATTTTATATGATGCTGAGAAAATATGACCTATGATGTCATTCTATGATGAATCTTATTCTTATGATGTGCTGGGTATCAAATTTTTTTGCGACCCTTACACTCTTGATACCGAAGTGTGATGTGCATGTTTGTTGAAATCAGATAGTTCATATGTTTGACTATTTGTTCGTGTTGTGGATGCAGTGGTCGATGGGTTGAGGCGGAGTTTTTCGTCTCTCCAACAACTTCCAATTGTAAGTCTATGAACGGGATATACCTTGTAAAATAAGTTTTCTGTGACTTATCATCCTGTGATGGTTTCAACTTATGGGTGAAAATAAGTTTCATATGACACACATCATTGTAGGCTATATGTCCGTCCGTTTTGGGCGTATTATCTTTGATATATGGGACTTTAGAAAAGATAAAGTGGTAAAGAACGTCTATGTAACAGGGTGAATATTAATTCTGATAGACAGGATTTTCTTTTTGTCTAAGAATTTCTTAAGCAAGAAAGATAGTGTTACAGCTATCACATTCAAGAAGTTCACACCTGCAGTCATGCAGCAACAGTTTTTTCCTTCTTTTTAATAAACAGTTTCGACATTTTTGTTTTTGTTGTTCCCACATTTTACGTTTGTTTTCTCTGCAGTGTTTATACAGATACAACCATGTTTGGACTGCCAATTCCTCTTCTGCCTAGAACAAATACTCCAGATCTCCAAAGCAAACTTTGTTTGTCAATCAACATTCACTCCGTCATTTATTGTGTATATGGAATGTCGGGAGAACAATAACAATTGCAAAATTCTTGCTCTGGTGCATCTTCTAATAATGAAATGTGGCCATTCATTTCTCTGTGCAACAAATTTTAGTTTTGCTTATAGTTGCTCCATCTAGTGACATAATTTCGACTACAATTTATCAGTGGAACAAGCAATAACCACTCTCCTATACGTACAAAGTCTATTATTCTCTAAGGAGCCTTCTCTTTGAACTGGAGCTGACAGTGTATTCTTGAGAATAATTGGGAAGCCACAGAAATTATTACACAAAACTTTGAACTGGAGCTGACAGCTGAAGCTCATGTGCAGCTTGAAAAAAGTCTGCTGCTTGTTGTAAGGAGCCTTCTCTTTTCGAAATCAATCCCAGGTTCAACCATGCCTCATGGTTCGTCGGTTGTAATCGTAGCGCATTCATTAAAAAGCTTCTAGCTATAGGGAGCGATTGGCTACCAAGTTTCATCAATACTTCTGCAGTAGAAACAATGCTTGGGACATAATCTGGCTCTATTGACAATGAGACTGAGAATGAAATTAGGGCTTCCCTGTATTGTGATTGAGCTTCAAACAACATACCTGCAAATGAGTGAGGGGCATTAGATGATTGGATATGAATTGAAGTAATATAAGCAATATAAGCTCGCAAGAATTTGTTTCTCATGCTCATACACAATCATTTATCGTATCTTAACATTTGAAAGACAATAAAATGGAGGGAAAATCCTACCTGTGGTATGCCAACTATGGGCAGAATAAAATTCAATCAACTTAGCTTTGTTGACACATATTTCTGCGTCAGTCCACAAACCAAGTTTTGTATAAATGGTTGCCAAGTCCCGCCAGGCTTCCTTCTCCAAATTTCTTTCCACAAATTCCTGCAGCGGAAAGAATAAAAGGTTTAACAGAGAAAGGGAAAAAACATAGTGACTTCGAAAAGTGATTTTACTCGTTAAGGAATGCAAACCTCAGAATGGAAGGTTGGCTCTTGCTCAGAGTTTTTAGCTTGTAGATCCCTCTGTGCTTGAACAAGAGTTAGCAATATTCTGTAGGTTTCTATAGCTTGCTTGGGATGTTCCTGAGCAACTTGTAGCACAGCTTTCAATCTGAGCAGTTCTAACTGATCCACTCTTCCGGCTTCGTCCAAAGCAAAATCAACTATGGTTTCAGCGTCCTTGAAGCGCTGCTCTGCAGAAACTACAAGGGCTAATAACTTCCAACCTTGTCCTGAGCTGCCAGCCATCATATTGGAGTACTTCATTGCATTATTGAAAGCTGCATCCAGATTCCTCTGCACTGCATTTTCCAGGCCAAGACTAAACATCACCTCAGGATCCTCCTCCTCATTACGAACAGCATGGTTTAGAGAGTTCAGAGACTCTCTTGAAAAAACATTCTTTCAGAATCCAATACAGAAGCTCTTGCTGCACCCGCCATAGCAAACACCAAGAAATTTATGAACTTGACCCATGCAATGCTCACATTGATGATTTACCAAGTCAATGGCTTTACGAAAATGCTATCCCTTCACGAGCATGAATTGGATCTTGGGAACACAATTTTGCTCCCAAGAGAAAAGAGGGGAAGTGGGGCTTGTTCTTTCCTTCTGAACAGCCCGCAACCTTTTTCAAAAGGTTCAAAGCTACTTCATTTTGTCCACAGGCACTATAACAAAGAGCAAGAAAGTACCATCTCTCAGCTCGTCTATATAATCCCGGAAGTGCTTGCTCCACATGATCTGCTAATAATTCAAACAATCCGGTAACAGAAAGTGCATAAGTCAGATGATCCATAATTTCTGGATCCCACTTTATCTCGCGCAAAGCCACCTTTTTTACAAGTATCAACAACAACAAAATTGCTTCTTCTGTATTATTTTTTGGGTATAGTTGTGCCCCATATTTGTAACTGAGGAGGAAGGCTTGCTTCAACACCACCATAGAGTAACGTACAAGCTAAGTTTTTCTGAACATCAGCCAACCTCTTAGGTTCCAAATTCCATGGCTTGACTAGAGCCCGGCGATATGCAGTAATAGCTTCGTCAGGATAGCCTGCCTTTATCCATAAACTGGGGAGCAACTCTAGTGCTTTGTGAAACATGTCCTGCAATTTGCAGTCCTCACAGATGTCATCAAGCATTCCATTAGGTAGTGCCGACTCAACTGTATCAAGAATAACTTTGCACTCCTTTGCAGCCTCTGATGAATAAGAAAGTATGAGAACTTCCAAACTAATCAATACAATAAAAAGAAATCAATATGCCAATCTCAATGCAATCTAATTTACTGGAGAATTTGATGCCCAATGCCATCTACCAATCTCAATCAAAAGCTGAATTATGCTCTAAAGAAAAAAAAAACTTCCCATCAATTATGAAAGGAACACATAAGCAACCATGAAAGAGTATGCAATACCTATAAATCTTCCAAGTTCCCCCAGTGATCTTGCCTTAAGCAATATTGCTTCAATAAGTAGGCTCACAGAGTGCATAGACATGACACTGGGAAGCACATGATCGCCTTTAGGACGTGGTTTTTTCTGCCTAATTCTCTCAACAATGGCCTTGGCCATCCTTGGAGTTAAACTTCTAATGTCAATACCTTGAAACACCTGAAGGGCAGCATCAAAATTCCCTCTTTGGAATTCAAGCCTCCCCAGCAAGGCCCTGGCTTCCTGAAGCTCATTCAGAAGGGAAATATCAAAATTTGTAGAACAAAGAGGCCAATTGTCTGAACAAGCTCAGTTTCATGTAATCAAATTTACTTCGGAAAACAAGAAGACCCACCTCATAGTTCAAAGATAGAGCTTTCTTTTAGAGTGGATTCAGCTTCATCTACTTGGACGTCTTCGAATTTTGACTCCCAGTCTCCGGTCCTCGACGAAAGACCACTGGCCGAAAAGTCCCTCGTGGCAAGTGACTCCGGCGAGTGAGGTGGCTCTGGCTCTTCGAATTTGAATTGCTCTCCTGAACAAGCACACAGCATCTTGTCCAAAGATGAACTTGGATAGTTGTGATTTTCACCCAGAAAATCTGAGGCAACAAAATCACTTCTTTGTGATTTGTTTCATGTGTGTCCGCCCAGAAATGATTTGTACAAACATGTCATTATCATTAACCCAACATCCAGTTTGCTGCTATTATTGAAGAAACAAAATCAACACAAGCAACAACGGAAATACGTAATGAGTTGTACGGATTAAACAATGGGCAAAAAACACAAAGAAACAATGTAGATCCCAAAGCAGCATAGGCCTTACCGAACAACAAAACCCAGAAAAATCAAAGTATTATAATAACAAACAAACACAGAAAAAGACACTGTTAATAAAGGGGGGGAGATTTGGAGGCAAAAGACCGAGTCTTTGAAAGAGAGAAATAAGCAGAAGACAATCAGGTCGAGAAGAAAGTTGAGGAAGTTGAAAAGGGCAAGACAAACAAAGATAACAAAAAAAATTTAACCTACCCAGACAGAAATAAAAACGAAATCCAAAACGTGATCTGTAGCAGTTGTCGAAAGCTTGAAAGCTACCTCTCAGTTCAAGTCTCGGTTTTCTGGTTTTTCAGAATTTGGAATCTTTTTCGTTTTCTCAGGTTCAATAAACCCAATGCCGAGTGCGTGACGATGGAAAACAAATATAATAAGCTGGATTCAATGATCGATATTGATGTTTTGGTCTTTTTCTATCAGCTGACTTTGCTTGGTACAGAAAGCTTTGCCTGCCTAGGCAAAAGTTGTTGCAGACTTGCAGGCCTCAAGACATTAGTGGGATAGGCTAATTAGTGTTTGTGTTAGCATCTGCATCTAAAAAATATTATGGTAAACTATAAATTAGCTAATCAAGTGATGTACTTTGAATAACATAATATAACTATTGGGTGGGAAAAGCAAAATTTGTGGTGGATTTTGAAATATATGGCAGAAAAAGAAGTAGAGAATAGCTGTTGCTTCATAATAATCTCCTTCCTTGGTATGGACATAGATATAATTGTAAGCAAAAGTCTTTGCTTGTATAAAAGGGGCCACATTGGCTGAAGAGACAAAGGTGCCCATATCACTCCAAATCCAAGAAAAAAAGTAGCAGCATTTTGAATTCAAAATAGCTGGTTGTGTTTTGACATCTGCTAGAGCATGTGTTGCGGTTATGGAGAAAAACTTTCCTGCATCTGCATTTGTTTATTCAGATTTCTTTTTTTGGAGGTTAAAAGTTACTGGAAGTTTTAAATAGTATGGTTCTTTTAACATAGATTAAGCAATAGATTAAGCAAAAGTAGGACATCATGGTACCACTTAGATATAGATAGCCTTTTTTTACAGTCTTTTTCTTTTGAGGTTTAAAAAATCTGTCTTTTGCCTTCTCCGGCATCGCACAGGCACGCTGCTAGAAGAACAAATTAAACAGACCCCTCTGCTCCAATGGTCTAATATTCCAAAGATAAAACACACCATGCAACGAGATTGGCGCATCTTATTCTAGGTTAATTATTGCATTATTAGCAGACACCAAAACACAGACCAACTCTTTGAGAAAATTATTATATGGGTGAATGAAAAAGTTGATATTTTTCAGTGCTTATAATACGAAGACAAGTCATCCCACGTAGCTGTATGACTACGATGTCATGCTATAGTTACTCCAAATCTTCACACTGTAAAACTACATGAAATTACTTTTACTATTTTTTTTTAATGTAAAATAGAAAAACCCCACGTGATGGGCCAACTTTTTTTTCTCCCTCATATGTCACCAGAGATTCTAGTAGTCTTAGAGATCCATGGGAAGGAAGCAGAGTGCAGTGATGGTTTTGGTGTAGTTTTGCAACTTTCTGCAAATGCGCTTCTGACACATTGAGCAGAGAGTGTCCCCCTCTCGGTTCTCCCCTTTGCTTTGCAGCTTTTCTTGGGGAGTCCACTTCCACCTCCTCACGTCCTTCCCAATTCATATTCATATTCTCACTCTCACAGTTTCACAATTTGGCTAATGCCTTCAATTATTGCTTACTAAATATACAACAACCAGTTTTAATTTTTGATTTAAGAAAAATAAAATAAATGTAAGTAATAGTTGACTTCAAAAAACAAAAATAAAAAACTCCAACCTCCTCCCTTGTGTCACGGAATGAGCATGCGACGCGTCAACGGCAAAAGCAAAACACAAATTTCGCTCGCTCAAACACACCTGTGTGGCCCAGGATCATTTCGGATCTCAGTCAGCATTCTCCCCACTTCATAATATTCATGGCTCTCACAACTCCACGAGAGGTTCACTATCATGTGTCATCTCCCATAGGCGTCATGCCCCAGACTGAGACAACGAGTCACACTTCCTTGACAACACAATCACCCCGCATTGGACAACGCAACGGGCGCTCATACATCAAGCGTTGCATAAGTACACGAACTGGCATCGAACCACGTCGCATGCCAAACTTGTGGCTCGTTCATGTCCAAATCAACATATAGCGATCCAACACACCATCGGTTACCCACACTTCTGTTCGGCTATTCCGTTAGCAACCTTCATAGCCCACATCCTCAAGCAATACGTGCAAGCTATCACACTGGCAAGTCGCCTAAGCTTTGGCGACATGTATTGAATGTCCTACATAATCATTCTTATGCATTGTATGGGGTCGCACCCATGCGTACCAAACATCCGAATATCTTCCTTCCATTTTGGACAAGGCCGAACCCAAGCCAAGTCCATCGAAGTATTGTCAAATGCCTCGCTAGCCGATGGCATAGCGAATGCCACGTTGACCTCACTCCTTACAACGATGCGCAATACGAACGGCCTCGCGTTTCGTACTGCCCTTCTCGGAATTCCTTTCCCTATGAGACATAGATCATCCCCCTTCAATAATCGTATGTCCACCCTTATGACTACTTCCAATGTCATAAGGGTACTCACTTAGTGCCACAAGGGTGCAAGCCCAGGGGTGGTGGAGAGCATGACACTATGTCACCTCCTATATAGTATTTTATGCATTTAGCTTTCTGTCATGAGCGAAACATCACTTATGCAAGTGCCACAAGGGTGCAAGCACCAGGGGTGGTGGAGAGCATGACACCATGTCACCTCCTCTATAGTATTTTATTCCATTTAAGCTTTCTGGATGAGCGACATCAGACTTATCCACGATGAGTCATAATTGAGCATAACTAATTCATACGAACTACTCTGAATGTGCGAACCTGTAATTGCGTTCATGTATCTTAACATCACGAACATTCTCAGGATATTTTAGTTACCTCAAATTCCTCCCGTAACCTACAAAAATACCCAAAATACCCTTCAACCATGCAACTCAGCCAACACAAACCATTCTAGCTCTAAGCTCTCGCCCTTTCGCACTTAGACTGTCTTGTAAGCATATAAATGTCCCAATGGAGTCACGATAGAACACGCTCAAGTGTGTCCGTGACACTTGGCACGCATTATCCGCTTCATTAACAAAAGCACTTACTTATAACATGAGTGGAGTGTAACACAATGCTCTAATGCTAAAATTAGCAGGTTTGAGAAAAAAAGGAAAAAATGTGATTCGAAACAAATCTTGGGAGGAATTCCATGCTAGATAGCAAAGGCTAGTTTTCCTGAGGGACAGCCCAAGCTTGTGGAGCCACATGGCGCCGGGCAAAAAGGCCTACTAGTAGTGCCTTTTTCTTTTGGGCTCCCCCTTGCCCGTCCTGGCAGACTGGAATTGCTCTTATGAGTCTCCATGGTTAGTGAATATTAATTAGTATTAATGCTGGTTTTGATGCCACACTGCGCCTTATGACCCCGTGAATTAATTGATTCCTTGTTCATTTTCATTTTATCAAGTGTGAGAAGATCTATTATTGAAAAATTCACGAGGAGTTAGTTATGTTTAGCCATGCATTTGCCCCTTTGTTACTGAGTTTATTTCTTTCTGTTACAGATTTAAACTTAATGAATTAGGTCCAATTCTTATAGTTATACAGGCAGAATATATATATTAATATGCTTAAAGCATCCAACTCAAACTAATAAGGAAAAAAGTGGCTCCTTAAAATTGAGGGGTTCCTTCTTACAACTAATGTGGTTTTGACACGCGTGAATTTTTTTTCTTTTTTCTTTTTTCTTTTTTCTTTTTAGTTGAAATTTTGTGATTGTTGCTAGGAATTTTACAAGTATTCAAAACCCCATTGATTTGAAGGAGGAATTTCTCTTTAATTTGAAGGAGCCAAGCCATGCTAGCAGAATAATGAGGAGGAAGAGTGTTTCTCCCCTTTAAAGAGGAGGATATGATTTTTAAAAATGGAAAACATGACATGAAATGAATAATTATGTGCATAAAAAAAATGACAACCCTTTCTAACAATCAAACTTAGCGGTTCACTATAAGTTATAACTCTAAATTAGAAAATGCGCCCTATAACATATTATATTTGAGGTAGATTAACAACACAACATGGCCTAGATTATGTTATAAATATAAATGCAGTTATGAATTTTGTTTTTGGTCATCAATTTAAAGCAGGTGGAAAGGGGGTTACTTTTGGAATTTTCGGCTTGATAAGGATGTTTTTTCTGGACTAGGTCAAGTCATGTTAGGCCTCAAAATAAAGTCATATTGGGCAATGACTTTTATGCGGCCTCTGAGTCTCCAACGGTCCAACCCATTAGAGCAAGTTCACCGCTTGGAGAAAACCGAACAAAAAGCCTCCCTTGCGAGCCCAGAAGCCATCTAGGGCGTGAGTAGGAGCCAGGCAAACCATGGGTCCCACCAACCTTGGCAAGCCCATGGGCAAATTCTATCTGGGCTGCAGTCTGAAGGCGCTGACATCAGCGAGCGAAAAAAAAAAAAAAAAAATCCAACAAATTTTCAAAAAAAAAACCAAAAAAAATTATGGATGTTTTCCCTCTAAATACATAACAATTTTATTGACTCTCCACACCAAATCCTCATACAAACTCTTCTCCTTACAATATTTGTAAATTGTAATTAAAAAAAATTTTTTTGCATTTGTAAATTTTTTATATTTTCTTTCATATTTATTTTTTTCTTGTATGATCATTTTATTTCTTACATTTCTAAATTTTTTATATTTTTGTATAATTCTTTTTTTTCTCTGCCCCTGCCTCGCCGTGACCTTTTGGGATTGAAGGCAAAAGGAAGGCTGTCGCTATTCACGTGAATAGTGCAGCTCCTGCCTTGTCTTAGCCTTTTGGGGTGGACTTTCTTATCAGAGAGATCTTTTTCTTACAGGTCTTGCTTTTTCTTATCTCTTGTATGATTAATTGAGTTATTTTATAGTAAGGGCTTAATATATGATTCTTAAGTGAGGTATTATCTCTTAATCATTATATCAAACTAATTAAATTGATCAAATGACTAACCAATTTAATCTGGTTAAAAAATAGTGCCCCTCACTTACGGTCTTGGCCGTCACTATATAATTCTTGTTGAATTAACAAGGGCAGATCTTTTGCTTATCCCTGACAGAGAAATCCATGTCCAATGTCCATAAACTTGAGTTGTAGTCTTGTAGGTTGTGGATATGATTTTGACGCAACCCGAACCCGAACCCGCTCAGTAATCTATCCGAGTCCGTCCGAGCCGATCAGGAGTAAAATCAGGCAAAGATTGAGAGAGAGAAAAAATTGTCTAATTTCTGTCTGGGAATTTTGGAGTGAGAAGCGTGCAAGTTTAGCTTTGCTTTGGGTTGAAGAAGATGCTCCGAAAATGTGGCGGGAAATCGGAGACAGAGAAGCGGGCAAGCTTCGCCCAAATTCGTTCTCGAATCGGATTAAGTCAAATCGGATCAAACGCTCCAACTGTCCAACCGCAAAGACATCGTCTCCCCTCACCCGAGGATCCTTCAACTCTCTCCAGGTACCCAAACACTCCCTTTCTTCTACCATCGCTCTCATTTTGCTTGCATAAATCGACATAGCAATGAAAATGAAGCGTCTTGTTGCTCAGGTTGATTTGAGCTGAGGGCCGGTATTTGTTATCCGGTGCTTCAGATGCTTCAGCTGCGGTGTTTGATATTCAGCGCGGGACTGATTATGAAGGAGGCGGCGTTATCAGAAAGCACAAGTGCTTGTTCATGGTGGATAAGCAGCACGAGCAGGGGCACAAGTATGCGGTGTCCTCGGCCATATGGTATCCCGTGGACACGGACTATTTGACGGGTTCGTATGACCATCACATTAATGTTTGGGATTCGAATACGACGCAGGTGGTGATGGACTTTAAAATGCCTGGAAAGGTTTATAGGACTGCCATGTCCCCCTTGGCAACTTCGCACATGCTCATTGCTGCTGGAACTGAAGATGTTCAAGTTCGTCTCTGTGATATTGCCTCTGGAGCTTTTGCTCACACCTTGTCTGGTCACCGTGGTATGTGCTTAATACACACAATTCATCTTCTTCTTTTTTTTTAGTTTTTCTTTCCTTTCTTCTGCTGAATCAGTGTTTTCAAAATTCCAACTTCATATCTTACTTGTGTCAACACATAAGCATTTGCAAAATGGTCTGAGAAATTGGCAAAATGTAAGGAAGGGTTTTCTATAGTTTGGCTGGACGATCACAACACGCTTCTTTTGATGATTTTGAGTACTTGGTTTTCCAATATATATATATTTGGGTGAACCCTGCTTATAGTGCTGCCCTGTATAGTAGGCTGGTCTACATGTGGAAGGGACAGCAAGCAATCTAGAATACATCATGTTGGTGAGTTCGTAGAATGCAGTTCTAGGAGCTCAGCATAAATTACATTTCTTGAGCCATATTTTCTTAAAGCTAGGTTTCAACTCTTGTTAAATTGACATTCTTCTTTGGGTTCTCTACTTTGTATGTACAAAGGTATAATTGTTTTTACTTTCCTTAATTTGGTTTAACTTATACCCTAGAAGAAAAGTTTCGTGCATTTAGAGGGTCTAAGTGTATATTTCTTTTCATGATGGCAGACGGTGTAATGACGGTGGAATGGTCTACTTCTAGTGAGTGGGTTTTGGTTACAGGTGGA
The DNA here is from genome assembly GCA_018703695.1 of Prunus fruticosa. Lineage (NCBI taxonomy): Eukaryota > Viridiplantae > Streptophyta > Magnoliopsida > Rosales > Rosaceae > Prunus > Prunus fruticosa. The sequence continues at coordinate 51,997,505 of CM031917.1, forward strand.
TGTGACGGTGCAATACGTTTTGGGAACATTAGACGTCCTGGATGTTTTCATGTTTTAGATCAGTCCCAGTCTCAGCTTGGGAGACGTCCACCCATCTTGAAACGCTCTGCCATGATTAAGGTTTTCTTCTTTTCTTTGCCACACCAAAGCATATGTTTTCAACATATCACTCACTTACTTTGTTAACTTTTATGTTTATAGTGTTTTTTTTACAGTTATACTTAGCGTATACCGCTAACTATCTGAAATTATTCTACATGTCTTTGTTACCTTGATGGCTTAATGGAGCATGTACCATTTGGCGTTGTATGCAGTTTTTATGTACTTTTTTTATATTCCATTTACATTATTTTTCTCCATTTTATTCAATATGAACACAGCTAAATGTGTTGGTGTTCTCATGGATCAACTAAAAATATGATGAGATCTACACTATCTACTACAGCGTGTATATTTGTGTGATTCTTTTCTTGCATAAGTCCTGAATTCCTTTGTGTTTTTCCTTTTTAATGTCATTACATTATTATCGATGTTTGTAATTGAAGCTTGTAGCTAGTGAGAGAGTGCAAATTTAACTTTAGAAAGTTATTATGTCGACATTACCCGTCCACTGATAATATTTGGTTTTTTGTCCCACTCAGGGTTCAACAGCCAAGTCCTTGTCAGCAAGTCAAAGTTCATTGCAAAAGCACGGACACCACAAACGAAACTCATGAATGCAAAGCAATCACCTGTCGTTAAAATTCCAGTAAAGGGATCTCTGAAGCAAAGATTACATCCAGGGATGTTGTCTAGTTAGGATCGTGCAACTGCTCATTATGGTGCTGTTACTGGGCTAAAATTTACTGAAGACGGCATGTATCTCTTAAGTGCAGGTTGAGTTGTTTTAGTTTTGGAATTTTGTTATACTTAAGATTGAATCCACTGAATTTGGCTACCTATATTCCAATCACTTTAATGGAATTAATTTTAGAATAATTATAGTGGTTTAGGTTCATTCTTTACTGTTTTAAATATAATGTAAATACTACAATAATATTGCAAGTGACTGCCAAGCTACAGTTGCAACCTTAAAAATTATTACAAATTAACAAATGTACTTGAATCTGGTAAGTGATGAAATTTTCACGAATTATCGCATTTTAAATGTATGCCTCGAGGTTCTCACCTTTGTTTTCTTTTAAATGTTTGAATCATTCCTGTTCTTACATAAATGTTTGAATCATTCCTTTTCTCCTGTTTAGATGTTTTTAATCGATCGATATGGTGTAAATTACAACAGAAAAATAGTATAAAAATGCCTATGTATTGATCAAGCTTTGGATTTTAGGTTCTGATTCAAGATTAAGGTTGTGGGATGAAGAATCTGGCTGCAATACTTTGTTGAAATTTGAAACTGTGCGTCTGCAAACCAGCAAGCCCATACAGTTAGCCACAAGTCAGAATTTGGCTCTTGTTTTTGTACCATGCATGACAGCTGTGAAGGTAATGCATTCGTTTTGTAGGTTCGAAATCTTTTAAATTAAAATACACTGATTTCTTCCCTCTTCAAAGTTTGACTTTTGGATTTTTCCAGGCATTCAATATGTGGTCAGGTAAAACATCCCTGACATTTGCGTGGTCACTATGAACATGTGAACTGTTGCTGGTTTAGTTTGCAGGATCAGGTACAAGCTTAATCCTCTTCAAAAAATATTGAGGCCTTTTTCTTTATGCTTTTCCAAACAATGCTTTTTTTTAAACTAGAATTCGCAGTGGATTTTCATTCAGTCCTTCCAAACTTCCATGCCAATTAGTGCGAGTTGTAAAACCCTTTTCCAACTGTTCTAAGATCAGATTTATGAATTACAAAGCATGTTGAAGTTTGTCTTCAATTAATCTATTTAGTGAGTTCATCCTGCTATCTATGGATTATTAATAAATGCACCTGTAAAACTTATTGGAGTTTCAATAAAAAGAAGAAGATGTAAGACTTGGCTACATACATATTATGAAATGGGCTGTTAGAATTGACTTACTAGCATATACTCAACAATAAAGGCAAAAATGGATTCACACTCCTGGTTTTACAGACACGACTAATTCTCTCACTTGGTGTGCCGTATTGACGAAGTCATGATTTCCAATCCTGGATGAATTTTAATTGATGTCTTTCATCGTAGGGATTGTACACAGGTGGCAATGATAGACAAATTCTCGTCTGGTCGCCATCCAGATCAGTTCTCAATGAGGTGGTACACCTGATGATTTCATGGATTTTGTGTACCTAACCTTTTTTAGTTGGCAAGTGGCTTCTATCTTATACATTTATGGAATTGCAGGATGAAGGAGCCAAGGACGAGGATAATTGGAGTGACTAGCTGCACTGTTTTATTGTCTAGAATCTGATCCCCATTTCTGCTAGGTAAAGCATCTTTGTCATGCCTGGAGTTTTCTGTTTTGTTTTAAGATCAAAAGGCTTTACTTGATAGGCACAATTATAATCCTTACATTTATGTTTTTGCTGCCTGCATATGCATGTAAATGTGAACTCATTTAATGTAAAATCAAGAGCAAAATTGATGGAAAATTTGTTACACTGATGAATTAAAAAGACAAAAAATCTGATGATTCATGGGAACTAATTTTGAACAAAATACAAGTTGATATGTGGAGATATTCTTAAGAACACTGTCAAAAATTGTACCTACCCTTATAAGATTCTGGAATCAGCCTAAACCCACGTGCCATGATAAGAAACCTGGGTTGTTAATGTCCAACAACATGCTATCAACATTATCAATAAAAACTTGTGATCATGGTCTAAAGCTCCATTCTCCAGCTGTTTGTCTTCTGCCTGAGTTACTCTAGAGTTGGCACTGGTTGGAATCCGACGATACCGCTATGTCTCAAGAGTTTAGGCCTAATCCTACAGTAACAAAATATAGTTGATATGTGATATTACTTAGAACTCTGTCAAAAAATTTACCTACCCTTATAAGATTCTGGAATCAGCCTAAACCCATGTGCCACGACAAGAAAACTGGGTTGTTAATGTCCAACGACATGCTATCAACATTCATTCAATCAAAAACTTGTGTTCATGGTCTAAACTTCATTCTCCAGCTGTTTGTCTTCTGCCTGAGTTACTGTAGAGTTGGCACTGGTGCACTACGCCAGTATCGCTATGTTTCAAGAGTTTATGGCACATGATAGTACCCTGGAAATCAATAAAGTATAACTCAAAACTGCAACCTCTCATCCGCCTTTCATTTTTGAAAAACCCAAATGCAGTGGTCCATGTATCTAGTGCGCTTGGAGCAGAAGGAAAGTCAACCTCCCAACTCCCATCTTCATGAGCTGTTTCTCAAAGCTCCTTCATCAAAATACCCCACATTCCGACTCTACGATAATGGAACGTAGTGGCAACAAGAGGGTACTCTGGAACCTCCATGTAGATCCCTCAGTGGCCACACTAATCAATTTTCATCTCTCTCCAAAACAATTGTGTAAAACCTTTTGAAATTCAAGTGGCTCACTTTTGACTCTCTGTCGAAAATAATACCCTCAACAATGTCCCTTTTGGTGTAAGGTCCCTAGAAGGCTCAAAACACTCATGCGTCACACTCAGAGCCAAATTGAGTTTTCTGTAATTTTCTGTCAAGTCCTCCCTATCAGAATGAGAGGAAGATGGCTTCAACAGTGTCCAAGTAAGATTGTCAGGACCCACCAGAATCGGTTTTCCCAAAATCTCGTTGAGGCTCAAAAATACTGTCTTCACAATTTCTGCTGCAAAACCAATTTCCCTTGTAATCCCAGTTCAATTTCACATCCCCCTGCATTCTTAGGCACCCAATGTGATATTTATGCTCAGTGGTCGCATATCAGCATACTATTATCCATATCATCCTTAGGCTTTTCACCGCTGCCTTCTTCAAATTTTCCATGCCCGCACATCCCACAACAACATGATGGGCATAGCCAATCGCGATCTGTAGTTCCTTCAACCCAAGACAACTAGTATGGAATGCAGAGGGACACTTATCACACAGGATTAGCTCGCCCCCATAATGACACACAGTACATATATCATCACTCTGATCATCATTTTGACACACAGTGGATATATCATCCTGCTGACTATTAGCTTTCTTCTGATTTCATAGTCTTTTCAAATCCGCAAGAGTCTTACCTCGTTTTGGCATGGGACTTTTTGATCTTCAATTTTAAAATGATTCATCGACTTTCTCTTTTGTAATATTTTCATTGACGTTGATTGCGGTGTAACTTTAGTAGAACAGCACCCACGGAATTCCAACCAATGCCTCGGAAAACACTCCTCCTCCACCTTGGGATTGCATGTAGGCTTTGCAAGCCGTTCGTAGCGAGTTGTAGAGTTTTCCGGTTGAGACTCGTAACGAAACTCAGTCTTGCCATGCTTCAGCAGTGTGTACCGAAGCTTCCAGCCCATGGCAGAGAGGTGTTCTTGCCTTTTCAGTCAAATTAGATTGTTGACGCCTTGTAGTACTAACATTCCCCCACAACTGAACGGCCTCGGGGCAGCACTCGGGTTCCACAGTTAAGAAAGCTTACTGGCTCTCTCTTTTCGCTTCATCTTCATCTTCTATGGCGACAGAATAAGAACTAGGAGAAGAAAAAAGAAGACGTCGAATTGAACTACTTACGAAGGCCAACAACAATCATAGTGGTGAATCGATGACTGAATGTGTTTATATTGCGGTCTTCTTTCCTTGTGGGTTAAGGATTTCTATAATTTTATTATTATTATTATTATTATTGGGGTTTGTCTCCCAAAAACTAGGAGACCTGCCTTTGAAACTTTTTTCCTGGTGAACATGCCTTTTTCCCTTTTCCAAATCAAAACGATCAGCCTACTCCAGAAAATACAAAACAAAAAGGGCAATGTAAGATCTTAAGCGACACGTGGATATTTCCTATAAGTAACACTCAGATTATTTGTGGATTATAAATAATTAAACAATTAATTAGAGCGTAAGTCAATGCTTTTTTCTTTTCTTTTCTTTTTCGTCAACAGTCCTTGCTTTTTATCACTTCGTATCTATCATCAGCCTGTAGCGGCAAATATATCAGTCTCTCTCTGAAGTCCCAAATGCCCTGTTTAGACTGAAAGGACAACGCGTACAGAGCAAACAGCCTTCGATTAGGCAAACCCAAATGCCCAACCCATCTAGCATCTCCAGTCTCCAATGAGCCCACCGGAATGGACGCTGCAATTATGGAGCAAGCTACCACAGGGTCTCCTCGAGCGTATTCTCTCTTTTTTACCTCTCAAAAACTTCATGAGTCTGAGATCGACTTGTAAGCACTTCAAGTCTCTACTATTCTCTCCCACTTTCACTCCAACACTCCTCTTCTTCATCCTTTCTTCTTCTTTCCTCTTGCTTTTCTCACCCTCAGTGTTACAACCACTTCGCTTTCTATGACTCTGCTCTTGGTGCTTGGCGCAACTTTGCTCTGTCTCTCTCTGCCTTGCTGCCCTGCGCTGCGGGGCAAGCCTCTCTGCTCTCGACCTCCAATGGGTTGCTTTGTTTCTCTCTCCAATTCTTTTCTTGTCTTCAATCTTTTGACCAAGTCTTCAAGAGTGATCGAATTCCCTGCTTACCCTTTTACTTTTTGAGCTGTTTTTTTGGTTTCCACGCCTGTGGGGTACACTCTTTTTTCATGGTCTCTTTTGGGTCTTGTACCAAAAACACTTTTGTTTATGATTCAAAGGTTCAATTTTGGCGAAAATTGACTGGTTTCGAGCCAATTCTGAGTGACAATTATCATCAACAAGGTGTTGTTTACTATAAAGGGTCTTTGTATTTTGTGAGCCGGAGCCATTCTTTGTAGCGTGCTTGTTTTGGAAGCGGTAAAGTGGGAGAGAATCCTACACTGAGTCGCCGAGAGAGCTCGATTGCGTTTGTTCGGCTAGTTGAGCGATGGAGGAGACGGAAAGCTGTATTTGATTGGTGGAGTTGGCAGGAACGGGATTTTAAGGAGCATGAAACTCTGGGAATTGGGTGAGGAATGAATTGGGTTGAGGTGGAGAGCTTGCCAGAAATGATGTGCAGAAAATTGATGTCTGTTTGTTTCCATAACTACGAGCATCTCTATTGCTTTTGGCATCGCGGGTTCATCTGTGTTTGCTGCTACACATGGCCGGAGGTTCTGTATTTCAAGGTTTCAAGGAGGACTTGGTATTGGCTGCCCAAATGCCCTTCACTGCCTGATAAATGGAGCTGTGGCTTCAGGTGGTTTTCTTTTGTGCCGGAATAGTTAGCACGCTTTGGTCTGATTCAGTTCGTCCCAGCTAAGGTCTCAATTTCTGCGTGTGACTTCTATTATTCTATTGTCTTCCTAATTGATAAATTAATACCCACGTTGTTTTCTTTATTATCCTCTTGTATTGTGTTTCTGTACATAAATAAATGAGATCTGTTCTAATAGGGTTAGTAATTTTGTTTTTTGGGTTCACTTAAAAACCGAATTTATCGCCACTACAATTTTTTTTTTCTTTGTTTATTTCATGTGAATCTAGGAGTTGGCTTTCCTGCGTTTGCTATTGAACTTAAAAACAATTTCTTATTATATTAAGACGATACTAAATTAACGGGTTAGTTAACATCCGAAGTCATAATGCAAGAAAACCCTTATATAGTCCAAAATTCTACATCTACAGGTGAAAAAAAAAAGAAGAAAGAAATTATCTAACACTTCGATACTATTGTGAAATTGATTTGAATATGGAAATTCTTCTCAGGCAAACTCTGAAATACGCCATTGAAGTCCCGAGTGAAAAAGAATGAGAGTGTTCTCACAGACACATTTTCTGTTGCTTTCGAACAACTGTCGTCAGGATTGTAAATCGGAAACAACAGTAAACGCTCTGAATATTATAGTACCAAAACGACTTGTCAAAACTCTCTGTGCACCGATCTGGTGATTTCTAAGAGAAATATTTGTCTAATTCGTTGAGAAATTTAAAGGAGGGAAGAACACGCATGTCATACTTCTCAAGCATGGCAGAGAAATTGGAAGCAGCTTGAAAGAGACAAACGGCGTAGAGATGAAAAACTTTCATCGTCAAAACACTTGGCAAATTCAAAATGCCTATTGCAAAGATAAACATATGAGCTCAAGCTTCCCACATTTATGTCAGAACCAAGATTCAAAGGGATAACAAGACCTATAACAAATGTAATTAGATGTTCTCATTTGAACCACACCAGAAAAAAATCAATAAGGTTGTTTGTAATTAATTCTATTGCATATCGTCGTCGATTCAATACATCTGCTCAAGGCTTGAGGGAGAGTGACAAGCCGAGTTTGGGGTTCTTCTCTAACGCCTTGGTGTCAAAGGCACCGGAGATTGTTAAAGAAGATTTTGGGTGAGCTGGTGCTGTAAAAGAGCCCCAAGATCGCCATGGTTGTTGAGCCTTGCCTTCACCACAGTTTCAGGGTCAACCGCATATGAACATCCCACTGTCAATGTGTTCTCATTTGTGGAGAACCTTCTGTTCACCTCTCCACAACAGCTCCTCCATTCAGCTTACTCTAGATGATGCAAGTATGATCCTCATCAGTCTCCTTTGTCAACCTACAAAATGAAAAGAAAACAATTACGAACTGCACAACAAAAGCACCCTCACCATAACCTTCTGTGGTACGTATGAATAAGAAGAAATTCTCTATCATTTCAGAATGTCTACAAATGACGAACTTACAGAATTACTGAAGCAGAGGAATTTCGTTTTGTCAAGCTGACACCAGCATTATACTTTGCAAACACTCTGGAACTTGTCAAGTAACTAGCTTCTGCTCCAAAAGCAATGCTAGGGTACGAAGGGTTGCCGAAACGTCAACAGCAGGGGAACCGCTCAGACCTAACGGCTGTTGTAAAAGATGCATGTTCATGAAGATACTGCACTTCCAACTGCAACAGCACAGCAAGTGGCTATCAGTTGCAGTGATAATTGTAAATTTTATGTGCACTTCACAGGCTAAAGAAAAGTTAATACCTTGCCAGATTTGTAATCAGGGAGTTCTATTTAAGCAATGGTTTTGTAGAAGGCAGGATGTCTGTGATCGTAAGCATTGTCTAGACGCCAAAGAGACTAGCGTTAGATATTATCATAATTCAAATTCGGAAGGGAAATGGAAGGCCAGTGACTACATTTGATTCTGTATCAGCTTTGACATTAAGTGCAGCGTTCTTGTAATTGTATTTGTGCTGTGATATCCCACATAAGAGAGACCTCCTTCTTCACCAAACCAGAGTTGAGGGTCTGAAATATTAAACAAATTTATCATATCTAACTGCTTTAAGCCTTGTAGAAAAGCACATAAAGCAATCAATAATGGAAAGAAGCAGCCATCATAAGAAACGCATCCCTGCTAAATTCATAAGCAAGGGCAGCTAAGCACCAAGCAGCTATTTACTACGAGTTGCGTGACTTGAAACTTATAACTTCAAGAACCACAGCCCATAACAGATTACATATATATTTCAAAACAACTCCACTTTCAGGTTCTTTGAAGAAGATAGAGGGTGTGGTGTAGCGAAGTATGCAACTGCGAAAATCCGATTGCTGCATTTTGACTCTACTGTGTAGTGACTCAAGAAAGATTTGCCCATTATAAAGATAAAGTAACAATTGAAAGAAAATCCAACCAACACACAACTGATTGTTTAAATTGAAAAACATAACATAACAGAGAGCAAACTGAGCAATCATTGGAAAACCAAAAAATCACAAGAACAGCTGAAATTGTTATTTTGGGAAAACAAGAGACGGGATGAGATGAGTGAATGGGAAATGAGCTTAGAACTCCCAGTCTCAGTGTTAGTGGGACTGTCTTATCTTCTGGTCAGTGCTATAGTCCTTGTTAAGCAAGTCTGCAAATCGAAGAAACTAATAACAGACCCTGTAAGAAAAATTAAAATAAAAATTCAAAAAAAGAAATTGTAAATCCCTGCTGAACAAAGACTGAGAGAGAAAGAGAGGGACCTGTGGCTTTCTTGCCAATGTTGGAGAAGAGAGCAGGGCCTTTGGTTCATATTTGCAGATGGAGTAGCGTAGACCTGCAGAGAGCTAAGAAACTTTTGGGAGGGTTTCAGAGAGAGAGGGGTGAAGAGAGGGCTGGCTGGGGTTTAGTGTAAAACCTCATTTTGTGGGTTTTTTTTTGGCGGATCAGATAAAAATGCTTCTCTGTGCGTGGGGAAAACTGATATTGCCTGTGGGATTATATGCACAGCAAGGAAACTGAGTTATCCAAAAAAAAAAACCACACACAAACACACACCAAAAAAAAAAAAAAAAACTTTAAATAAAATGCTTTTATTGAGAGTTGAATCAAGACCTCCCGCTTACTAAACAGGTGCTCTAACCAACTGAGCTATAAAAACTCTGCTGTTAAATTTCTCGTTCAATAATTATATAATGGTACAATCTACAAGGCGTAACAAAATTTAAAAAAATAATGAAACAATTTGCTTTCATTGAGAGTTGAACTAGAACCTCCCGCTCACTCAGATGGTTTTACCACGAGCTATGAAAGCACTGTTGTTATGATTCTCGTTCAATAATTATATATTGGTAAAATCTACAAGGCGTAGCAAAAGTTAAAATAGAAAATATGAAATTACTTGCTTTCAGTTGAAATTTTAACTCAATACCTGTTGATGAAAAAGCGGGGCTCTACCAACTGAGCTATGAAAGCACTTGTGGGAAAATGTGTAATCTAGCTAATTAGCCGTCGGTGGAAATTGAGGACCCAGAAACCAAAAATCACAATCTCCTTCCATTGATTCAACACACTTCTGTGATTTTTGTACCGGGAATCAGATTAATACGACAGAGAGCTTAAGTCAACTGCAATTGGCTGAGGTAGTAAGAGAGTTTGCTAAAACAATTTTTCTTCTCTTTTGGCTGCATCATATGCTTGTTAAATGTCAACTGCTTTTACCAAAAACTATTCTTTTTTTAATGTATCAAATAATCTGGATATCGTCTCATGGGTTAGGTAACATGCGTTCCCGTTGCATCATGCATGCAGGCAGCCAAGTGCCAATCCTATACTAAATTATGAAACTGGTTTACCCGACCACCAGAATTTCATGGGTAAACACACAAATGTTCCAATCAGAATTATATTCTTACTCCTAATCTAATGAGGCAACCAGTATCAGTTGGCTTGGCTGGCTGCTTGCTTGCAGACTTATGAATGCAGGCAGCATGTATAAATAAATTCACCATTTAAACTTTCATTTCTGATTTTTCTTTTTTCCTGCCAAATAAAACAAGTATATGAAAACCAAACAAAATAAGAACAGATGGGCATAGCCTGGGTTATTTGTCCTCCTATCAATAAAATACTGTCGCTTTTTTTTCAATAAAAACAAAATATATTGGAGTTTTTTTTGCTCCATCTGTATCTACATCAGCATTTCTTGACATGCTTTGATTATGTGCCTTCCAATTAAAATTATTTTAATTGTTAATTTAGATGTCGCATTCAAAATCCCTAATTCAGTTATCCTTTGCTCATCTTACGTACTTATTGTAACATATAAACAAAAGCATTTAATTATATACTAATGTGGTTCCTTTGGTTTAGTCCAAGATTTTTTTAACTTAAACAAATATTTACACAAATCCCACATGACACAGCCAGCATTACCAGGAGAACATCCCTTAGAGACTGTACTCTTCTTCTCTTAGTATTTTTTTTATTTACAGAAATAATAACTTTTTATCGGAAAACGCCCCTCTGTTAATACGATCTGTGAACCTCGAAGACATTTTGTGTATTTAAAAAAAAACCTGAAAATAATGAATATTGCCTCACCTGTGATGGGTGAAAACCTACTTCCTCCCTGCAGAGATGTATACTTTGGATCAAACGATGTGCAGCCCAATCAGCTCAAAGATATGCGAATAAGTACCTTGATTCATGTGCTACGTGGCAAAAACTAGCACACAAACGTACCCTAAAGCAGCACATCACTTACTGTACTGGAATTAAACCTTTCAGTTTTCTTTTCTTTTTTATTATTTGATTTTTGTAAGCAAAAAAAAGCATATAAAAATGTGTGATAAAAAGAGAAGGAAGGAGTTCACCAGCTTCGAAACTTTTATCGAATAGCGAACCTTCCATGCACGCGTCTAAAGCGACGCTTCGTACGTGCTTAACCGGACGGAGATTTTTGGTTCCCTCCCAGTGAAGGCGATGTGTCAGCGAGAGCCCCAAGGACTTCGTCCACGTGTTACCTTCCCAGCCCCGCAGATTCTCGCCTCCATCTCCCCTTCCTTTTCAGAAAGAGCCCAACCCAAGCCACAAAAGCAGAACCACAACCCGCAATAATCTCTCACTTTCTGGATGCAGCAAAACCCGAAATTTCGTTCATTCTGAATTGTTTCGGGAGAGTCTTGGATGCAGTGAGGGCTGAAGAATTTTGGCCATGGAGATGGAAAATCCGGCGGATTTCAGTTACCTGGGAGGAATTTCAGTGATGTGAAGTAACGGCGAACACTCCTCTGCTTTCAGTGATTGTAACAGCGACAGATCCGGAGAGTTTCAAACGGCGTTGTCTCAGAGCCGTCGGCTTCGGGATCTTCTTGCACTTCGGACAACTCCGACGATCTGACATCGCCAGCTGATCGCCGACCTCAGGCCGGTTCGATTGAGGAGCAGAAGCAGGCGGCCATGGAGATCAGGCTCCTCGCCAAGAACAAGTCCGAAACTCTGAAACTCGGAATCGCCAAAGCAGGCGCGATTAAGCCGTTGGTTTCGCTCTTATCGTGTTCCGATCTCCAGCTACAAGAGTACGGCGTTATGGTGATTCTGAACCTTTCGCTCTGCGACGAGAACAAGGAGCTCATAGCTTTGTCCGGAGCAATCGAGCCTTCTGGTACGATCGCTCAAGACAGGAACGCCGACGGCGGGAAAGAGAACGCAGCTTGCGCTCCGCTCCGCCTGTTGCAAATCGAAGAAAACAAAGTCGCAATTGGACGGTCAGGTGATTCCGCTGCCGGTAAAATCTTCGAGACGGAAGGTTCGTGGAAGAACAGCGGCTTGAATGGCTCTGTACTCTCTGTGCTCCGTGAAGGAGAACAAGATCAGAGCCGTCCAATCGGGAATCATGAAGCCGTTGGCTGGAATCATGTCGGATTTTGGTCGAACATGGTGGAATCAGCGTACGTCCTGAGCGTTCTCGTTTCGGTGCTCGGAGGCTCGTGCGGCGGAAATTGGTCTGAAGAAGGAGGAGTTCCGTGCTGGTGGAGATTATAGGTGGGGTCGCAGAGGCAGAAGGAGATTTCGGTGGCGA
>CM031917.1:52009935-52214492 GCA_018703695.1 Prunus fruticosa
GGAGATTTCGGTGGCGATATTGCTTCAGATTTGCGAGAACAGTGCGGTGCACCGTAATATGGTGGCCCGCGAAGGAGCGATTCCTCCCCTTGTGGCCTTGTCACAGTCCGGCACAGATCGCGCCAAGCAAAAGGTGAGCATTTTCCGGCTGCAAAATAATAATCCTTCCTTGCTTTTTTTTGGGTCAAGTCGGTCCACTGGTCGCGGACCAAGCTTGATGACGTGGTGTGGGCTTTTTTGCAAATATTCTCCAATTAATGGATTCTTTTGTTTGTGGGGTTGGGAAGAAGAAAACTCTGTCTTGCTACGTCTGTCGGCTTTGCATAATTTCGGGCCATGTAGCGCTGCCATTCCTTTTTCTTTTTTAAAAAAAAATATTTATACTCTTGGGTAAAAATCTAAAATAAAAATAGAACAAGATAAGAGCCCAGTTATTTTGGAAGCACTCCATTTTTTTTTTTTATAAATGGGGCGCTCCTCTGCATAATATGTGGGAGCATTGGTTTTCTCCCGACTATGGCATTATGCATTTAGAAGAAGGCTAGTAATGTCATTTTCGTCGGTGGGGTGCTCGCTCAGCCATTATATTTGTATTTATTTTTGGGGTTTAGGTGGATTGGTTTTTTTAATCTTGTATAATTGGGTCTGACGGGAAGTGGTTTTTGTTTGTCGTTTTGGGGACAGGCGGAGACATTGACAGAGCTTCTACGGCAACCGAGATCCGGCAACGTCGCTGCACGAGCATCAGACGTGTCATTATAAAATGCTCCCACATCATCATCCCCCATGGCCATGTAAACAATCCAACAGCGAAAGAGAAGAGTAAAACACAACCCAAAAAAAAAAAAAAAATCGTAAACTTGTAAATATCTATGTTTCGGAGGAGCTTCAGGCTCAGCTTGTAAAATTTGTGATAAAAGCATTAAATCGAGCTCAGTTTGGTTTGCCTTTTTGGAGCTTATGTTTATTTACTCAAAAGGAATGTGTCCCTTTGCCTACCACTTACTATAAAAGCTTAGAATAGTGTGTTATCAACATTATCTTCGAGGATTTAGTATATTATTAACATTGTTAATTCAAATTAGGGACTGATTAAGGAGAGAAAATTATAAAATGATAATGAATGGAAAAGTATGTTCTATACTAACCACATATTATAATAAAATAAAAATGAAAATGATTATTAATCAAGTGGGAGATAAAAAAGCAGTCTGAACTCTGGAGGGTCGCTGCTGAGAGTGCGATTTTGCTTTAAGAGATAAAAAATCATTGTCTTTTTGTGTGTTTGATTTTGAAGTCATCGCCACGAGGTTCGCGTGCATGAGAATTACGCCGGGAAAATGATGGCAGTCCAAATGGGTTAGGGTTAGGAGGAGCAAAGACTAACATGCAATGTATGGCAGTCCAAATGGGTTAGGAGGAGTAAAGACTAACATGCAATGTATGGGATAACATATTTTGCTATTTTCAACCAATAATTTAATGATATGTGAAATTACTTTTATCTTGTAATAACAAAACAGTATTATCCTATTACAAATAATTTTTTCTGTTTAGGATAAGAGTAGTAGAGGAGGGGAGTGTTCGTTTCGTAAGCAAGCAACTTCTGTTTTTATATAATTAACCTTCGATTTTTCGAACATTATTGTGCCACCCGAGTGTTTGCCACGTGTGCGTTGTGCCGTTATTTGTAGCAGTTGGTCGTTTAGTCCCATCATGGATGGGGTCTCTGTTCTCTGGGTCCCATTGTTGACGGCTATAGTGTAGGTTGGCGAATATGAATTCGACACGTTCCTTCGAATATGAAGACGCCATTTATGAGCTTTTTTTTATTTCTTCTTCTTTTCTACTTTATGCTTGACAAATGGACTGGAAATTGAGATAATTGAGCCGAGCTTCTTGGGGTTTAGGGTTGTGAAATTCAAATTCGGCCTGCAGTCCCTATCACATCCATCATGTCATTATCCACGTTAAAGCTTAAGAGTTTTAAATAAATAAATAGGATAATGATTTTCAAACTCCCTTTTTATCCACTTTAACACTCTCCTTTGTTTTTAAATACTTTTTACTATAAGAGAAAAATGGAGTGTAAATGAACAAAAGAGGTGTGAGAACATACAATTTTTAAAAAATAAAATGTAAGTGAATAAAAAGAAAGTGGGAAAATCATTACCCAATAGATATTGTTTGGTCTTCCAATTATACAAAACATGAGAAAGCTTAGCTTAGTTACAACAACTGAATTTACCCGTGGAAATTTCAAGTATCAACTACCGATTAATTAGACGGAGATATTTTTTTCACCATTTTCAACCCAAAGTGTATCATCACTATCTTTATTAGTACTTGATATATGTCTATAAACATAATCATAGTTAACTTTTTACTTTATATTTATGAAACTATAGTTATGCATATGAACGCATGCCAAATATTGAAAAAGAATACACCTTGAGTTAAAAAGATATATCGTAAACTAATATCCCCAAATAAGATATTTGGCAAGTGTTGTGAAGTTCCCGTATTTGGTTAAGGAAAAATGTAACATTTAGTACAACAACGTGAGTTTCATTTTACTTTTAAGTGGAAAGTCAAGACAAATATCAATTACGTTTTTCCATGAATTCCTTTTGTGTGAACCAAATGTCCTAACCTTTGACATTTTTTCTTAATTTTTCTTGATATGTTCTAGATTTTAGTCGACTTAGTTGATTATGTTAATTCACCATAGGCGATGGCGTAAAATTCTGCTATGATAGAAAGCCTATTTGTAAATTGTAGATAGAAGGTCCAAAACCTAAGTTTCAAATAGAAATCAACGTGTCCTTTTATCACCATCAACATCACCATTTGTTTGCACTGGTTTTTATGGTCAGCGAGCGGGAAGAAATAACACACACATGGATCCAAAAACATCATATCACCTACCGTCCCTTCAAATTAATTTAAAAATTAGCTACCAATGATAAGAAGCTTCCACATCACTTCATCGGGTCTTTGCCTAACCACCCATATAATTCAAATTTCAATTTCAAATCCCTTATCGATACAAAAAAAAGAACATCATAATTAACATTTTGATAAAATTCGGTGCAATGTTCCTTTTAGCTATATATAGCTCATGGATGGCTGGCTCAAAAATTTACTTGGGTCATAAGGAAGGAGGCGGCTATGGCAATGGGCAAGTATACCGTGTACTTCTACTACTTGTACCCACACACGCTAAAAAAATGAATGTCAAAAGGCCTTGATTGGCCACAACCTTCGAGCATTTAACACGAGCAATATTTCGTCTTTTACCTCTTGACTTCACTGTTGAGTGTTGACCGAGATCGTCTCTCTTTCCTCTGTGAAAGTAATGACAATGAGACAGCAACCAACTGGCCTCCAAATTTGACCATACCATACCAGTACTATTTATTGTCTATTTTTGTATTCTTTTTGGATGAGTTTCATTATGTGTTAGTGTTTAATGGTGTTAATCATATAAGCTAGCAGGTTGGGTCTTCTCCTCAATTTTCGATTGGACACCAAACTTTGGTTTGCTTGTCAAAATCATTCATTAAATATTACAACTCGTGGGGCTTAGATTCTCATTGAGGCAAAAAATAAAAATATTTTAAATATATATATATATTTTCCAAATTGGGTCCCGTGTCAAATTGAATAAGGCATTGACTTGCACAGGTGATTTTTTCATGTTCGAACGAACCTCTATAGCATATTGACAGTGTATGTGAAAACTCACTACACTTCCTACAAGAATTCTATAGTGAGAGCCTTATATATGACAATTAGATGAGACTCTATCTCTTAACCGTTGGATCAAATTGGTTAGTTGTCAAATTAAATTGATTAGCATAATCCAATTGTTTGGAGATAAGACCTCACTTAAGGGCCATAGGCCTTTCCTACAAGAATTCTATAATGAGGGCCTTATATATGGCCTTATATATGACCCTCATGTGAGGCTCTATCTCTTAACAATTTGATCAAATTGATTAGCCGCTTGATCAAATTAGTTAGCCTGATTGAACGGTTAGGAGATAGGATCTCACCTACAGGTCATAGGTCCTCACTATAGAATGACTACCCCTGCCTAACTTTGGCCCAGAAAGAAAATCATAAATAGCTTGATTGGACTTTGGCAAACCCTAACATGCAAAGAGGACTGTGGAGAGTTTACACAATGGGAGCCCAGTGTTGTTGAGTTGGGCTGTAAAATGACTTGGAGGTTTTGGATATAAAAGGACATGCGTAACCCAAACCATAGATTGGCAGACTTACGTGGAGACCAAACGTGGCCATGGTCCCTGCATAGTTGTGAAAGATCTTCGATCTGATGCGTTTTGTTTTTGTCTTTTTCATTGTTGACAAATCGAATTTTTAAACAAATTCTCTGAGGTTTATTCTTCCATGTGGGTTATTTGTTATTTTCTGTTTTTGGACCATGGACTTTTTATTTCTATTTTTTTTTTAGTAAAACAAAGTTTAGCAGTAGATTAGCTACCATCACCACCAGTGCTAAGGCATATCCACAACCTCTAAGCCAGAAGGATTTTACGCATAGCACCCAACCTTCAGCTGCCACGGATATGAATTTATGTAGGAAATTACATATCGCACACTAATGAGAAATGCCTGACAGCATGACTCAAACACTAGTTGGATTACACACAAAACAGATAACTTACCAACTGAACCAACCTTTATTGGCTTTTTTGACCATTATATGATGCATTCCCCTCCCTCCGTGTGTGTAGTTTTTGGGTCAGCCACCCAATCATGAAGAAAGAAATAGCATGCATATATAGTACCTAAAATACTTATATCTTTATTCGTTCTTTCTTTCTTTCTTTCTGATTCTATGATCAGACCATAGTAACTAATATCTTTTTAATATGATGATGCAATTTTGTCTGTTTAGTTATTTCATTGAATGAAAGAATATTTCTATGAACAAGAACAAAAACAAAAGCAGAAGGAATGCTTACATTTTATGAATTTGGTATATACAAAAATCATCCGTAAATTTAAGAGTTTTTTGACATAGTTTTATATGAACTCATACACATTGGACTAGCAGTCTTGAGTTGAGTTCCAATCTGGAGTTGGTAATATGATATGATGTGGCAATTTTAATACAAATTCGATATTAAAGTTTATTTATGCGGCGGTGTAACGATCATGTTTGAGCAAATTCTCATCAATAATGTGATTGATTATATATTTAAGATGAACTTTATTAGTGATTGGACATTATATTGTCTTATACCTACAATATTGGTTTCCGAACTTATTTAATTATATCTGCAATGTAATCTACGATAAATAATCATCGTATGGATATGGAACAAAGTAGATATTTTTAAAATTAAGGGAAAAAAAAAGTCCATATAAGAAGCCAAGTACAAATAGAAATTAAAGCAGATTCCAAACCACAAAAGAAAAAAGAAAAAAAAAAGAAGAAGGAAGGACGACAATTGTTCATCACGTGACAATCACATGGAGATTCTTATCCTCCCCGCGGATATCATATATAGTCCAAAGTGGTTTTGCCCCTAAAAGGACCAACGTCCACATCTTGAGGGACAGGTGTCACCATCTCCATCCTTATTGCAATTTCTCCTCTCTGGGGGCCCCGCTTCGTTAGCTACTACAAACTGTGGGGCCCACCTACGACGACGCAAGGGCATGCCGGAGCTTCCTTATCAGCAGGCTCGGCGCGCTCAGATGGGGCAAGTGCCCCTCCGTCTCCAGCATCACGATGGTGTTCCGACCGCCCAGGTGGTCCTTCAGGTAAGCCGCCACCGAGGCCGGCACGGACACGTCCTTCGCCGTCTGGATTATGCAGCAGGGCACTCTGACCAGGCCCAGAACCCCCCTCAAATCGCTGTTGAAGACGGCCCGAGATACGAAAAGCGAGATATCGGGTCGCATGTTGAAAAGGGTCCGGCTGAACTCTCGGACAGCCGTCGGCACGTCGGCTCCGACGGCTAACGGCGCAAAGCCTTGGACCCACGCCGAGTAGTTCGCTTCCATTGCGGAAAACACCTTCTCAATCTCCTCTTGCTCAAATCCGCCATGGTAATCTCTATCATTCAAAAATCTAAAAACAAGAAAAATTGGATTATTGGGTTTGGACCAAATCAATTTTGAGAATTTAACATCGTGGGTAATTGAGGCAAAATTTTAAATTATTCGATTTATATGGTTGGCCGATTACCTGGGAGAAGCGCCGATGAGGACGAGCTTGGAGAAGAGGTTGGGTCGGCGGATGGAGGCGAGAATTCCGATCATGGCGGAGACGGAGTGGCCAACGTAGGCGCAGCGGGTGACGGAGAGGGCGTCGAGAATGGCGAGGAGGTCGTCGACGTAGGCGTCGAGGGTGGTGTAACGGCGGAAGTCAAAGTAGTCCGGGTTGACGCTGCCGGCGCAGACGAGGTCGTATACGATGACGCGGTAGGACTGCGTCAGGTAAGGGAGAATGCGCTGCCAGGCGGACTGGTCGGTGCCGAAGCCGTGTGCGAGGACGATGAACTTATCGCCGGAGCCGACGACGCGGACGTTGAGGGCGTCGATTATGCTGGTGCTGACCATCTTTGACTGTTAACCGGAGTAGGGGGCTTCACTCTTTACTGATCTTCTTTAGCTAGCTTTGGAGACTTCTAATTTTAATTTTCAGTTTTTTTATTTTTTTATTTGGGGGTTGGAGGAAATTAATGGGAATTAGGTGGAGAGTGATGAGTGGGTGGTGGTGGCTTGAGAAGTTTCGTATGTGGATGGAGTGGTATTTATATTGCTACGGCAGTATCTGTGTGGGGAGAAGTAGATTGGCTTTTTCCTCTCTTTTTTTCTATTTCTTTTTGTTTTGGTTGTGAATTGTTTGTGACAGGTTTGTTCTGTGTTGTGATGCTGCTTTGCGTTTTGTCCAGGGGCATATGGTTTTGGACGAAGCTTTTATCCTGTGTGATAAGGCAGGCTTTTGATTGTGATCTTTTTCCACTCGGATAGTACTTGGCCTTCAAAGAGGTGGCCCGGGTGTTGTGTTCTTAGATGAGGTTTTTTTATTAGAATTTTCAGCTTGGTTCATAGTACCAAATACAATTTGGTGTTTTGTGGCTCATACTTCCTGCCAATAACAGTGTGACGCTAATATTGTTTTGTGGCTCATACTTTCTGCCAATAACAGTGTGACGTTGATATGTGTGTATAAGTTTTTCTTTTTGTGTTTTAGATAAATTATTTTTGCATATGTGTGGAGAAGGCAAATAGTATTCTTATACAAATATGTGTAATTTGACAAAAACAAAAACAAGAAAATAAAATATAAAAAATTGTACAGCTTTAATCATCAATGATTTGACTCTTGATCATGTAGTAAGGCATGCTTTGTCTGTTGATAATGTATTATACTTTTCCCATGCACAGCCCTCAAAAAACTAACCCAATTGGCAGTTTTAGATTAGACTCATGAATTTCCTCAGGGTTGACTTCCAATTACAACTTTGACTTTTTGGGTTATAAATTTAGGGGGAAGGTGGTGGTGAGGAGGGGTGAGAAAAATAGATTTTGATGGGTACTGTACTGAAATTCTCATTGTCTCATATTAAATATATTGTTGGCTGGACATGGACATGATTGGTATTTCACTGCCTAACCTAACAACACATTGGGATTTTCCTATGTAGTCCTGTTAGCAAAAGACATGGAAAAAAATATGTCACCGCTTGCACATAAATTTCATGTCTTATGGGCTTTGTACGGAGACATGCATCCCTCCCTCCCTCTAATGGAGATGGTATTTCACAGTCTATGATGAGGAGGCTAAGTACAGAGAATATCGTGTGCCCCACTTTTATAATCCTTAATCTGATTTCAATATCTCAATCCATATATGGACAAAAAAGAAGGGAAGATTACTTTTTTGACAGAAAAAAGAAAAAGAAGAAAAGATTACTCGGTCGAAAAGTATACTTAATATGGAAGAATTTTAATTAATCGTGCCACGTGGTGCTTCGGGTACCATTGATTTGTTGGATTTGTACGTATGTGATGATTATGCTACGTACATATGATACAAGTGCAGAATGACAGCTGAAGGAAAGTACGTTCACAATGATAACGATATGGACCATATGGTGTGAAACACATTAACAAAATTATGGACCAGAATGAAGGAAGATCATGTTCACATGAAACAGGCCTACCAATTGAACTGTCAGAAGCTAGGCAAATATCAAGTACTCTTGTTTCATTTCATATCAACCCTCAATTTCTATTTTCTATGGTAGTCGCCTACGCGATGGTCAGATCTTAATGTTTATGATTTCTGCTATGTATAATAGGTCATAGTTACTCACGCACGCACACAAGCACGTGGACGAGCTTTAGCGCATATTTTTTATGTCCTCTTATGGATTAGATTGTGAAATATGTTGTGATGAGTATGATGCGTCACGAGCATGAGCAAAACAAGAGTCCAAGAGCAATGGATATGAAGGTTTTAACATTTGGAATCTGATTCAATGGAGGTAGCCTTCAACCCAAAAGAAAATATACCATGGAGAGAAACATGTATGGTCCATCTTCTTCTCGTTGCCGCATCCAACTCGATATATCATTGGCTACAAAATTGACGTTCTCCATTTGTTTCCCCAACATTATTTTTCCATACCCCCCCTTCACGAAATTTCCCATCTTTGATAAAGTTTGCTCTCTCTCTCTCTCTCTCTCATGCAAATCTTTTCAATATCGTCTCTAGTACTACTGTTGCTAGTACTGTTACTGGTACCATTCTCAGCTGTAAATAAGCATAATGAATTTCATTTTGAAAAAGATAGATCATGGGTTATAATTGCAAATGATATTCGATATCCATTATAAGAGATAGAAATATAGCCAAAAATGTGGATCTTATAGAGACACATGGTCTTGGGTATATTTAGAGGGTACACTAGTTAAGTCTCATGCATGCACCCATTGAACCGTGCATGTGCATATGTTAATTTGTGTCGTGGCTCGTGAAAGTGATAACTTTCCCACTCCCGATTTTTATTTTTAATATTTATTTTACAAAAATGATATTTTAAACTATTTTAATGTGTTGAAATTGGCTCAACATAAATGCGGAAGGAAGAAGGAACCAATGGGCTGCAAGAAAGAAGCAGCAAGAGTGGAATCGCGTGGAATGCAGGCAACTGTTTTGGCTCTAGCTGGGTTTTGACGTGATATATATTTTTTTTTGGGGGTTTGTTTAGGGTTATAAATAGGA
Organism: Prunus fruticosa; assembly: GCA_018703695.1. Classification (NCBI taxonomy): domain Eukaryota; kingdom Viridiplantae; phylum Streptophyta; class Magnoliopsida; order Rosales; family Rosaceae; genus Prunus; species Prunus fruticosa. The sequence continues at coordinate 52,019,210 of CM031917.1, forward strand.
CTTTTGGGGCTAGATTAAACTTGCCGAGCCAAAGAGATGCCGGGGAGTTTAGAAGATAGAGTCACAAGAGAATTCAAGAGGGAATTATTGGGAAGTTTACAAGAGCATCAAATGGTTTGAGCGAGAGTGTGAGAGAAATTAAGACTTAGGGTTTGAGAGAATAGAGTGCTAAGGGATTTTGAGTTGTAAACCAAACAAATAGTTGTTTCTATTTTTCTAATTAAATTTTTCAATGGAATCATCAAAGAAGATGCAGACACGTTGCCGAATCTCTATAAATATTTGTATTATTATGTGTTTGCTTACTTTCTTCATGGCGTGTGATTTTTTCTCAAGGGGTTTGTTTGTGCTGTCGTATAGCCCATTAACGATAAGGTTTTGAACCCATCTTGATCATCATCTCTGGCATTGGGCAAAGCTAATTAATTAGCTAGCTAGCCATATATAGCCTAAGAAAGTAGGCTTCCATTCCATCAATTGGATATAAAGGCGTGTGAGCTAGAAAGTCGGGTCCCCTGGCCATTTCATACTTGACAAGGACGTTGTTAAATGTTAGAAAAAGAGAACGGAAGACAAAAAAGGGTGTGTGGTTTCTAGAATTGCATAGAGGTTGTTCGTGTGCACCCAAATGGTTGGATGACTCATATAAGGCTTATCGTCTTATCTACTTTACTTTTGGGGGTCTTTACTTTTGTTGTCTAGCATCTTCCTCGTATTCTATGCAATTATATAATCCATGTATTGTAGGCTTTGTTAGAATCGAATACCCATGGCTAGTATTGCCTCTGCGTTCTCGTGTTATTAGAAGGATTAATTACAGTTTAGTATTATGTGATTACACAATTATAACATATTAGTTCTTATTGTCAAAACATAGAGAATATTGAGAGGAGATAGTGGAAAGTGTAGAGAGAATGAGAGTTGTGGAATATTTTCTATTTTCACTATGTCTTCATTACTTACAATCAACACATATATATACAAGTTCCTAAGCCCCTCAAATTAGGCAACCAACCTAGTTAGGCAACCAACCTAGTCAAGCTCCCCAAATATTGTAGGTGCCAAACATAGTAGGTGCCAAACATTAATTGACTACATAATTAACACATTAATTGACTACATAATTAACACATTAATTGACTATTGCTAACACTCCCCCTCAAGTTGGTGCATAGATATCACCAATGCCCAACTTGATTAGTGAGTTGTGGAATACTCTGCTAGAAACAGCTTTTGTTAATATATCTGCCAGCTGGTCTTTCCATTTGACAAACGGAAGCTGAATTTCTTTATTTTCAACTTTCTCTTTAATGAAGTGTCGATCCACTTCAACATGTTTGGTGCGATCATGTTGAACTGGATTGTGTGCAATGGATATTGCAGCCTTGTTATCACACTGTAGATGCATTCCGAATGTAGGTGCATATCCAATCTCTGCAAGCAATTTTCTCAACCAAAGAAGTTCGCAAATTCCTTTGGTCATTCCTCTAATTCCGCTTATGCACTAAACAAAGCAACGACATTCTGTTTCTTGCTTCTCCAAGTAACCAAGTTACCTCCCACAAATGTGAAGTACCCTGATGTTGATCGTCTATCAGTGATGTTCCCTGCCCAATCTGCATCTGCAGCCACTAATATTCAGATGACCATTTTTGGAGAACATAAGTCCTTTTCCTGGTGCTCACTTCAAATATTTAAGAATCCGAAAACTGCATCCATATGATCTTCACTTGGACAATGCATAAACTGACTAGCAACACTGGCAGCATACGCGATGTCCGGTTCGGGTATGGGACAAGTAGATCAATTGACCTACTAATCTTTGGTATCTTTCTTTGTTAGTGGGTACCTGATTGGGATATTCACCAAGGTGGTGATTCTGAACGATTGGAGTGTCAACAAGTTTGATCAGTGCATATTTACATATCATTTTGTACCCTTCTAACTTATGATTTAGTTATGTTTTTGAGTTAAACTTGTGCTTTTAATAAGTTTTGTGCTTGTTTCAGTGTTATAAGCTTGAGACTCACTAATTGCATTTTGGAGACAAGTTAGCTCAAAATGGTGTCTGCAGATCAGTTAACTTCACGGATTGGACTGTACTTACTCAAGAAGAACCAGATAATGAGCCATACATCATTGGAAAGATACAGAAGTCTATTTTCTGTAGAATTTTACGGTTCATGATTCCGAGTTTTCTAGAGAAAGTTATACATGTTTTGGAAACTTAAGGTCAAATTCGGCAGCATCTGCATTACTGGGCCAAAAATCACATTTGAAGGCCTTCCGGATTTTTCCTTGAGTTGGGCTGCATATGCTTGGAAAGATAAGACAAAGAGCTTCAAGATCCATATTTTTCCAGAATTTTATGGATGGAGAAACAAGCCCAAAACGAGCCCACAAGCTGGCTGCAATGCATTGTCATGATTGACATATGCATGATGAAGTGTTGTTGATTGTGGGAATGTTTGGTGAAGCATATTCAATACCTATAATTGAGTGGAATTTTGCAGCAGCCAAATGTGCCAAAAGATGTTGAAGTGGGAGTTGCAACACTAAGCCTAAAGACAAGAGGAATTGTTTTCAAATGTAATAGTGTGTTAGGTGAATTAAGTGTTGTAAGTTTGTGAAGTGAGTGTGGTAGGTAAACCTATTGTATAATTCAGATTTTCACTTCCCCTAGGCCTATAAATAGGGAAGTTCTCTAAGCTTGTAATCACACCCCAATGGGGGGAGCTCTCAAACACTTCTCTAGAGCTCCCTTCCCTTCTCTCCCTCAAATTCTCTTAGTTTCCCTTTGTAGTTCTCAATTGTTGTAATAAGATCATTCTACTACATTTTCTTTGTACTAAATCTCAAACACTTTTCCTTTATCTTCTTCTAAATTCTTCAAACACTCTCTTCTCCAAACACTTCTCCCATTTCCTTCATCAAATTCTATAAAGCTTTCAAACACATGTTCTTCCAAAATCCACAAAGTTCTCAAACATCTCTTTACTTTCTTCTCTAAAAGTCTCCATGTCTCAAACACTTCACAAACACCTTTCTCTTTCTTCCCTAAGTTCTCAAATTCTCCAAGTTCACAAACATCCTCCAAGTTCTCAACCGCTCTTTTCCAAATTCTCAAAGTTCTCAAACACATTCCCTTCCAAAATCCTCAAGCTTCCCCTAAACCTTCATTTCTTTTCCAAATTCCCCATGCTCTCAAACACCTCTCTCTTTCTCTCCAAAAACTCTCAATGTTCTCAAATGTTGTACAAAACTTTTTTTGCGTCTTTTGTTTTCATTTTTGTTTTGTGTAGGAAAACTGAATTGGATCATTCAATCACCAATCCCTGTGGAATTGACCTCGCACTTACATATGCTATACTACCGAACGGCTCGTGCACTTGCGAGTATCACAAGTTGAGGATGCAGCTGAATCCATTTTGGTGCAGCTGAATCTACGCAACAAGTTTTGGCGCCGTTGCCGGGATCGGTAACATTGTTTGATTCTATTTGGTTTTCCTACTTTTTATTATTTTTATTTTTTGTATATAACTAGACAATTTCATGTTTTAAAGTTAATGACGTTAATTGACAAGTTGTGTTTGTAGTCCAACGGACAAGGACAATTGCCTGACAAGCAAGAGAACCGGGTTTGAGTCCCAGCTTACACAACACAAGAAAAAGGTTCAAAGTAGCATGTCGATTATTTCTAGTTTATGGTTTCATTCACTTGTTCTTAATTAAATATCTTGTCCAAGTTTACATAAACACCATATGACTCTTGGACTGATTAGTGAATGAATAGGTAGATATTGAAGACAAACACCATGTTTAAATTCTACTTAGTTCTCTATTGTTCTTCTTGTTCTTAATGGGTTCGGAATTTGTGTTTAGACTAAACACCATACCTAAATGCTTTTTCTGAATACTTGATTAAAACCACACACCATATGGATAATCATATTTGAGAAAGAACGAACTCCATAAGCTAGTTTAATTTACTTTGTTGCTTGTTGCTTTGAAGCATGAAATTGGATGTGTGTTGATTTGCCTTTTATTTCCTAACCCTTTTCGTTCCATTTCAAGTTTGTGTGTTTGTTTTAGCAATTTATGACAGCTTAATAAAAATGGAGAGAGATGGCAACCTCAATCATAAGAATGGGAAGTGTGGAGCAGTGGGAGAAGTCGCGACCTCCAAATGCATCCATACTCGACCTAATCGCTTCAAGGGGGAGCATTTCAATCCTTTCTTTTCTTTAAAATTCTGTTTATTTCTTGGTTTGTTTCTTTTAGTACAACAATTTATGTCATTTGTTTGAGTTTGTTTAGAGTACTTAGTTCATTTTCATTTATAGTTTGTTGTCTCATTTTATCTTAATTTTTTTTTCTTATCTTAAAAACTAAAAATTCAAAATTCAAAAATTCAAAAAGATTTTTCATATGAGCTGACTTATGGTAACTCCAGGAAGCACTTCCGTCAATATAGTGTCTAGGAGTTCTTTAGGCGACACCTTCGGTGTCTAAGAAGTTTGAGTTTTAAGCGGGACCATTGTGACCCCTCCAACCTTCCCGGACCCCCTGGCTGTGTTTTCTAAGGCCCTTAACTGGTCATCCGTGAGTTGCTTGTATATTCGTGTGTTTTAAAATTAAGTTTTTTTTATTTTCTTTGTTTTCTTTCTGTTGAGTCTTTTGTTTTTGTTTTGTTAAGTTAGTCTATGTATTTATTTACGTGGTATGGTTAGTTAGTTTCTAAGTGTTAAAACACATTTTTATTTCACTTCAAACTCTACATTACAAAAAAAAAAAAAAACAATATAAACAAAAACAAAAACATAAAAAACAAAAAAAAAAACAAAAAAAAACAATAACAGCAACTTCTTCTTCATTTTCATCTTCTTCATCTTCTTCATGGCATGCCTCTATTGTCTCGCACTTGCAGAATCTGCAGCAGCTCTACATGGTCCATATTCTTTTTCTGCAATGTTTCCACATGCTGATTGGCACAGGAAGCCGCTTCTGGAGTCCGCCACCATAGCCTTCAAGGAAGCTACTTCCTCGCTCGCGCGGCACACTCTCGTGTTCTCGCAAACAATCGCATGCCTAAATTGGTAGCCGAGACCGCATGGAGCACTGTTAAATTGTGGGACTCCTCCACTGCAGCCTTGTCGGACCTTTGTGCCACATGCAGGTGATCTGCCGATGTGAGTTTACTGCCAATCATGCTGCCCAGCAGCACTGCTCTGTTCGGCACTGCCTCAGAAAAGTTCGGTATTACCTCAGCAAAGTTTGAGGCCGTACCGTGATGATATGTGGAGTTTGGGAAGACAGGGTTTGGACGAGCCCTTATCTGCGCATTCGGTGGCGCAAGGGACAATTCAAGATTAAGATCATCAAGGTGAGTGCAAGAGGATGTCATTGTTTTGTTTTTGGATTTTTTGATGTTTTTCTTCTAATTCGCAGGAAGAAATGCGGGGTACTCTTCTATTTCACCGAGATGTGTTTAAATAGATTTATGCAGACGAGGGAGCCGAAAGCACTTCGGATCTCGAGGGTGCTATCTTGTGCAATTTTCTCTCGGATCCCTTCATTTCCGCGCAAATTACGAGCGCGTTTTTTTAAAAAGGGAGCATCTCTTTTCTCTCTCGACGACTGGTCGCTGGGCTCTTGGAGACCGGTCGCTTGGCTCCTGCTCCGAAATTCAACTTCATTGCTTGGGTTTGTTTTGCTCCAATCTTCAAGTCCTTGAATTCCCAAAGCCTCTTTGTTTATTATGCCTCTTTGAGGCATAGAGTTGGACATCGGATCATGGAAGAACATCTCCGACTCCATAAAGGTGACATCCAAAGTGACATACGTACGACGGCTGGAGGGGTGATAACACTGGTATCCTTTCTGATGAGCAGCATAGCCTACGAAAACACATCTGAGAGCACATGGATCAAGTTTGCCACGTTGATTCTTATGAAGGTGAACGAATGCCACACAACCAAAGACTCGGGGCAGAAGCATTTGAACGGAGGGCAAGGGCCCATGTTGGGCAAGTGCTTGTAAGGGAGTCCTGGAAGTCTAAAACTTTGGAAGGCATTCGGTTGATGAGGTAGACTGCGGTGACTATAGCATCATCCCAATGGTGACGAGGAACATGAGCTTCAATCAGAAGGGCTCGTGCCGTTTCAAGGAGGTGTCGGTTTTTCCGTTCCGCAACACCATTTTGCTGTGGTGTTTGAGGACAAGTTGTCTCATGAATCATGCCTTGCATCTGGAAGTATGTTTGAAAGTCATGATTGACATATTCGCCCCCATTATCGGAGCGAGTTTCAATCTGTCCCGGTGAAAGACTGAAACACAGTAAACACTTCATTTTTCTTCTTTATCAAGTACAACCATGTCATACGAGTACAATCATCCACAAATGTCACAAACCACCGAAAGCCAGAATGAGAAGTTATAGGTGAGGGCCCCCAAACATCAGAGTGAATTAACTTAAATGGAGTAGTACTCTTACTTGAACTTAATGGGTATGGCACACGGTGACTTTTAGCCAAAATTCAAATGTCACATTTGAAGTCGGAGTCCTTGAAATCTGATAATAAGTTTGGTAGAATATGCTTCATATATCCAAAGGATGGATGCCCCAATCGACGGTGCCACAACCAGACTTGCCTTTGTTTAATATCATGTGTCACATTGTGAGCCATGCCTGGACCTGAGATCCTCCATATAATATAGCCCCCCTCTCTTAGTACCACGACCAATAATCTCCTTAGTGTGAATATCCTGAAGTAAACAAAAACTCCGGGTAGATTAATACACAACAATTCAATTGTTCAGGAATTCTGACTAACTGACATTAGCTTATTTGATAAAGATGGAACAAGTAAAGTATTAGATAATGAAAGAGAGGATGAGAGAGCCACAGTGCCAGCTAGAGGTGTCAAACGGGATGGGCCGGCCCGGCACGGCACGAGCCCAGTCCGTTTAAATGAGGCACGGCACGGCACGAGCACAAATATTAATGGGCCGTGCTCGGCACGGCACGAAAACGTGGGCCGGGTCGCGATCAAAAAATAGGTCCAGTGGGTCGGGCCGGGCTTGGCCCGAGCCCGCTTCAAGCACGGCACGAGCCCAAGCACGGCCCATTTATCTTTTTTTTTCTTCTCAAAAGTCAAAATGCAATAATTTGACATCTAATGTCATTGTTTATATATTTTATTTATTTATTTTTATAATCATAAATATATATTTGATGCCTTTCATTTTAGGGAAATTACTTGGGTTCTTAATTAATTAAATATATCAACTACAAATTAATTAAACAACATTGGACTTGATATCTAATCAATACATATGACATATACGCTTCTCTTGGATGTTTGATTGATTAATGTTTTCAAATAGTTCATCATTTCTTGCATCTAATTATATTTTTAATGTTTATAATTTGAATTATCTAGTGGGAAAAAAAATCAAGTGAAAAAAATTCAAATTAAATGGGCCGGCCCGGCACGGCACGGGCACGAGCCCGTCCCGGCCCGTTTCAATATGGGCTTTGGGCCGGGCCGGGATCAATGATTTTATTAAATGGGCCGGCACGGCACGGTCCGATAAATATTAAAAGCACGAGTTTAAATGGGCCGGGCCGGCCCGGCACGGCCCGTTTGACACCTCTAGTGCCAGCCCCAGTCACAGGAGAAGTAACTCCATTGGCATTAGCAATACTAGTTAGTCTGGGTTGACTAGTACTCAGAAAATCATCAGGATCAAATGTCATAGGATCGGTTGCGCCAGAATCAATTATCCAGCCCGTTGAATTTCTATCATCCGAAGTATGGAATACATAGCCAGAGTCACCACTTGCAGCTTCATATCTCTTATGATCTTTTTCATATCGTGCAGTTTCAGCGGGGTCGAGGTCTGGATCATCGGGGTCGGTTGGTTGAGTCGGCGGCAACACCTAGTCCAGGTGAGGCCAATCGGTCTGGTCGGTGTTGGGTCGGGATCGGTGTCGTCAATGCTTCTAGGTAGGTAGGTTGAGAAGAGTTGGTGGTGCTATTTCCAGCAGGGAAAAAAACATCTTCTCCCATGATGGAAACAACAATTCAAGACTAGAGTCAGCAATATCGCCTCTAATACCATGTCAAAAGATAGAGAATATTGAGAGGAGATAGTGGAAAGTGTAGAGAGAATGAGAGTTGTGGAATATTTTCTGATTTTCACTTATGTCTTCATTACTTACAATCAACACATATATATACAAGTTACTAAGCCCCCCAAATTAGGCAACCAACCTAGTCAAGCCCTCCAAATATTGTAGGTGCCAAACATAGTTAGGCAACCAACCTAGTCAAACCCCCCAAATATTGTAGGTGCCAAACATAGTAGGTGCCAAACATTAATTGACTACATAATTAACACATTAATTGACTATTGCTAACACTTATTTTCTTATTTTTTACAATTAGATATCTTGGTCTTTTAAATTTGTTACAATGTGGTTTTGTCATTAGGAATTCCGTTATATCTCTCTATTTGTTGTCTACGCGGTATTGTGGATCATACATTTTTCTTTTTTTAATTTTAAATTGATTAAATTATGAATAAAATATTTATTAAAAAAAATTCTCTCTCTCTCTCTACAACACCCAACCCCCAAACCCATACCACAGACACCACCATGAGTCATCAAACTTCGGTCAAATGATGAAATTAGACCATTTTGAGTTTGTGGGAGTTAATTTGTGTTTTGACTAAAGTTTTAGAAGTCATCGGTGTAATTAAGCCTTTAAATATATAGTCTACTACAAATGATCCGACAAACATATCACATATGGGAAGAATCCACCACCCTTGAGTCTTGTGCGTACACGTCTCGTTTGTATTTCACACGACACTTGTACAAAAGGGTCCCATACATAACTCATTTGACTATATGCAAGTATTTGTTGCATTGGCTATGATATCATTCTATGAAGAAGACTTTCTCAAGAACATCATGAAATAATTCTCAAACTAAGCCACTCGTGATTCCAAGATCGATATAATATATGTGAATAGAATTGAATAATGTTGCAGTTGAAATAGTTTTCCTTTCCTTTCCTTTTCCCCACTATCTCCTAATCAAATGGCTAGCCAATAGCCACGTTCCCCGCAATACTGCCATCATACACAAATCTCTCATAAAGGGGAAAAATAGTGCGCTTAATTATTCTTGAACTGAAATAATAGAAGAAAAGGGCTATTTAAAGTAAATGAACCTGGGTTTCCATTGATGCCATGTCGCCTAAAAAAGGCAGGTTTGGATAATCCATGTATCATTAGCTAGAAGAATATTTACTCGAACCGATTTTGGACATAATCATGTGTCATAAATAAATCCATTAACCTTTTTAGCTTTCGTCCATGTTCATGGACCAAAGCTTTCCACTTTTCAATCCCAACCCAACATTTGTTTTTAGGATCAAAAAAATCATTAGGGAAGAAACCCTAAACCAAAAAAACCTCTCTGCGCCGCTCTACCTTGGGGGGGAGGAGGTCCTCTCATCCTCCCCTTTCCTCTTGGAGTTTTTCTTCTCTCTCCCGATACCTACAGCTGCTGTATCTCCTTGTGGAGATCTGCTGACCCATCTTCTCCCCTTCTTGTGGGTGTTCCTGCTCACCCCTTTGTGGGTGTGTCTGCTCTCCCCTTTGTGGGTGTTTTCGTTGTTCCCTTTGTGGGCGTTTATGCTCCCTCCCTTGTGGGTGGGCTGCTCTCCCCTCTGTGGGTGCTCTACTCTCCCCTCTGGGTGTTCTCCTAGGCTTCATGCCTCCTATCTGGTTTGATTCCTCACATCTCCACTTTTCCATACTTCTCATAGTTGTCCTATGGCCGTCGTCGATCCGATTGCCTGTCTCCTCTTGGTGTGTTGGTGTCTACGAATCCGGCGAAGATGTGAGTTCTCGGGTTGTTGTTGGTCAACACCCAGATCCCCCCACTTCCCTTTCAATTCGGCTTCACCACCTGGAGCCAACGGCCAACCCAAAACGCGATTTTCGTGTACCCTTTGGAAGGTGTGTAGAGCCGCAACAACGCTTCGGCTCGGGTGCCTGCACCACCTCCTTCCTGCCCCTTGGTTCCTAATCTCGTGCCTTTGGACTGCTTTGAGTGTTACTGGCTTTGTGGTAGATTTGTGGTGTGGTTATGTTTTTTCTGCAATTTGTTTTGGTTTTCACTTGGTTGTTGTAAGGTTTTTAATTGCTTTAGTTGTGAAATTTTCCTTTGCTTATCTGTTGATAGCTCCATCTGGGACAATCTCGATGTTCCTGTTCATGAGATATCACAGATTAGATTAGTTGTTCTTGCGAGCTTCCTTACTTGGTTGCTTGGCTTTTGTACCTCTGTGCCTTCCCTGTATTTACTTGGGAGGTTATGTTTCAATGAAGATTTGATATTCCTGACCCAAAAAAAAAAAAAAGAAGTCTCACTCAGATTTCTTTTTCTCAAGCACGCGTGTGTGTACATGACTCTGCCTCCCACTCCAATGGTTTCCCATGCTATGCTAGGAGGTGACTTTGTGTTTTGCATCTTCGATTCTCGTCATCAATAATTTAGATATGATGTACTTGGATAAGGTGGAAGCAACAACGTACGATCAACCAATTTTCCTCATATTATAATTTAGATTACATATTAATTATAAATATAAATATAAATAATCCTTTTACGGGTATGAATATTTCTCATCTCATTTATATACTGGCTGTTTTGATGAATCTAGCTTTGTGCGATCGTTCCAACTTTTCTTTAACTTTTAATTATGTTTCAATGGATATGCGTAACAGAGTTTGTTGGTGTGTTAAGTAGCCTTCTTTAATGGGCAACCGATGCTCAACGAGTTTTCTATCAAGACCGGACATTTCATGATAATACCGAGTAAAACAATCTTTAAACTCATGAAGGAGTGCAATCATATCTGATTATATATTGGAATTTTTGCTTCTGGTTTCTATTGTTCTTATGTGGCGATTTCTTGTCCATAAAGGACATGTGTTTAACGGCGGGTTATTATGGATGGTTACAAAGATATGATAGTACATTTTTGACTTCATTTGTACGGGTGATATTAAGTTATACAAAAATGGTAAAGAAAATAAAATAAATAAAACAAATGGAAACATAATGAAAATGATTTGTTGTTGGACCTTTTGTTAAAGTCTTCATTTATGTCTAATTGTGGGGTATCCGTTGCTAATGTGAAAGATAAGAGTGAATAAGAATTCTACGTTTTATTGACAAGAAAAAGAGGGTAACGTTATATGCACTTCTCCATATTGTTGTTGACGGTAGCTCCCATATTAATAAAGTGAAGCCTTTTAATATAGAATACAACTAATGCCATTCATTCATTTATCAAACTAGTTCTCTGGGTTAGTTTGGATGTTTAATTGTATCACATATAATACTCTTTTATATATATATATATATAAGCGATAATCTAAACTACAAGATGAATGATATTTCTCACACACATGCACGCACTATCAACACCAAGCAATAATCTATCATATATCACATTCATCATCTGAAATAATAAAGGAAGAAATATTTTGTAAGACAACCCTCGGTTTGTGTTTTAGGAGCATACACGTCTACTACTCACTCATGTTAATGTTACTCTTGATTTCACTTTTGTTATCCTATTTCACCTTTGCAGTTGCATGATCGAATGAGGATCTTTCAGTTCATAGTTCTATTGTGGATGGATCGTGGATGACGCATGTGACCTATTGAGCAAGACATTATGCGTCGGCATCTCCTAAGCACATAAAATCTCCTGAGTCATGTAATTAGAGTAGATTAAAGAGACAAAGAATCTTAACTTATCAAACGCTATAATTTAGAAATGTGGTAGATTATGGCCTACACTGCACGCGTGCATTGGTAAACACATGTACGTCCACACATTCTTGGATATCTAATTGTAAGATTGTGGGGTTTCCATTTTGTTGTCTGCTTAGTTCCTCCTACTGTTCTATCTATTATGTGACCATTAAACATTTGACTTTTGTAATACCAATCTAACACAATAGGGCTGCAAGTTGGTTCGAGAAAAAGTTGGAATTTGTACAGACTTGCATTGGATTCAGCTCGTTTACACTCGATTAAGAAACAACCCAACTTGGACTTGGTTTGCTCCACTCTTATCTTATAAGAAGCTTGCAAGGATGTATTAAATTATTATTTTCAAAGTCATTCCATCCAACAACAAAATGAGAGAGTGCTTATTTTTTCCTTTTTTCAAGTATCTCTTAACTATTATTATTCACTATTTATCATTAAAGCTTTGTCGAGCTTGAATATCCTATTAGAGCATCTCCAACAACCTTGTCAAACTCACTCATTAAAATTATAACTTTTTTTTTCTCTCTTTAGGGATGGTAAGTTGACCATAGCTCTTCCAAACATTTAATTTTACTTTGAAAAAATAAAACTTACCTTGAAAATGTTAAAAAAACCCAACCAAGCCAAAACTTGATCAATTTTAAATCATCCAAACTTGAGGACTGTAATATTTGGCTTGACTCAGCTAGTTTACATACACATAGGTGTCTATAATATTTATACTTTTGTTTTATGAAATTAATACCTCATTTTATTGAACTAAGGAGGCGGGTCAGTAGATTCAAAAATTTGAAACTAGGGCTCTAGGCCTCGACTGAAATGAGCAATTTGAATGGCCCCTCTGCAACTTGGGCCTGGGTGGGGTCTGATTTTTTTATTCTAAATGACAAAAGTCAACGTCCAATCCAAGTAAAGAAATGGGTTTTTTTTTTGGTCAAGAAAAGTAAAGAAATGGGTTTGGTTTGCTAAAAAATACAATACAAATTGCACATGGGCTTTTAGCCGCCTTTTGGGAAATGGGGCTTATCCTGAACTTAATCGCGAAATTGCAAGGAAACTTCACGGGAAGGGAATGCCTGCACGAGCACGACAATTGAAAAAGGCATTGGGGACCCACTCAGTCATTCACACGACACAGCAATCTTCTATTTTAAGCGTTTTCTCCACCACTTTTGTTGCGGCTACTTTATTCTTATTGCCGGCGTTAGACAGCCTCCTTTGGACAAATTACATGCGAACAAGATGAAAAATGTTTATAACAACACTTCAATCGATGGACCCCTACATCTTAATTTCAGCACAACAAGTTTGATTTTAAGATGAAAATGATGTTTAACTGCTATTCTACTAGTCTTGCTCTTGGTTTGAAAAATTATGATGAGTAAATATAAGTCGTTCAACTTTCCTACACCCGAGTTATTAACTTATAGTGATCGACCACCTCTCATTTAATATTGTATTTTGTCATAAAAATGTCAACAACAAAAAAACCTTTGATTTGTAATTGTATATATAAATGATTTTGATAAGAATTTATCCTGTAAGATGCTTTCTACTTTCGGTCAAGTGTGTGTGATTATTTATACCATCCACGCCCCCATGTGATCCTCCCTTGTGGCCCGTACAAACAGATCTCACTTATGCTGCCTACCCATTTCAAAATGGGAGGACCACACCATAAAATAACAAATCAATAAAAACGTAGTGGGCCCCACCTCCATTTACGCTTTTCGATACCCTATTGGCCTTCCAGTTCCAATCACACCAACCCCACATGCCGAAAACGCGCTTCAAGTCCACCACCAACCAATCAACAGCATTTAAAAATTCAAACCTATAACCCCTCTTCGACGCGGTAACTCTTAACACGCGGCAAACGATATTTTTGTTTTTTACTCTCTCTCTCTCTCAACCACTACCAAGTAAAAAGCAATCGCTCTTGATGTTATAAAAGAGAGAGAATTTAAGGGAGTATAAAAGAGAGAACCATAGCAATATTCTTATGGATTCTTCTACTTCTTGTTGTCTCTTTCTTATTCATTCATATGCCTATTTATAGTTAGGTATACTATGGTGGGCATCCATTACATATAGTTTACAATACTCCCTTCTAATGTCCACCATACATGGAATACGCCCGTTAAAAACATTGCCAGGTAAAACCCAGTGGACAAAAACTGGTCGAAGGGAAAAATAGTACATAACCATGTATAACATAAAAATCTCTGTATAGAATCCTGACATGCGTACAACACCCCCTCGTTAAAACCTTGCCAAGAAAAACCCAGTGGGACAAAAACTTGGTCGAAGGAAAAAGAGTACAGTGTGTGAAGATCTTTATTGATGGCACGTTCCCCTGATGCTTGCAAAATTTCATTAGGTCATATTGTTGACCATCTTTCTAACTGTAGTGGTTGGCATTACTTCCTGTGAATTAATCTTGCAATATTGTAGGAATGCTCCCCCTGAAGAGTTACTCCCTCTGATAACTCCATACATGTCTTATATTGCTTATCACATTTGTCCTTCACAGATTGAGCTTTAGTAATGCCTCTATAAAATTTGCTCTTGTAGCATCATTGGAGGATGTTATACTGTTGAGGTTAGAATAATACAACAACATCTATACTATTTTCACAAATATTTTACTACATACAATGGCTTGAATAATAACTATCAAATATTTAAAAAGAAAAACTATGAGCTCATACTTATAAGACCATTAAACATTTTTATGGTATAATCACTCATTCATACATATTCTTGTATGATTGCATATGCTATTCTTCATAAGCTCTTCGGAGTCTAATTCTCATAACTTTAAACATTTGGATACGTTGTAACGTTTTGAATTCGAATTCAATCAAAAGTACTATCTGAGGCAATTTATTCATTTCAAGTCGATTGAGTACTTACACTAAGCTTCAAGCTCTATATTGAGCGTCATGCTCTATCCTAGCGTCAGGCTTTATACTGAGCTTAGGACTCTTTTCTCTTCTTCTAGATTTCTTTGTGCAATTTATATATTGCATGACACATTATATATCTTAGAATTTATTCCTTTGTATTCTTTAGGAAAATTGCTTCTGGCGATATGTTTTAGGCATTTTATAATCTTTATAGATTTCTCATCTCAAATTTCTTTATTAAATCAGGGGTAGATTTCTCATATCAAATTCCTTTATTAAATCAGGGGAAGCCTTTGTAAACTCTTCAAGAGTTCTAATAAAATTCTTTATATATATACTGCAATGATGGTAAACTCATTTCCAAAATTTGGATTATTTATATATATCTCATTTTCTAATAGATATTCATTAAATCGATTATACCATATTTTTCCATAATACTTTGATCCACACTAGGATCATTACAAGCCATCATATTGTAAACCATTTGCTTCAGGCTTTCTGAATCCTTCAGGAATGTTCATATACATTAATTTTTCATAAATATGCATAACATAGTTGCATATGTTTACCATCATAATCCCATGTCTTTACTGGAAATGTTGTGCCATATCATCAAGTGATTTATTTCACTTCATCTTAAACACCATTTTACAACATATACATATTCAGATCCTTTTGGTGTTTTTATCTATAGGTTCAATCATTGCACTTTTTCAACTTGTCCTTGGACCGCCTCTTCCAGTTGGCCAATCTTTATTTACATTTGTCGACAATTATAACAAGAAGTGCAATATCATCATTTATAGCCCTTGATAACTTTAAGTACGTACTATAAACCAATATATCATCAATTCGTGACCCCACAATTCTCATGTGCATGCGTAAGCATCTCATTGCTTTCATTATTTTCTGGTACCAGTGCCATTTCAGAGGCTTTCATTATCACTTCATGGACAAATATCTCTTCTAAGATATAGAATTTATAGAATGTGGATCATAACCTCTTCTAGAGCGTTATTTTAAATAAGGCTTAAACTTTACAATTAATCTCCTCTTCTGAGAAGTTTGGAACCTATAGATATGTCATGCTTCAGGCATTGAACATCTGTATCTGTCATGCTTCAAGCATCCAACATCTTTATCTGTCATGCTTCAGACATTCAACATATTACTCATTAGTAGTTAATTACTATGCATTTGTATGTGCTTGAACTTCTGGCATTTGACTTACAATCTTTTTCTGTATGAATATGCTTCTAGCATTTATCTTTTATACCAATTTGTTTGATGAGACAATAATAAACATATTCCATAATTATTCACGTTGTTCTTTGTTCTTTCAGGAACAACCAATTCACCACCTAACGACGGGAATTTTGCTTCATCAAAATGATACCAAGTGTGTCATAAGTAGTGTCCTTCATAGACAAAATGCATATATAATAAACAAGGTAACATAATGCAGGATCTTCAGGTTCGCTTAATATGATCATCACAGGACAACCATGATGCCTTACTTCTGGTTTTCAGCATCTAGAGGTATAAATATGTTTATGACACAATAATAAGTATCAATCATTTGCTTTCATAAACGTACAACAATCGTAAAACTGTAAGGCTAACAAGCTTCCTTTTGAGGAATAGTTTACATCAAAATAAACATAACTCTTGATAAGAGATGAGAGAGATGAAGGGAATTAGTATGTTCGGATTTTGAACATTCCATGTTCCATATTCTGATCCATGAAGCATATGGATCTCTTATACCTCTCTTCTATCATAATTTGCCCAGGAAGCCCGGTGAACGAGGCTGATCCATGATCAAACAACTACCCTAACAAAATAGTGGATCATGATCAAAGATAATCTTGCTTCTGAAGGTCTTGATCAAAGATAATCTTGCTTCCATGGAAATCTTCAGGATTTCTAAGCACGCTAGGTGCTGTTGAGAGAATTCATGTCGATATCTCATTCTTTGTTTAGAAAGTAACAACAATGGAGTATTATGAAACCGTCCAAGGGTAGGGAATATATATAGCAGAAATAGGAATATGGAAAACAGATGGCTTAAATTTAAACCATACGTTAGTCCCTAATCAGTCAGATTACTTTTCATAAAATTCTCAATAAGACAATCCGGAATTTATGCAAAGAGTGAAACGATAAGAATTGAATCTTTTCATAGATTAAAATATCTCAAAGGTTGGATCGGATACCTTACCATGGTCGACAAGCTTAAGTGGACATAATAGATTTTGTGGAACAAGAATTCGAATTATATGGATGGTTGTCAGTTTCTTACTCTTAATATATATGATGCTTACGATGCACGATTCATTCATATCAGGTAGGATACGTTCCTTACTTTCTGCCATTATTTAAGGGGTTTTTTTTGCCATACTTGTTCATTGCCACACCCTTATTCAAAATGTCTTCAAATCCCCAAAATGATTTGGATTTGAATAATGCTCCCCATGAGCAAGTATTGTTAGCTCAGAGATCATATAGTGGGGTTGTCAATGACTCTCTTGGTTGCTGGCATGCAGTATGCTGCATCAGTTACCAACTTGGGACAACGGCGTGGCCAGAATCACAAGAGGTGCAGGCACTTAGATCTCAAGTCATAATACCTGCCTAGAAGGCCGACTCTGAGGCTAATCAAAAACTTAGAAGACTGAAGAAAAGTAATAAAGATTTGGAGGAACTTGTTTCTGTGTTGCAAGTTCATGAGGAGAATGAGGGACACAAAGATTCTCCTACCGATGCCCAAATCTGAGGCATTAAATATTTTTGATTATGTAATTTTCTCTTTTGTAATATAGAACTGTAAGTTCAAATCCTTTATAATAATATGAACATAGTATCCACTAAACCTTTAAATCATATGAACTTCAAGTCCATTTTTTAAATAATATGGATGACCAAGAAAACTTTAGGTTCTTTGTAAACTTGGTCTTATGATTCCCTAATTGTGATATCAAAATATAGAACTGCAGATTCTATGTAGACATCTTGTATGTTTGTTTACAGAACTTCTGGTTCTTGGAAATTTATCTCATATATATAAAATTTCGGGTTCCATGAATTAAATTCCAAATAAACACACAACTAACAAACTTCATGTTCATGATATTCTTGAAAAATTAATTTCATATATTTTGAAGCTTCAGGTTCAAATATGTAGATTCGATAATGGATTAGTAATTGTGCTTTGAATTCCAAATTTATATTTAAGCAAATGTTCACAAAACTTCTAGTTTTGGATTACACATAAAATACTGAAATGAAATAAATAAGACACAATAAAAGTATGACAATAATTAAACTGCTGTAAAATAAATAGGTGAAACTTCTGGTTTTTCATTTAATTGCTCTTTTATGAGTTTAGGAACTGCAAGTCCCTTTTTGTATATAGTAACGGATTACCCAAAATAGTTAATATTCATGCATAATACATTTGCCAGTATATTTATTATTCATGTGTCTAACACTATTATCATATTATCAAGGAGCTTCAAGTCCTGATTTACATGTCAATGATTTTTGTGTCCGATTATATTTTCACAAATATAATTCTAAAGAGACTGCCAGCTCTCATTTTATTTCATTATTAAAGATCTTCAGGTCCTAATGTAGTATGATGAGGATCAAGGAACGTCAGGTTCCAATTTCTTGCATGATATACAATTCATCATAATAAACTTGTAAAATAAATTCTCAAATTAAATATGTAGTAAAATAAATTCATAAAGTAAATTACTTGTTGTATGAGCGTTAATTCCGCACCATACTTTAAATAAAATTAAATGTGCGGTAAAAGTAAATTGCTTGTTGTATGAGGGTTAATTCCGCATCATACAATAATAAAGTAAATGTGCTTGTATGTGCACTAATTCTGTTCCATACGTTTAAATAAAAGTAAAGAAATATGGGGATAAAACCGCTACTTAGAATTACAATATATCATTGAATGCATTTTTTTTAAATTTAATTTAATATGAGTATAATTGAAATTTTATACAAACTTTATTTTTCA
Organism: Prunus fruticosa; assembly: GCA_018703695.1. Taxonomy (NCBI): domain Eukaryota; kingdom Viridiplantae; phylum Streptophyta; class Magnoliopsida; order Rosales; family Rosaceae; genus Prunus; species Prunus fruticosa. Next base: position 52,038,024 of record CM031917.1, read on the forward strand.
TTCATATTCAAAATAAATATGGAAAAAGAAATAAAAAGATATATCATGTTACTTTTCTAGTATTACCACGGGAAACTCAAATTCTTTCTGTGAACCAAAGGGCCGAAAGGTTTTGCAAAGAATCTGGTCTGAGAGATAATAGAGGATTTAAAAACAGAGTCAACACTCACTCTCTCTGTGTCCTTTAGCTTTAGCCATAACCAAAAGAACCAAAAGCAAGAAGAGTAAGAAGACAGAGCCAGAGAAAGATTTGGAGGTGAAGAACAAGTCTGATTTTCAAGGGTCAATTCTGGTCTTATTTTTCATTTGAATTTGAAAAAGAAAAAGTCAAATCAAATCATAGACTAAAGACTAAAAAAGACGATTCGGGGTAGTGTTGGTAAAAGTTTTTGTTCCTCTGGTTCGGCCTGCCTTTTGATTCTTTGGTGGTGTGCTTGAGTAAAGGCTAGGGTTTCTGTGTATAAAATTGTGTATAGAAGAAGAGCCGGAGAGGTCGCGTTTGGTGAAGCTGCGAAGCTGAGATGGAGAGCTATTTGAATGAGAACTTTGATTTGAAGGCGAAGAACTCGTCGGAGGAGGCGCTTCAAAGATGGAGAAAGCTCTGTTGGATTGTGAAGAATAAGAAACGGAGGTTCCGCTTCACTGCTAATCTCCCCAAGCGTTTCGAGGCTGAAACTATTCGACGCTCCAATCAGGTTTAAATCGCTTTCTATTTTGGTTTTTCCTTCCTTCTTTTCCTTTTTTCCAGCTAATCAGTGCTTATGATTGATTAGTTGTCTTTGATCAAAAAGGTACTTACCATACTTGTAAACGACTGCTAGAAGTCCAGAATAGATCAAATCATTAATCTGAATTTTAAATTAATTCAAGTTCCATTCCTGCGTACTTGTAGATTTATATTTGAGTTATTTGCATGCTTAACAAAATCAAATCCACACATATATGGAAAGTTGAGGCACATCTCGAGCAACATATTTTAGATGTAAGGAAGAGTGAAAAGATTTCGTTATGGGGATGATATGTTATTCGAAATTTGAGATCATGTATTCCAGGTGGACGGTGAATTATCCTTGCTGTTAACAGATCCAGTTGTCCTGCAAATGTTATTATTTTCAATCACAGCTTGAACAAGTAGCCATTTGGTGTTGTCGGATTTCACTGAATGTTGAACCATGTGGAAATGAAAAATCCTGAGCAAGTAACTTGCCACTGAATTTGGTATAGTGATATGGAGTGTGCTACGATGATGTTCCATAAGAGGACTCAAACGTTTATTGCTTGCATGACATGAGAATTTGTTTTGGCTGGATGTCTGGGAACGTACTAAAGTCTTGAACAATATCATTTCCAGAACCATGCATGGTGAAAATTTTCAGTAATTCAGCTGCTTTAAATGATCTTATGCTGCATGTAAATGAATGCAAGTTCAATTCCGCGGTGAACAGTAGTTACTGTATCATGAACTATGAAATTAAGGTCTACTATAAAACAAAGGAAATTAAGGTCTACCATACTTTCTGTAGAAATATATATCTTACTGTCTTATAAAGGAAAATTATGTTTCTTACTGTAACTTGGTTTTCTTTTTTTCTTTTTCGTTTTTTCCATCCGTTCTTCTTCGGTTGAATTAATAGGAAAAGTTTAGAGTTGCAGTTTTGGTTTCGCAAGCTGCACTTCAGTTTATCCAAGGCAAGAATCTTAACCTACTCGGTTCTAAAGTTGGCTATACGATGGTTATGTTTTTTCAAACAAGAGTTCTCTTTATGTTATCCATTTATTTAGTTTTCAACTGTCAAATGTGTGCAGGCTTAAGTTTTCTCAGTGACTATACTGTACCTGAGGAAGTCAAAGCCGCAGGGTTTCAAATTTGTGCTGATGAGTTGGGCTCGATTGTTGAAGGCCGTGATGTGAAGAAGCTGAGAATTCATGGTGGTGTTGAGACTATTACGGGCAAGCTTGGAACATCAAGTGTCAATGGAATTTCCACTTCTGAGAAATTGTTGAGTCAAAGAAAAGAAATTTATGGAATTAATAAATTCACTGAAAGACCATCACGCGGATTTTTTGTTTATGTGTGGGAAGCCCTTCAAGACACTACCCTCATGATACTTGCATTTTGTGCCTTTGTCTCTCTGCTTGTTGGGATAATGACAGAAGGATGGCCAAAGGGTGCCCATGATGGACTCGGAATTGTTGCGAGCATTTTGCTTGTTGTATTTGTCACTGCAACTAGCGATTATAAACAGTCCCTGCAGTTCAAGGACTTGGAAAAGGAGAAGAAAAAAATTACTGTTCAGGTTACTAGAGACGGGTTCAGACAGAAGTTGTCAATATATGATCTACTTCCTGGTGACATTGTTCATCTGTCTATTGGGGATCTGGTCCCAGCTGATGGACTCTTTGTTTCTGGGTTTTCTGTGCTGATAAATGAATCTAGTTTAACTGGAGAGAGTGAACCGGTCAATGTCAATTCTGTGAATCCTTTCCTCCTGTCAGGAACTAAAGTTCAAGATGGATCATGCAAGATGCTTGTGACTACTGTTGGAATGAGAACCCAGTGGGGTAAACTGATGGCTACCCTCAGTGAAGGAGGAGATGATGAAACTCCCTTGCAGGTCAAACTAAATGGTGTGGCAACCATCATTGGGAAAATAGGCCTGTTTTTTGCTGTTGTGACATTTGCCGTATTGGTTCAAGGATTGTTCAGCTGCAAGCTTCAAGAAGGATCTCACTTGATATGGTCTGGAGATGAAGCATTGGAAGTCTTGGAATATTTTGCCATAGCTGTTACAATTGTTGTTGTTGCTGTTCCTGAAGGCTTGCCTTTGGCTGTGACATTGAGTCTTGCTTTTGCCATGAAGAAGATGATGAACGATAGGGCACTTGTCCGGCATTTGGCTGCTTGCGAGACAATGGGATCAGCCACAACTATCTGCAGTGACAAGACTGGGACACTAACTACTAACCACATGACTGTTGTGAAAGCTTGCATTTGTGGGAAAATCAAAGACGTGGGAACCTCTAAAGGAGCTTCTAACTTGTCCTCTGAAATTCCTGATTCATCTTTGAGAGTTCTGCTCCAATCTATTTTTAACAACACAGGAGGAGAAGTTGTTACAAACAAAGATGGAAAGATTGAGTTATTGGGAACACCCACTGAAACCGCTATTTTGGAATTTGGGATGTTGCTTGGAGGCGATTTCAAGGCAGAACGACAAGCATCAAAGGTTGTGAAAGTTGAGCCCTTCAATTCTCTGAAGAAGCGAATGGGTGTTGTTCTAGAGCTTCCTGAAGGTGGCTTCCGTGTGCACTGTAAAGGTGCATCTGAAATAGTTTTAGCTGCATGTGACAAATTCTTGAGTCCAGATGGCAAGGTTGTTCCCCTTGACAGAGCATCCATCGATCTTCTGAATGGCATCATTGAACGATTTGCTAGTGAAGCCCTTAGAACTCTCTGCCTAGGGTACATGGAGATTGGAAACGAGTTCTCTGCTGAAAGTCCTATTCCTAGCTCTGGGTATACATGTATAGGCATTGTGGGTATCAAGGATCCAGTTCGTCCTGGCGTCAAGGAGTCTGTTGCGATTTGTAGGTCTGCTGGCATTACTGTCAGGATGGTAACTGGAGACAACATAAACACTGCAAAAGCAATTGCAAGAGAATGTGGAATCTTGACTGATGGGGGTCTGGCAATTGAAGGCCCTGAATTCCGTGAGAAGAGCGAGGAGGAATTACAAAAAATTATTCCAAAACTTCAGGTGCATTTTCTTAGCTTTTTAAAAGACACTTACGTAGAAACATGTATACCACATTTTCAAAAAATCCAGCTAGATGTGTCTCACAAACATTTAATTAATTATACTTTTTAACTTAACAAGATACCTAAGGTGTTAATTCTATTCAAATTCCCAATTCCTACTTTACTATGCTTGCACAGCTAATTACGGCGAATAATAAGATGTTACAAATCCATGTCTTTAGTGGGAAGTAGAGTAATAATGATGACAATTACTATATCAATGTGAAAGAAAATACATTATTTCTTTACTTATGGGTGAAAGCACGCCTTTAGAAAGTCATATGACAATAATTGAAGTAGAAATTTGCTTTACTATTCTAGTTTTGTAATTCCCTTTGACGAGAAGTGACTTTTCTGTTGACCACAATTTGATATTATCATGTGTTCAGGTAATGGCTCGATCTTCACCAATGGATAAGCATACCCTTGTAAAACAGTTGCGAACCACTTTTGAAGAAGTTGTTGCTGTGACTGGTGATGGTACAAATGATGCTCCAGCACTTCATGAAGCTGATATAGGACTTGCAATGGGCATTGCTGGAACTGAGGTATTTACCAAGATGCTGCCCCTTTTTCTGTCTAGTAAAAGACTCTCTCTCATATCATTAAGTCACACGTTTTTAAGGATCACTTTCCTTTTTCTACATATAATATGCTGAAAGACAGCCAAATTGTTTGATTGATACTTTTTGTTTATAGGAAGGTTCAATCCCTGTAGTTTTCTTGTGCCAGTAAGCCTATTTTGTTATGTTACGAACATTCAATTCAGGTAGAATTTGATTTGAAATTGTAGTTGTACAAATCAGAGCTCCATGATCTTATTACTGACTTTGGATATCAGAAGAATTCACTAGGGTTGCAAAGTGGTTGTCATAAGGGTAAATAATATTGGATTAGATATGGATAATGCAAGAAAGAAGTGAATCCTTTGCCGAAGGAAGTCTCTGTTTCTCTCTTTCTTTGGGGGTAGAGCTCCATATCCTTTAGTTTTTAGGTCAACTTGAACCTTTTTGACATTAAGGTAATTAACCATTTGCATTATCTCAGGTGGCAAAAGAAAGTGCTGATGTGATAATTTTGGATGATAACTTCTCTACAATTGTGACAGTGGCCAAATGGGGGCGTTCAGTTTACTTAAACATACAGAAGTTTGTTCAATTCCAGTTAACGGTCAATGTTGTCGCCCTTGTTGTCAACTTTTCTTCAGCCTGTTTAACTGGTAAGCAGACTGCGATATGTTTTCTTTCATATTTATGTTTCTTTTTCTTTCTCATGACAATCCTTTAATGTTTAACTTTTGTCTTGGGTGTTGATAATTCTCCTAGGAAATACTCCCCTTACTGCTGTTCAGCTTCTCTGGGTCAACATGATCATGGACACTCTAGGAGCCCTTGCATTAGCTACAGAGCCTCCTAATGATGATTTAATGAAGAGAACACCGGTTGGTAGGAAAGGGAACTTCATCACTAATGTGATGTGGAGGAATATCCTAGGGCAGTCTCTGTATCAGTTTGTGATAATATGGTTTCTACAGACTAGAGGAAAAGAAGCCTTTCAGCTGGTTGGCCCAGATTCTGATTTGATTTTAAACACCCTTATTTTTAACTCATTTGTGTTTTGCCAGGTAATCATTAATCATCAGGCGTTTGACTTAATCATATTGTGTTTATTAATGAATCGGAGTATTGGAAATGCTAGGATTCAAATTCGGAAAATGATACTCATCCATAAGCCTAAGGGCTTATGCATGCATGCAGTACTTTATTATCACTGCTGTCATTAGGAGAGTAATTTCCATATACAATGTTGACTAATTAGCCCTGTTACTGTAATATCAAGTAATAATTGCAGCATGCCGGTGGATATGATGGCAAATATCTTGCAAATTTGGGGAGGGAATAAATGCAGCCCCCATCTTATGCTGATAAGGATTTGCTTAGAGTATTTACTTCCTACTCTGTGCCTTCTTTCAGGTTTTCAATGAGATCAGCTCAAGGGAAATGGAGAAGATAAACGTCTTCAAAGGGATATTGCAGAACTATGTGTTTGTGACTGTGCTCTCATGCACTGTTATCTTTCAAATCATAATCATTGAGTTCCTGGGCACGTTTGCAAGCACATCTCCTCTAAGTTTGCAGCAATGGTTGGTGAGCATTTTACTTGGGTTCCTTGGCATGCCGATTTCAGCAGCTCTGAAATTCATCCCTGTGTAATGAAACAGATCAATCAAAACTTGAAAAGGTACTTGTTGACTTGCCGATGGATGGAGGTTTTGTTTGTGGGATCATTTCAAAGATCATTATCATTCTTTTGATACTGTAATATCATTTATATAGGGTTTTTTTCTTTTATAATTTGGGCTCCTATATTAGGTATGATAGTGAATCTCTCAAGATATAATATCCTCAACTTCCGAAAATAGGTCAGTTTTTGTAAACCTGAATTGTGATAGCTGTTCTAACGTCTAACTATTGAAACGTTTTAAGGATTTAGTTTGCGCTAACAGATGTTTGATCCTGCAGTTCGTTCTTGCCATTGCTCTTGTTATTGCCCAATACCGCCTTGCCTTATATGCTATATTATAGTATATATAGACACCACTGTTTTCTTAGTAGGCCATCGTGATTGCATATTATGGGCAGGTGCTATTTTCTCTTGCCTTATATGCTAAATTATTTTTACGTGTAAATTGAGATTATATAGACCCTTGGTAATTCAGCTACAGTCAAAGATCAAAGATGCTATTTTTCTAGTTTACCAAGTTTTGACAGCACGACTATCAACTCTTTTGGCCATTCAAAAAATAAAAAAACGTTAACGACTATGATATGCCATGCAATCTGTTTATTTTTTATTTTTCTGATTACCAAAAAGTTTTTTTGTTTTTGATCTTGACACCTCAGCAATGCATAGCTAAGCCAACCCCAAATGTTTCAAAGAAGAAAAAGAGCAGGGCCCGCCTCAAAAGGCAATCCCCAAATATTCAAACAAATCTAATAACATTGACCTTTACAAAACTGTTTAGATGGCCAACATGCAACATAGAAGCATCAAATCACACAAACTAAAAAGCATTCCAAACGTCCAATCAGAAACCCAAATCAACCCGCTCCTCCGATAACCAAAACAGATATCTGAACCCAAGAATTATAAGTACCTAAAAATAAAAATAAAAGCAAAACTCAAGAGGTAACAGCAACCAGCTCTGATCTGAGTCCAAAAAACTTTGCCTTTATGGCCCCTTTTCTTTTATACTTTCTGTAAATTTTCTTAAGGAAGCTGTTCTGATCATCTCCAAATCATGACTAAGAACTATACACACTCTTTAAACCAATATGAAAACTACTAATTGTCGTATATGGTATTTACCAAAGTAGCAGAATCACTTCTCTGATGTAACTCAAGAATTTCCTACAACATCTACTGGCCTCCAAATTCTTTAGGTTAATTCGTCTATGGAACCTGCATTATCGTGTAATATGAATACACAGATTCCTGTGAATAAGACAAACAAGTCCAAGAGGACCAAGAACATCGATCAGAATCCAATCTTTGATTTATTTGATACAACAAACAACTAATGAGGAAATGACTTCTATAGTTTTATTTAGAAAGGAAAAAAAGACTCACAGTTTCCAGGAAGTACAATTCAGGAATGGATGTTATCTTGGCTTCCAATGCTTCTTGTGCTAAGTTCTGATCCACTGCCATCAATGTGGCGGCAGCTGCTATGGCAGATGGTCGATGATGCATTAAATGAATCTCTACATTAATTAACAAACGTAATAATTAATACATAATCACCATCTAAATCAACCCAAAAACAAAAAAATTAATCGCATGCGTGATCAAACATAAGTGTTCATGGAAATAGTAACAGAAATACCTGTCATTACGGAAAGGAGCCGTTTTTCAATCCCGGATTTTAGACCTGGTGGAGATTCTTGGCACAACTTTGCGATGAAGTTATCAAGAAACGCAAAGGGTGTGACTAAATTCATCTTCCATTTCAAGACTACCAATACCATAAGCTCCATTTTCTTAATATTTCTGCCTTGGAATTCGAGTGTGTATTGTGAAAGTGGTGGGCGGTTCATCTCCTCCATCTTTGCAGCCAATAATAGACATGCCACTGAAATCAATCTAACGAAAGCAGCTCTTTTTTTTTCCTGCAAACCATAAATAAAATCATTATCAACAACAACCCATTTGAATGGCATTGTCAATTAAACTTGCATTGGTTGTTCATATCCCAAAAAAGAAGAAGAAATTCTTACAGGGATGGCTTCCAGGGAAATGAACCGATCAAAGTATGTGATGGCCAAATATGCTGTTCTGGGATGAAACCCAAGAGCTCTTGTTCTCTGAAATTCAAGAAACACCATTAACATAAATATATTTCAATGCAATTCCCATTTCCAATTTGAAGCTTCATAAATGCAGTTCAATCAAATACAAGAAATGGGTTTGTTTGAGACTAACTGTTTGAACCCATGTGATAGCTTGCAAGCGAGCTTCTTGAACCCAGTCGTCAATGACCAAATCTTCATCCGTCCTGAACCCAAATGCGATCTCTTTGTCAATTAAGCTATGCAAGTGGGCTTCTTCCAACTCAATTTCGTTTTGATTAAGGACTACGTTTACTTCTGCCATCTCTTCATCATCTTCATACAAAAAGCTCGGATCTTCATGGCAATAAAGGTCTGGCGATGAAGGATCTCCGTTCATTTTTGTTTTCTCTGTTATTACATCCACACAGAAAATCTAGTAGGTAGGAACAGAGTAAACAGAGCCAGAAAATATTAAACCACTGAACCCAAAGATTTGGAGAGAGAAAACGGTTGACCGCCAAGACTGAATAGCACTCTCAATATATTTATACAGTGAAGTGAAAACAGAGAGGGAGAGAGGTTGAAATGGAGACGAAATGGGGCTCATTGTTTAGCAAGAATGCGACACCGTTTTAACGGTTACAGGCTCAACAGAATTGGGTAGTTGGGTATTTTTATCAATCAATTTGCATTGTCTCTGCAAGTTCTGTTTTTGGTTGTGGAAGATGAGGACTAAAAAGCTCGACTCAGAAGTGAGAAATCTGCAGACCCCAAAAAAAAAAAGACACAAAAAAAGGGAGTTTCAGGGCACGTGTGACGGGTTTGGGCCAATAGCAAGACTTCAAGATAATCATAATATTGGTTCTTATTTGATGAGAGCAGTTCACAGAGCTGATTAGACCGACCGACTTAAGCCATAAAATTAAGGTTAATGAACACTCATCGTGTGCCAAAAACCTTTGAACCTCACCAACTTTTTTTTGGTTCTTTGAGGAAGACTTGTTGTTAAACTTAGACACAGATGTTTAGGAAGCTTTAGAGCCGCTCAAAATGCTTTGTTGCAGTTAGATTAGATTATCTACTTGACCTCCAAGTTAACCTAGCTGATTATTACTGTTAATTATTATTTTTATTTGGGTCTCCTCCAGGCAACTGGGTTTGATTAATGAAGTTAGATCCAAGTTTTTGGCTGACTCAACTTGAAATTCCAGCTAGCTAGCGATTCCAACATTTTTGAAATTATATGTACATCGATCTTTTTTATATAATGGAAGTATAATATTTTTATTATTATAAATTCATGAGTTGTTCGTTTAGACATCAAAGAATTTTGCTAAAGTCAATCGTTATCATTCATGATGAGACACGAATTTCACATGGAGTTACGGTTGGAATCATTCACGTTCGAGTGGGCGACTAATTGTGTTTAGCAGCTCAGTATCAACGGTCGTGATTATTCAAAGCAAACATTAGCCAAGGTAGTGTGTTGTGTTGTAGGAAGCAAGTCCTAGAATTGAAGTGACAATCACAACCACAACCTTTAACCAAATGACGACCCACCCACCCTCCTGGAACGCTGCGTTTCAATCACGCCTAAAACTAACACAACGAAAATTTGATTCGAATTCAATCACGCCTATAATAAATCTGAAGCCCTAGAAGCTGGAACTTTCTTTGAAAACCCACGTGGCGTAAATGCTACACTTGTCTACGCGCCTCCTGGCGCCTTCCCACTCTACCAACTCGCTCGTCCTGCCGACATCGCCAAGTCCGAACCCCGTCATCTTATCACGAAGTGGATCAAATCAACGGCTCAAAACTAGCCACGTACTGACCCACACGATTGTTTGGAGCAGCGGTCCGCATGTTGCCCGAATATTCGATGCCATATGAATTGAATAATTCCCATTTAAGCAGAGAGAAGAGACAATAAACAAACTGCGGTTCGAGTTTTCGACCATTTAAGCTCCTCCTCCTCCCAAGTCCTAACCCAATTTGTCTCTCCCAGAAAGAAAAACACCTCTCGCTCTATTTTTACCCTAAAGTCAGATTCAAAATAAATATTACAAAACAACCCTAATCTTTTAATGGCTAAATTGTCCTCGGGATTTTCTGAATATCTGTTTTTTCTCGTCTCCAACCGATTCGATTTCGCCAATCTTTTTATATTTTCTTTTTGGCAACGCTCTCCTTCTCAGATTCTCAGTCAGCCCTGTCATTTTTTCTGACGAAGAAACCATAGTCAGGAGGAGCCCTCGTACAACTCGCAGATGGGGAAGCGTAAGCCTTTCTAATTTCACCTTCTGGATTGTGTTGTGGTTGGATGTTAATTAGGGTTCCAGTTCAATTTCAGGTTTTGCTTACATCAATCTGATTGTTTGAGATCTCAAATTTGCATTCTATTCATTCCCTTTTGTTTTTGTTGCAACAATTTTGTTGATTCTAATGGTTTTTGGAGCTCATGATACATGGACGTTGCTTTTCGACCCAAAAAATTTAAAATTGTAGAATTTCTGGTGCTGAGGTTTGTATGGATTGGCATTGGCAGGTAATTCTCAGCGTAAGAATGCGGCCATGTTGGACAGCGATGATGATAATAGTAGTGTGAGTTCAACGTCGACCGTTCGCTCTGATCGTATGTCAGTGGCCGGGAATGAAGAAATGCAAGTGGACAAGGATAGTTTACTGGACCAAGCTGTAGATGCTTTGTATGAGAAGAGGTACTCTCTTTACAATTTTGTTGCGTTTAATCATCACGTTCTGTAATGATAATAATAGGAGAGAAGGGTAAAGAAGCTGGTTTGATTGTTGCCCATTTTGCTCATATATTTACTTTGCGTGAAGAAGCTGGTTTGGTTGCCCATTTGGCTCATATATTTACTTTTTGTGAAGAAGCTGGTTTGACTGTTTCCCGTTTTGCTTATATGTTTACTTTGTGTATGTGAAGGGGTTCCACAAGAGAAAAAGCTCTGTCATCAATTATTGAAGCGCTTAATAGCAACTTACAGCATCAGTTTGTGGAAAAGAAGTAAGCCCGTGCATTCAATTATTTCCATTAATGCTCTTAAGGCCTAGGGATGCCTAGTTCTTACCTTATTGTGTTTCTCTGACACAATGTTGAGTCATTTTTTTTAATACTATGATTCTTATACACTTATTTGGTGTTCCTCAGATTTGCAACTTTATTGCATCAGTGTCTGAATTGCATAAAAAAGGGTTTGTCCAAAGAGATATGTTTGGCGTCTCATGTGATCGGTTAGTCCATTACCCCTTTTTTGGCTCATTCACATTCTTTCCCCCCAGTACCAAAATCAGTTTTTAATCTTTTCATTTATGTTTGCAGGACTATTGGCTTTGACTGTCGGATGTGGGGACAATGCTAATGAAATCCTGGAGGATTCACTACCTGTGATTTCGCAGGCTTTCAAATCAGGATCTGAAGCAACAAAGACATCCGCGGTATCTAAGATATTATGCTTTTTTAGTATTTAACTTCAATGGCTTTCTGGTGGTTGGACTTATCCTGATGCTGGTCCTGCGTTCCTTGTTCTGAGCAAACAATTTGGATTTTGTTTGCAGTTACTGGAGTGTTTAGCTATTATCACTTTTGTTGGTGGTAGTGACCCAGAGCAAACAGAAAAATCAATGCAAGTTATGTGGCAAGTGGTTCATCCAAAACTGAGTTCCAATGTAAGTATTCATGTTCCAGCTACTTTTCCAGAAAGAGTGTGAGCATGCTGTTGTTTGAGCTTACTTATCTATTTTTCAGGTAGTTGCAGTCAAACCCTCCGCCCCTGTAATAACCACCATGGTGTCTGCATGGTCCTTTCTTCTTACGACTATGGATGGGTGGAATCTTAATCCCAAAGATTGGCAAGAGTGAGTAAAACCTTAATTGGTGTCGCATTTAATTATCCTATTTCAGCTTGGAAACTCATAATGGTTCGTAGATTGAATCATCCAAGTAATTTTGCCCTTTATTTTCTGGCTAATAATGTAGGTCCATATCATACTTATCTAGTCTGCTAGACAAGGATGACCGGTCTATACGGATAGCTGCTGGTGAAGCTTTGGCTTTAATTTTTGAGCTAGGAATTTTAGAGAAGTTCTCTGCGGGAGCTAAAAGTTCAAGTGATAGCTCAACTGCAGAAGGAAATAAACCTCGGGAATATGTACATATACAAGGACTAAAGGCAAAAATTATTATTCAAGCCAGAAACCTTTCAGCTGAGGCAGGTGGTAAAAGTTCTGCTAAAAAAGATCTTAGCAACCAGCGGAATACGTTTCGGGATATCTTGGAATATTTTGAGGTATATCTAGATTCTTTGTATTAAAATAAATACTAATTGCATTGATCCTGTATAGTGATCTCATTCTTCAAATTTAGGATGGTTATTCTCCTGAAATTTCAATAAAGATTGGTAGTGAATCGTTACAGACATCTACATGGGCACAGATGATACAGGTCCTTCTCATCCTCTGCTTTTCCTACCGATTTTTGTATTCACATTTTTATTTTGTGGATTGTTCAACTCATCAATTCTTTTCCATTTTGAAAATATTACAGTTGAACTTTTTGAAGCACTTTCTTGGAGGAGGTTTTATCAAGCACATGCAGGTTGCTTTTCTCGACCTTCAATAACTTCCTTGTCATTTTCTGGGCAGTATTCATATCTATTTTTTATCGTCACATTATGTAATTCCTCTTTAGGTAAGCAAAGGCTAATTGATTCATAAATTTTCTGAAACAGGAAAACGAACTCCTTCAGGATGTTTTTGGATTCACTCCAAAGAAAAAGTATCTTTCAGATTCTGAACATCGTCTATCCAGTAGCGAAAAGGTTCGGTTCTGACTACTACACCAAATATAGTCTCCTATTCATTTGATATTCTTGAGCTTTGCCGAGTTAGTAATTTATGCAGTTGTTTTGTTTAATTCTATCCGTTTGTTTGTTTTTACTATAATATATCCTATTCATTGTTACAGAGGCTGTTTAGATCACCAAACTCAGTTGTTAACAAAGCAAGGACCCAGCAACTCAACAAACAGCGAATGTTATCAGAGGTATATATGCTTGTGAACAGTCTTCTTCTTCACTGTCACTGCAAGAACTCCAACATGCTTGCTGTTCATTGATCTTCATCTTCGTTCTACTTTCCTGCTCACTTTTTCTTTCTCGTCGTGTGTTTTCAGGGTAAAAATATTGGCCGCTTTGCAGCTAATATGGGGGATGATGCGTAGAAATGGACGTGGTTATATTGTTTTGCACCGATTTTTCTTCTCCATGCTGGTTTTTTGTCATCAGATTCCAGACAATTATGTCTCGTAGTCATTTAGTTGTTGGCTGTGGCTCCAAATACACATCGAATGGGTTACACTGTCGTTTGTAACATTAATTTTTTTATGCGACAATGGCATTAATGAAGAAAATTATTTTATACATTGGATTTTTAATCTCTGATTTCTTGTTTTTGGAATTTGCGTTGATTATTTCTTAAGTTTACCTAAGGTAGTTTCAATTATGCATGGAAAGCGGAAATAGAGAAAAGTATCTTATCAAATTACGAAAGCAGTTTCACAAATTAGTTTGTTCTCTTTTTGGCCTTGCAAGATTGATCTTCTATTCTATATGCAGCCTCGTGATCTAATGTCATTGGGTGGAGAATTCTGATATCGGTTTTTGTCTTTCTCATTACGTGATTAGTCATGTGATTAGATCGACACATGACCAGATTAGATCGACGCATGACCAGAAACCGCGAAGCACTCTTCCTTTGATTAGATTAACACATGGATGTATACGACCGGGAACCATTGAAATATACCATGGTTTTTCAGTTGTAAGTAGTGATGGACTTATTAAGGTGCAGGGAGATGCAGCTGCACTTTCTCTCTGCTCCACCTGGGAGGTGCACTCTAGGTGTTCGATGAAAAACCTAAAAGAAGTTAGTCTGCTGTTGCACTGCGCTATGTTGTGCTGCGCAACGAGTTAGTCTTTTTTATTTAAATCCTGACCAAAATTGTACCTCCGCTCAAAAATTCCTAAGTCTGCCGGTGGTTGTAAGCTAGTGTCATTGATTGAACTACTTAGTAGAGTTACTTGAACAGAGAGAGTGAAAGGTATCACTGTGCAAGCTGAGTAGGAGAATTATCGAGATTTAAAGCATTGGCTGCACAGCCCTGATAAGTTTTGTGATTGGAATGCTTTGTGAATCTGAAATGTTCTGATTCATTCCCGAGTCTTCATCCCGAAACTGAAAAATAATCTACCGTCAGCAAGAAAAAGTTGTGGTTCAAAGAAATATACCACGCATTTGTTGTCGTGACGTGCTGGAGTAGCTCAGTTGGTTTGAGCGTGTGGCTGTTTACCACAAGGTCGAAGGTTCGAACCCTTCTTCTAGCGCGGTGTATACCTTTTCTTTTCTTTTTTATTTCATATTTTCATTTCCAATTTTTCGCCATCCAAAATTCGTGGTACGCAGAGTTTACCTTTTCTTTCCTTTTCTTTTTTATTTTCATATTTTCATTTCCAATTTTCCGCCATCCTAAATTCGTGGTACTAATTTTCTGATGCCCGAATTCATTTACTTTGGTTTGTCCAAAAAAACTACAAAAAGAATTCATTTGCTATGGCCTGATTATTTTAATCTTGGGCCACTTTCCCTCCGTAATAGTTACTTTTTACCCGCCCAAATTTTTTTTTGTTGGGACTCTTCCAGTTGAGCAGGAATTGGGAGCTATGTTTACAATTTGTTCAACATAAGAATGAAAGAAAGAAAGAAAGAGAATATTTCTTCTTTACCAGGACGTATAAAAATAGACTGCCTTTGCACCATTAATTGTTTTGATACAAGAGAAAGCACAGCTTATTTCAAAACCACCGATAATCCTTCATTTTGATGCATATAACTCATTAATTAAATCGATGTAACCAAAATTTACAGTAATTTGAAACTCTCGAAAGATCTCATGCTTAAAACCATTCCCAAAACTACAAGTAGGGCAGATAATCACTGTAATCCTGTATACCTAAGAGCCACCTAAACCAGAAAAGTGCTTATTCATGGCCCTGTCCTTCCTGAAATTTCTTCCCCCTCCCCCTCCTCTCCGTCCCCTTCCCCTTCCTCCCCTTTGATTCTCGGTATTCTCTTGGCCTTCAACTTCAGAAGTATCATTTTGCTTATTATCTTGCTCCTCACTGGAATCCCTTTGTCTTCCTCCTCTCCTTCCTCTGCCCCTGGCATTCCCAATAAACCCTCTACCTCCCCCTTCCATCTGAGGAATATCAAACTGCTTGTTTTGCTCCTCAGAGTACTCTGTCAGCTTCTTGACCGCACCAAGAGGAAGATTGCCGCCGCGACCAAGGCCATGAATCATGTCCTGCTGTGCTTCTGTAATTAATGATGCTTCACCAGCATTTGCAACTGCAATTGAACCTGCAACTTTGTAACTGTAATTCTTACCATCCTTGACATAATACTGGGGCTTCTGTCTGGAGCCCCATTTCGAACTAGGAGCACTTCGAGATGAACTTTCATTTTGCTTTTCAAAAGGCCTACCCATATTTGAGCTACTTTTTTCACTAAATATCTCACTTTCCCCGACTCCTGAATCTGCAACACTCAGACCTAGATCATCAAAAGAGTCATCATATTCATCCTCATACTCATCTTCATACTTTGAAATAAGAGCAGCAGTTTTTGCTGTGTACTCTTCATTTCTGTTATCAAGGATATCAGAATCAGGCAAGTCCGCTTTAGACTTCCTAACAAACCTTCCCTGTGTTGAGGAAGATGAAACTGAAGAGCTGCTGTTTGGTTTATCCCTAGCAACGGCCACTGTATCAGTGGCGGGTGGTGCCGTAAATTCAACTAGCTTTCCTTTCCCTTTATCATTCCTACTAACAGTGGCATTCTTGGATACTGGCATTGTCTCTAGAGAAGTGTCCAAGGACTGCAGATCTTTATGAAGTGTTCCTTCAAGAATCCTCTGAATCACCTCCTCAGGATTCTGGTTGTAGGCTTCTAGACAGGCAGCTAAAAACCCTTTGCCATAATCAGGAAAGAGGTCCTTTATTTGACTGATTCTGGACTCTACAATTGCAACATCTTCATCTATTTGCACCTTGTTGTTTGTTAAAGGGACTGTCGTACTGGGGTGCTCCTTAACAATGACTTTGTGAGAACTCATCAGTATCCCGGATACATACCCTAGCTGTTCATCATCCATGACTATCCATCCTGCATGAACAAAGTTGACTTGATATAACTTACTTCTTCAAGATCAAGCATAATTATACTTAACTGTCCAATAAAAAACAATCACATATAGTAAATATTTTCCGATTGATAACCAAATATAAAATTTTTATAAGACACCAATTATTGTGAAATTTCATTTTTACCTCCTTTCTTCCCCAACACCCTAACGTCCTAATTGAGAAAATGACCGTCTCAATATCTAGAAATCAACTCCCATATCGATATAATAGTGAGAGAGATTAAGAAAACAATTTATTCAGCATACTTTGCTAGTTTATAACTTCTCTTACTATGTAAGAATTCTATGACAAATCATGCAGAGGATTATTGTATTTATCAATAACATTTATCAATTATTTGTTACTTCCAAAACAAATGCATCTCATGACATATATACAATGTCTATCTTGATACATATAAGACCTAGTAACTGGAAAATTATAATCAACAAGTACAAGTAAAACAAACAGTACTAGCATGCAATCCCTTACCGTTATTTTGTAAGTTCTCCATTTTGCTCAAAATGTTGAAGTTCTTGTCAACATTTTGAAGAAAAGTTTGCCTATTCTGGTTTTCCTGAGCACATACTGAAATTCCATTAATCTCTCTTAAAGTTTGAACCAATATATCTGCCCTAATGAAAGGATCCTCTATTTTGGCTGGGAACATCTCTGCAGCAGATGGAATGGGGAGGTTATCTTTGAAGACCTCCTCACTTAGATAGCATAAGTCCAAGAGTTTCCAACCAAACTTGACGATTCTCATTGATAACATTTTCAAACTTATGGCAATATTAGACACCATTTTATCTTCTGAAGCTGTTGAACTTGAAATTATTCGAAACCCACGCTGCAAGGATGGAAGTAATGAATCATGCAACCTTGCTAGAGTGCTTAGTAATGCGTCGTTCCCGTAACTGCATAGACAGAGAGATATACTATTTCCTTATTATTGAAACTTTTGACAGCATTCATGCTAAAACCCATGATTTACCAACCAATCAGGTTCCACTATAAAAATCCTAGACAAAGAACCAAAACAGGCTGGTAAAAACTGAAAACCCTTATGCACTCACATGTTCTTACTGTGGAATACAGCTACTACCATTCATGCTTAGACCACAAATTTAGAAAAACCCAATGCTAAACAAGGTACCTCGTTTCAACAGGGCACAAAAAGAACACAGCTGATGGTTCGTAGGCAGTTAGTAAAGCGTCCATGGATACAATTGCATCGTTTATGAAGTCCATAACCTACCAAAGGAGGAGAAATTTTTTAACACAAGTACCATAAGCATGTAAACATCCTTATCTCTTGAAAAAACTGAAACAGAAACGGCAACGATCCACTGAAAGTATCATAGATCCAACCCAAAAAAGGAAAAGTAATGATTTCCTTGAATTCCTTATTAAATGAGTTCCTTTGCTGTACTTGTAGCTAAAACTCGTTCAACAGAACTTCCAGATACAATACCACTTGTTACTGTAAAAAATTAATTGATATATTGACAAAAGAAACTATTCTATAGCATGCAGCAGAACATATCCAAATTAACACCCACTATTTAATATTTCGAAGAAATTAATTTAAATTTAATGTAAGTATTAGATGGGAGAAGGTGTAGGAAGGAGTCAGTTGTCCCAACATGTTCAATAAAAAAATAATAGAAAGAAACTCACCTCCAATAGATCAGTAAGAAGGCCGGGTCCCTGGTCTCCAGGGCTTCCAGAGGAAAAAAGGGCCTGTGCATGATATTGGAAAAACCTCCGTCATGTATCAGAAATGCACGCAAGCTACTTAATTGAAAACGTAAATGTAAATACTACCACTAAAGACTAGACTAAATAAGGAATAAAGAAATACAAACACGTTTAGAGTAAATGGTTATTTGTTAGGCTGGAAATTTTGATCAACATTATGCGACAGCTGAGTTCTCTTCATTATAAGTTTCGTCAAGTCTAAAAAGTAGAGGTCATGAAAACCTTAGACTATAGCCATTAGGCTGCAAATGTTTGTTTCTCGTTATTCAGAACAGTGGAGCTTCAATCAAGAGGTTTGCGCCCCCCGAAGTAATTGACATCTTGGAACATTAACTAAAAACAGATGATTTGGCGGTGTAAGATACTACGTTGTAATTGAATTAATAGATTAGCGGGCACTGGGCATACCTCCAAAGCTGTACTGCTACGTTGATACATTGTTTGAACAATGCTAAGGAAATGTGAAGCCACTGCAGTCAAATTGTCATGTATTCTAGTATGCGCTTTCACTGCATTTCCAACCTGAAAGACATAATAATAAAAAATGGGGCAGAGAGAGAGAGCCAATGCAGTAGGGTGCTATTCATGAAAAATGCCTACCAACACTCTGGTCAAATCTTCATTTTCATGACCATATATAGCACAGATGTCTAGCAACTTGGGCAGGTCAAGCAACTTCTTCTCCTGCAAAAGAACTACATGTGGAATTAGTGAAAACTGTTATTAGGATATGATACAAATGAAGAAAGAAAAAAAAGCAATAAAAAAACCCCATCCTAATCATATTTTCTCCAATGAGATATGTTCAACTTCAATGCAAATATAGGACATAGATGCAGACTTCTATGATACACCTAAAAGCACCCACAAGCTCTAATTTGGACACAAAAGTTATCCCATACATTGGTTACTGCACAAAGGAAGCTGACACAAAGTAATACATAATAATATTCACATTATTTTAATGGTTACAGCAATCCTATTCCAAAAAGTGGATTATTTTGCCCACCAGACTGTATAAACACAAATTTACAGAGAAGAGAGAACACACCTTCATGGTCTTTTGGACTGAGACTATCAGCAGCACGTGCACCGGGATCCCTATTAGAGGATCTGTAATATAATGACAGAGGTAGTGAATACAAAAAAATGATAACGAACTAGTAAAGTATGAAGCTACAGCTGCAAGCTCAAACTTACATGCGATACAATGCCATAAAAACACGCCGGCTTAATTCGAACTCCCCAACAATGACCCCTGCCACCATTTCTTTGGCTCCACGATGAGGGAAGTCATACCATCTGCTCCTGAACTGTAGGAAGCTATCCAGAAATTCATGCAAGGAAGCATCACTAGCCACTGAGAAAAATGGGTATCAGGAACAACAGTGAAAGATTAATGGTACTATCACAAAAACAAGCATAATTATAACAACCAAAAACTGGAAAACTAGATGGGATGATAACAGAAATGGTAACAAATTTTCTATTAAATTGACAATTTAGTGTGACAAACAAGCTTATCAATGTTAAAAAGGTTGCAGCTTAACTAAGTTGTACGCACCTTGTCTCCAGAACTCCTTCGGGTTCAACTTGAGCAAGCGAGAGAGCTCTCTATTAAGAAGATCCACAACTCTCTGAGACTGCAGGGCATCCAATCCACCTTCGTCTGCGCCGAGCCCAGCCGCCACTGCCTCATCCTGGGGCAAGTAATTTACGAAATTGCCACCGTGAGCCCTGCTGGACACCCACTCTCCTTTCTCTCCCATCCGAACCCTACTTGCCGACGGCGCGGCAGCAGCAACGGTGGCAGTTTCGGCATTGGATTGAGTGGCAAGCGATTGCCTGAGAGAGCTGGAAAGCGTGGGCTCTTTAGGGCCTGGATTGTGGTCTTGATTCTTGGGGACGAAGACCTTTTGGGTTTTGGCGAAACCCTTGTTCCCGGGTTGCCTTGTCTGAGCGTGCCGGTTCGACATGTCTTTGTAGAAGAAGCCGATCGAATTCTCGAATAGAGATAAGTGCGAGTAATGTGCGGGTCAATCGGAAATCAAAATAGTTAGGAGAGGTTGGCGCTTACTTGCGCCCAGCCTGAATTACTTGAGGAACACTCACACCAGGCAGAGCAGCAAAGTCTACCCTGGCCAAATTCATTTTTTCTTCCCCTTTTTCTAACTTTATTTTTTCTATGTTTCTTGGGCCATGAATGAAAATTAAGTATTTTTGCATCAGGTCCAGGCTTATGTGGTTGTGTTACTTGCGGGCTCATTGAGCCACAATATTCCATCTTGGCCCTACTCATGTTGCCTTGTCACTTCTTTCTATCTCTCTCCTACTTTGCTACGTGACATGAAGAGAGAGGAAAAAATGAGAATGCAACGGGATAGGAAATTGTTCTCCTGAGAGAGAGAGTGCCACAAAGGGAAAGGTAGGGGGAAAGAGGTTGGGGTGTAAAAGAGTGAGAAAATACTTTCGATTTACATGCTAAGCTAAGCTGAAACAACGATTGATCCCTATAAAGTATGCTGGATTCTGTACCGTGTATGAAAATATTGAAAAACAATACATCGCTAACTAGTATAATAAGCATAACAATTTAACAAATAAGTGTTGTGTTCTGAAAATAATACTCCATAGGCCACGGCAAGCACATGTATGGCCAGACTTCCAGCCATACAATAAACTAAGAAGATCATATCAAACCCACTCAAAGTTGGTTTCTTTAGGTAATATTAAAGCAATGAGTGAATCCGGTGGAGTGGGTGCAATAGAGAGCATGGAGCAAGTGTCATTCGAGTGTGGAAGTATGAAGAGAAGCCTCGCCCATAAGGATTTCACGGCAGGGATCTTTATCACGCCCGAGCACTCCCTCTGCTTCAGGTACGAAATGAAATCCTGAAACTGGACAACAGTAATGCAAGACTTAATACGTGTGGTAAAGTCCATGTACAAATATTTGAACTACACTTTTTGTTGATAAAGTCTATGTACAAATATGAAGCTCAATGACCTTTATAAATTGAAACATGATTTGTCTAAAGAGTACAATCACATTATCAAAGGGACAAAATCATAATAGACAGAGGAGGCTACATACGCCTTTGTGGTCGCCTGCAGAAGCTGGGATTAATCGACATACCTCCCTCTGCATCAGATGCAAAAGAAAGACAATGAATTAAATAAGGTTTGGAAAGGAAAAGGAGAAAAATAAGTTAATATTAATATGTAGAAATTAGGCCTTCATGTCAATTAAGTCAGTACTCAGTAGGTAGACTGGGGATCAATTTTTTCTCAGTTTGTAACAGAAATTTTTTCAGTAAATTACTGAAAGGGTAGTAGGCCATATAAGTCAAATAAATATCATATTGACCAATCATATACATCTTATCAGCATCCTTGGCATTATATATAGCTATGATGACAACCAGTTTACCAGGGATTCACCACATGCCAATTTATGATCCATTAATGTTAACCAGTGAACATTGTATAATTCTCACATTCTTTGTGTGATGGAAAAACTATTCTGTAGCTCATCTTATAAAAGGCAGAGCTGTTCAATATGATATTTATTTGATTCTGAAGACCTTATAAACCAGAAATTAGAAAAATATAGGTACCCAAAGACACAGGCATTAAATACATTCCTCTACACGAGAGAGAGAGAGAGAGAGAGAGAGAGAGAGAGAGAAGCATAGTAATATTCACTGACTTACTTTATGTGGTGGGGTGCTAGTAAATGTTGACTTCACATGCCGAAAATCTGTACGCTTGGTCATGTCTAATTTAGCAGGCCATCTGAACAAATTAGTCATAAATTATTAATAGATATTTATTTGATATATGCAAACCTTAATGAGATTCCAGAAAGGAAACTAAAGAAAAGATAAGTCCTTACTCTACAGGTTCTGAAATGGCATTGGAATATTTGCAAATATCAGAATCCACCCTAGATGCATAAACCGTACAGTACTGAACACCACTTTTACATAGCACTCCTTGCCACCAATATTGCAAGCATCGTCCAGAACTTTCTACTCCAGATGATTCTGGAACAGGCAGAGGTGGAGGAGGTGAATGTGGAGGAGGAGGAACAAAAGGTGGCTGCGATTGAGGCAAAGGTGGTGGAGATGGGGGCAATGGAGGTGGCATTTCAGGCAGAGGAGGTGGTAGAGATGATAATGGTGGTGGCACTGTTGGAACTGAAAACATTTGGTCAAATTGATGTGCTGGAGTTCCTTGTACTTGTGCAAGTGGAGTCACTGAAGCAGGAATGAAGGGAGATACAATAGCATTACCATGAAAATTGTTGGGCATTACACCTGGTGAGATTGGGTTCAAAGGAGGATTATGATTTACACCCCGTGGATCCCAGGAACTATTTGGAGGTAGGTAAATAGGTCGTATAAATGGAGATGATTGGATTTGGGGTGGAGGTGGGACAGAGGGTCCCTGTGTTGGCACAGGAACGCATGGAATGCTCCCTGGTGCAGAATGCAGCTCCGTTCCAGGTTTTGCATACATCCAGTTTTGTTCAGTGGCATGAGAAGCAACATGACTACCTAGAGTAAAATCATCCAATATACAGTTCCTTTAGTAACAAAAGGAAAGAAAAGGAGAGGGGAGGGGGGAAGTTCAAAAAACAAATTTATATATAAGTTCATCACCTCCTTGTGAAGGATCCACCACAGCTATGTTATTGTCATAACCATCAACCTTTTGGGTGCCAGCTTCAAGCATCTCTGTACTGCCAGTAACAGCTCTGTTTGACTGAAACGTATACCCACTCTGCACTGAATTCCCCTGATTCTCAGACTTTACTCTAGGGGATACAAGCTCCAAGGGATGGCTGTCATGATTTACTGAGAATGGTGCAGCAACATGACCACTCCCAGAGTTGTTGCTTCTGTGGGTAGGGGTAGGCACAGATCTTGCACCATCAATTTGAGATATTACGACATTAGTTGGCCCTGCACTATATGGTGGCCTGTAATTACTCCTTTCCTTGCGATGTTGTCTGAGATGTGCCATTACAGCAGCAGCTTCTTCAGGGGTATCAAATTCCATCAGTAATGCACCTTCATTACTAAGATCAGTGATCATGTAAGGACCCTTGTAAAGCACTTTCCTTGATTCATGCAGAATCTCATCCTTGGCCCATTGGCTTAAAACATTTCCAACATAAACATGACAACTAGAACCAACTGCAACACCATTCATAGCACCTCTAGTTCCCAGTCCTATATCCATAAACTTTATGTGCCAAGGAAAGTGTCCACGCATATATTCCCGAGCCTTTACAGCATCTAGAATGTTTCTGTACTCAACCAAGGCAAATCCTTTGATTGGGAAGAAAATAAATTGTTCCATCACACCAAACCTCTCTAACTGAAACCTTACATGAGCTTCAGATGCATCAGATCCTGAGAAACCCAGCCAGAGATGTTTAGAAGCAGAGAAAATATCCATGGCTCCAGTATCCCCATCAGAGCACCAAACAATTTGTGTTGTTGTGGAAGTATATGGTGAGACCAAATGAGGTTGAGTTGGTGTGGAAGTATATGGTGACACCAGATGAGGTTTAGGAGATTCAAAAGAACTATTCACACCTCCACTTGAAGATCTCAGGAGAGGTGATCCAAAATCCATTGCATCTTGATTCTTCTCAAGATGAACATGTTTTCTCCCATCAAATGAATTACTCCTGAAGTCTAATGGAGATCTTGTGACAGGTGAAAGCACCTGGTGGTTCATTAGGTCCCTGGGCACGGAAGACCTGCCGTGTGACATATCTCCATGCTCCCTAATCTCACAGTTTGCGGACCTTGTCCCCCCACTGTCTTGATTGGAACCCACAACATTAGTTTCAAGAGGGATTATAGAGCTGCGAGGTTTCAGATTTAGGCCTGAAACTCTGTCAGAATAAACATCATCATACGATCCACCATTAGGCCTTAAATTACTATCTTTTCCAAATAGTTCACTACAGGTTTCATGTTGGTTAGAGAACCTAGGCACCAGATATGCTCGTTCAATAAATCTGGATGGATCAGAATCATCCTCATCACTATCCACCTGATTGTCTTCCACATCCATTTGTTCTACAAATGATTTAAAGACATCCTCCAATGAAGATTTAATATCAGATAACGCCTTGAAAGACTGCAACTTGCACAACTTCTTATACTTTGAGAATATCCAACTTCGCAATGACGGATCTTTGCTAAGAACCTGCATTTTAAAGAAAAAAGGAAAACAATAACAAAAACGACCCAGTGCAAGAGATTATCAGCAAGACCAGAAAAGGAATAACAATAATCAAACCACTAATCAAAAGGGGCAAAAATTAATTTCGATACCTTATCTTCAAACCAAATACGTAAGCACATCTTATTTCTAACAACCAGTCAGATGTACGAGAATAACCTTTATACGAATGTTAAAAATCCCCATTTAGTGGTGTCTACCCAAATGACCACATCCCCTCTACATATGTCTTGGTTTAGAACTTTATTGCAATAAAGTACCTAATGTTCTAAAACTCAGTCAACTCAACAACCCCTTTCCTAAAGAAATTTGTTGCATTGAACTTGAGCTGAGTTGCAATTCCAGGACACATGGAAAGAAGGACGCATTTGATCTGTCATGCATATCCATACACTAATTACCATACCCTAAAATTACACATTATGTGTTTTTGTTATACAAACAATGCTAGATAAAAAAAAATTCCCCAATTCTGTTAAAAATAAACAAGAGTCAGAGCCCAGTATTTTCTTCTATCTCTTGAAAATACTAATATACGTTGTCCCAAATTAATAGCTTATATGGCAAAGACTATCAAATTATATCAGTACTAAAACTCAGAATCTAATAGCATGACATCCATTCAATACGCAGGGCAGCTCTAAAAAATTACCAGTCCTAACAAGCAGCTGTTTTTAACTGTAGATGCAACTCCACAGACTTGGGCACCATCTGATGCTAGCTGCTCAGAGCTAACCTCATCCCTTCTGGTGCTAGATTCACTATAACCTGTACTTGATTTAGGTTCATCACCAGTTTTACCCGAAGGATAGCCACCATCATTATCAAGCCTGCTTGTTATTTGACTTAGGAAATACTGCCCTTTCAGAACTCCTTCTGATGCACTGGATTTGAAGAGTTCGAACCAGGCTGAAAACAATTCTTTAGGATAACAAAAGAAAATCCAGAGTAAACTGAGAGCACATAACTTGGATAATTTAATTGGTGAAGATTCATTTTCATCTGAAATCTTATGCTTTAGCTCAGAAAAAATCTCAGAAGAATCTTGTATTCTCACAGTTTCTTTCCCAACAATCATAAAGACATCCTTTCCCTCAAAGGTGGATATGAAAAAGGTGAGCACATTCTGGAAAACTGTAGAGCAAATACCCCGAATAACAGATGATGTTGGCGCCACTGAAGAAGCAGTGCAACAAATATCAGATAGACCAAGAATACAGGATTTAGCTGTCTGAAATGCAACACTCTCAGTATCCTCTCCTCTATTTATTACCGCCATGCTCCAGTTATACATATTGATAACAACTTTTGCCGCGGCTTCAAGAGCAGTTGGGCATTTTGAAGCATATCGAGGAATGAGATCAGCCACAATACGTTGTACGCTCGTACAACCTGTGAAGTTAGCCTGAAGATTACCACATTGGAGAGAAAAATTTATAATCTACAGTATGAAGGCTGCTTATTCTCTCTTTCATTCATTAAAGCACTTGTGCAGGGCGCAATGCATCTAACTAGCAGCTTTTTTTGGTCTGAAAATCTAACTAGCAGCTTGAAGCAAAGTAGTTGAACATAGGCAAATTAATGATGAAAGATAAGACTAATGGGCTAATCAGCACCTACTTTGTTCGCAGAAAATTCCCATGCTACCTATTTGATCTCATGCAATGCAAATTTATGTAGAACCCACAAGAAACACCCTAATTATGTAAGTTCCTTTGATGCTTCACTAAGATTTATATAACGCTAACAATCATCATCTACTACTGGTTCTTTAAAGTTTCAGTAATTGAAGAAACCAAAGGCTCAACATGAAATAAAACAGCATTATAACCTATTTCTTTTCTTCAGGCTTATCAGCAACCAAACATTAACTCAGCTAACCCCGCCGTAAGCACTACAGTTCAACATGTGCACGAAAATAAACAAATAAATCTGAACAAAGAGGAGCAAAAGAGTAAAAGTCACACTGACCTCTGGAAGCAGTGATGAGAGAGAGATAAGCTTGCTCAAGCTCAGGCGTGAGAGCAGAGTCATTCTTGGAAAGGCAAAACTTAATCCGCTTATAGCACTCGTAAACGCTTCGAATCTCGTCTCTGTGTCTACGTTTATTAAGAATTTCTTCATTAGATTGTGGAGCTCCGACGCTCGGGGCAGGGGCTAGGGTTTGCGGTGGCGGTGGCTGAGATAACGGCGGTGATGACGGTGGCTCTGGTTGAGCTTCGTACAGCTTTCGCTTCTTCGGAGGTTGCTCTCCGGAGGCCATGGCGAGAGAGAGAGGACGGTGGCTCACTGAGATTTTGGTGAATAGTGAGCGTGGCCGGCGGTGTGCGAACTTCGAGTCTTCGACTCGATTTGGTCGCTAGACTCCCAACTAGTCCGTTCTATTGACAAGAAGGGTCCCACCATCAGTGAAACTGTACCTACGTGGCTCTGTAGATTTATTTTAGCCGTCGGATATACGCGAGGATGGGTGGGTCAACGTTTTCAACGGTTTTATTTCCGTGAAGAAGAAAAAAAAAGAAAAAGGGTTTCACTAAAACACCCAGAAATGGAAGCTGAAATTATAAAAAAACCCAACACCCAAAACATTTTATAAACACACCCAAAATCCATCATTACACACACTCAAAACCCATTTATAAACACACCCAAAAAATATATAATTATTGATTTTGGGGTTAATTTTGGGTGTGTTTCTATGTTTAAATAGTGTGTGGGTTTTTTTATAAATACATGTCTATGATTGGATTTATTTATAATAATCTAAAGAAAAAAAGGGTGGGAAGAAATTTATTTCTGCTCAAATATTTATATTTGGAAAATACTTTGTGTCCTCCCTTAGAAGTATGAATTCTGAATTTCTACTAATCATAAATTGACATACCGTGTATAAATCTTTCTTTTTTGTATTTTGATGAATTTATGTATTATGTGTGAACACAAATATAGCTCTAGTTGTTAGATTAATGAGATCAATGGGCATGTTTACTTATCATGAATGGGGGAAGCCACAAATCGAGGTAATTGGATAGGGGAATCAAGGTATTAGAATTAGATCAACCACTCCTCCTAGTTTATTCCATTTTTGATTTTGAGAGTATTCGATTACATATTCTAAAGTGGAACCCACATAATTTTTTTTTTTCCTTTTTTGAGTACATCTGTGGTGAACCCCTCGGTTAGAAATTGGAATCATTCCAATACTCATGTGTTACACATGAGAAGCGGGAATTGGAATCATTTTCAATACCCTTTCCTAATAAGTAAAAATGTCATTAAGGTTTGGGAGTGATTCTAAAGATGTCAATAATCACTTCTCCAAAATAATCACTTTAAGTTATTTTCTAGAGAAGCACATGGGACGCACTTCTTTCTAGAATGATTCTAGAGAAGCATGTGGGAGGTGCTTCACTCTCAAATGAGTCCTTAGTCATTAAATTGTATTTACATTTAATGCTAAATGTAATATCGATGAATCCCCTTTTTTTTTTTTAACGAATATCAGTATGGACAAATCCTGGTATTTATCCTTTAACAGTTTTTTTTCCTACACTTTAACAACCTTCTTTTTTTTCATAAAAAACAATAGAATTTTATTAGATCAATAAAAATAATTACAACAAAGTCATGGTTGGCATTGTTTTACTTTTATATATGTATTAGATAATGCGAGGAAGACTCTTTTTTGCACCACATTTTACAGACCAGATGATGTAGGTATGAGATGAGTCTTAATGTTATCAAACATGGAATTGCATGAATTCCAATTCAGACCTGTTTAATAAAATATGAACATGTTCTGCCACAGATGAGAGCAGACAAGTTTTTCATTGGCATTTTTCACGGTACGTACGTATATACGTACAAGTTACAATGACACAACAATTGCTTCTCTTCTTCATGTTCTTGCAAATCCATCAGACATATAGGTTCACTATTTCTACTTAGAATTAATTTATTGCTATAGACTGGCAAATACTAAACTGAACAATGCTGCACGAGGGCTAGAAAGCCTGGCAGCTGCTAGCATCAAATGAACTTGTTCAACACATGTTTTTAGATCTTCTTCATCGGAATCTCAGAGAGTCAGATCAAATATTTTATGCTAATATATCGGATGCTCAATATAGTATAAATCATAATATAAATGCACATTATAATTATGTGATTGTTGTTAATTTATTTCTGTTTTCTGCCCAAGGGGGTCGTATTTAAGCACAAGAATCAGAGACGAAAAGTATTTATATAAAATAAAAATAAAAAATAAAAACTGAGGTTTCTCTTTGTGATTAAAAATGGAATTTATTTAACAACCCATTACAAGTTGCTATTAAAAAAGAAAACCCATTAAAAGTTAAAAAATTAAGGCTTATTATCACAAAAGGTCCCTGAGGTTTACGAAACTATCAGATTGCATCCTTAATATTTTTTTGTGTCATTGGTGGTCCTCAAGGTTAGTATGTGTGATCACAAATAGTCCCTGCCGTTAGGTTCCGTCAAAAACTCCGTTAGTTTGCTGATGTGGCAAATATATATATCACAAAACATCCCTTATGTTTACACACCTATCACAAATGGTCCCTGCAATTTTTTTTAATTTTTTTAATTTAAAATTCATAAAATTTTGGTTTCCTTTTTTAAATCTTATGAATTTTAAATTATTTTAAAATATATATTGTGTAAAACCAGGCCCTAGGCTCTAAAATCCTACAGAGGGGGGGTGAAGTAGGCTAGAGGTCAAAGACCTACCAAATTAAAATTTAAGCCCAGCTAAGAGTAAAATGCGGAAACTGGATTAATCAGACAACACCACGTATTAATCCAAACAGAAACTCTTGTGATTTCGGATCAATACAGTGCAATGTCGTATTAATCCATGTTAGTGTACTGATGTGATTTGAACAATATGCAGCAAGTACAACAATGACAGCAAGAGTAAACACATACACACAGATTTGTTAACCCAGAAAACCCAAGTGAGTAAAAAACTGGGAGCACCAAGCTAGGAGAGATTCAATCCACTCATTAAGAAATACAAGAAATGAAGGAAGACAAAACTCAATCTATCACCTATAGGCAGCTTCAATCATCCTCACAGCAAGCACCATTTCTTTCTTTCTTAGCAGCAGCAAATCCTCCCAAGAGCACCAAGCTCTAGTTGCATGTAATTTGATGTATGTAGTGAGTTATGGTTTCACATATTCATCTATCTCAATCACAAAGTATGATTGAGCTAGACAAAAGAAACCTAAGTGTTGTGATGATTAAACTAGAAGTAATGAACTTGAAGCATATAGTTTAACTCAAAATAACAACAATGAAACAATAAAACTTCAGCCGAAATCAATGTGATTTAAATTGGAGTTTATCAATGAATTATGCAATCATAACCATGCTCTCAATTAAATCACAATGGCTGAAGTAATAACAAATGTTTTTGAATGCTCAACAGCAAATTAGAATTGTTTTTCAAAAACTATAAACCTGAACTTGCATAAGATTATACGTGTATGTGCAGTTTCCTTTTCATGAAGGATGAATGGTTTGCTTCATATTTCAAAGGAAAGTGCAGCACCAATTATCATGCATCCTTCCGTTTGATCAGAGACAAGCTTTGTTTAAATAGACTTTGATAAAAACAGTTTTTCAAAGAGGAAAGAATAAATGCTCTGATCAAGAGAATAAAACAGAAGGAATATGCAATCTGCATATCCATCCGTTGAGAGTATGGAGCAACATATTAAAAACTAATATTGTGTGCTCAAGATGAAACAGCCACTTGAAATAAAAAACCATGAACCACAATGAATGAATATAAGCAACCCATGTGTTTTGCAGAGAAGGAACCAAAGCCGCAAGCAAGGAGAAAATGCAGAAGCAGTTTTTCAAGAAGTTATTTTATGAAAACGGCAAAGAGAAGGAAGGGATGACTCTTTCCAAGAAGGACCAGCCGACAAGGAATTAAGGAGAGTAAAACTTCCTGTTTTTAAAGCCACAGCCCATAACCCTTGAACCATGAGCAGCTCAAGACACAACCCAACGGGAAGGGAATGTTTGATTTCTTTAGAGACAAGATGAGCTGACACAACAGCAAAGGAAATGAAAAACAAGGAGCAGCACATGGTCCAAGTCTGAAAAATAGACTTTAATAAAGAAACCCAAAAACCCATCTTTTCTAAAGGAGATAAACACAGCCGCACATGTTAAAGACTGCCCAAGAGAATGAGAAGACCAAGAATGAAAAGTGGGCAGACAACTTGTTTCAAAGATAATTATATTGTCTAAAGAAGATGCCTTTGAAAACAACATAAAGGAAGAGTAACAAGATGGAGTTGGTGGACTCTTCAAGAAATAAGCATGGGAAAGAAATAACAATCAGCCCATGCTTTTGTTAGAAACACATGCACACGTTTTGCATAAAAGTAAAGTTGAGAAGAGTGTGCAAAAGACTTTAAAAAACAATTCTTTTGAAAACAAGTCTTATGGAAAATAATATACTATAAAATAATATATCAAGTTTCCCAAAATCCACACACACGAGTAAACATTCAACAAAAGGAATGAAGAAGGAATAAATAAGGAAATCTGCCAACAACTTGAAAACGGGACGCAGCATGGATTAATACAAGTGAGACTGGATTAATCCAAGTGAATAAAGACAGCATGCAGGAATGTACGTCGAATCAATCCAAGTGAATATGGATTAATTCATGTGAACAATGCAAATGATTTTACCTTTGAACTGCAACGAGGAGACATGGAAGCCCTTCAACCCACACTGATTCTAACCTAGAATCTAATTAATATTACAAGGGTTTGTTGGTTTAAGAGAAGAGCCAAAATACAATATTGGTTCAAATAAGAACCTTACATATTGTATTTTAAGTACACATGACACTATATTATTTTAAATGTGGGCTCCACATATATGCCACATAAACAAACTAATGGAGTTTTAAAATTCATAAAATTTAAAAATGAAAAAAAACCAAGGGTTTAGGGTTTATAAATGATCCTCAAGGTTAAAATCCTTATATAAATGGTTTTTTCATTTTAAAATTTTATGAATTTTAAATTATTTTTAAAAGACTTCATTAGTTTGTTGGTGCGGCATATATGTAGAGCCCACATCTTCAAAAATATAGTGTCATATGTATTTAAAATACAATATATATTTTTAAATAATATAAAAAAGAAAACCAAAATTGTATGAATTTAAATTAAAAAATTAAAAAAATTCGCAGAGACTATTTGTGATAGATGTGTGAACCTTAGGGATGTTTTGTGATATGTATATATGCCACGTCAGCAAACTAACGGAGTTTTTGACAGAACCTAACGGCAGGGACCATTTGTGATCACACATACTAACCTTGAGGACCACGAGTGACACAAAAAAACATTAATGATGCAATCTGATAGTTTCGTAAACCTTAGGGACCTTTTGTGATAATAAGCCAAAAATTAATGAGTAATGTATACTTTTGTTTTTTTTATAAACTTATAACGAAATGCATTTTCAAACTTCTCTTTTCTAATTGTCTGTTAATATCGCTTATAACGGAATAGATACTGGCTCTTGCCTTGCCATTCAAGTTAAGGGCTGATGATGATGTTTTGTGGTCTGAAGTTTCCCCTCCATTGCTCTTCTGAGAAGCATTGTCAACCTCAGAACTGTAAGAACTAGAGCTATGTATATCTTGTCCTGTGGTGCTCTCTTCATCTTTGACATTTGAGTTAAGCTTCTGTCCCTTGTTTGACCTCACATTTTTCTTACTTTCCTGTACCTCTAGGGTGTGAAGTTGACAATTAGATCAACAACTGCTTCAGAAATATTAAAATCAACAACCAAATCATCAATTTAAAACTTCAAATGGTTCTTACATCTTTCGAAAGACGGGGTTTCTTCTTCGGATTAGTCTCAAACATGTCCTTTCCTGGAACAGCAACAGCCTGGGCCGGCTGGCATTCTGAAAATCCCAATATTCTGTCACTTGCCAGAATCTTGTTTGCCACAGACACTTCCTTCCATCACAGACTTAGATAATGCTGGGATGAAAAATGAACCAAAAGGACCAAAACCCTTTTGATCATGAGTTGTAGAGATATCATTGGTTACAGGGATATGGCAAGAAAGATATTGGAAATGAGAGTTGAGGCTATCTAACAAATTGACCCTGTCCAATCCCATTTCAGCTTCAGGGTTATTACTAATTAGTGCAAAAGGTTGCTGGAGTTTCAAAGTTCATCCCCACAACATTGTGTTGGAAATTAGGAAATGAAGAAGAACCCCGACCAAGAAAATGTGGTGGTGTGAACTCAAGCTCTTCTTCAGCAGAGAACAATCTGCTCAAAGAGTCCCATTCTCCATCAGGAAAAACACCAACGCACTCTATCTTGTCAAAACATAGAGAATATTGAGAGGAGATAGTGGAAAGTGTAGAGAGAATGAGAGTTGTGGAATATTTTCTGATTTTCACTTATGTCTTCATTACTTACAATCAACACATATATATACAAGTTCCTAAGCCCCCCAAGTTAGGCAACCAACCAAGTTAGGCAACCAACCTAGTTAGGCAACCAACCTAGTCAAGCCCCCCAAATATTGTAGGTGCCA
Source organism: Prunus fruticosa (assembly GCA_018703695.1). Classification (NCBI taxonomy): domain Eukaryota; kingdom Viridiplantae; phylum Streptophyta; class Magnoliopsida; order Rosales; family Rosaceae; genus Prunus; species Prunus fruticosa. The sequence continues at coordinate 52,071,057 of CM031917.1, forward strand.
AACATTAATTGACTACATAATTAACACATTAATTGACTATTGCTAACACTCCCCCCTCAAGTTGGTGCATAAATATCACCAATGCCCAACTTGATCAGTGAGTTGTGGAATACTCTGCTAGAAACAGCTTTTGTTAATATATCTGCCAGCTGGTCTTCAGACTTGACAAACGGAAGCTGAATTTCTTTATTTTCAACTTTCTCTTTAATGAAGTGTCGATCCACTTCAACATGTTTGGTGCGATCATGTTGAACTGGATTGTGTGCAATGGATATTGCAGCATTGTTATCACACTGTAGATGCATTCCGAATGTAGGTGCATATCCAATCTCTCTAAGCAATTTTCTCAACCAAAGAAGTTCGCAAATTCCTTTGGTCATTCCTCTGAATTCCGCTTCTGCACTAGACAAAGCAACGACATTCTGTTTCTTGCTTCTCCAAGTAACCAAGTTACCTCCCACAAATGTGAAGTACCCTGATGTTGATCGTCTATCAGTGATGTTCCCTGCCCAATCTGCATCTGTATAGCCACTGATATTCAGATGACCATTTTTTGAGAACATAAGTCCTTTTCCTGGTGCTGACTTCAAATATTTAAGAATCCGAAAAACTGCATCCATATGATCTTCACTTGGACAATGCATAAACTGACTAGCAACACTGACAGCATACGCGATGTCGGGTTGGGTATGGGACAAGTAGATCAATCGACCTACTAATCTTTGGTATCTTTCTTTGTTAGTGGGTACCTGATTGGGATATTCCCCAATGTGGTGATTCTGAACGATTGGAGTGTCAACAGGGTTTGCAATCTAACATTCTTGTTTCTGCCAATAAATCTAGAACATACTTCCTTTGTGAGAGAAATATGCCTCGCTTTGATCTAGCAACTTCAATGCCCAAGAAGTACTTGAGTCCACCAAGATTCTTCATTTCAAACTCATTTGCCAAACATTTTTGTAGTTGAGAGATTTCCTGCATATCATTCCCAGTAATAATCATATCATCGACATAAATGATTAGAGCCGTTACCTTTCCTCCCTTGTGTTTTAAGAACAGAGTATGGTCAGAATTACTCTGCTTAAAACCATAATTCTTCATGGCCAAGGTAAAATGCCCAAACCATGCTCGAGGAGATTGCTTCAATCCATATAATGCCTTTCGTAATCTGCACACCACATTAGCATGAGTAGATGTAACATATCCTGGTGGGATATCCATGTAGACTTCTTCTGTGAGTTCTCCATGGAGAAAGACATTCTTCACATCAAATTGGTGGAGAGGCCAATCAAGATTTGCTGCAATGGATAAGAGCACTCGAACAGTGTTAAGTTTTGCAACAGGGGCAAAGGTTTCTTCATAGTCAATACCATATGTTTGTGTGTATCCCTTTGCCACAAACCGTGCTTTGTAACGTTCAATTGACTCATCAGCATTGTATTTCAAAGTGTAAACTCATCTGCATCCGACAATCCTTTTTCCTTGAGGTAAGTTCTCCAGTGTCCATGTGTGATTTTTCTCCAGAGCATGCATCTCCTCCTTCATTGCCTGAACCCATTTTGGATCCTTCAATGCCTCACTAACTTTGGTTGGAATATGAATTGCGGATAACTGGTGTACAAAGCCTTGAAGGGGTGCAGATAATTTTTCAGTAGAAACATAGTTTGCAATTGGGTACTTTGATGCCTTGCCATTATCCGGTGAATACCGAATTGGCGGTTTTCCACGATTCTGCCCTATCAGGTAATTGATATCTAACATGTTTATCAACTAAAGCAGTAGATGTAGTAGAATCACGTACCTCAGGATTATTCTCAGGAGATTTATCAGCGGGTCCTGAGATGTGAGGGGGTCTTCATCAGTCTCGGAGGTGAAATATGAAGAGATATCATGTTCTTGGCAGGGAAGCGATCGATCGCTGGGCTCCTGGTGACCGGTCTCTTTTTGGCATATTCGAAATTCTTCTTCAAGACTTTCTCGACGACCGATCGCTGGGCTCCTGCGACCGGTCGTTTTTGGGCAGGTTCGAAATTCTCCTTCAGGATTCTCTGACGACCGGTCCCTTTCGGGAGGTTCGAAATTCTTCTTCAGGATTCTCTGGCGACTGGTCGCTGGGCTCTTGGAGACCGGTCGCTTGGCTCCTGCTCCGAAATTCAACTTCATTGCTTGGGTTTGTTTTGCTCCAATCTTCAAGTCCTTGAATTTCCAAAGCCTCTTTGTTCATTATGCCTCTTTGAGGCATAGAGTTGGACATCGGATCATGGAAGAACATCTCCGACTCCATAAAGGTGACATCCAAAGTGACATACGTACGACGGCTGGAGGGGTGATAACACCGGTAACCTTTCTGATGAGCAGCATAGCCTACGAAAACACATCTGAGAGCACATGGATCAAGTTTGCCACGTTGATTCTTATGAAGGTGAACGAATGCCACACAACTAAAGACTCGGGGCGGAAGCATTTGAACGGAGAAGGCATTCGGTTGATGAGGTAGACTGCGGTGACTATAGCATCATCCTAATGGTGACGAGGAACATGAGCTTCAATCAGAAGGGCTCGTGCTGTTTCAAGGAGGTGTCGGTTTTTCCGTTCCGCAACACCATTTTGCTATGGTGTTTGAGGACAAGTTGTCTCATGAATCATGCCTTGCATATGGAAGTATGTTTGAAAGTCATGATTGACATATTCGCCCCCATTATCGGAGCGAAGAACTCGGATCTTGGTAGAGAATGAGTTTCAATCCGTCTGTGGAAAGGCTGAAACACAGTAAACACTTCATTTTTATTCTTTATCAAGTACAACCATGTCATACGAGTACAATCATCCACAAATGTCACAAACCACCGAAAGCCAGAAATGAGAAGTTATAGGTGAGGGCCCCCAAACATCAGAGTGAATTAACTTAAATGGAGTAGTACTCTTACTTGAACTTAATGGGTAGGGCACACGGTGACTTTTAGCCAAAATGCAAATGTCACATTTGAAGTCGGAGTCCTTGAAATCTGATAATAAGTTTGGTAGAATATGCTTCATATATCCAAAGGATGGATGCCCCAATCGACGGTGCCACAACCAGACTTGCCTTTGTTTGATATCATGTGTCACATTGTGAGCTATGCCTGTCCTGAGATCCTCCATATAATATAGCCCCCCTCTCTTAGTACCACGACCAATAATCTCCTTAGTGTGAATATCCTGAAGTAAACAAAAACTCGGGTAGATTAATACACAACAATTCAATTGTTCAGGAATTCTGACTAACTGACATTAGCTTATTTGATAAAGATGGAACAAGTAAAGTATTAGATAATGAAAGAGAGGATGACAGAGCCACAGTGCCAGCTCCTGCTCACAGGAGAAGTAACTCCATTGGCATTAGCAATACTAGTTCGTCTGGGTTGACTAGTACTCAGAAAATCATTAGGATCAAATGTCATATGATCGGTTGCGCCAGAATCAATTATCCAGCCTGTTGAATTTCTATCATCCGAAGTATGGAATACATAGCCAGAGTCACCACTTGCAGCTTCATATCTCTTTTGATCTTTTTCATATCGTGCAGTTTCAGTCGGGGTAGAGGTCTGGATCATTCGAGGTCGGTTGGTTGGGTCGGCAACACCCTAGTCCAGGTGAGGCCAATCGGTTCGGTCGATGTCTGGGTTCGGGATCGGTGTCGTCAATGCTTCTAGGTAGGTAGGTTGAGAAGAGTTGGTGGTGCTATTTTCAGCAGGGAAAAAAACATCTTCTCTCATGATGGAAACAACAATTCAAGACTAGAGTCAGCAAGATCGCTGCTCATATACCATGTCAAAACATAGAGAATATTGAGAGGAGATAGTGGAAAGTGTAGAGAGAATGAGAGTTGTAGAATATTTTCTGATTTTCACTTATGTCTTCATTACTTACAATCAACACATATATATACAAGTTCCTAAGCCCCCCAAGTTAGGCAACCAACCAAGTTAGGCAACCAACCTAGTTAGGCAACCAACCTAGTCAAGCCCCCCAAATATTGTAGGTGTCAAACATAGTTAGGCAACCAACCTAGTTAGACAACCAACCTAGTCAAGCCCCCCAAATATTGTAGGTGCCAAACATTAATTGACTACATAATTAACACATTAATTGACTATTGCTAACACATCTTTCCCTATTTGTCTACGTGTAGTGTGCTACAGCTATTAGGCGCTCAGTTGCAATTGGGGCGAGCAAGGACTATAAACACTTGTATATTTACCCTAACAAATCATTTTATTAAGATTTGACTTTATTTGTTTATGCACTTAGAAGCTCAATTTAATAAACTAGCACCTGGTTGTCATTGCATTTATGTATGAAGATTTATGTTACTTCACGGCTGAAATTGCATTATGAGTTCATATTTTTATTCCAATATGAACATATTCTAGTGATTAAGTGCCTCATTTGCCTGACCTTGGCTGATATAGAATAAAACGATAGCGATTCCAATTTCGTCTCACTTTGGGGAGTTGTTGGATTGGTTTGATACTATTTTGGAGGCCGGCCAATGCTACACAAGATACTATTTGGTTCCAATTTTGGGAGCACTCGAATGACTTTCTTTTTTCTTTTTTTGGGATTAAACGTTTAAGTCCATCTTTGGTTTACTCATGTTTCTTACCATGGCCAATACAAGTTACCGGGAAGCTAATTTCGATTGGCCAAGACTAGATTCCGACTGTTTCCTACCTTATCACTTGGCATTCCTCTCATGATTCCTACTTCAAATTAATTTTGGATGGCTTTGTTATTAATGATTATGCTGATTTTGGTTTTGTTCTAACCCTTGGCTTCTATGGCTTCCCCCACTAGGCAGGTGCATGCTAGTTTATAATTTGATTGGAGTTACTGAAAAATAGATTCTAAAAGCTAAAAAGGAGATCTTCTTGGTATAATTGATGCTATCAGACATATTTATAAGTGGATTCTCTAATTTCGCACATCTTATTGGGTTTTATAATTTTTTGAAAAACATACCACTGGTTCGCTTGGAAAGGTCTATCCTAGCAAAAATTTATTGGGAAAAAATAAATCCTTTTCAAAAGAAATCGGTATAGCCGGGCGGCTATATCCGGTTTTTACCAATTTTTTAAAAAAAGAAATAGTGTCGCCGCGCGGCTATACTCGGTTGTTTCAATTTTTTTAAAATAGAAATCGGTATAGCCGCGCGGATATACTCGGTTTTTAGAAATTTTTTTAAAAAGCGATACTATAGCCAGGTTTTTTTCCAATTTTGTTTTTAAAAGAAATAGTATAGCCGGACGCTTATACTGAGTTTTTCCAATTTCTTAAAAAGAAAGAGTATAGCCACGCGGCTAGACTGGGTTTTTTCCAATTTTTTTAAAAAAGCAATCGTATAGTAGGCAGGCTATACCTGGGGTTTTCCCAATATTTTAAAAAGAAAATAGTATAGACGCGGGGCTATACTCATTTTTTCCTAATTTTTCAAAAAGAAATAGTATAGCCGCCCGGTTTCTTTCTAATTTTTTTTCAATAAATAGTACAACCGATTGGCTATAGGCTTTACATATATATATATATATATATATATATATATATATATATATACTGGGATCCTTTTTTTCTTTTATATTTTTTCCCATATTTTCATTTATCAATAAGAGCATTATCTATTACTATTAGGCCATTACCCGAGTCTCTATTGTCCCCTTTTTATTTTTTACTTTTTTAGAGTTATTACCCGTGTAAAGAATTTAGTAATTTCACGTTTAATACCTGTATTATACACGTCCGTACTTATATTTCAATAAGACATCCGTATTTTGTACACGTCTTAAGGACTTGATAAAATTCACGTTTTTAAAAAAGAAAACGTACAATACTCATACTGAACTTGTTTGTACTTAACTTATTGAATACAAATAACATATATTAAAATATTATATAGTGGCCGAACTTTTAAGTTGTAGTTTCCCAAAATTTTGCCGAATGAAACATGTACATATTTTATTCGTATAGCACCGCTATACCAAATGAATGTCTATAAAGTATAAACTAATGCAACTAGGATTTTGGAGGGTCCTTTTTTCATAATTGCTTTAAAAGAAATAGTATGGCTGCATGCCTATACTCTGTTTTTTAGAATATTTTTTCAAATGAAATAGTATAGCCGGGCGGTTATATTTCCTTTTTTAATTTTTTAAAAAAGAGTATAGCCATTCGGCGATACTCGGCTGTTCCAATTTTTTAAAAAAGAAATAGGATAGCCGGTGGCTATACTCGGTTTTTAGAATTTTTTTTTAAACAAGTATAGCCGACGGCTATACTCGGTTTTTTCCAATTATTTTTAAAAAAGCAATCGTATAGCCACCCGGCTATACTTTCTGGTTTTTCCTAATTTTTCAAAAAGAAATAGTATAGCCTCTGTTTTTAGATTTTTTTTTTTTTTTGAAAAGAAATACTATAGCCGCTCAATACGCAGAATGTTTCTGTACTCAACCAAGGGCAAATCCTTTGATTGGGAAGAAAATAAATTGTTCTATCACACCAAACCTCTCTAACTGAAACCTTACATGAGCTTCAGATGCATCAGATCCTGAGATACCCAGCCAGAGATGTTTAGAAGCAGAGAAAATATCCATGGCTCCATTATCCCCATCAAGAGCACCAAACGAATTGTGTTGTTGTGGAAGTATATGGTGAGACCACATGAGGTTGAGTTGGTGTGGAAGTATATGGTGACACCAGATGAGGTTTAGGAGATTCCAAAGAACTATTTACACCTCCACTTGAAGATCTCAGGAGAGGTGATCCAAAATCCATTGCATCTTGATTCTTCTCAAGATGAACATGGTTTCTCCCATCAAATGAATTACTCCTGAAGTCTAATGGAGATCTTGTGACAGGTGAAAGCACCTGGTGGTTCATTAGGTCCCTGGGCACGGAAGACCTGCCGTGTGACATGTTTCCATGCTCCCTAATCTCACAGTTTGTGTGACTTTTTTGTTCCCCCCACTGTCTTGATTGGAAGCGAGGTTTCGGATGTTGGCCTGCAATAGTATAGCCGCACAGCTACACTCTGTTTCTAGAATTTTTTTTACACAGCAATAGTATAGCCGTACAGCTATATTTATTAAAAGAAATAGTATACTATGTCGGCTATGCTCGGTTTTTCAAATTTTATTAAAAGACATAGGCTATACTCGGTTTTTCTATTTTAAAAAAAATGAAACTAGGATTTATCTGGATACCTTCGAGCTCTTAAACACAAATTATGCCCCGCTCTCTTCATCATGCGTTTACACGTATTTAACATAAATTCATCCTTTTTCTGTATAAATAATTATTATCATTGACTGATCATACTAAACAATGCCGCACGAAGCTTAGAAAGCCATCTGGCAGCTGATAACATCCAATGAACTGTTTCTCATATGTTTTTGGATCTTTCCCTTTATAAGAATCTCAGATCAAATATTGTAGGCTCATCATAACACTACTATGGTTATTAATTTATTCCCTTTCTGCGCCCAAGAGGGTTAAACTTAGAAAAATCGTTCCAATAGCACACGTGGGTTAAGGCTAGTTGGTCATGGTAGTTTCGTGCTCTTGCACAGTTACATATGAGTTTGAATCTCTCTCCTTCTACATTCAAGAAAGTACATATGCTGAGGATTGAGGAAGGTTTTATATATTTGGTGTTTTCAAGCACAAGAATTCGAAACCAGACGTGTTCATAAGAAACTGAGGTTCTCCTCGTGATTGAAATGGAATTTATTGAACTTAATAAACCCATTACAAGTTAGGGAATTAAATTAGTATACATTTATTCTGTTCATATGTTATAGCTTATATATATTTTGATAATAATTAACAATTAGAAAAGGGAAGGAAAAAAAAACAGCAGCAGCTTCCTGCTGTGTCATAGAAGTGGAGACATCTTCTGCAGGCTGAGACCAATATCCATTCCGTTATAGGCAATGGGTGCGTACATCCACATATCATCAGAGCTTAAAAGCTGCAATTTACAACAAAAAAATTAATTAATAATCTGTGATCATATATATGCCTTGTGTCACCACTTTATTTTGAACAAGAAATTTGACAAATTTGTTAGAAGTGTAACAAATTTTCTCACCTTGATTTGGAGCTGCAAAAACTTCACATAATGAACTGCCTCTTCCAGCATTGTGCTGATGTCAACCTTGGTTCCATTAGGGACAAGGTTCTGTAAGATTCTCAATCTCTCATTAATTCTCTCTCTTCTTTTCTGCAAGATTCAATCAAAGCAAGAACTGTAAGAAACCATTTATGCATATGTTTGAATTAAAGGTCTAAATTGATTGAAGCATAAAAATAATGAAGCCAAGTGTGAAAACAGAGATGTTATTGCATACCCTTGCATACAGGCTTTGTGGATCAGTTGCTGAGCCTCTGTTGGCTCTTGTCTTGCCATTCAAGTTAAGGGCTGATGATGTTTTGGGGTCTGAAGTTTCTCCTCCATTGGTCTCCTGAGAACCATTGTCATCCTCAGAGCTGCAAGAACTAGTGCTCTGCCTATCAGCCCCTGTGTTACTCTCTTCTTCATCTTTGACTTTCACATCTGAGTTAGCCTTTTCGCCCTTCTTTGACCTTGCATTATTTTTCTTAGTTTTCTGTACCTGCATTTTTATGTGGAGCTGATAATTAGAAAACTGATTCAGAAATATAAGAACCAAACCAACAACCTGGCCATTAAATTAAAATTCTAAAACTTTAAATGATGCTTACATCTTTCGAAAGACGGGGTTTCTTCTTTGGATTACTGTCAGATTTGTCATTGTTAGACTTGTCTTCTGCCACATCATGCACCCTTTTCAGATGCAATTCCTCTCCTGGAATTGCAATTGCAGCTGGCTGGCTGTCATCTGAAAATCCCAATCTGTCACTGCCAGAATCTTCTTTGTTAGAGACACTTCCTTCCATCACAATGTCAGAAAATGCTGGGATGAATGAACCAAAGCTCTTTCCATCATGATCATGATGATTCATATAAACATCCATAGATGCAGAGATATCATTAGCCACTGGGACATGGCAAGAATTACCGAAGTAGTAATTTTCCTGGTTCAGAATGGCAGTAAAAATTCCAGCACTACCATGATTGTTATTACCATAACAACTCTCCTGAGAAAGATAATGCACATTAGAGTTGAGAGCATCTGAAGGATGTTGAAAGAAGCTCTCATTGACCCTGCTCAATCCCATTTCAGCTTCAGGAATATTGGGACAAAAGGAGGCTGGGATTTCAAAGTTCATTCCCTCATTGTGCTGGAAAGGGAATGAACCCTGAGAAAGAAAATGTGGAGTGAACTCAATCTCCTCAGTGGAAAACAATCTGCTCAAGGATTCCCATTCCCCATCAGCAAAAACACCAACAGACTCCATTTTTTTTTTCTTCTAAGTGTTTGGAGAAAAAGAAAAAGTACAAGTCTTGTATCTTGTTTAGTGCTGCAGCTATCAGAAGCTCAATTGCACTGAGGACAAGCAAGCACTAGAAACACTTATATACTCAACCCCAGAAGCCCTCCTACAAAGAATGTAAGTAAGGATTGACTTGAATTGTAAAATGCAATTCTTAATTCCAAATGGTTGTTGCTGGGGGTAGGTCCCAATTCTCTGTAACTGATTTCAGAGAGTCCACTGTGGGGCCTAAAACCAGGCAAAGGACAACTCAGAGGAGGGCCAAGTTCATGCAATGATGGATTAAAATAAGAAAATGGTTCAATGGGATTAAACCACCTAAGACCTGCGGAAACCGGCATGATTAGGAACAAAAAAGGGTCCAATGCAATCATTGAGAGGTCAGTTAAGAGTGATTAATTAGTGTCTCTTAAACTAATTAGTGATAATGTTGAGAGACTGAATTAAGAGTAATTAAGAAGAGCATGCGCGAGGAGGAAAAACTTAAAACTATTTAAGATAAAGCAGAGTTTTGAAATTGTCAGAACGTGGATGGTGTCTGTCTTGTTGAATATTATATATCAAGATAAACCATTAGAATTCTTTTGGCGGAATTTTAAAAAAATATTAAGCAATGGACAGCCAATTGGGCTAATTATATAATCGTGGGGGGCTGAGTCTTACATTCTCTAAAGCACTCAAAACTCCGACAAGGGAACCGCAGAATTCGCAATTTGTCCTCACCTTGCAAAGCTTAAACTCACACAGTATATATCTACCGTCATCAACCCCATTAATATAACAATCTGTAAAGTTAATATCTGTTTACAACTCATCATCAATCTCTCCCATATCCTATGCACTTCAAAAAGTCAAGCATCATATGTTTTTGCCACTCTGCTCTATTTACAGCCATGGACATTCGTCACAGCCGTCGAGGTTTCGAAGTTGGTAGGCTGTTTCAAGAGCTTAGTTTAACCTTTGCTCGTGTAACACTAATAAAACTCATATGTAATGGCGGATACATGAATTTTTCCTTATGGGTAGGACGAAGCAAACATCCCACGTGGTTTAGTTGCACTTTGCTCTTAACCCTGCTCAGTCATACTCAAGGAGAACCTAACGGAATATTTGACAATTTCATGTATAGCAATAATGGGAGTGAAGGCTATTATACACGAATGGTGATCATATTATAACCTACATTATTGATCGTATCGATTCTTGTCTTATCTAAATGTATGGTTTAAGCTTTAGTCTAACAACCTAAAAATGTATCTCAAGAAATAAGTCTGTAAGAAAACGTTACTCCGGTTATTATAAGTCTGGTAAGAAAACGTTACCCGGTTATTATACTGAGTCCTGATTTTATATTCATAAGATAAGACTTACGAAAACAAATGAGTAGAGAATTAGTCGATACATGACAAATATGATATAAAAATATAGTATGGTTGTTTTGTTATGTCGATATAAAGTTTTACTTCATAAACCAATAAGATTCGAATAAGCAGCCAAATACAAGCCCTCAAAACTCCAAAAAGGGTTTTGAGGGTATGAACAATGAACACGTACCCAACTGTCTCTCACTAAGCTTTAAAGCCGAGTCTTGCGCTTGAGTTCCAAAGTCCCACGCGTCAGAAAGAGACCATTTCTGTAATATTCTAATGGACACGTCTGTTGGGACGAAAGTTCGATAAGGTCTTCGTTGTTGTTTGGACCATTGCACCGGCCATTGCACGACCTTTGAAGAAACAAATAAAACCCTAAAAATTGTTCGGCGGGGAATAAAATCTATACAGACAAAATGGAACTCCCTAGACATCCGATTTTATTCCTTAATCACAGAAAAATAAAACTCTGTCTTCTCTCTCAATGCACATTCACTCGTCTCCTCGCACGATTTGAAGGGTAAGTTAAGGGTTTGCCATTTGTTTCTGGTGTTTCCGCGTACCCTTTCCTCCCACATTAACAAATGCAAAGAATGACAACTATATCCTTCTCTTTTCTGTGTTTATATTATAGATAAACCAACCAACCACCAAATATAACTAATTAAATACGGGAAAGGCCAATTCATTCTTTTTCCAGTTTCGATGGGCTTGTGTTAAGCTTGAGCCACGTGACTCTTCAACACCAATATTTTATATTTTTTTTTTTTGGTTGCGAGGGAATAATAACATTGAAAACATTGCATAGGGGATTAAAAGATTTTTGCTTGGTCGTACTGTTACGGACATAGGCTTTTGGAGAAATTATTTCCCCCCAGTTTGGTTAAATTGAGGAGAAGAAATACGGGTGTAAACGAGTCGAGTCAAGCCGAATATCACCACATAAACTTGGAGAAGAACAAAAAAAAACGCATTACTTTGAATTTTTGATTTAAGATATTAATTTAAAGCTAAAAGCACTTTTGGTACCTATAGTTTGGCACTTCAATCACTTTTGACTTTATACGTAGTTTCAATTTCATCAATTTTGACAATGTAGTTTCATATTTGTAACAATTCAAGGACAAATTAGTATTCTTGTCAATTTCTTTGACAGTGCAAGGGGCAATTTTGTCAACCCAAAATCCTTGAGCATAAAAGCTCATCTAAAACTCTCCTAATTTCATATTATGGCTTGAAATTGGTCATTTAGGTTTAGAGTTTTTCAAAAATTGTGATTAGTGGTTGAATTTCGAGTCCTAATGTGAAATGAGGATAATTCCAGACAAACTTTTACGCTCAAGGTTTTTGGGTTAACGAAATTGCCCCTTGCATCGTTAAAGAAATTGACAAGAATACTAACATGTCATTGAATTGCTACAAATACGAAACTACAATGGCAAAATTGACGGAATTGAAACTATAAAGTCAAAAGTGATTGAAGTGACAAACTACAAAGACCAAAAGTGACTTTTGAACTTAATTTAAATTTATTTTTCAAAAGATGGGTCACTTCAAGCAAATTTCTTACAAATGAGCTACTCACGAGCTTTAAGAGCTAAACATAGCTAAGTTCAAGCTTATTAGCTTAGCTTAACTAGTTTCTATTTCAAGCTTAAACAAGTCAAATCCAATACGAACTCAAACTGGAACCCGTTATGTTGCCCAAGAACCACCAATATAATAGATCCATTTATTCCCTCTTATTTAATTCTTATCACAAAAGAATATATATATATATATATATATATTGGCATGCATTGTAATCGATAAATACTGGTATATATTTTTCATACGTAGCCTATATTGGCATACACATCTTTTTTATATAAGATCAATCAAAGGTGGATACTGTATATATCGGATCATGCGACGTGTGTAATCATAGGGTTTGAAAGACAAAAAAGATGCCCTAAACCAATATTGAACACCACGTTGCAGCACAGCATAGATGTATATACTAACCAAATTTACTAACAAGTGCAACTCAGCAAATAACCCATCATTTTTTTTTATGCGATCTCAATTTTGCCAGAAATATGGGATTTTTAATGTTCTATTATCACTTGTTTTATAAACATCATGTCATCATATCATATGCCAATTTTTATTTTTATTTTAAAAAAAATCTCGACGGTATAAGGAAAAACTTTATTTAACTAAGCAAATTAATACAACATGGGGAACGTAAAACCTCACCCCGACCCGATCCAATAAATCTTCCAAAAGGGTGTCCTACACCAACGTACGCAAGGGCAACTCTGACCGAGACAAACTATATCATCTATATGCAAAGCATGTTGTGCTACCCTATATGAGCATCTTCATTCGCTTCTCGAAAAGTTTGTATGAACTTGTTTAGCTGGAAATCTTTTTAGCAAAGCTTTAACATCCACCACAGTGCAGCCAATAAGACAGTAATCATGTCAGTCCAAAACAAAAGTACTCGGATATATACACAAGTACTTCACTTATATCGTTTTGTCTTTGTCTCTCCAACTCCTTTTACTAAAAGAAACAAAAATAATTTATTCAAACTAAACGTCTTATTCACATATGAATTTGTTTTGCTTTTTATTTTATTTTTGTTCAAAATATTGTTTATGCTTTTTGTTAAAGAAAAAAGTTAAATATTTCGCAATAATTAAAAGAGAAAATACTCCTCCTCAGTTTTAAGGAGTCAAACTTTTTTCTTATAAAAGTATTAAATTTTCGCCAACTATACTCTCAGAAGTTTATTTTTTATTTCTTATCAGTACTAAACATTAAAAATATTGTTTTCATGGAAAGCAAGAAATATTTTCATTGGTTTGTATAATTAAAATTTAAAATTTAAAAGGGAACAAAGGGACCAGTTCCAATTTTTAGGTCAGACAGAATGTAGGAAAAACAATATTCTAACGTGGGGCTGGTTGACTATTATAAATCATACAAATTATATACCTAAATTAAACGCATGAGGTGTTCAGTCGGACAAAAAACGAAGACACATGAGGTGGCTTCAGTTTTTCCAAACATCAAACTGCAAAGTGTTGTACATCATTAAATTATGAAAGAAATGCAGCAAAAGAGTGCCCTAATCGTTGTGTGTTTTTTTTTTGGGTCGAACGCCTTAATCTTTGTTTTATCTATGAAGTTTCTTGGTCTTTATATCCCCTATTTTATGATTTGCCCAATTTAATTTGCATTGCTAATTAAGTACACGAAAACTCAGGCCAAAAAGAATAAATAAATAAAAAGAACAGAAAGAAAGAGCATTTGAGAAGAATGGAAGGGGTGAGAGATAAGAGATAATTGAGATTATTTTACTTTGGTGACTTGATGTTCAAATCATAAGGGAAAATAGAAAAGCAACAAATTATTTCTTCTTAGTACATAGAACATACATCTACCAAGTTTCTTTTCATCTCTTCGGTCATCGAGTGTAAACAAACACTTCATAATCAACAACCATATGCCCCTGGCCCTGCTAACAATACAGTTGTTGTTTTTGAAATCTCCAGCTCCGAGAACCCGGAACTCAAACGACAAAGAAATTTACGTCCAACAACAGAACCATGCTCATGCGTCTCCATTAACTAGAACAAATAATGGCTTGTCCCCCAATCGCTCCCGTCCCTGAAACAAGCCACCGTAAAAGTACATCAGGAATGCTTTAATGAAAAATCTAAACATAATAAGAAAAATATATATCCAGGTTAAGATTTCTAGACTCTACATTGTGCAAGACAATAGCCAGGAGAACGTGATGTTTCAATAACTATACATGCGAAAAATATTTTATCTTTAAAATCTTCTGCTTCATATAATTATTAATTCGTCTGCAACTAAATGCTCGATAGTAGGGAAGCATCGAATTAGCCTACAACTAATCAAAGGGTGTTTCTGACAGCATATTTGCAATGTCCTACCTTTAGCCCTGGCAATTCAATCACACAGGCACACTCAACCACATGCACTCCAACACGCTCTGCAAAAACAAACCAAAAATGTGAGTCTTGCAACCAAGAAGGGTCATCTGGATTCCCGGCCAAAATGGGAACAAATATGAAAAAAACAGAAAACATTATTCTGTCCAGAAACACTTAAAACATAAATTTATGTTTTGATGTACTACCAAGAAGCCTGAGTGCAGCACCCAAGGTTCCCCCTGTTGCAATGAGGTCATCTATGATCAAGGCACGCTCTCCCGCTTCTACAGCTCCCACGTGCATCTCCATTATATCTGTTCCATACTCCAAAGAGTACTCTTCAGAAATAACCTTCCCTGCAGAACCATCAAAACATGAGAATTATATGCCATCTTGGGAACTATATTCATTGAAAGCACCAGATATTTGATGTGTAAATAAAATGTAAAATAAACTTAGCACATTAAGAATCACACTGTTTATGCTTTCTTTCACAAATGGTGGTTAAGAAAGGCCACAAGCTACAATATCAATACTTACGCATGCAAAGAAGCAAATTTTCTGATGGAATAAAGATATCTAACCCAGCTCTTGAGATTTATTTGTTGCGTTATTTTCAGACCAAGAATAACCTAGTTTTGGCGTCTATGTATTTGTTATCAGGTGAACTTTCACTCCTTTCTACAATTTCCTACTGAGAAGATTACTTCAAGAGTGATGCAGAATTACTATAACCACTCATTTCCTGTTACTCATTTCTCAACAGAACCGGCAATAGCACTGTCTCCAACATATGGCTTTAAACATTTTAAATAAATAAATAATTCTTCTATAAAAAATACTGTAACTGGATCAGTTCAACATATTGCATCATAATGTAAGATTTATAGATGATTAAGCCAGCCTGTGAGTAAAATAACATTTATATTGTAAAATACATTGACAGAGATGATTTAATGAGCTGGAGTGAAAATTAAATTATCCTGTTGTCCCCATAAGTTAATCAAGGATTCCTCCTATGGAGAAACTTCTAAAAGCTCAGAAATTTATGCAGTTTAAGTGGAGAATGAAAAAGGCACAAATTTTACCGGGCAACTTATTCGGTTTTCTCATAGGCACAAATTTTGCCCCAATGGCCAATGCAATAGGAGGGCCAAATATAAAGCCTCTAGCTTCAATACCTGCATTATGCCATCAACAGAACTTCAGATCATAAACATCAACCAGCATTCGGTATATAAATAAAATAAACAGCCACTGAAAAAGAAAGAACCGCCTAAACTATGATTTTGGGACAACTCCCATGCCAGAATGCTGAAGACTTGGGCTTTGGATATGGTTTCATTTCAAACCCAACTAAATTTTCTAAAAAATGAAATAAAAGATCATATAAACTAGCCATAGTGAAAGAGTACGTTTTGAATTACCTGCAACAACAGAGATTTCTTTGTCTTTGTACCTCTCAACAAACAAATCAATGGTATCCTTGAAAGCCTTGGTATCGAGAAGCAACGTGGTTATATCTTGGAACAAAATCCCTGCCATAAAAAAGCTCAGTTAAGCATAACTCACCCGTGTTCTTAAACTCAAAGAACCCTCCATTCAAGAACAGAGATCAAATAAAACCCAAATTCACCCAGTACCCAGATGAAAATTTGGACCAATAGCAAGTACAAATCCCAAAAAAGATCAAACCTACCAAAGGATAGACAGGTGTACATACTTACCAGAAAACAAAAACTAAGATGTTGAAAATCAATGCAAAAAATGAACAATAAACAGCATATACCTGGCTTGGGGAAGTCCGGTATGACTCTGATAGCAGACGAAATTCTAGCAAGACGAGGGTCCTTACCATCTTCCGCAGCCATTGCTTGAACTTGCACTGATTTACTCTTACTCACTAACCACACACAACGGAAAGGGAGCGGCTCTCAGAGGTTTTAGTCACTATGCACTGTTGTTTTTTGTTTTATATGAGAAGAATAAAAATACCCTCCCACCAACCGCGTAAAAAAATTATTGACCAAATTGCCCACTGCTTAAAACTTTTCGAGGATTTTATTTCACAAAAGGTAAAAAAAGAGATTTGTATTTCTTAATTGGCAATTACGACACTTTAAATGTTACCCATCAATCACAAAAGGAATAAGATCAATTATTAATGAAAAGAATCAAGGGTTTAGAGCTTTACCGGAGGAGCGCGGGGGAGGGAGGGTAGATCGGTAATTTGGGAAGCGAATGAAGGACAGCGCAGCAGAGTAAGGGGACCTGTTAAACGGAGCTGCGAGACTGCGAGAGGTGACGGCGGGTGAGAAAGCGAAGGAATTTGAGGAGAAACGAAAAGAGGTGCTTTGTGGGATCATAATAACATAACATGGGCCACTCCTCCACTTGATAAAGCCACCCACCGAGAGTCACACTGAGACTCTCTCTCTCTCTCTCTCTCTCTCTCTCTCCAGGTCTCAGCCAAACCAAAATTATGGAAACTGAAATCGCAAAAGTGACGTAAATGGTCAGTCATATCAGATCAGATGGGCATTTTGGTCCTACTAGTTCAACTTGGCCATCCACCAACCCAACCATGTATAAGTGGAACTATAAATTAGATAATTAAAATTAAAATGGTACTGTTTTTTCTTCATTTTCATTTTCATTTTCCTTTTTCTCTTGTGAATTTAAGTGTACGATTGTTAGCAGCCAATGAGGTGGGCGGTGGGAAAGGCATACTACCATTACCATGTGTTTTGCTTCGAATCTGTGAGCTGGAAAAGAGGAGCAAAACTGGATCACATTTACACCACTTTTCTTAACCTTTTTATATAATATATTACTTTTTTTTTTTGGTAAACCTCATGATTCATGCTGCTGGATAACGTTTTTATCATTTTTATTTTTATTTTTTTAAGGGTGGAGTGTGTGCATTGGCTGTGCTTGTGATGGAGAAAGTTAAGGTGTCACAATAAGAAGATCTTCTAATGTTATGTTAATGTTGATGTGGGTTTTATGTTTCAGTTGGATTTTTGGGTTGTTGCATGTTTCACACGCTAAAATCATGCTCTTCTTTTTCTTTTGTTACGTTCTTTGCTAAAATGATCCTACTCCACACATAATGTGTGACGTGACGTGAAGTGTTAGTGTTGTAGATTTTAAAAAATAAACACAATGGGTAATCATACATTGTGCTCAAACTTAACGCAAATTGGACGGAACTTGAAAAACTCGACGGTATTAGTGTTTTGATTCCGTCATTCTTTCGACCCACTGTACCAATGTTTCTGTTATAGGAGCTTGAAATTTCTATTTCATGGGCCTGGGTTGGTCTTATGACAACTGGGTTTCTTTCGAAAAAATTGATCAACTCAATAGGTGAGTTTAGTATTGTAAAACGCAACTTTGGCTGAGGTCAGCCACCAGGTAACCACCCACTTGGCGCCCCACTGACGTAAAGCAAGTATTGTCCACTGCATGCCGCCTTTGCAACAATACAATTAACCAACATCGCCCCTCTCAATCTCAACACAGTCAACATATCCAAAACGGCCCCCCTTCCTAACTTCTTCCAAATGTAAACCCAGTGTCGCATACTTCCAATCCAAAAGTCCAACCACATCAAGACTTTTCTCATCCTATTATTTTCATTTATTTATTTATAAAAATTGCAAGTAGAGACTTAAAACTCACATGTTTTTCGTTCTCATTTACCTTTCTTATTATTAGGGGGAAGTATCTTTTGGGGCTGCTTCAAAATCACCCGTTTCTCTCATTTGAAAAACTAAAAGTCGTGTGTGTTCTATTATGATTATCTACACGGATGGGTGATTCATTAGAGAATTAACACCCCGCTCCGCTTTCGGATGCGTGATCAACTAACCGACATGTAGGTAAGCAATGACTTCACCACGCGCCTACCCTTTTTACCTTGCGAGTTCCACCCACTCACTCTCTACACTTCTCTTGCATTTCATCATGCCTTAGCTCAGTCTAGAGTCTACAACTTGTTCATCTTCTTATCTGGGCTTACAAAATATTAAAACTGATTAATAATATTCTTAAGTAGTTGCTAAATGCAAATGGCATCTACTTTTTTGGACGTCACCGTATGCATACATGCTACATGATGGTAGCGTACCAACATTCGAATTTCGAAGAATTGAACGCCATATGTCATCGCTGCCTTCGTTGCTTTCCCATGTCCCTTTTCTTTTTCTTAGCCAAAAAGCAAATTATTCATAATAAATTTCTAAATTTATTTTGTTTAAGTACAAGCGATAGTCTAAATTACTGAAAAAATTTCTCACACAAACACATACAACTATGATGTCGTGAATATTCGAATGTGAAACATATAGTCTACAAGTCAATACCCTCTTTCACTGAGGTAGACCCGTAGATATTTTGAAATTAAATACTGCAAAATGTAGATAAACTCGAAAGGGTAGGGCTCATTAGTACAGTGGAGTGTGGTTTCTTAGTTTCAGTGGCCGAAAGCCAAACGGCAGCAATGGGGCTTTTGGCTTTAGGCCATATGGCAGCTCCTTGTCCTTTAGAACTGAGGTGGAGTGTGGGCTTTGAATCCTAGACACGTCCACGTAAAATTCTTATGGGATAAGGCATCCATTTCTTTCAAGGAACAAAAGCCACACTTTTTTATGTCTAATTTTTGCACTCTCATCTCATTCAAAAATATATCATTTAATAAGACATTTATCCTTTGATCACTGTGCATGTTTGTTATAATTTATAAATGATAATGAAATTAACGCAAGAGATTAAAAATTAAAAATTGTGTTTTATGTGGGGTGGAGGGTTAAAATTTGTTTTAAAAAATATCTTATTAGTGAAGATAGAATAGAAGCAGCAAGTCAGCATATGTACAATGAGTCGGCGGTGCACGTGTCGCTAACCCAGATGCTTCGCATAATGTTCGTGTTACTTTCTAGCAACAAAAGCCATATTTATTTCTTAACGGAGGAGAGTCAAACAACAGATAAGAGCAGAGAAAACAAAACAAATTCAACAGCAGTGCTTAATCGCACGCTGACGTGGCACTGAACTCCTAATCAGTGGGTCTTTCTAGAAGTACCCAAGTGTGACCATAAATGAAAAAGGCTGTGTGTTTGTGCAAACAAAGTTGTTATATTCAGAGTGGTTAAGGATATTATGGCTGCAAAAACGTGTGCGCATTTGGGTAAAACGAGTGGATTTTGTGATGGGAAATATTCAATTATGTTTGTAATTATCTCCTGTTTGTGTGATAAGGAAGGATAACGGGCGGTTGGTGTTCAAAATCAGAAGCTAAATTAACTAGTGCGATTTGGGATAGTTTATGGTAATCTGATTGGAGAACCCCAATTAAGGGCAAAGATTTGCAGACAAGTGCAAATGGTGTGCCTAAAATTAGGCTGCACAAAAAGACCCCACAAGCCCTGTTCACCACTCGTTAAGCACAGTTAATCTCCACCACCAACCCATGTGATTAGGCCCTTAATTACTCCAAATTAAGTTTGGGACTTGTGACGGTGTGTGTGTGTGTGGGGTTTGATTTGATTGAGATTTTTTTTTTTTTTTTTTAAAGTTGCCAACCCTAACTGGACAACAAACTGTACACCCAACGTGTGATTAAAGGTCGGTCCAGATTCAAAGCACAAGGAAAAGTCGCAAACACGAGACGACGCCGTTTGATTGGTAAATTGAGGTAGACCGGACCGCGTCTGTGTGGAATTTGAGAAGGGGTGTGTAGAGCTGTGTGGACTTTGAAATCGTCTTTGGAAAGCGGGCCCGCTCAGTCTTTTGTAGTTAAAAAGTTAAAAACGTCGATGCCCAATAGTGGGCCCACATAGAGATAGAGGCAGCAGTACTTGTTCCACTCTTTGACCGACTTCAGTCCTCCTTGGCCACCAAGCAAGAAAACTCGACTTCTCCTCAGTTAAACTAAACGTGGTAATTTCGTATCCCTCAAGTCTCTTTTTTATTTACCAAATAAAATAAATAAGAATTGAATATACGGACACTTGGTCCACACACTACTACTTTCCTACCACTTGTCACGCAACTTCGCTCTCTTCATCTCATTTGCCCTTTATAAACCCCCTATGATATCCCTCATTCTCACTCTCACTCAACTCTAAACTTTCAAATCTCATTTCTCTTTCCTTTCTCTCTCTCTCTCTTCAAGTAACAAGTACCGAGTACCAAACCAAAACAAGCACTCTTTCAAGTTTCTCACAAATTTTGGACCTCCTCCAGTTAGCCAACACCACAAGCAAACACTCAATTGCTCATCCCATGGCTCTCCAAGCTCTCAACTCTCCAACAACCGCAGGGGCCTCTCCTTTCCGCTTCGAAGAGGCCGCCAGTAAAATCAACTATGTCGAGCCCTGGACCAAACGCAAGCGTTCCAAGCGTCCACGCCTAGACACCCCTACCACCGAGGAGGAGTACCTCGCTCTCTGCCTCATCATGCTCGCTCGCAGCGGTTCTGGAACCACCGCAACCGCCACTACGGCAACTAACTCCGCCGCCTCACACCACATGATCACCCAATCCCCTTCTAACGCCTCACATCAGGACCCGTCCACGTCAGCACAGCCTGCGAAGCTGAGTTACAAGTGCTCTGTTTGCAACAAGGCCTTCCCTTCTTACCAAGCCCTCGGAGGGCACAAGGCCAGCCACAGAAAAGGCGCCGCTGGATCGGCCGCCGAAGGCCCTTCCACGTCATCAAACACCACCACTTCGGGCACCACCACTGTCACCGCTTCCGGTAGGACCCACGAATGCTCCATCTGCCACAAGTCCTTTCCCACCGGCCAGGCCTTGGGCGGGCACAAGCGCTGCCACTACGAAGGCGGCGTCGGAGCCTCCACAGCCACAGCCACAGCGACGGCCACCACAACGAGCGCAGTGACATCCTCGGAGGGAGTGGGGTCCACTTCCCACCATGCGGTGAGCCACGGCCACCGCGAGACCTTTGACCTGAACTTGCCGGCGCTGCCCGAGTTCTCTCGCGATTTCTTCTTGTGCGGCGAAGACGAGGTGGAGAGCCCTCACCCGGCGAAGAAGCCCAGGATATTGACGATCATGATGCCCAAACTGGAGACTTCCCAAAATTAGAAGAGACTCCGACTCTGATGAGGAGTTTCTTTAGGCAGGCATTAATATTGGAATTAATTCTAGCGTGTATTTCTTTAATTTTTCTTTCTGGGTTTGAAATATGTTCATTTTTTGATATCCTTGTATAAACAAGCTGTTAATGTAGTATTGGAAATTTGGAAATTCAATTCATTTTTTCTCCCAAAGAATTTTTCCTCAAGATTAATTCAATTCCCATTAATTTGTCGCAATATATAGCTTTCCTTCTTAAGTTTCTTTTTTAAGGAATTGGGATCGTCATGATGAGTTGGCAAAACCGAGTCGAACCGAGTCGGCGTGAGTTGGGTGGCAGAGGCCACCACTTGCGCATGTTTTGAAAAGCTAGCGCACACAGAGAGAGAGAGAGAAGGGGCAGAGAGCGTGTTTATGTGACGGTTTTTAACTGTAAAAATATTATGCGCACACAGAGTGACTACAGAGAGAGAGAGAGAGAGAAGTATATAGTGTATAGTGAGCTAAATGATAGTGCTCACCATCCAGCTACAGTCCATGAGGTTCACGCTTAAATGCATGTCGGCTAATTTTCCTAATTTCCTTTTTGAATTTATGTAAATTTGTAATTAATAATAATAATAATGACGTGGGAAGGTGGCGAGTGGCGAGTGACAAGGATGGATGAGATCAAAGTCGTCAAGGAGAGGGAGAGGGGGGATGGGCGATGTTTTGTTTAGAGAGGAAGGAAGGGGTGGTGGATCGGATAAGAAAGAAGATAGTTTTTTTGGTGGTGTTCGCGTGTGGAACTCGTGGAACAGATTTGGATGACACCTGTTATGGTTAAAAACAGGCCACCTAAACTGCCACGACCACCGCCATCGAATGCAATGGCGTGAGGCGTTTACCATGCCATGTGTAAAGTAAAAAAGAGTTTTCCATGTTCATCATTCAAGCAATGCTCTTGTTGCTTGTTGCTGGTCGCTGGTTGCTTGTTGCTGGTTGCTGGTTGCTTGTTGCGGTCAATAAATTTATACATAAAAAAATGTAATATAAAATTAGTTAGGCAGCTGGGCTGGGAGCTGGGAATGATTGTTTGTTTCATGTTATAACTGCAAATTGCAAGTGAGCAACTTGGCCGCATTATTCTATATATTATATTAAATATTGATTTCAGTTTCTGTCCTCTGGGTGTGGCGGGATCTGGCACATTCCAAGTATCATCATGATTCATGAATGGCGAATGCCTCTTTGACTTTTATTTATAAAACACAACTAGTCAACAGCCTGCTTTAAAAGAGAAGAAAAAAGAGCCTTCAATATTCTTCTAGATTAATCCAAATCCTTGTAAGCTAAGGGAAGGGGAAGGCTCAAGGCAAATAAACTAGTCTGCTTTAAACAGGGGAGGGAGGGAGGAAGCTCTCCAGAAGAATATCGATACGACAAGTAGCATTTGCGTGTAATTTCAATCTTCATTTTCCAAACATAATAACTAATTAACAACTACTCGGTCAACTATAACTAGACTTGGAAAAATAAGTGTAAACCCGCGTGGGGTTGCAATTTGCAAAGTCTTTGTTTTCGCATTATATGTCCCACTTCTTAACATTTGCCTATACAAATTAATAATTTAAACTTTGTTTTTGTTTAGGGCAAATGCACCAAATTATAAAAGTTCATAAGAGTGGCTCTATCACCAGACCCCACCACTTCTTAAGAGTGGCTCTTATCTTCTTCTTCTTCTTCCCCACAACAACACGGTTTTTGATTTGTTAGCGAGGATTAGACTAGACTAGCAAAGTGCCTATACTCCATATGCAATAAGTCTAATTTAGTTTTTCCTATTAATACATGTCCACTTCATCACACGAGAAGACTTTTATTTGATTTAGTAGCTAAAGGCTACTAGAGCTATTGGCAGATGATTTATTAGTTGGTCGGCTAACCAACTGGGCAACTAGAGCCACGTAGACCCCCCTTCCTTGCTCGTAGCAGTCCACGTTTGAGTCTATCTTAATATAACAACGAAACTATGCCTACCTAATCAATAATGCGTTTTCTTAACTAACTAATTTTATATTTTGGCTTGATAACTTCGATTTGTCGTTTGAATACGTATTTCATATTCATACGTCGGCCGATGACCGACATGTCATGCATGCATACGGTAATTATTATACTTGTTGGGTATATATATATATGATGTGCTGGGTCAAATTTCGGGGAAGAAGATTAGCCCAGTTTGTACCTAAAGAACATTCAAACTGCCAAACCATCCATCTTCCAAGAAGCTTCTTCGGGCAAGTTCTTTGTATTATTTGATGACTGTACCGTACGGGTAGACTTTTTAGACGGCGTTCTTGTTTGGTAGGCAGTGGAGCACACCAAACAAATATCTCAACACTCTCCCTTGACCTGGCTCCGTTCCTTTCGAGTGTTGTTACGATCACACCGAAAAATTACCGAAAACAACTAGCATTGTTACCTTGCACGTATTTTTTTTAAAACTTTGGGGCTGGACCACTGATGTAGTGGGTTGTGACCATTTCAGCATAGTTGAGAAAGTCTCTTCTTCTTGTTGCCCAACTCACATTGGCCGCAATTAGATGGATCTTTCATTTTTCAGATGACACATGGCTTCTATAGCCACCACCAAAAGTGCTTCGCCAGTTACGAACCTCCTCCGAGTTCCAACAATCTAATCGTCTTTTATTTAATTCCATCTCTCTCTCTCTCTCTCTCTCTCTATGTGTATGTGGGTGAGGTGTCTTTCACCAGGTAATTCAAATTTCTAGCATATAGAGCTAGTGACATCGAAAGCAAATAAATTCGGAATGTACAATAAGTTATGGAAAATGACCAAAAGTTAAAATCCTTTTTTTCGTTTTCTTCTTTCTTACATGTAATCACTAACTAAACAAGATAGAAGATGTCACTGTGGTAGTTGTAGTCTACTAAGGTAAATTAGGACTGCTACAAGCATTACTGTCTGCCGCAATGAAAACAAAACTTAGAATATAAAGGGAGCTTAATCAAACTATTGGCCGTGAATGTATGATCAACTTCCACATTGACTTACTCACCTTGTTGATCAATGTTTTCCGTATCATTTTGCTTTATATAGTCCAATCCGTGAATAAGTAAGTTCAAATTGATAATGTGACTCTTCCATTACCCCCTCTAATTTTCTACAATGTAGCAGTCACGTTAGCGTTTTTGACGGAATTTTTTGAGTGAATTGTGAATTCAAATAGAGTAATATAAAGTTTCATGGTAAACAACAATAATTAAGAATGTAAAGAAAGACCTGGTCGAATACGGTTCCTTATATTACATGTAGTGTACAAATTGTATCACGCCCAACCGGAACAACATAGAGATATTAGGACTATGATTGTGTGGGAGCTTCTTATAAGAGGACTTTATAGTGAGGAGGCTATTTGAGGAGACCCTCCTTATATTACATGTAGTGTACAAATTTTGTCACGCCCAACCGGAACAACATAGAGATATTAGGACTCTCCAATGATTGTGTATCCTTTAAAAACAAAAGAAGATTGTCTAGCCCAACCCGACCCAGCAATCTGTTCTTATGTTGAGGAGAAAGCCCAGCAAAATAGAATTAAGAAAACTGACATTTGTGGGCCCGTGAGTAAAATTGATCCAGCCCTTCTGATTATGACTGACTGACAGATAACAGGGTTCAAAGCTCAGCCCATTCACAAATTTTGGATGGACCGCAAGAAGACTCCTCCAGCTTAAGCTAGGCCCAATCCTTCCAGTGAGCAAATAGAATTCAGAAGTTGTTTTTAGTTTTTCGGGTTATAGTATAAAGTTTCCAATTTGAATAAACAATGGTTATTTTTGTCACGAGGCTAAAACCGAGGGACTAAAATATAAAAAACAGTGCGATAAGATTAGTCATCATGCAATACTCATTGGAACTCGCATTGTCTCTCAAACTCTACCTTCAAAGCTGCGCTGAGTTCGCAATTTAGCACCCAACCCAACCAAAACCCAACCAAAACCCAATACATCCAAAAACCCACCAAACCAAGTTAAAAGGGATAGGCTGATCTAACGGTTGAAATCCAGGAAAAGCCTGCGATCCAACGGTGGGATCGAGGTCCAAACAGCGGAAACACGGAGCCGCTCTGTCTCGCCCAGAGTTTGGAAGATATATTCTCCTTTCTCCTCGTCGACAAGACAATCCCACCCTCTGTGGGGTCCCTTCAACTCCAATTCCACCGTCAAAAACCACAAACGCTTAAACTCAACCATAGTTTAGCCTAAAGCACCTTAACTTAATTAAAACACACTGGTCTATTTACTAGCTAGTGACCCTCTCTCTCTAGTTTCTTCTTCTGCTTCCTTCCAGTGAGCAACACCACCTCCCTCAACAAACCAACTTAACATCATAAAATTGTTGCAAGTTTCAATTTTGGGGGAGATCAAACGGACGGTGGAGATGAGCTGCAACGGATGCCGTGTTCTCCGAAAGGGGTGCAGCGAGACGTGCATACTCAGGTCGTGCCTGCAGGCGATCGACTCTCCCGAAGCCCAAGGCAACGCCACTCTCTTCCTCGCCAAGTTCTTCGGCCGCAGCGACCTCCTCTCCTTCATCTCCGCCGTCCCCGAACCTCAGCGCCCCGGTAATAAACACAATTTATTCCAATAAATAAATAAAAGAAATATCGAATTTCAACAGCTAATTAACAATCTACCTTTTTTTTCCCTTCCTTTTTCTCAGCTCTGTTTCAGTCTCTGCTGTTCGAAGCGTGCGGTCGTACGATCAACCCGGTCAATGGAGCCGTGGGGCTTCTATCGAGCGGGAACTGGCACGTTTGCCAATCAGCGGTCGAGACGGTCTTGTCCGGCGGCGTTTTGAGGCCGTTGACGGCGGTTTTGACGCCGAGCCTCCGCGAATCTTCCGAGACGTCCAGTAGAGGCGCATGCACGCTGCAAAACCTCTACTATCCATCCGTACCGTCCGTGTACTACGACGCGGAGCGAATCCAACCGTTCGGTGCCGGGCTCTCTCTGAAGCCCAATCTCGCGGCGGGAGAACGAGGAATGAGGAGCAGCAGCTGTGTGAGTACTGCAGTGGAGAAGCGGCCAAGGTATACGGTGTCGTTTAGTTCAGAAGAGTCGGTGATGACGTCGACGACGAGCTTTGAACGCGGCGGTGGTCTCAAGGATCGCAAGGTTTTGAACCTTTTCGTCTGAGTACGATTAATAAATTAATTAATATATGAGAGAGAGATTAGAAGTGATCAGCGAATAATGTATTACGAGGTAAAATGATAAACGGAGCCGATCAATTTTGTTGAATTTTCCGGCGAAGCATTTGGTTTTTTTTTTTAAGTTATAAATATTTTATTTTATTTTAGTTTTGGTTGGGAGGAGTTGTTGTTGATAATGATGATGACGATGACGTGTGACAATTGTCGTTTAGGGACGCAGCTTTTGAATGGGGTTCTCCTGGCCGTACATCTTCTATGTTTTAGAGGACATGCAGCTGCTAGCCGTCTCAAGCTGATGATGAGACAAGTGGAAATATGTTTGATTTTCATTTCTCGAATCTCCTTGGTTTGATGTAGACTGTGATATAAATTTACTTTCATCAGGCCATAGCGGTATTCCAATTTAATGGCACATGACATGTTTTAATTTTATTATATAATTTTATTATATAATGTGATTGATTTGAGATATCGTCACAATGATAATTCTATTATACGAAAAATTATTATGTAATTATTTTGATTATGGTTTTATACTCGTGAGACATTAACCTTCTTTTCTTTCCAATGGTGGTTGGACATTTTTCGACTTGGAAAACATGTGGCTTGAACAAGTATATAAACAACATGAATTTCCAAAATATATTAGAAAAAATGCTTACGTTGTTGATGACGCATGTAATTTAATTTATTTGTAATTTTGTGTGCATGTATGATGATGTATATATAATTTAGAAAAAAATGCATCTGACTTCTGAGCATGCAGTTGGATATATATATATATATATATATATATAATTAGTGATGAGCTTAATTAGGATCTAAAAATAACACAGAAAATACGACATGTAAATGGCTACATTGCCTTATCCGGTTCAGCTTAATCTTTTAATTAAAGCATGGAAACTGCCCAACTGTCCCCAGCAGTGTTAATTGATTGAAACCCATTATGACTTTCTTTCTTTTTTCTTAGGGTGCACACATATTCTCCCATAGCCAAAAGCCAATGCATATAGTTTCCTAATTATAATGATAATGTAAATAAGTGATAACCAAGTCAGGTTTTGTTGTATTTTATGAACATAATCGTAGACTATATATATATACCTTTTTCCGGTTAGAACACGGAAATTATTAGAGGCAAGACAAAGGCAAAGCATAGGCACAAAAGCAAATACAAATACAACGTGAAGGGCACATGAAATATAAGGCATATGGAATTAATTGAATTGAAGTCATGTGGAGAAGAGAGGAGAGGGTAGGAACCGAAAGGGGGATCGATAGATGGATGGATATCAAATCAAGTGGGAAAAAGTGGGTCCCAATTCAAAGGTCTCTCCGTATATTGTAAGATTTAGAAAAAGCTAGAAATGGTGCGGTGCACGTCAGCCCCATCCAAGGACACAGTCCTCCTCCATCGGAAGTGGGTTCCACGGCATCACCACCTATTTTAGTATTATTTTTATAATTGTTCTGGTGGTTCTTTTTTCACAGAAAAGCTAACACTGGAAAAAGGACACACGCATATACATAATACAATTCATCCATTGAAGCGTAGAAGAGGAAGGTTTGTTCTAATCCGTTCGCGTCGCCGCGTCTCTCAAGTCTCAAGATGCTGTGGGTCCTACTCCTACACTTCGACTATTCCTCTCCCATGCTTACATTGCATTTGCATACCACAGACACAGAGGCAGACAAGCTTGTGTCATCTTAGAACTACAACTTGTTTATCTTCTCTCTTTTCACTTGCTTTTTTCTTTTTTGGTAAAAAGAAAGAAAAGGTAAATGACAAGAGATGAAAAGCGGCAGTGAGGGATTATGTATATAATCTGCATTCTTATATAGCTACGAATGGTTTATAAGGTAAGCTTGTCTCATTTTCCTCTATGACATGTTCTAATTAACTTTGATTAACAAACAAAATAAGAAATTCCAACTTCAAATCTCTTTTAAGTACTGAAATATCATGCCAAGAGTCTCAAAACTCATATTATTATAGAGTGAGGAGGTCTTCAGCTCAAGTGGTATTAGACCGAGGTAAACGTAAGATAAAGGTTTTTCAGATCAGATAAAATGTATAAAATCTTGTTCTTCAGAGAGCTGAGATTTTTTAAGAAACTGATTAGGTAGAAATGGGTCATGGTTTTATGGACAATAGAAATGGACCATGAAATGGAACCCACATATAAGCCCATGATATTCTAGGAAGGGAAGATGGGGAGTAAGTAAGCAGAAAGCAATTGTAATTTGTATCAACACCACCCACATATAAACATAACTTGCAGACACAACTAAATTAAGCAAAGAAAAAAGAAATTAGAAGCATCACCTAGACATATTTACACACATATTCCTCTTGACTTATGGATAAAGTAAAAGGCATACAAATTAATTTGATATCGACAACATAATTTCCTGCTATCATCTATTATGCACGTAACACAGGCCCAATTTTAGCACTATGACCCCTCTTTTCATAAGCCACCCACGAGTCACAACCAACCATTCTAGTCTGTGTCTTGTTATCGCTTCGGCTTCACGGATTCGAAGGTAAAATTGTGCAAAAGGCAAAAAGAATCTGATGTGGTGTTAGCTGTTTAGGCAGTCATACGATAAAGCTTTACACTTCGGCTGTAAGGCTATCAGGTACACGTTTTTCTTGTAAAATATGCGTTCTCAGGCTACATTCCTCCACCTGCTCATTAAAAAAAAAAAACAACTTAAGAAGCAATTTTTGCAGATAAGTTAAAACTATGAGAGAGAGAGAGAGAGAGAGAGAGAGAGAGAGAGAGAGAGAGAGATGATAAATTACACTTTCCCCTCCCACAATTGGGCCAAATTTCAGGGTTTTTTAAAGTATCTTTAGACATTAAAATTGAGGTAGGAGTTTCGATTATGAAGCAGGTTTCATCATTGGTTGGGATCAGAAAAGTTTCAAACTCAGTACAAGGAATAATGCTGAAAATCTGGATTATATTCTTCTATCTGATCATCATTGGTTGGGATCGGAAAAGTTTCAAACTCAGTACAAGGAATAATGCTGAAAATCTGGATTATATTCTTCCATCTGATAGTTTTTAAATCAAGTGGATAGAAATGAGGACAGGAGGAATCTGAAAGATGGCCAATATGCAGTATTATAAACCACACACAACTGTATCAGCACCAATGAGGTCTCATTTTATTGTCAAACCTATCATTTTGCCTTTTCATAAAATCAACAGTACAGATCACACAGTGCAGAATTTGTTCTGGAGTAACTTGTGTAAGGGTCAGTTTAATCTCATGGTAGAATCGTAGGCAAAATTCAAATATGTTAGGTATTGAAACTGAAACCAAATACAACATTAATTTACCTGCATGGCTGCAACTGTTGACAATAGATCTCTGCACTGACCAAGCAAATCATGCTCCTTTGCAGTTACATTCGCAAGTTCAGCCACCAAAGAGTTCACATCCCCAACCTATCAATTACAAATGGTATTAGACCAATGGAAAAACAAAACTTTAAGCAGGAAGTTCAATAGTTGGTTAGCTAGGGACATCCAAACCAGGAGTGATATTAAACATTTACATATAAATCACTCCATTGTTATAAATTAAAACCTATGGAATACCTTTTTGCTCCCAAAGGATTGCTTAATTGTCATTTGTCCTTGATACTACTATGTATTCTACTAAAAAAGGCAGCAGACTCAGGAAATTTTGAAATACTAAACTTGGTCGGTTGTATCTACAGCCACAGTAGGTCAACCATCTCTCTCTGTATCCCACACGTATTATCTATCTACTACCACCACTTACTACAAACATGACCTTTATTTGTAGTTCCCATAATAACCATGTTTTAAAGGTAGGCTTGTACTCATGGTAACAACCTACCCGCCCTTTATCCAGATCCTCAGACAGGTATAGATATACAACAACCAAAAAACTGGGCAGGGATTCCAATGGAGAACAAATGTCACCTTCGATAACAATAAGCATATTGATGATGCCATTGCTTGCATCACATCAACTGCTGAAGAAATAGCGTCCTTCACATTGTAGACATCAGCCTGTACCAATGAAGAACCAGACAATGACAGATTATTGGGCAATGAGCTCTCACTGTATACAAGGAACCGGGTAAACAAAGAGGTATAAGAGAGGCACATACCCTTGCCCCTCCAACAACTGGAAGGCGGAGTGTGCTAGCCTTTAAAGCTTCGGTGGCCCCTGACAAAGAATTAGAGTAATCCCGATCCATAAGTGATAACTCTTCCAAATATATCATCTGCACTCGTCAAGAAATATAGGATTAAACTCAGAAGTTAGTAAAATACATTGCCAAGAAACCCTTTTCTGCAAAAGCAATTCTTGCCTTCTAGCATATAACATAACAAAGAGAATATCTCACAACGGAGAATCAGAATATCATTCTTAAGCAGCACAGTAAAGCAATTGCAGATCAACTTTCAATACAATGACAGATATTGGGTAGTACAAAAAGACTATGAAGATAACTTATTCCTCTAAATAATTTCAGTCGCAAGCTCAGTCAAGAAGAGTAAAATCAGAATTAAATGCACGAAAAATAGCCTCAAATTACCTTCAAGGAGCAGGTACAACTTCAATTAGTGAAAATTATAGAACAAAGATAGAATTTCAATAAATCACTCACATGACAATGAACATGAAATCCATGCAAAACCAGGCCAAATATTGACAAGAAATAGAAGCAGAATGTAGTGAGAGGTCTTACTTGCCCCTTGAGGATGGATGTTAGTTTCAAATTTTGCCTCAGCATTTGTAACTCTATCCGTTTTGCTCTAACTGATTCGCGAAGTTTTGAACTTGTTACCCACGCATTATAGAGGCTTCTCTGATGGAAAGCAGGAATTTTAAACAACAAAAATTAGAGTTAAGGACTGATTTATTGGAATGGAAATATTTTAACACCAATAACAAAGTAAAGGGAAGCAGTCAATCCTGATATCATACATCCCTCACTTATTCAATATTTATTTCAAACATGTTTGCAAACAGAAAAGTTTCAGCAATAAAAACTATTTATTATACTTTTGAATCCTTTTTAACCCAAGAATTTTTAATGAGTTAACCACATAAAATGTGCTCTTCATCCCACGTTCTGAAAACCGAATTCATATAATAAAAGTTCCGTCTCCAACATCCGTAGAACATGCAGGTGGGCTAGTATAATAAAAGAAACATGTAAACGGGAACAAAGTCTACATAACTCCGATAAGTTCATGATAATAAATTATGCAGGTCATCTGAGCATCCATTTCTAAGACTTATAAAAGGCTATCTGGAGTGTGCAGAACATCCAAGTGCAAGCATGAGCACAGTAAGAGATGCTTGACCAACAACGAGTTATACGTTGACAGTCAAAATGGGAAAAAGAATAAAACTAGCATGTATTCGCAAGCATAGTCCTAAATAAAGCCTATTGTTCTCCTATGAACATCCAAATTCAATGCACCATCTTGCCCCCAAGTTGCAATTCAAGATTTTACAAAATATCCACATTTTCCTTTTGCACATCAATATCCAAGTTGGAGCATTTGAGGAGAAAAAATTGACAGTATTGTAATGAAAAAACTGAAAGGGATGCCATGGCATAATATAAAGTGACCAAAACCTGAATTGAAACTTAAATTTATGATGAATAAACTCTGCAGTCAAGAGAAGTGTAAAGGTGATCAATTAAGAAAAGGAGCAGAAAAGCAGTTGAAGATTCCCATACAAGAACAAAACTCATAGAGAGAAGAAAATATTTAACAAAACCAAATTTATGCCATGCGTGATAACCAAAACGAATTAGCTGTACATTGAATACAATGAGTGAGGATTAAGTCCAGTAGCCATACCTCTGCATTGGACCTCTGTGCAGCTAGGGAGGCATTAGCTCTAGCATTTACAAAACGCCACTGCAAGAGCCGGTTATGCAAGAGCCTCACCACATGTGCATCAACTATCTGATTCTCTCCAACCTTCCCTCTTCGAACATCAGCAGCAAAACTTAAAATAGAGGGCGTGTTGCTCAAATTACTACTAGGAGTAGCAGCCACTCCATTCCTCACTCGAGAAGGGCTCACTCCCCTCATCGGCGAAGAGGTCATCAATGACCTGCTGAGCTTACTTGGCGATGCAGGCCGAGCTGTCCCACGAATAGGGGATAACTGTCCCCTGCTATTCACAACACCTCGAGGAGATGACCCGGGACTATCAATAGATAACCTATTTGCCTCAGCAATCTTAGGAGAGCCCATAGTTCTTGCTCCAGCTCCAATAGCCTTAGACTCTGATTGGCGGCGTAATCGATTGTTAGTCTCTTGCCAAAACCTCGCTGGCACCACTATCCCTCTAGGCCGTGGCCCTTGTACAGCACCACCATGGCCATTGCTCTCGTGTGGTCCTGAATTAGTACTACCAGAAGACACACTTTCAGTATCGGAACAAGCCACAGGTTCAGACTGTGTAGTGACTGAATTGCCATCATCAACAGTCTCAGTAGCTTTCAGTGAACCTAAATTGCACGAATTAGACCTCAATCTCCCATCAACATCATCCACCATCGAATTCTGTAACGCCCTAACCACATTGGCGCCAGATCCACTCATCCTCCTCCTCTCATCCGTACAATCCAAGCTCCTAGTCATACAATTCGGTTGCCTTAACCTCGCAGGCCATCGCTGCTGCTCTGTCGGCTTCGAATTCTCACTCTGATCCGCTCGAAACGGCGTCGTCGCCTTCCTCCTCTCCGGCGTGCCTTTCCTTGTACTCGGAGACGGCGTCGGCTTCACTTTACTCACCTGGAGCGAATACGACTCGCCTTGAAACGAAACCGCTAAGCTCCTCGTTGAAGTGAACAAGAGCTTCTGAGCCGCAGACATTTCGCCGCCGCCAGAGCCACCATTCCCGATCCTCATATCCAAAGAACTAGGGCGCGGCGTAACTGCTCTCCTCCTCTCAACCGATTGCGAGCGCTTCACGGACTGAGACGACGGCATCGGCGTGGCCGCCGCCGAAGAAACGCCAGTTCTGGAAGGCAACGGCGATGGACATCGTCTTGTATTCGAACAAGTAGAGGAAGAGGAGGAAGAAGAAGACGACATGTACCGAGAAGTGACTTCTCGAGCTTTGAGCCGGCGAGGAACGACGACGCCATTTTCGGGGTCGGAGGGCAGAAGCGGAGGCCTTGTAGCGGTTCGGGGACGGCCTCCTTGGGACGCGGCTTTGGGGTTCAATGTCGTAGAAACAGCAGCTACCATCGCAAAAACTCAAAATTCCATTCAAATCTCATCCTCCAAAACCCTACTCGTCCGGCAAAAGTAAAACCTTCAACCGCCCCTGCGAGTTCACCGGCGCTCACTTCTGAGAGGAAACAAGAAATCGTAAAATGAAATAAAATTACAAAAACAGAGAAAGTGAAGTCGCGGAGTGAGAGAGAGAGAGGCTTCTGGGGGAGGCGCTTTTTATGTGTGTGCTTTTAGAGAGTGATCGGATGAATTTGGATTCTGGGGATATATGACCGTTACGACTAAACCGGCGAGAGAAAGAAATTGTTTAGCCGAGATTTGGGAGCATAACTGTCGTACTAGGCACCCGTGTTTGGGCTTTGCCTCAGACCATATTTAAATAAATATTTCTTTTTCGCTTTTTTTGTTTTTTATTTTTATTTTTATTTTTAAGGTTAATTGGATACACACACTCTGGGGTTTGGGGAATGGGGCTCATTTTAAAATTTCTAATTAACTCAAAATACTATAATTAGAAGCGGGGTTAGGACTTGACTTGTAGTACGAGGGTAAATAAGGGTATTTTGGTAAATCACATGAGAATGGTGACTGGTGAGTGAATTGCGCTAGTGGGCTTTGTACACGTGGCGGCGAGTTTATGGGCTTAGTTTGCACGCCACGAGGGCAGTGCGTAAAAGAGGAAAAAAGGAAACAAAATTGGAGATACGAATGTAGAGGAATATGAATCTTCGAAGAGACGTTACGCAATTCCTTTCTTCAACGTTGGTATTAAAAAATTGGGCGTTTTAGTTGACCAAACATAGAAACTGCAGAGTTTCTGGATTTCTATAAATACTTCTCAAACACACGCACGATAATGAAGACATAATATTTTCAAATTTATGAATTTTTCACCTTTCTTTGGCCGAACCAAATAACAAAATTATTATGACAAAACTTGAATATATAGGAGGTATTTTTCTTCATCACTTTCACTCAAAGTGTATATCATCATTCTAGTCAACACTTGATACGTGTTAATAGTCATAACCATAATTCCACAAATACAAAGTAAATAGTTAACTATGATTATACAATACACTTGTCAATTATTGAGAAAGGGGACAAAAATACACATTGGGGGTTAAAATATTTCCTAATATATATAGCTTTCAACACTTTGCCACTCATTAAAGGTTTTGTTCTACTTTCTATTGGGTTCCAGGTGGCTGTTATCATAAGCTTGCTCCTTTTTCCTTGTCTTTTTTTTAACCACATTTTAGCTATTGATAAATTGGGTTTACAGTATTTTCCTTAAAAAAGAAGGTGAAATTATGAAGGAAAAGTCACCAAACAATGTGCTGATTAGCAAAGTGATTTACAAGGCTAGCTTAGCTAACTTTGAATCTTACAAAAGTGAAAAAGGACAATCAACCTCCTTTATGCTTAGTAACTCCAACTCTCTTTAAGTTAATCTCAACTCATTCAAAATCTTGCCTTGTTTTATATGCAATGATATCGGACCAAACCAACTCCCTCCCACCCCAATCCCTAATTTTTTTTAACATACTAATTATGATTACTTTGAGCCCACCGAACAAAACAAACTTTGGTGATGTGATTATCAGTCACCATTCACCAACAACTACATAGTTTTTTTACATGCTAGTCAACATATATGGTATTTTTGTGTATTATTTTGTGCTTTAAAAAAAAAAAAAACTAATGTCAATGATTCAAGGGAGTTAACACAAGATGTGCTTAATTAATTAACATTGTTAATGTTAACAATGCCCTAAACTACACTATTATAAAAGAGGGAGCTTTCTTACCAGACTTGCCTTGCTTTTCTCTCAGAATTGCATCCTGTATAAACTTGGACTTCACTTCCACTCTAAACCCAATGTATAGAAGTTTACCGTTTTCACTGCCGTAATTAAAGAAACGTTACTACAACTTCATACTTATCCAT
The DNA here is from genome assembly GCA_018703695.1 of Prunus fruticosa. Lineage (NCBI taxonomy): Eukaryota > Viridiplantae > Streptophyta > Magnoliopsida > Rosales > Rosaceae > Prunus > Prunus fruticosa. The sequence goes on from CM031917.1 coordinate 52,107,366, forward strand.
ATATAGGAGGGGATTTTTATTTTTTAGTTTTTAGTTTTTATGTTTAAGATATTTTTCTATTGAGAGGTACGGTACACACTATAAAGATGCTAGGACCCTTCCAAACCTATGATCTTTCTTAGGGGAGAAATTGTTCCAAATCACTGCATTAATACGTCCTTTGTTATATAGGAGGGATTTTGAGATTAGGGTTCATGGTTGGAATATCAATTCCACCAAACGTTCCATTTAGATATATTTCAGCCTTGTTCCTTGTCTTTTCAATTTGTGATGGCCCTTTTCTTCAGCCCTATCTATCAGTCTTTCTTTTTCTCCTTTTTGTTTTCAATCCCTTGTACAACACTCTATGTATTTGTGTGTGTTTGGTTGTTTCTAAAAAAGAAAACTTGTTGAGACCACAAACTAATACGCATATGAGAAGCATCTTATATTGCGGACAATGATATAACACACACGCATGCGAAACATGATTAAGATTAAGATTTAAGGAGTAAAAGTCCTTAATTCGTGGGTACTCAATTTCACAGAATTTTAACATGGCTTCTATTCTATCTATATATATATACTTTGCCAGCTCCACGCAGAAAAGTATAACTTGTTAATCTCTTTCGTCGAGATTAATTAACAAAGCAACCGTGTTAATCGTGTAAAAAGAGCTTTGCCAAATAGGGAATTTATGCTTATAATTTGCTTACATATGGTAAACTGTTATTCGCACTCAAAAAAAAGATACTTTCCCTTGTGGGATATATTGTACGACCATCACACCTTTATTAATATTGGGATCTTCATCGATTATGGAGTTATAAATTAGTTTGGGCCGGAAAGTATCTATCTTTTTCTATAATTGTAGAAGAAAATAAGGAGAGAAATAAAGATGGGAAATAGAAGAATAAATGCAGAGGCATAATGATGAACAAGTAGCCATAGAATACTAGTTGTGGCAAGCAAGCATTGCATTAGAAAAGAGAGAAAACAAGTACCTGCCCGCCTGCCTAAATGGATGAAAGAACAAAAGCTAAATTGGATGCCGGTTCCCCTCCCTGTTGCTTCTCAAGGACCCATGCATGATTACTGTTTTATTGCCTATATATGCAGATCAGGAAAAGAAAAAACCAGAAGGCCCCCACTCCTCAACATAAAGAGGAGCAACACTACACGGTTTATGGTTATCATCTACAACCTTTGAGAAAGAAAGCATCTTTCTAGGATGCTCCGTCCCCCACTGTAGTCTCTCTGCCTATGTCTTCTGTCCCAATTCGTCAATTTTTTCTCAACTTTGCTTTCAAGGTCCTACATGTCTCTCTATATGGTTTGAAGTCCGAATACGTGTAATTACTCACAAATTATTTATACTAAGTACGCAAATATTCCTAAAGTTTGGAGACACCGATTTTGTTCACCAGATACAATATGCAAGACAGCTGCAGTATATCCAGACATTTTATTTTTTTTTGGAGTTTTCAGTTGAGCTGGATGCATTTCAATTTTGTGTACTAATTAATTAACGGTTTAATTCTGTCGTTTTGGTTAAAGAAGGAACCAGGTACAATTGTATTACAGCTAACTTCACCCGAGTGTGTTAATTTTGTAAAGAATATATGGACTGCAATCTGGCATCTCCTATGGCCTCCTCTAACATAACGTAAAAGAGGAATTAAGACAAAAGATGGTGCATTGATATTGCCATATAGCAAGATTTCTATACAAATGCCATCATCATGAATATGGACAATGATTGGATATCCACACTTTTAATAAGATGATATCAACTCTGGCCTCTGCTTAACCCAAAAAATATATATTATACGAAGTTTCTATCATATAAAAAAGAGATATTCACTAATATACCCAATATAGGAGCCCAAATTATAAAAATACCCCATATGAAATGGATTTTAGAAACATATCCAAAACTCATTTATAACATAACAAAAAGGCTTTTAACTTCTTTTAAATTACAAAACTGCCGTTGATTTCTCAAAACAAACCCAACCCCAAAACATATAAACAAACCCAAAATACTCAATAGGACATCAAAGTAATTTAATAATCAAAATTAAATTCAATAGGGCCAATTGTCATTTTTTGAGTTTTTTTTTGGGTTTGTTTATAGAAATTAAATGGTGTGGGGTTTATTTATAATTTTAGTGCTAAGAATGGGTATTTGACTAAATATCTCTATAAAAAAAGCTATCAACTTACATCATTTTAATAACGATGGTATGACATTTTTTTAAATACAAGTTATAGTCTAAATTATAAAGAGATGAGATATTTTACATACACAATATTAAGTTGTCATGGGAGTTCGAACATGAGAGCTAAAACCATCTAATCCTCCAAGTTAAGGCCCTTTGGTTAGACATCGTTGAATTTCTTGCTTGGTGGAAAAATGAAAAAAGCCGTCTCTTATAGAATTCCAAATAAGAACGCTCAACTAAGCATACCAATTTTTTTGGACGTACACCCACCACACCAATCCATGAAAATGGAAATACATAAACATCATCAACCTAATCATCGTTAATAAATTATATATGGTTAGGAGTTGGGAAACCCTACTTGATTAATCACAACGTGTATTATAATTGATGTTAAAGTTACTAAACCTAATTAGGTTAGGTAATCCCTCCTCCTAAAACTTGAGCATGGTAGCCCACGTTCAAAGTTATGGATACTCAATGCTTGGGGGAAGTGATAATTTGTCATGGTCCCCTTGCTTTAATCACTGAAGGATGCTTCTCTTTCCACTCGCAAAGCCGGGAAAAGAGAACTGTGGCTCTAGGGACAACAACAAAGGCTGAGTTTTCTTTTACAACTCTTATATTATGACCTTGCAAATAAAATTTAAGCCTTTTTCTTTTCAATTGTAATAAAAAGAGGGATGCACGGGTCATGACAATATAAATGATAAATGAAAGATAGTTGTTGAATAATTTTCTATTAAAAATATAGTATTATTACTTAATTAATGACCATATTACGAGAACTAATCATCCCGTTAATAGATTTAGGGAAAATCGAAAGTCATGAGGAAGAAAAAATAGCACAAATGGACCCCCAAAAGCTTGAGAGAAAAGGTTTGGGACCTCCATATTTATTATATATTCTATGATGATGATAACTAGTGGCCTAGATTAGGTCATTAAACATCGTCACTGCCGCCACCTAACACGTATTTAGTAACCAAAAGCACTCACTTAACGACACTAATCGTAAGCTAAAAGTGTATTATCTCAATGTCAACCCTTTTCCAAGACGACCATGATCTTAATTAACTACCAAGAGTATCAAACTTTAAATCACTTTTATATGCATCTCAGTTCAGATAGAGATTAAAGAAAGAATCTAACAGAACAGTGAACTTGCTTAAGAAGCTGCAAATTATTATTAGGTTGTTAAAGACACAAGAACTTCATATGATGACAAAACGCAAACAAGTACAGGGCATGCACAGAAGTCGGAATTGGTGCATGAACATTATACACACAACATATGTATGCATGGAAGCTCGTTATGATGACAACTACTAAGTTGTAATTAACATAAAGATTTCTAGCATGAACAGACACAATAGAGGAACATGTCATGAGGTGGCTAAGAAGTGGCACCAGGACTGGGATGAGCAGGAGGTAAAGGCTTTGGAATGTATGGGATTATAGGCGTGCCGTGCTCAATCGGACCCGGCTTTATGGAAGCTTTTGAACTTGGAGAAGGATCAATGGGGTGATAGTCATCCAGATTCACATTTCTCACATTGCCTTTCTTCTGTGTGCTCGGAGTGTAGCCATTCTCCTGTAGTTTGAGAGCAGTTTGAGAGCCAGAGACAACAAAACCCAATATCATCAAGAAATTTGATTAAATAGCAATTAATCAAACAGACAACAACTTGTAAATTTTGATGTATAGCTTGTGCAGTGCTTGACACAGATTTCTGATTGAGTGATTCAAACTTCTCGTAGACAATCATTTGTAGAGTTCATGTACCTTGAGCTTCCTACTTATAGCTATCCTTTTTGGCCCCTCATCAGGGTGGTTGAAGACAAAATCTGGGAAAACATTAGGCAGATTGTAGTTTCAGCATGTCACATATTCAAGATAATGAAGATTTGGACTTGATATATCAACTCCAGAAACAGAATTCAAATTAGAACATTCTAGAAATATTTCAATTAATTGAAAGAAATTTGGCAATTTAAGCACTAAATACTCTGCAGAACACAGATGCTACTATATTAAAAGTGAAACTTCAAATAAATCAAAGAGAAATAATTACCTGGATAAGAGTAGCCATTTCTGCTGCTAGAGACATCAAGGACTAGTACTAGAACTGTTCCAAGCACCAACACCAAAACCCAAAACCCAGAAACCTTCATCATGTAGAAATATTTGCAATTACGCCAAATGACAATGTCCCCAAGAAAGAGGGTTTTTTTTGTTTGTTCTCAGACTCTTCAAAAACTTCTCATGAATCCCCTTTAGGCTTTAAGCAACTCAACCCATGACAAATTTCATACGAAGGGAGTAGCTGGAAACAGAATCACCGGCCTTTTCGTCACACCAAGATTTAGAGGTCAACAAAGTCCACCAGGAATTCAGGGGAGATGACAAGAGTGGCTAAGAAGAACCCATGTCTTGCATTAGAATATGTAGCAAAAAAATTAATTATTGCTTTTTTGGTTTTTGTGGTAAGTGAAATCATAAAAGAAAGCATGTGGCTTTCACTGACTCTTCATTTACTGCATCTGTGTTCTGCAGAGTATTTAGTGCTTCATTTAGTGTTGCAGTCGGGAGGGGGAATGAAAAGACGTCGGTTCTTCTGACCAAAAAAAAAAAGACGTCGGTTCTCAAAGGTTGCCGTGGAATGTGAGCCTTTGGGCACGTCTGTGGCATTTGGCAGAGCGCCATTTGCATGCCCATACGAAAATGTTGACATTCTTTAACGATAATATATTTGTTTAACAGCTAGTAGACAACAACGGGGGTGTAGCTCATATGGTAGAGCGCTCGCTTCGCATGCGAGAGGCACGGGGTTCGATTCCCCGCACTTCCATATTTTTGTTTAAATTCTAGATCTTTTTTTTTTCCCTAATTCTTTTCCAAAATTAAATTAAAGTTTTTGATGTTTTAAGAACAGTCCAACAAAGCCTAGTGCCACTCAATATTGGGTTTTTCTTCTTCTTTTTTTTTTTTCTGGTCTGAATCATCCTGGATGGGCACAGAGACTAATCTCCGCACCGGGTATGCCGTAAGAGGTAAAGTGCTTTTCTTCGTCTTCTTTTTTTTTTTTTTGGTCTGAATCATCCTGGATGGGCACAGAGACTAATCTCCGCACCGGGGTATGCCCGGAAGAGGTAAAGTGCTTACCAAAATAGGTAAAGTGCTGACTAAAATGACGACTCAGGGATATTCTTCCCTTTTTTCAGTTGGCTCAATGACTTTGATTTTTAATATTGGAACTAGGTTTAAAACGAACATTGCGGGAATCAAAGATGGTGTGTATAGACCAACCAAAACCATCATGCATCGATCGTCTTTACAGGCAAAAGTCTAGTCATATCTTTGTTCCAAACTCTACTTCGCCAACAAAGTATGGGCTCAAATGCGACAACTAACGTTTGTTATTATTCTTCTTGCATCAAACGATAAGCGACAATAGTCTAAAATTTATTATGAACCCAATCAAAACCATTGAAGCATCAACAACCAAGGCGCGTATCAATTGAAAGTTGAAACCAAAGAGAACGAGATACCAACTGGAAATAAAATTTAGACCCAACAAATAGTTTCAACAACGGCCCAGTCAACAACTAATTGCCAAGCTTAAGATATGCTACATTATCATCTTAAATAAGAAAAGAGGAAAAGTAACAGCAACAAAAGAAAAAGCTCTCCAGCTCCATATTTCTGACATCTTCATGGCCGATGCAAAATCAGATGCTTTCAACTTTCAGCGGTACTGCAATGAAGATACAACCAACACAGAATCAGTATCATTTCAAATTCAACAAATAGGGAATATACATACATACACAAACTATTAACAAGCCAACGAACTGTATAGAATTATAGATGCTATAATTGATCAACAAATGAATCTGCTACATTTTCTCTGTAAATTGAAATTCAACACATTGACATACAATACATACACAAACTAATAAGCAAAAAAGCTGTATAGAACTACAGATAATAATGATTGGTCAAATTAAAGATACGTATCTTCCATCAACAAATCAATCTGGTACATTTTCTCTGTACATTGAAATTTGTTACTTCAATTTATTTGAAGGAAGGGATATTTATATGAGATACCAAGAACGGATGCAGAACAGAAGTGACCAAAACCAATACAAAACTTGTAAAACTAACACCAACGCAGAACAGTCAAGCTAAATTTATGGTGTATTAAGGGGACATTTTAAGAAATTGCGACTTGAAATGGGGCAGGGAAACGAGTACAAAAGCTTATATCCTATACCATCCAAAGAGCACCAAAAATAACAAGATAAAGGGCATAAGGATTGGAATTTATACCTTGATGAAGCCGATTTCCTTGGCGTTGCTGCGGAAGCACTGCCTGCAGCACATCAAGGCGTACTTCCGGATCAACCCATGAGGGTTTCCACATACCCGGCTGTCCAAAGTAACAAACAAGTTTTCCACATTAGACATGTCGTTCACAAAAAATCTTCAAAAGCCAAAAAACTAAAATCTGAAATACTTCGTCATATAGAAGACCAATAATGTGATAATGCTAACATTTTACTAATCAAGTGATTATGCTAATATTTTACTAATCAAGCGATTGTGCTAATATTTTACCAATCAAGTGATACACAGTGATATTTTAGCAAAGTAATTTAGCATACATAATCTAAATCTCAAACAGGGAAACGCTGATTAAATGAAAATTTCTACTAACAGAAACAAGCCTAGATCAAACACTTGCAAAATATAAGAACGATTGAGGCTTAGATATGGGGAAGAAGTTCATACCAAGTACGGGAACCAGGCCCGTAGTTCTTCGGATGAGAATTCCAAACGTTGGAATGGCCCATTTTGACTCTTGCTCGGTCGTCTTGGAAGGCCGCCTTCCACTCACTGCGTTGCCTCTGCAGCTGCAAGAAAACGATGGAGTTCTAAACCCTAATCCTATGACTGCCATTTTGTAAATTCTAGTTCTTTTTATAGGTCTAGGACTGAAACGCGGCGTTTTAGTCATTCTTGCCGCCTCCATGTAACGAGGCGTTTCATCCTCCAGTCGGCACGTGATAGACCCTTTTTCTTTTCTTTTCTCTTTTTTGTAATTTTTGATGGACGGGTATTATGCCCTTCAATTGGGCTTAAGCAAGCCCATAAAAGATGTACGGTTAGAAAAGTTTATGTTGGATCCTTCGTATCGAGAAATTTTTATATGTTCCTGGACATCACATGAGCTATGTACCATCCAATAAACATAGAACATGTGAAATTATTGTCTAACTTACTACATTTTTTAATGACATGTGACGGGCTGCATTATAAATATCTCATATGTCTTTCGTCTATTGGATGGTACACGACCACATGGTGTACCTGGAACACCCAAAAATTACTCATTTATATCTCGGTTCATATGATGGTTATTGTAGGGCTGTGCACGGTTGATCGGGTTGGGTCGGTTATGGGCCCAAATCGCACGCCGAACCGGGCCTTGTCCGGAGGCCCAAATGCTAAACCGTGGACCTCCTTTTAGGCCCATTTTCGACTTAAGTCGAAACCCGATTTGATCGGGCCAGGTTGGTTCGGTTTGGGTATTTGCCGAGGCCCAACAAAGGCAACAATTGAAAGCTTTTTTTTTCAGTTTTCCAGGGCCATTCTTTTTTTTTCAGATTTCAACAGTTCAAGTTTTGACAGTTTTTGTATAATTTTTCTAGTTTTGACAAATCTGCATATCGTGAAGTTTTCATCATTCAAATACTTAAAAAATACCTTAAAACCATAGCAAATCATCATCCACCACACATCTCCAAATAGAAATTAATTATTATTACAGTCCATAGCAAATTGTGAGAGTAATCTCAATCACAATTTGCAAAGTTCAAAAGAAAATCCAAATAAAACAGTTAGTAAACAGATGAATTAATAACAGAGTCAGAATTAGATTTGCACCTCTCTCCACCAAAAATCACAACAGAGTCAGATTAGATAAATAGAAAGAATTAACAAAAAATGTCAAATCCCCAAATCACATTATTGAATGATGCAAATTTTCAAAATCCGAAATGAAATCATAAATAACAAATAAAACTACTGAAAAACACAAATAAATCAAACAGAATAATATCCATACCATTGTTGCTGCTCTTATGATGTGATCAGATAGGTTGTATCTGGATTCCCCTTATCAAAAGTGCAGAAAGGTTGTACCTGCAAATTGAAAGGGGAATCCAGATACAACCTATCTGATCACATCATAAGAGCAAAATCACCACCTAATCTGCACTCTTACATGCAAATTGAAACAAAATCACCACCTAAGAGTGCAGAAGTTCCTACATATCAAAAGATGACATGAACAATTTGAAAATTGACCTCTAAAAAGATTCAAGCGAGCATTCGAGGACCCCATCAGCCAAAAAATACTTCCCAGAGAGTATACCCATTGCAAGGGGGCTGGAAGCTAATAAACTGATCCTAAAACATTCAATAGCCCAACAGAAAATTGGCATGCACAAATCAATAAATTGGCATGCACTAATCAAGCAAGCTTTCCCTATCATTTCATACCTGGATGAAATAATTAATTGTTCAGCTATTCACTTTTTCTGAAAACCAACACTTTGAATACCTCTCATGATGACAGCATTCAGCCAACCCAGAATCAAAAGTTTGACAGAGCAAGTTGTATGAGTTCTATCAAATAGACAATAAGTTGCATTAGTCCAAAAAACAGCAACAATACAGGAAGCATTTGACTGAGAGTGCAATGATCAAATAGACAACCTATCCAGAGACAATCTTTGGATGGCGAGTACCCTTTCAGCTACCTGAACAAACTTCATCACCCCATATGGTGTTTCGTTCCTGAGACCAACATATCTAATCTACAAAACAAACATTTCCGTTCAATTCACATGAGAATGTTATGCTTTTAAAACAATGCAAAATAAAGGAAAAAGTCACCAAATTAAATGACTTATCAAAGAAAGGGGAAGAAAGGCAACAGGATAAAACTAACCTTACCAGAATCAACAGCTCTTCCAAGAGCATCAAGTTGTTCGTCTATAGGAATCGAAAAACTGGGGGTTGGATCATACTCAATTTCTCCAAACATGGGAACATAGATACAAAAACAGTCATTAATCAGTTCAAGTCTTACTAACAGGAATTGTGTAGGCACAAAGTGTAAAAAACAAGGCAAGCCTGGGTGAAGGCAACCAAATTATGGTGGTGTAAACATATATGGTTGGGGAAAATCACAACATAGTCAGACAAAATCACAACATAGTCAGACAAAATCACAACGGACAGAAAATCGAGCGACTGAGAGAGCCAATCCTTTGAATCAAAATTCAGAAAATTAGGGTTTAGAGATATCACCTCAAAGAGACAGAAAAAATGAGAGAGGGAGCGATTGAGAGAGAGCGGGTGAGATCGCGCGACTGAGAGAGCGAGAGAGAGATCGCGAGAGAGAGAGATCGTGAGCGACTAAGAGAGAGCGAGAGCGATTAAGAAATCTGGAAAAAGCTGGCGGATTTGGGAGAGGAGGCTGAGAGTGAGAGAGGGTGAGTGAAAGAGGCTGAGATGGAATGACAAAAAAATGGAAGCCCCTCAAATGTTTAGGGTTTCGACGGATCGAGTGTGGCAAGGAGTAGGAATGTCATAAAATTGACGAATCATCTGTTGACACTTGTATTAATTATTTTTTAAATAATATAATTAAAATATTCGGGTCGGTCCGATTTTTGCCGGTTTGGATATAATTAAACCGGTCCAACTTGATTTAGATCCGATTCGGGCGGTTTTTTTCACCTATTTTAGATTTTTCAATATAAAAACCGAACCAAACCACCTAAAACGGTCCGAATTGGTCGGGTTTTTCGGTTATAATGCTCACCCCTAGGTTATTGCATATTGTCACATTGAATTTTATATATTTATTTGATGAAACTTGTAATTTGTATTTGATTGCAAACCAAACCAAACTAAATTACAGTATTTAAATTGTCAAAATTAAAATGAGATGGACCAAAATGAAAATTGAGTCAAACTACTAGAACAAAAAAATATAATATGACCGTTTTTTGCCTCGATGCCCTTTCATCATATATGTAATATATAGGACGAAAATTAATAAGGGATCCTCTAATTTTATCCAAATTCATATTAGCCAGCTGAAATTTGGGCAACCAATTTACCATTTTCAACTCTATGTTGTCAAGCCTAACATAAATGTGTAACAACTTCATAGTATGTTGGAAAAAAAAAGTTGGTAATATTGTTTGTTTTTATTTACGAAGTGATATTTTAAACTACTTTAACATACGATAAGAGAGATCAAACTCAAGTAAAGAAGGCGAGCACACTATTTTAGGCAACTGACTTAACTCATGCAATGTTTTAGAACAATTTCAATCAATGTTTCAAATGTTAATATGGGATGAAAACTAAAGTGTATTTTGTAAGGTAGATTTTTCAAATGGCAAAAAATTGTAGAAAGAAAACATGCATGCTGCTACTAGAATATAAACTCCGAAAGACAAATATATGCACACATAAAATAAAGTTTATTTAATAATAGAAGAAGACATAAACCGTTGATATCTACAGACGGACGGCTGACCGCCGACACGATTGAAGAATAATAGAGACACCACCTAATATTTGGATCCCACATTTCTTTTCTTTTTTTTCTTTAAATCAACCAAATTATATGTTCCACCTTAATTTCTAGACACAAAATTATGATGGCCATTTTGATTTATATTTATATATTTACGGCATGGTGTTCAAAATTCAAAAGGCACGACAAACAAAAGGCGTTCGTTTAAACCAATTTGATAAATTCGAGAAACGTTTCTTCTTGGAGCTTCCTCCCAATTGAATCGTCTCCGTCTTCTCACTTTGGTTGAGCATCCTCCACATCACATGCACGTCATCGTACTCACAACTTCTTATATCATGTTGTAGCTTCGGTAGCCCTGTTCACATTAATCTCAATCTTCATAAAACATAATCATACTTAAATATAATCACATGTTAATATATAATTACGTATAATTTTTATATATAGATAAATGCAATAGATTGCATCCAATTATGTAAAAGTTAATTTAATGAAACATGCAGGTTTTGTGTTCGAATCTTTCATTTTTCAATATCACTTATATTTAAAGAAAAAAACATCAAATCACTTACCTGATTTGCGAATGCCGAGGCGGGTAGTGACCCGGCTACAAAATTTTCGCACCGGATACTTCATCTTTCGTGACCACCCCTCCATTGGGACTGAACGAATCCAAATCAAGATCACAATATCTGCTTTTAAGAAATCAAATTTAAATTTGGAACCAAAGTAGGATAATTTATAGAAATTCAGATGGTGATGATATGATAATTGCAACTAATTAACTCACTCTTTTGTCTTATGTGGACCTCTCTCCTCTCGGAGAGAAGCTTCTTCTAATCGTCTATGGATGTCCCCTATCAACGATTTTCTGATTGCCTTCCTCAAACTGAATTAACTTCTTCTTTTTTTGACTTTCGCCTAACTTGAAAAAATTATGACGCGATTATGTATTCTCATACTCTATCATCTGCCAGATGTCAGTTTACAGTTTTGGGCTGTGTCCGTATCTAACGCCTTTTGCTTTGGAGTGTATTTCTGTTCTTCACTACCTTAACTTAAGGTGTATTGTGCCATCTGTATTATAATAAATTTATTTATTTTTATAAAAAATAACAAATATTTAACATTGGAAAATAAATTATGAATAATATTTATTGTCAGTTTTCATTTGATTGGTTGTTGTTGAGTTTTTTCATGTTCAAGGATTTCAATCGTCACTCCTATAGCATGTCTTAGCCGCACCACTACTCCATGCCCTCCACCGTAGCCTCTGTTAACATTAAACCCATTTATCCGCTATAACCCATTTAGCCTCTCTTAATCTTGACATTAAACCAATTTAGCCCATCTTAACGTTAAACCCAACCGCTAATCACACTCATGAGGTTTTGGTTTTTGTTGGGACTCACATAATTGAGCTCTTGATCATTTTTAAGTCCAATAGGAAAAATTATATTTTCCGGTGTCCACAGTGTAAAAATGCTTTAATAATAGTAGCGAATGAGCATACACATTGGATTAAGATAAGAGTCTTACCACCATGTAGAAATGGACGTGGATTGTTTGTGAATTCTCTTTCTATACATAGAATTTTTAATTATAATTGTTCTTGTCACATTTGTACCGCACAATTTCAATTAATTTTTTTTAATGAGTTACCTACATAAAACTTCCAAAGTTCAATTTATATTTCAAGTTGGTACTCAATTTTGTAAGACAATAATTGTGCATCAAGTTCACCCCTTTATACTCAAGTTTGAATCTTCGAATTCCCCCATTTAACTTATATACAGTTTAATAGATTAATCAAATTTATATACATTATCTATATTTATAAATTCATTGATCTACATATATAAAATAAAAGGCAGAGATTTGTGAAATATTCAAAATACTAGAAAATGTAATTGGTTAATTCAAACATTAAGAATTGAAATTATTAATTAAATAAGGAAAATATGGTAAATTCACATTTTGTTCATATTAAAAAAAATTAAATTAAAAAACAAAATCAGATAATAAGTCATACTTTTATGAAACACTAGTCTCTTCGCACACGCTTCCGCGTATGTGAGAGGCTTTTTTAAAAAATAAAATAAAATTTATTTTAGAATTTAAAAAGATAATAGATAGTTGTTTTCCATGAAAATAGGATCCATTATTCGAATTTTCTTTTAATTTAATTTTTTTTAAATATGAAAAAGTGTGAATTTACCATATTATCCTTATTTAATTAATAATTTCAACTAGCCTCTCCGCATGTGCTTCTGCACATGCGAAAAACTTTTTTTAAAAAAATTAAATTTATTTTAGAATTAAAAAAGATAATGGGTAGTTGTGTTTCATAAAAATAGGTCATTATCTGATTTTTTTTAATTTTAATTTTTTTAAATATGAAAAAATGTGAATTTACCACATTATCCTCATTTAATTAATAATTTCAATTCTTAATGTTTGCATTATTAACCAAGGGTATTTTTTGGTATTTTGAATGTTTCATCATTCTCTGCCTTTTGCTTTATATATATAGATAGATTCTTACCCTCTCTTTGGATGCGGGAAAATAACTCGGAATTTAGCTAAAAGTCGGGAATTTAAGAGAAGAAATTGACAATTCCCTTGTTTGACAACTTAAGCGCGGAATTTATTAAATGATGCGCGGAAAAAATCATGGAAATTGAGGCATCAAATTCCTGAGTTTAATTTCCACCAAAATAGACGTCATTTCACAATTTCCATAGTGCGGGAATTCATATTTTCCATGGAGCCAAAACTTAAATAAATAAAGGCCAAACTTTTCATTAAAAAAAAGTCATTAATCACTTTGTAGTTGTTTGCTAGCTTTATCACTTTGTGTTATCGCCTTGCTCTGTAGTTGTTAGCTTCATCTAAAACAAGTCATTAATACCCTCATAATCTTAATCGTTTATTCCTATACTTTTGTTTGCAACTTTTTAATCGAAGCCCTTTTAATTTCTCTGTTCATTGGTCTTTTGGCAAGTGAAAAATAAGTATCAGAGTCTTGATTGCTTCTAGTTCTAATTCCATAGGTACCAGAGAAGTGTCTACACATGAAAATATTGAATTAAAGATGATTGATGATATTAATTCAACAATACCTTGTGTATCAAATTCTACTGATGAAGTTATGACTCCTCCTGATGAAGTTGATTATGTTGATTTGGATGGTGATACACAAGATTTAGAAGATATTCATGTTATTGATGACAAACAATTTCAGATGCTGAAGGCACTCCTAATTGAGAAAAAAGAGAGTATGTTGCTGATGTTTATTGCACGTGGGGAGTGATTTGGTTTGCTAATATGCTCTGTTTGTTTAAGTTGAGTTATTTAGTTCATCAAACGATATGTTATTTTATACTTTGAGGAATACCTTCTATGCCTGTTATCAGTTTTATTTTTCTTTGAAATATTTAATTTCTGTCATTTATAATTTACATGAGATATCCAAACATTGAAATTTTCAATTTCTATCATTTACAAAATCGATATACATAAATCCAAACACTGAAATCTTCAATTGCCAGAAATTGAAATGACGGAAATCTAAATTCCGTCATTTTAGAATTCTATGTAATTGGCAATTCATTCATTCAAAACGGAGCATTTTTTGGTATTTTGAATGTTTCACAATTCTCTGCATTTTGCTTTATATATATAGATAACTTCCCATGTTATATTTTCTTAATACTAAAAATAAAAGAAAAAAGAAAAAAGAGAACCAGGGGCTAGTAAATATTAAGCAAAAAAAGAATAAGAAAAAGCATCCGTTAGTTTTGGAAATCTTTTTATTTGTCTGCTGACACATCGTCCGTTAATTTTTCGCGGAATAAATAATTACAGGAAACCTCAACATCTTCCGATAGCTTCTTCCGCCTTGATAAACAAAGTCCGTTTGAACATCGAGCGTAAGAAAATAAGACCAAACAATACAAAATGAAATAATAAAAAAAGATATCACTGGTTGCTCTGCTAGGGCAACCCGGGTGTTGTTGATCGTCGCGCGAATAATAACAGAAAAAAGGAGGAGGAGGAGACGTCAACCGGGTAGACATGTCCAGGGCTCGAGTCTACGCAGACATCAACGTCCACCGCCCTAGAGATTACTGGGATTACGAATCTCTCACGCTTCAATGGGGGTAAAAATAACAATTGCAATCAAAATATTTGATATATTTGTCTTACTTTTATATGAATCGTTAATTGACAATCTAGGGTAGATTATAGCTTTCTGGTTTGTGTTGTATGTTTTCAAATGCTTCAAATTGGTTGAAGGTGCAGAAAAATCCCAATTTGAAGGGAAAATGATAATGCTGTCTGTTCTATCTTTGCTGCATTGCATTGTTTTGTGTGTGCTGCAATTGAAGGTTCCACGGTCGGGGTACTTGCTGCAGTTTGAATAATTGAATCAGATAAACTTGTTTTTGTGTTCCTTTGGTTTATCAATATAGCTAGAACCAACAAGTGATAGTTTGATTGCTGAGGCTTACCACTGGTTACTTGTTTGATTATTTGATTTTCATGGCATTGGACTGCATTTCTTGGAAGGATTCAGTGATTTTAGAGGTTTTTTATTTTATTTTTTGTTGTTGTTTATTTTGAGTTTTTCAGCATGAATTTTTAAGGTGCATATTCCCAACTATTTTTCTTATTTATGCTTAATATTTTTTCTTGCTCAGTGATCAAGATGACTACGAGGTTGTTCGGAAAGTTGGCAGAGGAAAATACAGTGAGGTCTTTGAAGGTGTAAATGTCACCAACAATGAAAAATGCGTTATCAAGATCCTTAAACCCGTCAAGAAAAAGAAGGTGTGTTTTATTAAAGTTGTTCCTGTACTTTTGGGATATAACTGTCATGCTGAAGAAAACTTCGAGTCTTGATAATGATACAATGAACAAAAGTGCATGTATGTCAGAAGTTTTATTTACATTTCCTTACATAATTTAACTGAAACATAGTAATGGTATTCATGCAGATAAAGAGGGAAATAAAGATACTACAGAATCTTTGTGGGGGTCCAAATATTGTGAAGCTGCTTGATATTGTCCGGGATGACAACTCAAAAACTCCTAGCTTGATCTTTGAATATGTGAACAGTGCAGATTTCAAAGTGTTGTACCCCACACTGACAGATTACGACATTCGCTACTATATATATGAACTTCTCGAGGTTTTTTATCCTGTTGCAAAACATTGATTTTTCTAACTAATTGTACCCTGGCCCGCCCTTTTCTCTTAATACTTGGATAACACTGATGGTTGGTAGAGCTAAGTAGAAATACAAAATTGTAAATTCTGTGTCACAGACACAGAGGTTGAATGCCATGATTCTGACCTGTACTGGTTTAGCTTTTGCATGATTTGCTAATTCAAAACTTATCTCGTGATTGCAGGCATTGGATTACTGCCATTCGCAGGGCATAATACATCGAGATGTTAAACCTCACAATGTTATGATCGATCATGAGCTGCGAAAACTTCGCTTGATTGATTGGGGTCTCGCTGAATTCTACCATCCTGGCAAAGAGTACAATGTCCGAGTAGCTTCAAGGTAGAATCTCTTTTATCATTTAACTTAACTTCTTAATTTGAATAATAGTTGTAGGGACTCAGATCGACTAAGGATTTGATAGTTGAATAAGTTGTAAGGACTGTTAGCACGGTGCATGTGCAGCTATTTCTTAACAGTTATTAAATAGCACTTGCAGTGAAATTCAGTTTGTGACCAATAGATTCCATGGTGTCTGATGGCGAATAGGTTTATTAGTTAGTTCCGTGCTGACCTCTTACATTGTTAACATGCAAATCTTTGTTTTCTTAGCAGAAAGTTGATAAATTTAAATGCTGTTTATCAGGCACTATAAGGGGCCTGAACTCCTTGTTGATTTGCAAGATTATGACTATTCTTTAGACTTGTGGAGCCTTGGCTGTATGTTTGCAGGAATGGTGAGGGTTATGCTGCCCTGTTATTTCTGTGTATCCAATTATTTTGTAACAGCTACATTTTGTTCACCATGATAGACTTTTCTAAACAAGGTGTTCTCTTTCCTTGCAGATCTTTCGGAAGGAACAATTCTTCTATGGTCATGACAATCATGACCAGCTAGTGAAAATTGCTAAGGTAATTTTGGTTTCATACTTTGCTTGAAGATCTTACAATTATAGGCAATCTTTTACCTATATATCCTAATGCGTTTCAACCACCAAAACTAGTTCTTCATTGCACTGTCTAAAAGTCTTCTTAAGATTGTTTAGTTTTCCCTGTTGTCTGTGAGTTGATCATACATTTATTGTTATTTAGTTGTGACACTGAGGTTTCATAAACGGCCAAATAGAAATTGAGTACTTATTAGCAATACAGCGCAAATGTTCATAAAATTTGTTAACTTATGTAGATAACTTCTTCTTCAGGTTCTTGGAACGGACGAATTAAATGCATATTTGAATAAATATCACCTTGTCCTTGATCCTCAGCTCGATGCTCTTGTTGGAAGGTATATCTTCTCATCTTTAGCATGGAACCGGAACGTAAACTTAGATGATCTTAGATGTGTGTGAACATTCTACTGCCATAACACAATAAAGTTATAAGGGGCTTGGTAGGGCTTCGGGGTATCAATCATTATGGTTGAAAGAATAAAACAGTGGCTTTAGGCCTCTGGTTCCTATGTAACCAAAAAAATGAAATACATTGCTTTGTCTGTCTTTTCATTAGTTGTTTCTGGCATGATACTCACATGGCATCCTTCCTGCTTTCGAATTCTGATTCAGGCACAGCAAGAAACCGTGGTCAAGATTTATCTATGTGGATAATCAACATCTGGTTTCTCCGGAGGTAATTTCGTTTTCTTTTTCTTTTAATTTTTCTTCTTCTCCTTCTTTTTCTTCTTCTCCCCCAGAAACAAACTTTTAGAAGATTTACCTTATATTCACGTATTTGTCATTCCTTACTAGTGATTCTTTGGTCTTTTTCGTGATGTCTAGGCCATTGATTTTCTAGATAAGCTTCTTCGATATGATCACCAGGAAAGGCTTACAGCAGGAGAAGCAATGGTATTATTTAAGATTTAGCAGCTGTTTCTTTTTCCCTCACTTGTGTTTAATATATATGTCTACATACACAATTGTTTAGATACAAAACCTTAAGTATCGTAATAAGATGCATAATATGTTCGATGGTTAAGCACGAAATAGAATTTTCACTGTTGGGTTCCAATATTCTATGTTTCAGGCACATCCATATTTCTCCCAAGTGAGAAGTGCAGAAAATAGCTGGATGCGGACTCAGTAACACTAGACTCCCACAGAATCTTTTGGTAAACAAGCTTGTATCCCCTTTTTCTTTGGCTGTAGCCTGTGTATGATCACAAACAAAAAAAATATTTACCTAGCTTAGGCTGTTCATTGCATCCATTTTTTCTGATATATATATATATATATATATATATATTTTAAATGTTGGTATTCTTTCTTCTCTCCTCCAATTGCGTATTTGTAATTTTTACTAATTTCGATTTAGCAATTAATCAGAATGCAATGCAACAGTATTTCATTTGTCTCGAATTCTTTTTGCTTTGTTTTGCATATTTTAGATTCTGGATTATGCTGATCCATATTCAAGTTTCAAATACAATCTTCGATTTAACAAACGTGCACATTTATAACATATTCGAGAAAAGCTTTAGCTAATTAAAATCCAAGTCTAGGAAGGACTATGCAGATGAAGATTTGAGAGATGAAGCTTCAAACACTTTTCTACAGGTCCTTCTCTCTTGGGATTGTTTTTTTCATTTCTGAAGGTGAGGGAAACATGCATAAACATCAGATTTGGGATGTTTTGCTTCTGCATGCTCCCTGCACTTCACCTCGGATGTGGTGCAAATAAAAACCTGCATGCACACCTTGCACTGCAATCATCAACCACCATCTTGTATCAGAAACAAAGCAAGTGCTCAAAGTACCAGAAATTTCTATGCCAAGTAGCTTCATCTACAAGTTCATTCTCTTACGACAATCTCGCATTCAAAAACATAAAAAAAGGAGCTAGAAAGAAGACTTTACCTGTATTGTCATTGATTTCTTGTTTGACTCAAGCTGGCTTCCTGCTCACCCAAAGATGCACAAATTAATCACCAACTTATAAGTTCCCCTGTTTACAAAACTATATATATGTCTCTGTTTGGTGGCTTAGAACTTAGAATTTAGAGTACCTTTGGCAGCAGCTTTTTGCTTCTCCATGTTCCTCTGGCGAGCCATCTTGGACTTCTGACCGTTGCCGCCTCCCATTGCTTGTCCTTCTTCTCCGAGTACTTGCAGGACAGGTTTGCTACTAGTAGCAGACAGAAGAAGCACAAGGCTTTAAGAATGGCCAAGAAATAGAGATGATGACGAGGTACATTATATAGATCACTCTCATCAATTAGGTATTGTTGGATCCAGGAAAGAAACCACACATATCCAAGGGCTACCAAGAAACTTCCCCTTGAGCCTTGAGGCCAATGAGGGCAGCTATAGATTGAGACATCAACACACAAACCACAGACCACACCAATGTGAAACAAATTTCTTTTTATTTTTAATTTTCCACCAAGGTCTATAAGATGTTTCATTTAGATTGACCCAACCAAACAAATTAATGGGTGCCACAAATAGTGGTATGCTCAGTAGTGATACTTGTACAGCTGGAGCTCACAACAATTTGTGGTGGCGATATACTTGGTAGTAGATAAAATAGTATTGTCTATAAGTGGTGGACCCATGCTACCCAATACGGTGAAGCATCCATTGGAGCCTGCACAAGGCAATGCACACTACTCTTTTTCTTCTGTCAAGAGTCATAGTTAGGTGGTAGTTTGGAAGCTACAACAATAAATTCAAGGCCCAATTATGTTTTGGTCCCCTAGGTTTCTTTTGAATGATAGAAAAACGAGGATTTGAACTTGGATTTTTTTTTTTAAATATTTGATTGAAAAATATCAATAGATATAACTAGTTGATTTTCGTTATTATAGTTTTAACAATATTTGACTTTGTAGTTTCAATTTTCACTATTTGTATGTTTTCCATTTTAGAATTCTTCAACTGTAACAACTTTCTATTGTGAGACATTTCTTCACATTCCCACACAAATAAATTATAAATAGAAAACTGCCCATTTACACTAGAGTTTGATTTCTCTCCTCGTATTTAGAATAGTTTAGAATGTGGCTTTGTCAAAAAAATAGAAGAGCGCCCAATTTATATGGATCAAAATCATAATTAACCCTAAATTGAATAAACAAGAAAAAAAAGGTACCAAAACAAGAGTCATTCTATAATTAGGGTCTTATATATGACCTTTAGGTGAGGTTCTATCTCTTAACCCTTGGATTATGCTAACCAAATTAATCCAACGGCTAGCCAATTTGATCTAAGAGTTAAGGCCAATTATAAGGTCTTAACTATAGAATCTTGACCAAAACAATCAATCACCCATTTGTGGGTTTTTGCACGAAATTATATACTCCTCATGTGTACATTCATATGAGCAACATGATCATTTCATTAAAACTTAAGTCAAGTTACTATTCAAATGACTCATACAGCTAATATGAAGGTTACATTAATAGTCCATATATGACACCCTCATCGTAGAACGACGTGGGTATTTGCTTACTTGGTCCTATTTGGAGGCCAAAATTACCTCTCTTGGGACGGCCCAATTTCGGAAGTCCAATAGAGTGACCTTGACAATATGTCAACTGATTGGCTGATTCATTGAGTCCAAAAATAAAAGTTCCAAAAAGTGAAAAGGATCCCAAAAAGGAAACCGGATTCGTTGAGTGGGTTCCTTCCAAAGTCCAAAGTCCACGAAGCTGACCATGACGTGCAAAAATCAAAACCCGCAATGCACATGACTCCATCTACCGTCATTAAAACCTCAAACACCAACCAATCAATCACCGCCGTCACCAAATTGCATGGGACAGGATAAGAACGAAAAACGCTTCGCTAAAAAGACAAATTTGACCCCAGAAAAGGTCGAGCAGCTTCACAAGCACTGTTAAATAATGCATGCACAATTTGACCTTAACCAATACGGTGACGAAACGTGTCCATCGGAAAAAGTGACGCCGGGGCAAAGCGAAAAGAGCATAATTAAACATCAGAATATGCTTCGCTCTGCTCTGCAAATATCCCTTTCTCTTTGCTCACCTATGATTATTTTAATTTTTATTTATTTATTTACATAATCTCTCTTTTTTCCTCTATAAACTTTTCAAACTCATCGCCATCGTTCTTTAATTTTATTTGGCTTTCGTTCACCAATTCGTTTGTTTGAAGCGTTTTGTAGTTTTAGTCATCAATATGGAGCTCATACAGGACCTGTTTTTGACGGCGTCTTTCGCGCTGATTCTCTCTTTCCTGGTTGCGAAGCTCGTTGCCATGGCGGTGGCTGGCCGTGAATCGGAAGCGGAGTTCAAAGAGTGTGAGAATGCCGGTGGAGGTGTTGTTTTGGAGGAGGTGAGTTTCGAAGAGAGGAGACTGAAAGTGCAAGAGGCTTTTCATGGCCAGAGGAGGGTTGAGTTCGTCGGAGAAGTGAAGGAGGTCGATCAATTTCAATTCGAAGACAAACCGGTTCATCGAGTTGAGGAAATTGAAGAAACACTGCCGCATCATCAAGAAGGTCGTGAATTGACGGAGAAGGTGTCGGAGGAAGAAGGTTTGGGAGGAGAAGAGTCGGTGGCCGTCGGATTTCCGGAGAATCCATCGGACGGCAAGGAGAAATTATCGGTTGAGAAAGCGAGAGACTTCGATCATCAAAACTTGGAGAACAGAGGAGTTGAAGAAATTGTTGCTGAATCAGCAACGAACGACTTCGTTACTGCACAATCTGAGGAGCTTAGTGCTGTGGCTTTCGATGAAGCAAAGGGAAAGAGCGAAGCGAATGAGATTAAACTGAAAGCCACCGACTTTGATCGTGAACCCCACGAGGCTCAGCAAAGCTCGGAGAAGAGAGGAGTTGAAGAAATTGGCGCTGAATCTGCAACAAACGATGTCGTTTCTGCACAACCTGAGGAAGTTAGGGATGAGGCACACGTGGCCAGTGAGGTTAAATTCAACAATTATAGCGATGAGGATGATTGGGAAGGGATTGAGAAGAGTGAGTTGGATGATGATTTTACTGCTGCTGTGAAATTTGAAGGACGATGATCGCTTGGCAAATATTGGCGGTCGCGGTGTGCAGGTGGAGCTATATTGAAGTTCGAAGGGGCCATTTGAACCTCAGCCTACGGCTCTCAACTCTTCTTCAGATTTGTGCCAAGTGGTACTGGACTTCCTGTTATTTTTCTCTGTTGATATAATTAGTTTGTGTAGCTATCCATATCTTTATGCTTGCTTTACTTGTGTCTCAATTCTAATATGGTGGAGATACAAAATGGTGAAATCAGAAAATGGTAATTTGAACCTGGATATCTAACACCGTTATCATGAAAATATAAATGTAAATTGCTAGACTGGGGTTGAGAAAAACAAGAATAAAATGTCAGGCATAAATCAATTGCATTATACTTGAACTATGGGAATTATTATTTTGCCCAAAAGGTGTAAATTGAACTATGGGAACAAATGTTGTTAAGAGATAAGATATTACAGAGAAATATGAGGTTTCATGTAAAGTTAGATTAGAAACAGAGGGCCTATTCATGTCGTTGTTGCTTCTTCTTATATACGTCGGCAATGTGCATGACAAAAGCTATAATCACATTAGCAACATACATTTTAATGATCTGCAATGTTTTTCAGAAACTTTGTGTTCTGTTTTACCTTCTTGACAGATAATCAGTTGAACAAGCATATTCAAATGTTTCATGGGATTGGATTGTTACAACTCCAACTAGTTTACAGTTTGCCATATGCTTTTAAATGGTCCTGCTCATTGCTTTTAATTATCTTTATGACTTATCCCTTGTCTTGCTTTTGTTATCTTGTATTCTCCCTAGTTTTTCATAAATCATGCCTCTCCACATCAATGTTTTTTTAGCATATGAAAAATATAGAATGTAACATCTGAGCTTTAGTTTCTTAGCATTACATTGAAAGAGTCTTCAGTCTCCACCCTATGTCCACCCTTGACATATCGCATATAACTTGGTTTAGTGTAAAAATTTCAGGCCACTTGATGACAGCGTTGGTCTATATCTTGACCTTTCTAACCTCAGGTGCTATTATCCTGGGTTTGATTAAATTTTCCTAAAAAGAGAAGAAAAATAAGTCACTTTTATTCAAAAAAGAAACAAAAAGACAGAACAAAACCAGAGGTTATGTTCTTAGGAGACCAGAACAACAGTGTGTCTTATACAACTAAATAGTAATGCTGTTCTGAAATTTGTACATGAATCTTAGAAAAACCTCTTCCTGATCCAGAAGACAGGGTAAAGGAAAATCAATTGGCTTCGAAGGATATGTTGAGAGTGTTTGTCCCACATTGAAATGTTAAGGGACCTAGCCTGGGTTTATAAGGAGTTGGGTTACTCCCCCCATTGCCAATTGGTTTTGGGGTGGAACCTCAACTTCCTTCATGGTATCAAGCAAGGCTTCACGTGTTGGGCCCAACGGCCACACGTGCTCCCACGTCACCCAATATGTGTTGTCCACGTGTTAGGCTTGAAAATTCGCCACACGTGCGGGGGCGTGTTGAGAGTATTTGTCCCACATTGAAAAGTTATGGGACCAAGCCTGGATTTATAAGGAGTTGGGCTACTCCCCCCATTGCCAATTGGTTTTGGGGTGGAACCTCAACTTCCTTCATGGTATCAGAGCAAGGCTTCACGTGTTGGGCCCAACGGCCACACGTGCTCCCACGTCACCCAATATGTGTTGTCCACGTGTTAGGCTTGAAAGTTCGCCACACGTGCGGGGGCGTGTTGAGAGTGTTTGTCCCACATTGAAATGTTAAGGGACCTAGCCTGGGTTTATAAGGAGTTGGGTTACTCCCCCCATTGCCAATTGGTTTTGGGGTGGAACCTCAACTTCCTTCAGGATACCCCTCTTCTTCACAAAATCTCTGTTATTTCTTTCCCTCTTATGTTTGTTATGCATTCATAGAGTAGCGGATCTAGAGAGGCGCAAGGAGGTGCAGCTGCACCTCCCCTCGCCGGAAAAGCCATTGTAGATGAAGAAATATGCCCCTCCGCAGCTCCGCTGGTGCGTCCACCAGTGCTTGATGTATTGCCTCAAAGAGGCTTTCTGTTTATTGCAGGCTGCGCCTGTTTGTTTTAAAAATTTCCTGGCCAAAACGAGCGTTTTGGACCAGGCTGAAATAAAAAATAAAAAAAAGGAAACGTGCACGCGAAGAAACTAAACCAGGCTTCTTGGTTTTAGTTTGACTTCTGTTGAAAGTCTTTTATATTATATATTCTCTAACCAAAATCAATATGATGTTTTCTAAGTGGTTGATCAATATGCTGTTGACTACTTGTTTCTTTTTTCTTCTTCTCGTTTTTTATTATCTTCTTCTCGTTTTTTTATAAAAAATTTCTGTTAAATTAAATTATTTTTTTTCTTTTCTTATTTGCCTCCCTCTATAATCGTATGATCAATAGCAAACTCGAGAAGAAAGTGACTACGCAAACAACTCAAGGAAGAATAAGTTATGATTGTTTGTTTAATTGATAATTTGATATGCATTTTTTTTGGATTAATTGATCTTGATTTTGATTATATTAATTGACGATTTGATATGAATTTTGGTAGAGTAATTGTTAACTGACATGAATTTATATACTATATAAACAATGATCAATTAGTCTGTTAAACATCGCCCTTTCCCTGAAAAATTCCTGAATCTGCCATGTGATTTATCTTTTGTTTCTTGGCACTGTCATTTGGTTGTTGTTAAAGTTAAATTATTCACATATAGTTTTACAATGTTTTCTGGTTGTATTTTCTCTGCAATTTTTCCTTAATATATTAGGTTTCTAATCGTTGAATTTCTCATTGACCCTGGCATTACATGAGTTGTCATAGGAGTTGTCATAGTTATTGTTGGGCACACAATTGGTGGCATGTATGGAATATTTGTCGTTCTGTCCTATCTCTGTGCTTAAGATAAACAGCACACCTGTACACAAACCAAGCTTAGTGTATCAGAAGAAGTAACTTCAATACTACTGATGCAAAGGGCAAATACTTTGATTTATTTCATAACAGAGTTACAGCATGGAAAATTAAAGAGCTACAGAACAGAAGTACAGAGGTTTTATTTGTTTTTTTTTTCTTGTCCTCTGAAGGCATTGCTGGAAAAGAGTTATCTGATTTTAGTAAAATCAGTGAAGATTTTCATGGACCTAATTCATCCTCTCATCATGACCATATCCTCCACCACCCCCACCTACCCCACCTACCCCACCACCACCATAACCTGGGCCTGTGCCCGAGCCTCCACCAAACCCACCACCTCCTCCAACTCCATTACCAAATCCGCCACCATTGCCACCATTACCACTTCCAAAGCCACCACTGCCATCACCGTAGCCTCCGCCCAGTGGCGGAGCCACCTAAGGACCAGGGTGGGCCCAGGCCCTCACTCATATTTTTTATTTTCTCATATTTTTACTTATATGTGTTGCTATATGTTTGCTTCTTGGAGTAAAAACTCTTCTCTTTTTTTTTCTCATTCTCTTCCTCTTTTGATTAACTTAAGCTTTATAAATTTCCCTTTCTCCCATTTTACATGTCTAAGTAGGGCATCTTAATATTGGGATTTATGAACATTTTTTGTATTTCTTTTCTCTGTTGAAGTATAAACTATTAAATTTTGAGTCTTTAATAGTGTAGATGATGAGATTAATGTTCAACCATGTTAAATATGATATTCAAGACAATTATGGTTGTAATAAATGGATAAATTATTAATCAGTATGAAATGATATTATTAACTTATTAACCCGGTTAGCACTTGAGGGCTCCTATTCGAATTATTTTTAAAATTTTTGTGAAGGGCCCCCACTAATATGAAATCCTAGTTCCGCCACTGACTCCGCCTTTACCACCACCAGTGCCACCATTGCCTGTACCACTCCCACCACCACCAAAACCATAACCAGGCCCTGCCCCGTAACCATCAGCTGTCAGCCCTCGATAAGTAGCCTCTTCACCGTGCCAATTCTTTAACCCATTGTCCAAATCAAGTCTCTTGTCACTGAGATCTATCAGAGACCTCCCTTCTCTGGTGGCTTGAACAGATACATAACTGAAAAGCCCCATAGCCAAGAAAATGGGACTCCATGAAACTGCATTACTCCTTGCCATGACTTCTCCTTCAGATTGCAACTTTACCTTCAAAAAGAGGAGAGATACTAGGTCAGTATTACAACAAAACGAGAGAGAGAGAGAGAGAGAGAGAGAGAGAGAGAGCACTACTCTGTTCTGTGACGTCTTTTAGTTTTCCTCTCTACCAATTCTGCAGGGACTTTGATGATCACTGTGGCTCTGAGAGAGAGAGAGAGAGAGAGAGAGAGAGGAGTAGCTTAAAATCGTGGCACGAAAATGAGAGGCAGGGGTTCTGTACCGGGGGTCCTTAGATTTATAAGGTAGTTCTTGTTTCATAGGGTATGGGTTTCTAAGAGGTGCGCAGCAGATTGTTGGGGAAGGTAGCTTGCAAGGTTGGTGTGATTACATGACTCGTGCCAGTGAGTCTGGTATTAAGAGCGATTTGCATGACCACAAGGGTGCAAAGTTGCTGCATCACCTTCGCTTGCACATTTATTGGGCTTAGTTTGCAATGGGCTCTTAGCCATTCAAATTATTTCCTAGAGTTCCAAAACCAACCAACGGAACAAAGGCTTGGGATTTCATGTTCAATAACCAGGAAAGAAGGGGTAGAAGGCTAAGGACTGAGAGAGAAATGGGCCGGAGATTAAGATATGATAAAATTAGATACTGTTGTTAAAATAATAACTTGGCAGTAAAAATAAACAATGAGATTCAATTAGTTTCTTTCTAGAAAAAAAAAAGGGAAAAGTTTTCCTTAAAAATAAACAATAACTTGGTGTGCTCCTTGAATTTTTGCTCATATTTAACATTGAATTTTTAATATTTTCTGTTATTTGGAATTTAGCTGAGTTTGATGGTGTTGAGTGCAGAAATAGACAATAGAGAGAGAGAGAGAAAGAAAGAATAGATTAGCAGAGTAGATTAAAAGGAATCCAATCTGAATAATGTAGAATAAGGCGGGAAACATAATTCACGAAGGAGGATGGCTGAATTTTTCTGAAAAAAGAAAAGAAAAAAGATATGAGTGATGGCCGACAGTTCTGACTCTGAGGGTCGTTTTGCGTTGAAAGTGAGGTATTAAATTCCTAAACCCCATTGAAATGCAAACTGACCAATCCTCTATTTCGTGGGCCCTAGAATTTTAGTTATATGTCAAATCCAACGTGTAGGCCAAGTGAGCTTGGAAAATACCACAAAAACCACTCTCAGCTGACTTGGCCTCGGTGGTGTATTCAATTTATATTTTAAAATATTTTAAAGAAGTTTAAATGTTTAGGTGTATTCAATCACGATTTTATAGAAGTCTATTCAATTTTGAGTGTATTCAATTTAGACCTTTTAAACTCTATTTAAATTTGGATATATTCAATCACGACTTTAAAAGACTTCATAAAAATTTGGGTGTATTCAAAAACTTATTGATTTTAAAGGAAATACAAAAAGTGATGGATTTCATTTGATAATATATTAATTTTAGGCTATGACAAATCTTTGCTTCCCCCAAGAGATTTTGATAGATATTTTTTTTATTCTCAATATGTGATTTCACCACTTCTATTACCACCATCTATCATGACTATCACCATAGCCACCCCGCCTCCACCACTACCACTACCACCATAATCATCATCATCGCTGCCACCACTACCACCACCACAGTAATCGTCGTTGCCTCCACCACTACCACCACCACAATCATCGTCGGCGCCGCCCCCCACCTATCACCTCCACCACCACCCATCGTCGCCCCCACTACTAGCCCCACCATCACCACCGTCACCACCTCCACCACCACTGCCACCACCCTTACCCCCACCTCCACCACCACTACCACCCCCACTATCAACCCTACCTGTCACCACCACCATAGCCATTGCCAACATCATCACCATCACCGCCACCGCCACTGCCACCTCACTCCCACCACCACCATCACTATCACCCCCACCTCCTCCACCACCTCACTTCCACCGCCACCACCACTATCACCCCCACCTCCTCCACCACTACCTCCCCCACAAACAACCATCGCCATCACCCCCATCGCCATTGCTATAAACTCCATTAAAATCAATAATAAAATTATAACAAACTCAATTAAAATCTATACATGAATTCAGTCAAAATCTATGTGGAGTTTGTAGAATTTAGTCAAACTCAATTAAATTCAATTAAACTTCATCAACTTTACAACTCTTTTAAAATCATTTAAGATCTAAATTGAATACACCCTCCTAAATTTGACATTTCCTTAGAGAAACAAAGATGTTAGCTTTTATAAAATACAGGCTGGTTGGTGGACATAGTGCTCTAAATTATGACAAACAAAGATGTCAGCTTTTAAAATATTTTTTTAAAGCTAATAGACAAAATCAAATCATGAGCCTGAATTATGATAATTAGACTTGTTCTTTTTATTTTTTTTAGTACAAGTGATAGTTTAAATTATAAGAGATGGAGTTTCTTACGCATACATGCAATGGCGGATGCAAGATTGTGACCTTATAGGGTTATAGTGTAAAAGTCTCAAAAAATTTTTACAAAGAAAATAACACTAAAAACATAAAAATAGTACTTCCATTCATAATTCATGGCAAAACTAACAATACAAGCACAATTATCCACGACAAATTTTCATCTTTTGAAAATGTTGCATTATACCTTCGTTATCAATACAAGTAATTCTGCACTTGAATTACCCGGATTAGGCAAACTATCCATAGATACTTTTCTCTTAAAGTATCGTTCCATAATAATTATACACATTAATTAATTTAATCAATCAATTATAATTTATAAAGTCTATTGTATACTCTAATCTAATCTAAATAATAATATCCATCAATATATAACTCTAATGCAATTATCCAAATATCAAAATCAATCAATATCAAAATCATATCAATAAATTATAATTCATAAAAAAACACCACATATCAATCAATACAAATTCTAATCCAAATAAGAAATAAGTAAATCAATCAATATCATATCAATAAATTCTAAAATTGTATCAATTTCATTAAAATGATAAATCCATAGCCCAAAATAATATATGTAAAGTAAAGGATTATCACTCACTTGGTGGTGGTGGTGTGATGGTTGCGGTGACGGGCAAGAGGTGGTCGGCGAAGTCGTGGAGTGGTTGGTTGTGGTGGTGAAGGTCCAAGGATTAGTTAGGGTTTTGAGAGAGGAGAGGAAAATTTGAAAATAATTTTGGTTTTGGGCATTTGGAGGCTACTGTAATTGGGCAAGAGGCAATGGTGATGTGTTCTAAATTAATTTAATATACGAAAAGGAGGATTCGAACTTGAATGCAAGGAAATTGACTCACGGTCCTTATTAAAAGGCCCACATATGCTATAATTGTATATTCTAAATCTTAACACTAATTACATGTTTTATTCACTTGCCTTTCCCTCCTTTTACATCATTCGATGGGGATAGACACATTGTGTAATTCACCCTCTCATTATTTGTCACATATGACATTGCACTTTATCATGATTAATTTCATATAATATGCATAAATTTAACCATATTATTTTCCTTCTTGATAGGAAGGTTAATCATAAATAATATGTGTAACACATAGGATATATATTTTGATAAAAATGCGATAAAATTTTATTAGATCAATAATAATAAAGAGTGTAAAGGGAGCCAAATACAGATTTGAGGAGCTAATTATTGAAAAGGAGTTCGGATTTACAGCTATAAATATTGATAGGTGTCCGTTCTAATCGGAAAAGACAATTCAGCATACATAGGATAAGCAATCAAACGAGAATTGACTTATTAAGACCTGCTTCAAATTATTTTAAGCGTCTTTGGTTGGGAGAAAATGACATTCGAGCGACAAATTTCACAATTGTTTTATGCATGCATGTGGCTGCTGCTTTCGGCCAGTAAGCTTTTTCTATCATTATATTATATGGGCTATAATTTTTAGATTAACATATATATTGAAAGCATCCATAACATTTAGTGATGAATGATGGGACAATTGAAGCCGGCACGGCAAACAATCGAAACGAAAACGAGGGGCCACAAAGTAAGATTCCATAAGCAATTTAGATCGGTGATTCTTCAAGAACTCAAAAACCATAGCTTGCTTGCATATAGAAAAAAATAAATAAAAACATTGCATGATCTCTTTCACACCCACACACTCTCTGTTGCTTTCCCATCGCCAGTTTGCCAGCTTGAAATCATGATATTTTAAACTGATTAAACAAAGTTCACATAGCTTTCACATGTTTTCTTCTTTCTTAAATTTGCATATAATGGTATGTAAGTAAACTTTTTTTTTTATAAGCGATAGTCTAAACTAAAGTCAATGTCATTTTTCAATAGGCTAAACCCGTTGACGGTAAGTAAACTTAAAGATAAATAAACCTAAACAACAAAAAGATGGGAGATTCTAGAAGAAGAAGAAGGTGATTTCAATATTTTATGTCGGTAATCCAACCCTTAATCCATGTTTACCAACTAATGAACTAACTACTTTAAAAAATGTGAAATGTTCTGAATAAAAACTCACCCACTGCTAAAAACAAAAGCAGTAGTAAGAATCAAACAGACGTTCGATCAATTATTAGTGGTAGCTGGCAGGGTCTCTTCCAGCTAATAGACTAGATGAATTTTAGCGCATGATATAAATACAGTACGTGCCTGTCGTTTTCTTCCATGATTTAATATTACAATAATAGCATTATCTAAAACTGATTCTTATGAATTACTATTAGGGCGTAATGATGTTCTCACCTTGAGTTGATTGATATATATATATGTAGTCTTATTTTATTGAGGACACCAGTATCTTATGAATTTTTTTTAACGATCTAAACTATCTATTTTTTAAGTACACATTCGTAGATCATCTTTGCAAAAAATTAGACAAATCGAAACTATTTCAACATCCAATTGTATCCTACAAAATCAATGAACACAGTCCTTTAAGAAAGTACTAAAATTTCAATAGCACAGTTGAGTGGTCAAACAATATCGGATTTAAGTGATTTTTTGTAGAGATGATCTTTGAATGATTATCTAAAACATACACTGTATGAATTAGTGAAATACAAACCGAGGTGGGCCCTAC
Organism: Prunus fruticosa; assembly: GCA_018703695.1. Classification (NCBI taxonomy): domain Eukaryota; kingdom Viridiplantae; phylum Streptophyta; class Magnoliopsida; order Rosales; family Rosaceae; genus Prunus; species Prunus fruticosa. Next base: position 52,138,587 of record CM031917.1, read on the forward strand.
AAGGGTGTCTCTCCAAATAATATACTTTGAGGAATCCTTCTATAAAAACTATATCTTCTATATATATAAAGCAAAGGCGGAGAATGGTGAAACATTCAAAATACCAGGGAAAATGCTCTTGGTTAATGCAAACATTAAGAATTGAAATTATTAATTAAATGAGGATAATATGGTAAATTCACCATTTTTCATATTTAAAAAAATTAAAATTAAATGAAAAATCGGACAATGAATCCTATTTTTATGGAAAACAACTACCCATTATCTTTGTTAATTCTAAATTTTTTTTTTAATAAAAAAAAGCCTCTCGTAGGCGCGGAAGTGCGTGCGGACAGGCTAGTATATATATATATAGCGAAAGGTAGAGAATAATGAAACATTCAAAATACCAGAAAAATGCCCTTGGTTAATGCAAACATTAAGAATTGAAATTATTAATTAAATGAAGATAATATGGTAAATTCACACATTTTCATATTAAAAAAATTTAAAATTAAAAGAAAAATCAGATAATGGATTCTCTTTTTATGGAACACAACTACCCGTTATCTTTTTTAATTCTAAAATAAATTTAATTTTTTTTTTAAAAAAAACTCTCAAAGCGCGCGAAGCGCATGTGAGAGACATATATATATATATATATATATATATATTGTATACGCTATTTATCTCTACCATGCAATATGCATGGTCACATTCTACGGCCAATATCATTTCCTTATCCTATCCTATACTGACTAATTATTGCCACATTTTGGTATTTCTAAATTGTTTAATTATTGGTTTATGGCATGATCCTCATCCTAAGCAACCCAAAACAAATAAATGTTGATATATAAGTGGAACTTCCACTAAAACCTCCGGATGAGGGTTGTGGAAGTGTAATCAGATCACAATCAAACGATAATGAGTATAAAATTAGGCAACTGATTTTTACACTCATCGTTTACTTGTCTACGAGTGAATAAAGAATTGTAGATGACTCAATCTGCACCGCTAAAACGTGAGTGCCAAAACTACTACCCTAAAAAATATCACCGAAAATACACATTATAGACGCGCTGTAGTTCTTTACTCAACTTTTTTCCCAAGACCTTGTTTGTTTGTTGGTCACGATTAGGGTGGGCATCTGGAAGGAAAACCGGAACACTTAACCGAACCCTGAAAAAAAAAACCGAAAAAAACCGGTTGACCAAAAAAGTCAACAAACCGGACCGGACTGGACCGAACCCTTCAACCCTTTCCGTTCCGTTTTACACTACACCATTTACCGGACCGGACCGGGAACCGGACCGGTCATATTTTTTTTTTTTTTTTTTTTATTTTTTATTTACAAATTTTTAAAATATAATCTCATATTTTAAATGTTATAATCACTATAGTTCAACTTCAAAAAATTTCTAAATGTATGAATTGGATTATTTGTTAATTTTTAAGCCAAAAAAATAAGTTATTTATTATAAATTTTTAATTAAAAAAATAAAAAAAAATATTTTTTTTTTAAAAAAATAAAAAAATAATTAAAAAATAAAAAATTAATAAACCGGTTCAAAACCGGAACCGGTAAAACCGGACCGGAACGGTCAGAAATCCAACCCGGCCGGTTTTTGAAATTTTTTTTACTTAAACCGACCGAACCGGACCGGTTAAATAGGTCCGATTTCGGTTCCATTTAAGGTTAAAGGGACCGAAGGAACCGGACCGCCCCACCCTAGTCACGATCAGTTTTTTCTTTCTTTCTTTTCTTGTGAAACACAATGATAGAAAGATGGTGTGATGTCCAAAAATTCACAATTGAATTTAGGGAACAAGTCCCTAGCAAACTGCTTTATCTTTATAAGAACCTGTAAAATAAAAGGCATGTTGACAGATTTAGTAAAAAATTTCCCATCCATATGAAAAATCATCCGCCGCCGCCGGGGGGAGGGGGGAGGGGTAGGCTTATGTAGCACCTTACCCTCAAGGCTTTTATACTACACTATATTAACAGTACGTTGGTGAAATATTTGGATTTCAGTGAGAGTTTAATCTACTACAAAGACAACCAGAAAATAATTGAGGCACTGCATCATCAATGACCAAACCAGTCTGAAATCAGTTTTTTTTTCTTCTTCTTTTTCTTGTTCCTAGCATCATTTTTTCCTTTTTCCTTTAGGTGTTTAGGTGGCCCACATAATACCGGCAATTATGCAAGTCCAAATCCCTTTTCAGACCTGAATGAGAGAGCATAAGAATCAAATCTGCAATGAGAAGAGGTTGTTAGAAAAAAAGAGAAAGTAAAAGAAAAGCTCAGGCCATATGATTGATTTTCCACCACTCAAGTAGAGAATATTTAAATAGGCGAGGGGTATCAATTGAATTAGAATCTCTCAGTGCTATGTGAACTTTCACTTCCATTGTCACCGAATTTCCCAATACAGAACATCACTAAGAGAAAGAGAAGTAAAAGAAAACCTCCCCCGTTCAGGCTTGCAGACAGAGAGAAGATGAAGGCATCCACTTTCATGCTTCTGCTAGCAGTCATGCTTCTGGCTATCTCACACATCTGTGTGGTAGCAGACGACAGAGAACAACAAGTGAAGAAGACTTACATCATTCACATGGACAAGTCCCAAATGCCGGCAAGTTTTGAGGATGACCATTTCCAGTGGTATGACTCATCTTTGAAATCAGTGTCGAATTCGGCAGACATGCTTTACACCTACAGAACCATAATTCATGGCTTCTCCACAAGGCTGACTGCTGAGGAAGCTGAGCTGCTTGAAAAGCAGCCAGGAATTCTCTCTGTTCTACCTGAAAGGAAATACGAGCTTCATACAACTCGGACGCCAGAGTTCCTTGGACTGGGGAAAAGCGAAGCCTTCTTTCCAGCATCAGATAAAGTGAGTGAGGTGATTGTTGGAGTCGTTGACACCGGTGTGTGGCCCGAGCTCAAGAGCTACGACGACACGGGTCTTGCGGCAGTACCAAGTAGCTGGAAAGGGTCGTGTGAGGTGGGAACAAACTTCAGTTCCTCAAGCTGCAACCGGAAACTCATTGGTGCCAGATATTTCTCAAAGGGGTATGAAGCAGCACTTGGACCCATCGACGAAAAGACAGAATCAAAATCACCAAGAGATGATGATGGCCATGGAACTCACACCTCATCCACTGCAGCCGGGTCTGCAGTTCCAGGAGCTAGCCTCTTCAGTTACGCTTCAGGGACAGCACGGGGGATGGCTCCTCAAGCTCGAGTAGCCACATATAAGGCGTGCTGGCTCGGTGGTTGTTTCGGTTCTGATATCACAGCAGCAATGGAGAAGGCTGTTGAAGATGGTGTCAACGTTTTATCTTTGTCTATTGGGGGATCACTGTCCGATTATTACAGAGACACTGTTGCCATCGGAGCTTTCTCTGCCGCAGCGCAAGGGATCCTTGTGTCATGTTCAGCTGGTAATGGTGGACCGGATTCTGGGAGCCTGTCCAATGTTGCGCCTTGGATAACCACAGTGGGTGCTGGAACATTGGACCGCGATTTCCCAGCTTTTGTTAGCCTCGGAAATGAAAAGAAATACAGAGGTATATCACTCTATAGGGGAACATCCTTATCTAGTGGATTACTTCCACTTGTATATGCTCGCAATGCAAGTACCTCCTCAAGTGGTGAGCTATGCAGTCCTGAAAGTTTGATACCTGCAAAGGTTGCCGGGAAAATTGTGGTATGTGATCGAGGGGGAACTCCTAGAGTCCAAAAGAGCTTGGTGGTCAAAAAGGCTGGTGGCTTAGGGATGATTTTGGCGAACACTGATACTTACGGAGAAGAACTTGTTGCAGATGCATATCTCTTGCCTACAGCAGCAGTTGGCCAGAAAGCTGGTGATGCAATAAAAAGCTATATTGCCTCAGGTTCTAATCCAACAGCCACAATTGCTCTGGGAGACACAGAGTTAGATGTGCAACCCTCACCAGTGGTGGCATCATTCAGCTCTAGAGGACCAAATCTCATCACTCCAGAAATACTCAAACCAGACTTAATAGCACCAGGAGTGAACATCCTTGCCGGGTGGACTGGTGCAGTTGGACCAACTGGACTTCCTGAAGACAAAAGGCGGGTCACCTTCAACATCATTTCAGGTACATCCATGTCATGTCCACATGTGAGTGGTTTGGCCGCCCTCGTCAAGGCAGCTCACCCAGAATGGAGCCCTGCTGCCATTAAGTCTGCACTCATGACCACATCCTATACAACTTACAAAACTGGGGAAACAATCAAAGATATAGCAACTGGAAATCCTGCAACACCGTTCGATTATGGTGCTGGGCATGTGGACCCAGTGGCAGCCCTTGACCCTGGCCTTGTCTATGATGCTGCTGTCGAGGACTACCTAAGCTTCCTCTGTGCCTTGAATTATACCACAAACCAGATCAAGCAAACCACTCATAGAGACTTCACCTGCGATTCAAGCAAGAAATACAGCCTTGGAGATTTAAATTACCCATCTTTTGCTGTTCCTCTAGAAACAGCTTCAGGCAAAAGGGGTGGTTCGAGAGCTTCAACCACTGTAAAATACACACGGACGCTAACCAATGTGGGTACCCCGGCAACATACAAGGTATCAGTGTCTTCACAGACACCATCAGTGAAGATCACGGTTGAACCAGCATCACTGAGTTTCAGTAAAGCATACGAGAAGAAAACTTATACTGTGACTTTTGTTGCTACTTCTTCACCATCCGGTACAACTAGCTTTGGTCGGCTGGAATGGTCTGATGGGAAACACACAGTAGGTAGTCCTATTGCTTTCAGCTGGGAATAATTTTAACAGCATTGAAGAACTGATCTAACTCCAGATCAGAATTGTATGGTTCCTGCAAAAAAAAAAAACCCCAAGTGTATATCTCTTAGTATGTTGTGAACTTGTCCTGTAGCTCTCTGGTATCCTAAGAACTGAGCACATATAGCCAGTTGATGTGTTTCTTTTTTCCACTCTTGAAATTTAAAGGGAATGCAAAGATGGAAAATTAATTGTACAGGAAACTGTATATAGACATGGGGCTTTGAAAAGGATTCCAAGTTGTAATCATATATGATATATAAGTTATAAGTAAAGCTAAGATGATCTTATCTTCATTTTCTTGGCCATTGAGGCCTTGTTTTCTCTTCTCTTTCTTCGGACCCAAAAAAAAAAAGCACAAGGACTCATGATTGCCATGAATTCATAATCTTTCATCAATGAGTTCAACAATTTTGCATGATTTGATATTGGAGAAAAGCCAGAACAGTACGTTATACATGAGTTGCTCTACAATACACATCACTTGATATCAGTCCTTCTAACTTACAAGTATTATCAACAAAAGCACTGGTGGTTGCCTTTTCTTACCATCACCCAGAAGAAAGCTGTTATTTTGTTTCCATTTGTCCTCAAATACATAAAACCAAAACCTAAGGAAACAAAATTAATCAAAGCTTACCACATATATACTAAAAGAAAGGAACTTTCAGTGATTCTTACCACACTTGAATCTTCATCACATAAAAATGAATCTGAAATGAGTTGTAGTCTGAAATCGAAGGAGAAAGAGACAATATCTGATATGTATATCTTTTATGATAAAACTAATCAGAATTCAGTGAACAACAATAATATTGGCTACCTCATTCGCCAGAGCACTAGTGAGCCACGACGAGTTGTCTTCTTCTAGCAAGCAATCTTTGATCCTCATCTACCAAAATCTGATTGATTGATTGCTTAGCCCAAATGTTGAGCTTGGAGCTGGGTTTGGGTCTTCAAACTAATCTGATTGATTGCTTAACAGCCACTTTGCAGGCAGACTGGGCTGGCGTTGTCAGAAACCCATATTAATTTGCTTGTACATTTTGGGCCCCATTTCACTAACGAGAAAATAAAATAAAAAATGAAGCCTTTTTAACATATTCAAGCAAAGAATTAAATTAGAAAATTGGCAAAAAGATGGTTCAAATGTCAAGAGGTTTAATTGAATTCATCCGGAGACTAATCATAACTGAACTGAATAGTAAAAATTATGATAATGAAAAAGAAAAATGGCATAATTGTAAAATGATATTTCGTATAAATGTTTTCTTGCAACACAGAGGAAAGACAATATATAAAGCCAAAAAAACTACCCAAGGAAGGTAAATTAGATCCTAAGTTAAAGCCACTAATTTGTACAAGATTTAACAGAGAAGTTGACTATATATTCAGTAATCTTCGAATATCGTCAATATATATAGTATGTAATTTTTGATGTCACTTCTTCCATTCTTTATTCTGCTCATCGTAAGTGAAAGTTTTTGTTTTTATTTTTTTAATAACAAGTGAGAGTTTATTACAAAACAAACAAGTCTTTATAAATAAAATAAAACCCATCTTAAATTTAATTATTTATTTTTTTCTCTTGGGTGTTAGAGTTGGGTGAATTAGCCCACTTAATGCGACCAAATTATGCAGCTTATCAATATAAATATAATCCAGTCATGAATCGGAGCCATGTTCATGTATATGGACACATGTTAAGTGTTGAGAAAGATAATAAAAATACACCTTGAGTATCTCCAATCAATGTATCAAAAGTGTCACATAGACATTTAACGGCTAGAAATAACATCTCACATCACTCCAACCGATGTATCAAAGCTAATGTGGAATAAAGGCCGGAGGTTGAGATGTTATTTTTGACATCCCAAAAGCAAGATGCCAAATGAATATTTTATTATTTTTTCTTTTCTTTTCTTTTTAATTAAAAATAAATTAACACTAAAATATAATAAAATAATAATTTAATTAGACATATCCCTTGAGTATAAAGCTCTATAAGATGTCAAATTGCCACATTAGCTATCAAATTTAAATTTAATATTTAGTATTTGACATCTCATGCTCTTAAATTAAAGTGAAGAAGTGCTCTCTCTTTATATCCCAAAAAACAAAAATCTGCTACAATTAACACTCAACTCAACTCTGCTACAATTAATACTATTTTAATTAGGAATCTCTGAGTGCCATATGAGTTTTATTGGTGTCCGAGTGGTTTCATTTAATTTAGCATATCCTTGTTTCTTCTTTTTTATCGTCTGGGGTGTTAGAGTTGGGTCTGTTGGCCCATTTAATACGACCAAACCAATGATGCTGCTTATCCATATCCAGTCATGAATCACAATGCAGCATTAGCATTTTCATTCTATCCAATCCAAGTTCCAACAAAAATAATATGATACGAATTCCAATCTCACGTGAGTTTCCAAAAAGTGTCTTTTTAAATAAGGAATTTCTCAGTGCCATGCCACGCCCACGTGAGTGTTTATTGGCGTCCGAGTCGTTTCATTGGCCGTCAACTACAATTTGTATTTCTTTATTATTCCGCGGATACACACAATTGGAGAAAATTTAAATAGCCAAGTACCATTCCATTCCATGCGAACCTATCAACGCCATTGGCTTTGGCACTGCAAATACTGTCTTTCCCCAAGTAGCAAAAGGAAAAATTCAAAAGCTCAGGCTTGCAACGATTTGGAGGATGAAAACATCCATTTTCATGCTTTCACTAACGCTGATGCTGATGCTTCTGGTTCTCTCTCACAAGATATTGTGCACGGTAGCGGTAGCAGGAGAGAGAGAGCAGCAGATGAAAAAGACTTACATCATTCAGATGGACAAGTCCAAAATGCCTGCAAGTTTTGCCGACGACCATTTCCAATGGTATGGCTCCTCTTTGAAATCGGTGTCCAACTCAGCAGACATGCTCTACACCTACAAAAATGTTATCCACGGCTTCTCCACGACGCTAACTGCTGAGGAAGCTGAGCTGCTTGAAAAACAATCCGGAATTCTTTCTGTTATGCCTGAGTTGAGATATGAGCTCCACACAAGTCGGACGCCCCCAGTTCCTCGGAATGTTAGGCGGCATAAACGAAGCCGTCTCTTCCCGGCATCAGAGAAACTCAGCAAGGTGATTATTGGAGTGGTACGTAGACACCGGCGTATGGCCCGAGATCAAAAGCTACGATGACAAAGGGCTTGGGCCAGTGCCAAGAAGCTGGAGAGGGCAGTGTGAGGAAGGCAAGAACTTCAACTCCTCAAGCTGTAACCGAAAACTCATTGGTGCGAGGTTTTTCCCAAAAGGGTTTGAAGCATCAATTCTTGGACCCATTGATGAAAAAGTAGAATCAAGATCACCAAGAGATGTTGATGGCCATGGAACTCACGCCTCAACCATTGCAGCCGGATCTGCAGTTCCAGGAGCTAGCCTATTTGGTTACGCTTCAGGGACAGCAAGGGGGATTGCTACACAAGCTAGAGTGGCCACATATAAGGCTTGCTTGTCTGGTTGGTGCTTGAGCTCTGATATTCTAGCCGCAATGGACAAAGCTGTTGAAGATGGTGTCCACATTTTATCTGTGTCTATTGGGAGATCGCAGTATGAGGATTTATACACCGACTTTATTGCTATTGGAGCTTTCTCTGCCATGGCAAAGGGAGTCTTTGTATCGTGTTCAGCTGGAAGTCGCGGGCCAGAAGCAGATAGCACATCCAATAATGCACCTTGGATAACCACCGTGGGTGCTGGAACACTAGACCGTGATTTCCCAGCTTATGTTAGCTTGGGAAATGGAAAAAAATACAGAGGAGCATCAATTTACAGCTGAACACCCTTATCTAGTGGATTGCATCCACTTGTTTATGCTCGCAATGCAAGTAACTCCACAAGTGATCAATGCGCTCCTGACAGCTTGATTCCTGAAAAGGTTGTTGGGAAAATTGTGGTGTGTGATCAGGGAGGAACTAACAGGCTCGATAAGAGTATGGTGGTCAAAAAGGCCGGTGGCATGGGGATGATTTTGGCTGACATTGAAGGTTATGATGAAGAACAACTTGTTGTCGACTCATATGTCTTGCCTGTAGTAGTGGTTGGCCAAAAAGCAGGTAATGCAATACAAAGATATATTGACTCCCACGACAATCCAAAAGCCACATTTTCTTCCGGGAAGACAGAGTTGGGTGTCGAACCCTCACCGGTGGTGGCAGCATTCAGCTCTCGAGGACCAAATCCAATCTGTGTAGAACTACTCAAACCAGACCTACTAGCACCAGGAGTGAATATCCTAGCTGGGTGGACTGGTGCAGTTGGACCAAGTGGACTCGCTGAAGACACCAGGCGGGTGAGCTTCAACATTCTTTCAGGTACATCTATGTCATGCCCACATGTGAGTGGGCTGGCCGCGGTTCTCAAGGCGGCTCATCCAGAATGGAGCCCTGCAGCCATTAAATCTGCTCTCATGACCACATCCTATGCAACGTACAAAAATGGCAAACCAATCGAAGATGGTGCTACTGGAAAACCTGCAACACCATACGATTATGGTGCCGGCATGTGAACCCAGTGGCAGCCCTTGACCCAGGCCTTGTTTATGATCTTACAGTTGAAGATTACCTAGGCTTCCTTTGTGCCCTGCATTATCCAACAGGAGATATCAAGAAAGCCACTCACATGGACTTCACCTGCGATTCGAACAAGAATTACCGTGTTGAAGACTTTAATTACCCATCTTTTAGTGTTGGCATATTCACTGCAGTCTGCAGACTCAGGGGGTAATAATAATATTACTGGACCAACCACTGTAAAATACACAAGGACCCTGACCAATGTGGGTACTCCAACAACATACAAGGTCTCAGTTCCTACACAGACACCACCAGTGAAGATCTTGGTTGAACCAAAATCACCGAGTTTCACTCGACCATACGAGAAGAAGACTTATACTGTGACTTTTGTGGCCAGTCCTATGACATCTCGTACAAATAGCTTTGGTCGCTTGGAATGGTCTGATGGCAAACACATAGTGAGTAGTCCTCTTGCCATCTTCTGGTATTAACTTTAGTAGCATTTTCGTGTCGTCGAACCTAATTTAAATCCAGATCCGGGGAGAAAGCGGCTCCTCTGCTGATCCTCTATGTCTATGTGGTGGCTGTTTTCTTCAGTTTTTTCTTGTCTTAGCTGCCTCCAATAACACATCAATTTTGTGTGTGTTTGTTTTTTCTTCTTTTTTTTTTTTTTTTTTCTGGAAAACACATGTCCAGAATTTTGTTTTGCGTATTTTTCATTGTTGCGCCATTGTTGGATTCACTTTAACATTCTGGTACACAAAATATAGCAACAAAACAATCACCTCTTCACCACTAATTACCATCAATCTCATTCATCTCCCAGAAGAACAGACACACTAAATTTTCCAATAACGGAACCATCTCCTTCAGAGATACACTAAATTTCTCAGGCATTGTTCTTACAACCAACGGGAGAGGGGTGCCACTTAGTGAATAATTGCCCGAATATATAAAACTAAAATCTCAGGAAACAAGAACAATTAAGCTTACCGCAGACTTGAGAGAAAAAAATAATAAAAGGAGGAATTGTCAGGAATTCTTACCACACTTGAATCCTCACACATATGAACCCCAAAAGGGAAATAGAACGAATTAGCAGGTGAAAAATGGCATTCAGGTTCACAGGAGTCGGGACTGGGCAATAGATGTGGTGTCTTTCATAGCAATTACATGTTACTTAGTACTGTACAACATCACCAAATATTATTAAATTAAAAGAGAAGATTTCAACACATTTTCAAAATTCTGGAGATGCCATGTGAATTTCAAATAGTTTTTAAATAGGGGATCGATCTCTCAGTGCCATGTGAGTTCTATTGATCGATCTCTCAGTATTGGAATTTTTTTTATAGACAAAATCGTACTTTGTCAACACTTCTGATTTTATTTCCTTCTTTCTTCTTGTGAAACTTCTGAGTTTATTTCATTGGCACTCAAGTGCAGAATATTTAACTAGCCACGGTAGCCATGTTACGTGAGTTTAAATTCCATTAGCCTTTAATATCGCTTGAATTTATTTTATTTTATATATTGATAATTTGGCACTGGCATTGCAATAATTCTGCATTTCCCCATATAAGCAAAAGGAAATGAAGCTCAGGCTTGCTAAAAGTGAGAAGATGAAGCTACACATTTGCATGCTTCCACTAACGCTTATGCTTCTGGCTCTCTCTCACATCTCGTGCGTGGTAGCAGAAGAGAGGGAGCAGCCGATGAAAAAGACCTGCATCATTCGCATGGACAAATCCAAAATGTCTGCGAATTTTGGCGACGACCATTTCCAATGGTATGGCTCATCTTTGAAATCGGTGTCCAAGTCAGCAGACGCGCTCTACACCTACAGAATCATAATTCACGGCTTCTCCACAAGGCTAACTGCTGAGGAAGCTGAGCTGCTTGAAAAACAATCAGGGATTGTTTCTGTTTTACCTGAGTTAAGATATGAACTTCACACAACTCGGACACCCGAGTTCCTTGGAATAACCTTTTCCAGAAACGAGGCCATCTTCCCGACATCAGATAAAATAAGTAGGGTGGTTATTGGCTTAATCGACAGCGGTGTCTGGCCTGAGATCAAGAGCTACGATGATAAAGGTCTTGGGCCAGTGCCAAAGAGCTGGACAGGGAAGTGCGAGGAAGGAACAAACTTCAACTTATCAAGTTGCAATAGAAAGCTAGTTGGGGCGAGATTTTTCCCAAAAGGATATGAAGCATCAATGGGACAACCCATTGATGAAAGAGTAGAATCAAGATCACCAAGAGATGATAGTGGCCATGGAACTCACACCTCGACCACTGCAGCCGGGTCTGCAGTCCCGGGAGCTAGCCTATTTGGTTATGCGTCAGGGACAGCAAGGGGGATGGCTACACAAGCTCGAGTAGCCACATACAAGGCCTGCTGGTTTGGTAGGTGTTACTCCTCTGATATTATAGCCGCAATGGACAAGGCTGTTGAAGATGGCGTCAACATTTTATCTTTTTCCATAGGGGGTACACGGTACCATAATTATTACACAGACTCTATGGCCATCGGAGCTTTCTCTTTCGTGTCAGGTTCAGCCGGAAATGGGGGGCCAACTAAGGGAAGCTTGTCCCACAATGCACCTTGGATAACCACCGTGGGTGCTGAAACACTAGACCGCGATTTCCTGGCTTATGTTCGCCTCGGAAACAGAAAAAAATATAGAGGTATATCAATCTATGCCGGACCATCACTATCTAGTGGATTACTTCCACTTGTTTATGCTGGTAATGCAAGTAACTCCATAGATGGTGATGTATGCAGTCTTAACAGTTTGATTCCTGGAAAGGTTGCCGGGAAAATTGTGGTATGTGATAAAGGGATAACCTATAATGCTGAGAAGAGTGCGGTGGTGCTGGTGGTGTAGGGATGATTTTGGCAAATACTAAAGCTTATGGAGAAGAGGTTGTTGCCGACTCATATCTATTGCCTACAGTAGTGGTTGGCCATAAAGCTGGTGATGCAATAAAACGATATATTGCCTCCCATGATAATCCGAAAGCCACATTTAATTTGGGGAAAACGCAATTAGGTGTGGAGCCCTCACCAGTGCTGGCAGCATTCAGCCCTAGAGGACCAAATAATCTCTCCAACCGTACTCAAACCGGACCTAATAGCACCAGGAGTGAATATCCTAGGTGGGTGGTCTGGTGCAGTTCCACCATCTGGATTTTATGAAGACACCAGGAGGGTGAGCTTCAACATCATTTCAGGTACATCCATGTCATGCCCACATGTGAGTGGGCTAGCTGCCCTTCTCAAGGCGGCTCACCCAAAATGGAGCCCTGCAGCCGTTAAGTCTGCTCTCATGACAACATCCTATACCACATACAAAAATGGAAAACCACTCAAAGATATTGCTACAAGAAATGCTGCAACACCATTCGATTATGGTGCCAGGCATGTGGACCAAGTAGCTGCCCTTCTCAAGGCGGCTCACCCAAAATGGAGCCCTGCAGCCGTTAAGTCTGCTCTCATGACAACATCCTATACCACATACAAAAATGGAAAACCACTCAAAGATATTGCTACAAGAAATGCTGCAACACCATTCGATTATGGTGCCAGGCATGTGGACCAAGTGGCAGCCCTTGACCCAGGCCTTGTTTATGATCTTGGTGTCGAGGACTACCTAAGCTTCCTTTGTGCCTTGAATTATACAACAAGAGATATCAAGATACTCACCCACATAGACTTCACCTGTGATTCAAGCAAGAATTACAGGGCTGGAGATCTAAATTATCCATCTTTTGCTGTTTCTCTAAACACAAGTTCAGGCAACAGGGGAGCAGGCACTAAAATATACACAAGGACTCTCACCAATGTGGGTACCCCAGGAACATACAAGGTATCTGTTTCTGCACTATCACCATCAGTGAAGATCTGGGTTGAACCAAAATCACTGAGTTTCGCTTGAGCATATGAGAAGAAGATGTATACTGTAACCTTTGTGACCAGTGCTATGCCATCTGGTACAAAAAGCTTTGCTCGCTTGGAATTGTCTGATGGGAAACATATAGTGAGTAGTCCTATTGCTATCAGCTGGTTTTAATTTTAGTAACATTGTTGAACCTAATCTAACTCCAGATCAGAGGATGTAGTGGCTCCTCTGCAGATCCGCGGTTGCTGATAAGGTGCTTAGAAATGCACTGAATCATGCAGCGTGGTGAAATACAAATCTGCAGTGCTGGGTTCTCTTTTCAGTTTATTTTTGCTTTAGTTGTATCGCTTAATACATCAATTTTTTCTTTCCTGGAAAGATATGCTGAGAATTTTGTTTTGGATATCACCAGAGACTGAGGGAAAATTTATTTATTAAATAAAAATAAATAAACTAACTAACTAGTCACACAATCTTGCCACAATTGAAGCTTTGGAAGAGGTAAATCTGCCAAATGTTTATGGTAATAGCCAATAGCTTCTAACCTCATTTAGGCTAAACTCTCCAACAAAGCTATTTAATCACCAAAAAAGGCAAACCATGTTGATATGGAGGGTGTTTCCGAATACAATCTCCCTGGGTAAACAGTAGCTACTATAAGCCGCATGGTTACCCAGAACATAGACGAGAAACTCATCCATTATACTGGTCTTTCGCATTCCTTACAGGCAATCAGCTATCATGGCATCCATTTAGCACTTTTGGGAAGGGTGGATTAGAGAGACTTACGATAACATTGTATAACTATAAAATCATAGAGCGGTCTACAATGCAAACATCATGAAATCGATCAAAATGAAATGCCTTGAAGTTACAATAAGTTTAAAAAGTAAAATAAAACAAACTCCCAAATGTCATTCTAAATCGTCTACGGACTGACAAACAGGGAGGTAATAAGTATCAAGCTGCCAATACTTTTGTTTAACACCTTCCCAAACTTGTTCTCCTAAACAATCTTTAACAGGCAATGGAATGAACTGTGTAGAGTAACCCAAATTCTGAAGCTCTAGTGAAACCAAGTGACAGTACACAACATGGAAGAATGCATTACCTCCACAAAGGCCATTGAAGAATGAATAGATTCCCCCAGGCTTCAACAACACAGGAAGATGCTGGTGGAACTCTCTCAAGTCTTCATAGTACTCTCCATAGGTGTCAAAGAAAATCCCTGAACAACAAACGAAAAACCCCGAAAATTTCAAATATTGTGACTGAAAAATTCAAAAAATTGAAGGCTTGAAGCTTAAACAGCAATTTGAATTGGTCCATTCCAATTTCACTTACCATCATAAGATTGAAGTTGAGGTAGCACATCCTGCCAGCGCCCAAATATTATGTTCACATTGTCCTTCTGGGCCCAACCGGTTCGAACCATGCGCTCGTAAACCTCCGGGTGAGCTTCAACAATGGTGTGCGAAGCAGGGGAGTATTGCTGGATGGCCGTGTCCACGAGGCCCATCCCAAATCCAATGTTCAGTACATGCCCACCTCCTGAGCAAACAGCTTTCGCGTGTGCCTCCATTAATGGCTTCTCCCAAGCCATCATCACCGCCTTACTGTCTGAGTCCATCAGCTTGTCCTCGCTGAAGCTCACCCTGTCTTCCAAGTAATCTCCATTGCCATCCCCATTCTTATTCTCTTTCCTCGCAATCGTTCCCAGTACCAATTCAGCTTGAATCCCTAATGAGTCAAATTAATCAAACACTTTTCATTTTTCATTCATACAACTCCAAACTAGAACAACTTAGAGCAAATTTCTAGTTTCTATGTTAAGCACGTACCGGCATTGAGGAGGATGTCGTAGGCTTCTTCGTGGCCTGCGTCCATGGAGAAATCGCCGGCGGAGAGATTGGAAGGAGATAGGGCGTTCCATGGCGCGCCGGATTCTAGAAGAGTCTTGACGGCATCTCCGTGGCCCAACTTGGCCGCGTGCATCAGCGGGGTAAGCCCGTCGCCGTCGAAGTACGAAACGTCAGCTCCGGTTTCGATTAAAGTTTTCAGCTTTTCGGCGTCGCCGTTCTTCGCCGCCTCGCATAGTTGCTCGCCTTCCGCCTCGCATAGTTGCTCGCCTTCCGCCATGTCTGTCTTAGTGTGCAGTGTCTGTCAAACCCTGGTGAAGGTTTATTAACGAAGGATAAATTGGACTTACCCCCACTAAGCTTTCTAAAATTATGATTTCTTCCCATTATAGCTATTCTATTTATACCTTCCATGTTATTTATTTATTTATTTATTTATTTTTGTGATTATCTATTAACTACTTCCTAATGTTCTTAAAAAATACACATTAACAATTATCTTATCCAACACACAAAAAAAACTTAGTTGTAATGGAGATAGCCTTGACCAATAATGCTATATTATATGAAAGTGTTATCATGTATATTATAGTGTTATTGGCCGAGTAACAAAATAGAGTTATCCCCATTTTCATGAAAATCTCTCTCCCAACACGCACAACTAGAAGGATGTTAATAGCTAAAAGATTTCCTTTTTTGGCAGCAGTTGATCATTGTCAAAGAAATCAAATTTGTACTTTTCATATGCAATTGACATTTTGATTGGACTAACACTCAATTATGATACTTTTATTTTTAATGTCACACACTTAAGGGGTGTATTTAATTGAGATTTTAAACGATTATTTTGGGATAAATAAGTCTTGTGGTATTCAATTAAGACTTTTAAATAATCTAAATAAGTCTTGTGGTATTCCATTAAGACTATTATGATTTTTTAAAGAGAGTGTTAAAATCTTATGGTATTCAATAAAGACTTTAAACAAGTAACAAGAAGTATTATGATATTCAAAAATTTGTTAATTTTGAAGGATTTTTTCAGATGTGAAATTGTGTGAGACTTTTTAGTGAGATGTATAAATATCAAACCCTATCTCAAATCCCACCCTAACCCATGAGACTTTTTTTTTTAACGTGAGATTGTTTTTTGTGCTCATCCACTTCGCCTTCTCTCAAAGCCAACTTCAACAGCCAAAGCTTCACCGCCACAAGCCATCTCTGCAACTCTACCTGCAAACCCATTTCACCTTCTCTGCTATACCTCAGTCAAATTTATGGCGACACCACGAGACCCAACAGGTCCAAAGTCCCAAACTCAAATGGGTTCTTATGTGTTAAAGCTTACATGGATAATCCAAACTCCATCTCCAGCTTCGCCAGCAAGGTCATTGGCTCTCTGCCCAGTGCCCTCACTTGTAAGAAAATTCAAATGCAGGACCTCCACTTCCTTTAACAAAATAGAGAGACTTGATAGTAGAAGTTCTTGCCCTCACTTGTAAGAAAATTCATGACTGAGAAATTCACAGGAGAATTGCACAAACCGGAAAACTATACCGAGAACTTGTGCAATGCATGTATCTAGCAGGCTTGATTGGTACTTCGGTGATAATAGATTATGCTAATGAAATAGAACAAAGAGTTCTCTCTTTTTTTATTTTTTTTTATTATAATCAATTCTCCCTTACTCAAGGATTTACCGATTTTGTTCAAATTTTGAGCCATCGTGTATGAATTTTGCCAATCAACTGAACTAGAGAACCTTCCTCTTAGGCCATCAGAAACTCTATTTGCATAGAACCACATGATATCTCATAACAGTAACAGTTCATAGGGTAACACAAATTTTAAAAAACCAAGCAAGTTCCTTTTATACTATTTGACTGGAGTTACCAGCTATGGAGCAGAACAACGTTAAGATGGCAAAACCAGCAGCCTCCCCTGTTCTTGGTTCACTATATTTGTCGGGCAAGGTATTTAAAAAGATTTCAAATTTTGGTTTGGGCTATGACCCTATTTAGTCATACCCAAATATAAATATTATGATATAAATCGATGTGATTCTTTCAAATCTAATGAAGTTTCAATTTAAACTAAAAATTAGATTAAAAAAATGCCATCTTATAAAGTAAATAGAACAACATTAAATATTAAAATGTATTCATTATAAAGGAACTTTTATTCATCAAAAAACATGAGCGCGAATAGTTCCAAAGAAGTCCAGAAGATTGTTGGCAACAAAAGGAAAAAGCCAAGAAAAATACTTAAATCAATAATCATAATCATCATGCTTAATTTAAAGCTTTCGAGAGAGTTGCCAATGTCATAATCATAATTCCAAGGCTATTATAGTCAATGGACCACAATAACTCACGCGGTGGGGGATCAGCGTCACCATCTCAATCGACCAATTTTGACCACGCTCCAAACTCGTATGTCACCCATTGACGGTGAAAACGACGTCGTTTAGGAACTCACTTATTCGCGGAGTTTCCAAAAAAAAAACAAATAAAGCTTTAAAACGTTAGTTTTATATTCGCACCAATTTTAAGCTTCTCTCTCTCTCTGTCTCCCCAACCTTCTTTTTCCTGGAATTGCAGTTGCTTCGTTGAAATAACGGAATCTCTCCTCAACCCATTGATCTTTTAGACGTCTTTATCTATTTTGCATTTGTATTTTCTTCCACTGTCAATGTTGTGCTCGAGTTCATTTGGAAATTGAACGTGTTTTGAGCTAGGGTTCATTTCTTGTCTGAAACAAAACAAGATTGTTGTTAATTTGTGAGTATATTCAATTTTACGAATCGTGGGGGTGATTTATTAATGGCGTCAAGTTTTGATCGGTGGGAGAAAGATCCATTTTTCTCGGCGGCCGAGGAAGTTCAAGAATCCGCAGACAGGTAGCATTTCTAATTGTCCATTTATGTCTTCTCTAGGGCTTCATTTTTAATCTTTTCATTTTCCCAATAATTTTTGAACTTTTCTTTGTTTTATTGCAACCTTGGTTTACACCTTGGATTTGGTAGCTTCCAGCTAATTTAAATCAACTTCCAGCAGATTCGTTTTTTGCCCCGATTAATCCAAAATTTTCCGAATATTTGTTCATATTCCTCTATTTTTTCCCTGCATTTCCTCAACATTTGCGATTTGTGCAAGTGCTCATTGAGTTAATGGTGTTTATCTGCAATCTGTTTGCTGGGAAAGACGAAATTAGGGTTTTTCTTTCTGCACTTATTTTTCGCGATGAAAGGTGCATTGAATGCTGGGAATGATTTTCATTTTGGTTTTGGTTGTTGTCATTGATTTGTTAATTTAATGTTTATGTGGTTGTGAAGGATGGAATCTACATATAGAACATGGATTCATGCCAAGAAAGACACTTCCAGTATGTGGGATCCCGAGGAACTTCACAGGGATCTCCGTACAACCCTTGGAACTACCAAATGGCAGGTCCTCTTCTCTCTCCCTTGGCTATTGGTGTGGACATTTAGGCAGAGCAAACCTTATTAATTTGTGTTATACCCATATTAGTGTAGTGAATAATTGATTAAATTCTGTGTTGGCAATGCAGTTAGAGGAGTTTGCGCGAGCCGTCAGGTCAAGTTATGCTAGAAGCTCATGTGAAGATGCAAGAGACAGGCACCATGAATTCATTGTTGCCATTGAGGACCAGATTTCCAAAATTGAAAACTCATTACGGGAAGCTGCCCTTTCTGAAGGCAAGGCTTCTAAGCCTTGGGTGCGTTTGGATGAAGGGGAGTGCAATGAGCTTGCATTTTTTCTTTCCGGACCATCTGCATCTAAAGAGAGAGTTATTACTTTGAGTAACGAGAGGGATAGTGAAAACCTACGAGGAACAGATAAAGAATCAGCACCTGGTTGTTCGAAGAATTCATGTGGTTCAGCCGAGTGGGGTTCCCAGAAGACTAGGGAGGAGAAGCCACATGGGCATAGGAGGACGGCTAGTGCTAGTGCTGACATTGGTGTTTGGAAGATTGCAGTTTTTGACGATGCATACTTACCAAGTTCTTCTGCGATGATGGTTGAGCAACCTGTACGAAAGATTCCCAGTTTCTCTGGGTTTATTAGTTCAATGGAAACCGCATCAAAGTTGAAGTGGCCAAAGAATGGTTTTAGGAAGTGGAAGGCAGTGGACCGTCATGAAGATGCAGATGCTGCATTGTTGCCATCTTCTCAGTTGTCTAGGGTATGCATGCTTTAGTCCTTTGATTTAATTTACTACTGGAACTTTATATTTATTGTTGTTGTGTTACTAATGATTAAAATTCTGGTTTTTCATTTAGGGCATCAATGCTTGTTATGAAAAAAGTAAGAGTTGTTTGGATAGTTGTGACGACTGTTATGATAAACCATTGTATGGCTGGTACGGAGCTATTCAGAGACAACTTCAAAGGTCTCAGTACTACGTGCAATATAGTTGGCCTGCTCGTGTAGCTTTTTGGATTGCTCTTCTTGTTTGCTTGATTGGTAAGCTTCTCTGAACCCTGTGAGGTTTTGTTTGCTAATTCATCTATTAAGTGCATATTCTTAATAATTTTTATGTGAAATACAACAGAATCGTTCTTTTCTGTCATTTCCCTTTAAGTAACTGATATCTTTGTATTCATGAGTTTGTTCTTTTCGTTCCTCGCAGTTTTAATTGCATTGCGTGCTATCTGAGCCGTGTCCCTTGTCCACAGTTTTTGGTACCTCATGACAGCGCGAGGAGAATGCCAAGCTGTCAATTGTTGGACATAGAGGTGGAATATTGTGTTCAAAAGATTACAATATTATTTTCACATTGTTGAAGCGTCTAGCGGTGAACACAACCTACAACCTTCGAAGAATTTCCCTTTTGTTTTGTTCTTTAATTTTGACATCCTTGAAGGAGGGTAAATTCTGTTGTATTATAGAACAAAAATTTCAGATAAGCTGGAACGGGGTTGTAAGCTGGAAGATTTTGCTAATGCATCCTGTAATATAATATTTTTTTTCTCGCTCGTGTATCTACTCCTTCTGTACTGGTACTATTTGTGTAGTATATAAAAATTTAGATTTCTTATCCTTGCTTTTCAATCTGACCAACAAACAGTTGTGGAAGGTAGAAGAAATATTCTGCCTACGTTTTTGAGACCGTAAATAAATTTTCATTTCGATCCTCAATGTTTGTACAATTTCTCTCAAAATATATTCTAGAAACTCTAAGGAAGGAAGGACAGCATACATCAAACCAATCTCCACCTTTCTCCACACGGCATACGGCTGAAATGCTTTAAATACACACAAGTTTATTGTCTTGGATCATATTGTGCTGAAACTGAAAGCTATCGCGAAGCACGATTGTCCTGGTTGTTTTTCTGTAAAGCAAAACCATCAAGATCCTTCTTGCCGAAGTCTAGGCCCTGGAATGTGACCCCAGATGAATGATACTGACTACCAAAGGCGGTGCCAAATCCCCATCCAAGACCTAGACCAACCCCACAACCTCCACCTTGAAAACAAAATGCCATGTTAATGATGTACGCACCATGGTGTACTTGAATGCATTCCGAAAACATAAACTAGAAATTCCAGTTGGACTAAAAGGGAAAGGGTATACCTGCACCAAGGCCCAAGAAATTCAACGGTGTGCCTGTAGCAAAAACAAAATTGTAAATTAGCAAACAAGGGTTATATACATTGCAGCAGGACGAAAAACAAAGGTATTAAGAAAATAAGTTTATATGCACAAGCACAAGAATTACTTAATGTGATAATCCAATGTCCCAACAAATAATATGTATAGTAATAGCATAAGTTAATTGATGCTTAAATGCAGCCTCAATCTTTGAGAAACTTAAACCAGTTCAATACTTTCCATTGAATATGAGGAAGTAATTAGTGAAGCAATTATTTGGTCCAAACGCATGACAGCATTCACAAGGAACCTAAATTTTGGCCAAGCAGGATAAGAGAAAAACCATGGCATTTTTGCACTGGTGGGGCAAAGAAAGAAAAATAGGGGGGGGGGGGGGGGCGGAGTGGGAGATCTTGTTTCCAGTTGCAAAAATCATGTCTAAGCACACCAAACTCTTCCGGCATACCCTCCTGGTACACATACATTAAGTTGTAAGTTGTAACCAAGCATTAATATATAAAAATGATGAGAAGGGACGCACAATGGGCATCAGTTGATCATCTAACTACTTTTGAGGTTCCTAAACAGGGTAAGCCTGTCTTCAATTGAGATATTGACACTGTTGAACTTTCTAACTCTGGTCCAACAAGAATAACCGATTCCTACTATTCCTTTAAGTAGGGGAAGAACCTAATGAAAGATGGGATCATACGACCCAGGCATATCACAACTTTCCATTCCTTAAACCCCTTCTATCTACCAATAAATAACCACAAGAACACAAGATTCACCAAGATGATAAGGTGATCCTGATAAGATAACTATAAACCACTGGTGAGTGATAGAGGGATGATTTAACATACTTCTCATTGCACAATCTGCAGCTAAGATGATATGTTGTAACATTCTTTCATTGCACAATCTAAAGAAATGCCTAATGAATCTAAACCCTGCAATGAAATTGAGCACCGAACTGTGTGTGAATCTTCAGAATAACTATGACTGCTCCGAATTTTAGCTACATGAAAATTTTAAGTGTTGAATGGACCGAAAATAGGCAATAATAATTTGCTCCTTCCTGATCAGATAAGCCCGAGTTTGGAAAGAAACTAGCCAATTGTTTAAAGTCAAAATAATTTCAGGCAAATTAAACATGAAATCAACAGGAAAGTGAAAGCGAGAAAAAAATAATAGAGGCGGAGGAACAAACCTCCGAAACCCCATCCAACGCCAAACCCGCAGCCAACACCGAATCCTAAAGAAAAACGACTGAGTTGGTCATAATAAGCTCACGGGATACATAAAAATCAGAACCCACAAAACAAAGCTTTTTGAAATCATACCAAATCCAACGCCAGCTCCATTGAAGTTGGTAAGCACCATTGCAGCTACCTACAACGACTGGAATGCGGTGTGCCCTTTAGTTCAGTCTCCCTTCTTCTTCGTTTATTTTTTTCTTTCTTTCTTTCTTTCTTTTTGTTTTTGGGTAAAAACTGAAAAGTCTCTCTCCCCTCATCTTTATCTGAACTTGGGAAATACCCGTGGCCCATGGGCAAGCCGTCCAATGTCTCCCAACTAGGCCCATTGCTAGGCTTGGGCCACCGCTCAAAGAAAACTTGAAATTATTACAGATTTGAAGGACAGCCGCCTGCAAACCCTAAACTAGTAAAGAATGCATTTGCATGATTATTTAATAAATATTGTAGATTTGCATGATTCGCATAACGTGTTATTTAACTATAATTATTTTTTCAGGCAAAGATATCATATGACAAGGGATCCAATCAAATTAATCCCATTTTATATTCCACCAAGCAAACGCATGTCATGGGTGACGCTGGCGGCTGCTGCTGTAACCTTTTAAACTTGAAACAATTAGAGTCGTATTATTTGTAAAATGGTGAGTTTCATTTAATTAAATCTTTCTCTTATAAAGACAAATCAATGATAAAGACTAAAATTGGGGATGGGATCGACTTTGGCACCACCTAATACAAAAGATTGTATTAATTATCTATATATTACTATTCACCTTATGAAAATAATATCTGCCATCATCAAGAAATCATAAAGGAAATTATTTTATTTTATTTTTTTGTTGAAAACCGATAATTGAGTTATTTTGGTCAACAATTATATTACAATTTATCTCATCATACCGAAGATGGAGACAACAAAGACCATGATGGTATGCCGTTGGCCTTGTTTGGTTCCACATGTCAACTAAAAGCCCCAAAAGACACGTAGATGATAGAGGCTCCAGATCAGCGGGTAATACTAATGACATGGCAGAATTATATTCACCTCGCGCGAAAAGACAATTTTACCCGAATTCCTAGTGGGTAGTAGATGAACTCGTATCGAAGCACAGTCGAGAGAATGTGGTAGAAAATTCAGCTATTTTTTGTGAAATTTGATTAACAATTTAAGAGACTGACAGGTACACTCAGATTCAATCTCAGCTTATCTACTGGTCTTTCTCCGCCCTCCCAAGTCCCAATCCAAACTCCGAACTCCCAATTTCTCCAATCAATTTTCCTCATCTTCATTTCTTCCTTCTTCTCTCCCAACTTTACCCAAAATCATGAGCTGGTGGTGGGCTGGAGCTGTTGGCGCTGCCAAGGCAATTTTCTAATTAGATTCACATAAATCACTCCCCTTTCTTTTTCTTTTTCTTTTTCTGCGTAATTAACATTGTATTCCTGAATTTTGCAGAAAAAAATTGACGAAGACGAAGCACCGCGAAGCCCCCAGAGCGTAGGTCTCGTGATCGGCGTCACCGGCATAGTCGGCAACAGCCTCGCCGAAATCCTCCCGCTCTCCGACACCCCCGGCGGTCCATGGAAGGTCTACGGCGTCGCACGCCGTCCCCGTCCGAACTGGAACGCCGACCACCCCGTCGAGTACATCCAGTGCGACATCTCCGATGCCGACGACGCCAAGGCCAAGCTCTCTCCGTTATCCGACGTCACCCACATCTTCTACGTGACCTGGACCAACCGATCCACCGAGGCCGAGAACTGCGAGGCTAACGGCGCAATGTTCCGCAACGTCTTGAATTCCGTCATCCCAAACGCGTCCAATCTCCGCCACTTGTGCCTCCAGACCGGGGCCAAGCACTACGTCGGGCCGTTCGAGGCGTTCGGGAAGATCCAGCCCCACGAGCCGCCCTTCACGGAGGACCTGCCCCGATTGGACTACCCGAATTTCTACTACACCTTGGAAGATTTGTTGCTCGCTGAGGTGGAGAAGAAGGAGGACTTGACTTGGTCCGTCCACCGACCCGATGCGATTTTTGGGTTCTCTCCGTACAGCATGATGAACGTCGTCGGCACGCTCTGCGTGTACGCCGCCATCTGCAAGCACGAGAGAGTGCCGTTAAAGTTCCCGGGAAGCAAAGCGGCGTGGAACTGCTACTCGGTGGCTTCGGATGCGGATCTGATAGCGGAGCAGCACATATGGGCGGCGGTGGACCCGTATGCCAAAAACGAAGCGTTTAACATAAACAATGGGGATGTGTTTAAGTGGAAGCATTTCTGGAAGGTGTTGGCTGAGCAGTTTGGGATTGAGGAGTATGGGATTGATGAGGAGGAGGGGGCGAAGCTGAGCTTGGTGGAGCTGATGAAGGGGAAAGAGAGAGTGTGGGAGGAGATAGTGACGGAGAATCAGCTGCAGCCCACAAGGTTGGAGGAGGTTGGGGTGTGGTGGTTTGTGGATGTTTGGTTGGGTGGGGAGGGATTGTTGTGTAGTATGAACAAGAGCAAGGAGCATGGGTTTGTGGGTTTTAGAAACTCCAGGAATTCATTTGTCACTTGGATTGATAAAATGAAGGCTTTCAAGATTGTGCCTTGATCTTGGATTGGGGTTTGAGGATGTTGTGATGGTGTTTTTTTGGGGTTTGGAAAATGTTTGTTGTGGTTTGCTTGTTCTTGTTCTACATGAATTCTAAAATAATCGTAGCAGATACCTGTGGTTGTTTTTGAAGTATCAGAGATTAATGAACCAGTGATGGTGGATGAAATGTGACATATTTTCTGCTTTAAACAGCTTCCATTTTTACCAAATACAAGTATAGGACAAATATTTGCAGGGCAACAAAACATTTCAGCTGAGCCAGCAAGTCTTTACTTTTAACTAAATTATGAATCTTTAAGCTTTCATCTTTTCAATCCAGGAAATGAATGGCTTTGAAATTCCTAAATCCCAAAGTAATCATGCTCCCTCCTTGCTTTAGTAATAGCTAATCATGCTCCTTCCGTACTTACTGATTTGGTTTGGTTTTGACATTATGAAACTGGTCAAATCAAATCGTAATTATCGATTTGGATTGGTTTTGATTTTTAAACCAAATTGGAATCAAATCGGACTATATGATTTGAGTTTTATTTCATTTAATTTTGAGTTTTTATAAATCAGCTTAAATCAAATCAGACTGTTTTTATGTATGTTTATAAATATAATTTGATTTTGAGTTTTTATAAATCAACCTAAATCAAATCAGACTGTTTTGTGTATATTTATTATTTACATTATATTTTACATGTATAATATTCTAATTTGATAATAACTATATATGAATATTTAAATTGAGTTATATTAGTAATTGAGATTTGAAGTTTTATGGCATGTTGAGCTTTATGATGGTTCCATACTCTAGAAAATGATTTTAAGTATGGAGTAAATTATGTTGGTTGTCATTGGGCTAACAATATTGAAAAAAGAAAAAAGAAAAAAGAATTGGGCTTATGTCCAATCGGCTGACCCAAACCATCTTAAATTAGTTTGGTTTTCTTCATGACTTTTGTCAAAATCAAACCGAACTAAACTGTTATATTGTCATTAGTTTCGACCGTGATTTTGAGGTGAAACCGATCCAATCAGAACCGTATCCACCTTACTGGTGCATCATCCACAAATATGAAGTCATGCTCTTGGAATTACGATAATACCCATGGCCCAATAATTGGTCCAAATTTTAAGGCCCATGGTCATATACTAAGAAATCCATCAACTTGGCCCGGGAACAAGACAGTCCAAAATGTCAAGATTTTTACAAAATGTAAAATTGCTACATCTATATATATAAAGAAAATGTCATGGTTAATGCAAACATTAAGAATTAAAAATTTTAATTAAATGAGGATAATATGGTAAATTCACACCTTTTCATATTAAAACAATTTAAAATTAAAAGAAAAATCAGATAATGAATCATCTTTTTATGGAATACAACTACCAATTACCTTTTTTAATTCTAAAATAAATTTAAAATTAAAAAAAAAGCCTCTCGAGGCGCGGAAGCGCTTGCGGAGAGGCTAGTATGTTATTAAATCTAAACATTGTGCATTTGACATATCCCTTAAAGATACTCTAAGAAATTAAAAATCAACCAATCATGCAAATACGAGCAAAATGATAAAATTTGCATTTAAACTGACAAGAACAAAAGTTAATTTCCATTCCAAGTACAACATTTGGGCCAAGTTTTAAAATAAAATGGTAAAATTGTCATTTTCCTTACTAATTTAAGGGAGCTTCTATAATAAGGAGGCATTTGATGAGGTTATTTGAGGAGGCTCATTTCACCATCAAAAGGGATGTGGATGTTAGAAATGTGCCTTAAGAGCCAATACATTTGATGTAATCTCCTTAGAATACATTTCGTATATGATAAATAAAGGGCAATATTATTTTGTTATCTTTTATGTCACGTAAAGAAACAAAAGTCCAGGGTATACTAAATAAGAGATAAAGTAATCTAAAGAAGTTTAGATTCGGAGACCTTTAATCTCTAACTGTAGTATCCCAAAATATTCCTAATCATAGAGTTATCAAATGGGCATTGATAAACCGTCAAGATTGGCACATACTATGTATGCTCAATAATGAGGATGGTTGGTCTCAAACCATTTGTGTAGTTGACACTAATACAAGTATGTGGGTGCTCATTAGTGAATGAGTACACTGAACGCGATCAACCGCAGTTCTCGTATGGAGTATTTATCTATATGTCAAACGAGAACTCATAGTTGCAATAATGCAAATTAGTCCTTAGACCTGTGGCATCATGGTTGTCTTGTGATGCGTTATTGATATTTGATAGCTCACAAAGGCAAGTCGTAAAAGATTTTCCTTATGTGTTATTGGGATCTCTTAATTCATCATGGAGGCATGTGAATGTACAATAAGGAATCTCTACCTTTGATAAAGAAAGGAGAATGTTTCAAGATATGATTCAGTGAATCTTCGGCCGAAGTACTTGAACATGATTTAGAAAGTGGTTTTAATTATGTTCTATTGAATCATATGAGGTTAATCATATTAGGGGTTTGACATTATCAATCCGTACCCTAATAATATGATTGGAAACATTGTATAAGAGAAGGACCGTATTGCATTGCAATTCCAACTGAATAGGTTCTTCATCTATTCTAATTAGCTTGGGTAGCCATGATATATTGCTAGATGTCACTCTTGGCTTGTGGAAGTCCTAGGATTGATTGGATCGATCCAAATGAAGGAAGAATTAAAAGGGGGTTTTAATTCCAGTTGGTTAGAAAGAGTTCTAATGTTTTCCCACTGCCTTGCTAAATTAGAACCTAATGGATCGCACATCTTAAATGGTTAACTTTGAGTAATACAAATGAGAATGAGGAAATTGATTTGATGTGGATGATTTACTACGTCTAAAAATATATTTGGGCCTCGATAATAGTTAGAGGGAAGCCCAAATGGTTGGGTATCAAGCCCAATGGCTTAAGACACCTAAATATTATGGTTTAAGTGTCATAAGGCCCAATTTTGGAAGCCCAATGGGATTTGGCCGAAAATGGTTAAGTGCATGTGTATGAGAATTGTTTTCATAAGCTCATTTGATACACAAACACAATCCAACATCAACCAAAGAGGTTTGGGAGATCAAAGAGAGATAGTTGTGAGTTTTCAAGAGTGAAACACAATCTTCTTTCAAAGGGATTTAGATTGAAACCAATCTTGAGAATCTTGTACTAGCATCCTTGTATTCTCAAGATACCTCTACTCATCTTAAGGTTCCATTGGTGTGGAGACTTAGAGGCCATATACTTTTGTGGCTCACAAGGAGGAGAAAGATCAAGAGGAGATCAACAAAGGAAAATCATCAAGAGAAGACCAAAACACAACTTGGTTCATATAATTGCTTCAAGGGTAATTAGATCTTATCCTTTCTCTTGAATTTTCATTTATGAAAAACATATCAATGTTCATGGCTTAAGATACTTGGAAGAAGTTTTGTTTTTGAATTTAAACAACCACCATATTCTTCTGCTGCGATTAATTTGATTAAATGCATGTTTAATATTCAAATGAACTTCTTAAAAATGTTTTAAAACCAACAGTGGACCCCCCAATGCACCCCCCCCAATGCACCCCCCTGTTTGGCATTCTTCACTAAGCTTCACTGGACTGGACTGGGTTAAATAGTCCTAAAAACCTATGTTTGGAAAGGGAGGGGATTAAGTTAAATGAGATTATATAATCCAATGGGTAAAAAAACAAAGGACTCGCTTGTCTAATATAACGAGCCCAAAACTTGGTTCGCTAAATAATGAGGGTGCTATTTTGTACAAGGAGTCCGGCTGAATACCGGCACCATCAAACACACGAGCCCGAAACATCAAACATACCATCATCACCCCGATGCTACAACCATCAGACCACCACCATCAAACCCACAACCAGCCACCACATACCCAATCAAACCATCACCATCACCCAATCAGTCAATCGAACCATCATCACCAACCACCACATACCCAGCTAAACCACCAGCACCACCCAATCGAACCATCACAGCCATTAATCAGTGGAACCAGAGAGAGAGAGAGAGAGAAAAAGAGAGAGTGAGTTGATGGTTGGATCTGGAGAGAGATGGTGAAAAGAAGGGAAGGAAGAATAAAAGATAAAAGGAAATAATAGGAAGAAGGAAGAAACGGGCCAGGGAAGAAAAGGAAAGGGAAAAGACAACGAATAGAAGATAAAAAAAGGAACGGGCTAGAGAAGAAAAGACAAGGGAGATAAGAGTAAGGAAGAAGAAAAATAAAAAGAAATGAGATAGTTTTAGTTTTTCAAAAATATTAGAATTTTATTTATTTTTAGGCTAAAATTCTTAATTAAAATTAAATATTAAAAAAAATTAGTCCGACACAACACCAAACATAAGTCTTCACTATTTTTACAATCCAGTTTCTTAGTCCGACACAACACCAAACGTAGGTCAGCACTTAATCCAGCTTAGTCCAATCCGAGCTAATTCAAGACAGGTCCTAGGATTTAATCCTGGTCCATAACAGTCCGTCATACCAAACAACTCCAGAGAGTATTGCAATTTACCACATGCGCCAAATCATGTAAAAATTTCCATACACATGTGATACTTTTTCAAATGCAATTTTGTCAATTCATTATAACTAAAACCTTTTCAAAAACTAAACGAATTTATAAAAATAAATAAAAAACTAACCAACCTAATTATCCCATAAACCTCCCCCACCTCTTCCAACATCTTCCCCACCCCCAAATAATATTATGGACGTTAAATTGAGTAGTCAATTGAATGCAATTTAGGTATTCAATTTGCCTTCGATCCATCTAATAATTAAGTTTTTTTTTGTTAGACGTAGGTTGAGATGACCTGATTCGAAACCTTTGTTTCTCGTGTTCTTCTTATCGTTTCAGAAGATGAATCCGTTGCAAGTAATTGCAATGGAATTGAAGTGTTATATGTAATCTCTAAATCTAATATCATGGAGGCATGTGTGTCATCAGAGTGTTGTCCTTTTTTTTTTTTTTAACTACTTGAATGTCTTAAAATCTTTGATGGTGTAAGTGCGGAGTGAATATGAACTTCTGATTTGGGTCAATGCTAAGTTCATGACCCCCTTCCAACACTTTGACGATTTGCTAAGAAATTGGGCAGTGGGAGAGAAAGAGGTTGAAACCGGGTGGAGAGGTCTTAGGTCGGTTTTTATTTTCTAGGGTAAACTGCCAAATTGCCCCATAAATTTGTACATAATTATCAATTTGCCCATGACCTTTTTTTTAGTAAATTAAGGCCTCAAATTAAATTTTATTCTCAATGTTACCCCTGCCGTCTAAATCATCAAAATTTCATCCAATTTGCCGTTAAATATAAGGGCAAATTGGTCATTTCATAGGTTAAAAATAATTAAATACTTTAAAATAAAATAAAATGACGTAAAAAATGAAAAATATATATTTTATAAACAAAGAAGTCGGACCCACCCACCCTACCTTCTTCACCTCCGTCTCTCCCCTTCTGCCCTCCCTCTTTCTCTTACGCAAGACTCATTCCTGCCTTCCCCAGCCATATCCACCTTTGCTAGTACTTTGCACCCACCAACAGTGCTACGGTTCAGTGGTGGTCGTCGAGGAGAGTGAGGAGCGTGGTGGCGGTTGGCTAGAGCTAGCTAGCCCTCCCAATTTGTTTCCATGGCCGCTTCAAACTTAGTGTAAGAGAGAAGGGTGGAGTTGGGCAGTGGCCATGGCGAATATAGGCATGGTGGAGGAGCTGGGCAATGTCGTGGGGAGGAGCTGGGCAGTGGACTGGTGAAGAAGAGAGAGAGGATGAGGGAAAATTCAAATGAATTTGATTACCCTGATTGACCATCTGCTTATTAGGTTTTTTACCTACTTTTTGCTTTTATTTTTTATTTTTTATCCTTTGATCTTGATTGATATGGGATTCTAGAGGTTAATTATTGATTTTATTTTTTCTGGGTTTTTGTAGGAATTTGTTAAGCCAGCAATTGCTTACAAGAACAAGGTTAATAGCTCAACTTTAGTGCCACAACCTTTGAAGCTTGATGGTGAAATGGAGTTGAAGAGAAAGAAAATGTCAGAAGTTTCTCAATTGCAAGAAACATATACAGTGGAGCCCTAGGAAGTGGTTTGCAACCAATCAAGGAATCTGAACTTGAAGCTGGAGCAAAATTCCTTGATGTTTAAGCGATTGAGTTTTTCCCAGAGAGAGAAAGTGAGAGAGTGATGGATTTTTATTGTTGGATGAGGGAATTGGGGGTTGTCAAGATTTTGGGGTTGAGTGGTTTTAGGTTAAGGAGGAGGGGAGGATGGCTGGTGCGAAAGAAAAAGGTGGGGATCTCTTCTTTATTTTTTTCCAATTTTTTTTTAATATTATATATTTTTAATGAGTTAACAGAAAATTTAATGAAATGTTGAGAAATTAGACGGCATGGGGGAAATTGAGAATAAAATTTAGTTTGAGTCCTTAATTTTTTGAAAAAAAAAGGTCAGGGGGTAAAATGATAATTATATACAAGTTCATGGGGTAATTTGGAGTTTACCCTATTTTCTATTAAAGTGTGTTTGGATGAGTAAATTTAAAAGTATAGAAGAATTCATAAAGAGTGTTCCCCTATCCTATTTCCCTACCTCTTTATCTTCGAAATTTTAAAGACAAATTTACTTGACGGACCTACGTACATGCTAACATGAGCTATAGCCCGCGACGACTTGATATTTTATAGTCCAATATTAATACTCAGCCCACCAAAGCACACCTCTACATACCCCATCCTAGTGATCCCATCCCACCCATAGAAAATCTTTTTATTTTATTTAGTTAATTATTATTTATTACTCAGCCTTTTTCTTAAAACACACATTCCTAGAGAGCATCCATTATCTTTTTCTGTAATTTTTTTTTTAAAAAAAAAACTTTACTTTTTCTAGTGTACATAAAATGTAAATTCATTTTTTTTTCTTATAAATTTTGTCTACTTCTTCTCATTTTTATTTTTCAAGTTGGCTTGGATGGATTAAAATGGTTCTGTTTTTTTTTTCCTTCTTCTTTTGCAATGGATAATAAATGCTTTCAATTCTTTTCCTTTCATGGAGAAGTTTATCATGTAATTGCTAATTGATCTTAAAATTCGTACTTCAATGAAATTCACTCGTACCTTCAAGTTTTCTAGATTTGTATGTAAGATAAATTTAGCCCACCTTATTTTAAAATCCTGAGTCCATCTTGTAAAATGACTTATAAGGTCAGAAAAAAGACTATTAAAAAAAGGAAATTGAAAAAAAATACATTTAGGTTTTAGCCAAAAAAAACTTTCACTTTTGGAAAAAGACAAAAATACCCCTCAACTTTCTAGCCAAAGACGTGCAAATGTAAAGGATTCCTTAGGAAATCCAAAAATAAATAAGGGCATTTTTGTCCATTTTGGCTTCTTTTACAAATATTTCTCTCTCCTTTGGCCTTTCCCAAAATGTCCCGGTTTAACACACGAACAGCACATCACAAGCCCATTCAAACGTGTTGCTTTCATGGTGGATTACTGGGCAAGTGAGTTGTTCAAGTTTGAATGAAAAAGATAAAAAGAAGCAAAAATCCAACAGCCACTAACTCAACCACCCAACACATATATTTTAAAGGATAAAAAGAGACCTTTCAATGTGGAAAAAAATTGAAGAACCTCCCAAGATTTTTCGAAGATGAAGGAACCAACTTACTTCATGGTGGAAGATAGAATGAGCAAGCAAAGAAGAGTCCCAGGGAGAAGAGAAGAAACAAGGAGAAAAAAGGTGGGTGGAATAATTAAAGAGTATTTTAGAAATAAGGTGGGTGGAAAAATAGGAATTTATTTTTTCAAATTTTGCACGATGGATGGGAAGATAGGGTGGGTGGGGAAATATGACTGGGGTGAAAATAGGCACTCTTCATAAATGATGGAATTTAAAATGACGGAAATTAATGTTTTAGAATTTGTAAAGTTTCTTGTTTGGATAACGAATTTGAATGTGGAATTTAACCTTTATTTGTAAAGTATCTCACTTGGAATTTTAAAAATGACGACTTTTTAGATTGAATTTAAAGTTGAGATTTATTACCTCCAAATTTCATGTTTTTACTATGCGCAATTTCTAAATTTATATGTTTTTTTATTATCAAAACATGGAAATTGGTTCGTGTCAATTTAAAAATTCTGATTTTTGTCAAAATCTAAAGTTTATTTCCCTCATCCAAAACCACTTATAGTAAATTGACGAAATTGCTCTACGAAAACTTTAACGAAATTAAACATAAGTAGTAAATTGGAACACTAAAAGTTAAGGAGATATTTATGTAAATTTACCAACGAAAAAATCTATAAAAATGTAGGTGGCGACGTCCATTCCACTCTCCTGCTCTGTTGACACTAAAAATTAACAGATAAGGATGAGTGCAACTTACGAGTGATGTGGACGACTTAACAGATCGATTGAGTGTTAGATGCATATTCTTCCTGCCCTTGGATGCTAATCCTAGAGAAGGAAGCTGAAACTCGTAAAGTCTATGGAACCGTGTGGAACCAACCTAAGAACCTTCGATGCCAGAGTAAGTTTGTTTCTAAGAGCTTTTGCTGTTGCCAATATTTTTAACATAAAAGTCAAGCTGAAAAAGTCTTACCCCTGTATTGTAGTGAAGGGGCCTATTTATAGAGGGCATTTTGTATGCTCTTAGTACTTAATTTCGATGTGGGACTCGTGAGAGGCCCTATGAGGTTGACACGAGTCTTTAGATATTTCGGGCGGGCTCTTCGAGGTTGATTCTCCAGAATCGGGTAGGCGGTACCGATTGTACACTCTGCTGGGCATGTAGCGACTGTTGGTTGCTGCTGAGACAATTCCATCGGAGCCGATGCCGATTGTTCGGAGCCTTGGGCACTTAGGGAGTTCCTATGATCCACGTGTTCCTGGATGAGTGGAGGGTCAGATATGGTACAAACATGCTCTATTTACTATCTTCGTTCTCTTTTTCTACTCCAATTAAGTGTATTTTCAATTTCAAAATCATTTTAATTAATGATGAACTTTAAATTGCAGAGGAAACATGAAGAAGATCATGAGGCACCACATACCCCCAAGAGCGTGGGGCTGGTCATCGGTGTAACGGGCATAGTGGGCAACAGCCTAGCTCGAATCCTCCCACTCTCAGACACACCCGGCGGTCCATGGAAGGTCTACGGAGTCGCACGCCGTCCTCACCCGTACTGGAACACCGACTACCTCGTGGAGTACATCCAATGCGACATCTTGGACCCAAACGACACCGTATCCAAGCTCTCCAGATTAACTGACATCACCCACATCTTTTATGTCACTTGGGCCAGCCGATCCACGGAGCCCCAAAACTGCGAGGCAAACGCCGCCATGATCCGCAACGTGCTACGTGTCGTCATCACGAACGCGCCAAACCTCTGCCACGTGTGTTTGTAGACAGGGTTCAAACACTACTTCGGACCTTACGAGTCGTTCGGCAAACTAGAGCCCCAGGAGCCGCCTTGTTTGGAGGATCTACCCCGACTGAACGCCCTGAACTTCTACTACGCCCAGGAGGACGTGATGTTTGAAGAGGTGGGGAAGAAAAAGGAGTTGAATATTACTTGGTCAGTGCACCGACCGGGGCCTATTTTTGGGTTTTCGCCTTATAGCTTGGTCAACAGTGTAGCCATGCTGAGTGTGTACGCTTCTATATGTAAGCATGAGAAGAAACCTTTGAGATTTCCTGGAAGCAAAGAGGCCTGGAATTGTTACTCGGATGTTTCGGATGCTGATTTGATCGCGGAGCAGCAGATATGGGCGGCGGTTGACCCGAATGCGAAAAACGAAGCGTTTAATGTGAACAATCGGGATGTTTTTAAGTGTAAGCAGTTTTGGACGGTGTTGGCTGAGCAGTTTGAGATTAAGGAGTATGGGTTTGATGAGGAG
This sequence comes from Prunus fruticosa, assembly GCA_018703695.1. NCBI lineage: Eukaryota > Viridiplantae > Streptophyta > Magnoliopsida > Rosales > Rosaceae > Prunus > Prunus fruticosa. The sequence continues at coordinate 52,173,120 of CM031917.1, forward strand.
GGTGGGGGGTTTAGTTTGGTGGAGATGATGAAGGAGAAGGAGGGTGTGTGGGAGGAGATAGTGAGGGAGAACCAGCTGGAGCCCACAAAGTTGGAGGAGATAGGGTGGTCGCTGCTGGATTTGGTTTTCAGTGGGGAAGGTCTCATGACTAGCATGAATAAGAGTAAAGAGCATGGGTTTTTGGGATTCAGAAACTCAAGGAAGTCCTTTGTTTCATGGATTGATAAAAACAAAGCTTTCAAGATTGTGCCTTGAGAGATGGTCTCAAAATTGATGAAAACAAAGTTTTCTTGTATTGCAGAAAATAAAGACTTATATTTCATCTTTTTTTTATTTATTTTTTTGGGGTCGAACTTATGTTTCATCTTTATCTTTAGACTTGTTTGTAAATTTGGAAAATCATATAATGTTATGGTAGTATAGTTACATGGTATATCTTATACACGTGTTATAATATAGACGGACGATGTGATTTATTTTCCAACTGTTACCAGATTCGAATGGGTTTGCTGCTGTGTGATAGTGTGGATTATGGTGTGTTTGGGTCTTTTTGTTCTAGTAGCCTGACGAATGGGCTTGGGCTGCTATAAGAAGAAAAACAAACAAAAAACCTCATGATGCCTGAGTTCAAGAACCAGGCTCCCAAAAGAATTTTTAAAAGACTTGCTGAAGCCTTAGAAAAATACGTTTTGGTTCTTTTCATCAACAACCAGAAGAACGTATCGAATTCGTTAATGACTTAGCTTGAGGAGCTTGTGGCATGAGAGCTAAGCTTTCACAAGTTTAGCAATTTGAGACACAGAGAGAGAGAGAGAGAGAGAGAGAGAGAGAGCGATCAAAGAGGAATTTCTTTCAAAAAAGCAGGTTTTATAGGGGAAAATTAGGCGAGTTTTTATCTTAGGAAAAGAGAGAAACGATGGGAGTAAAGGATGGGGTAAATTCCAGTTTTGCTTGACAAAACTTGGTCTTGCTCTGGAATGGTGTGTGTTTCTGGGTAGAGGAAGCTATCTTGTATAGGCATTTGGAACCCTAATTTCGTTGATCCTCCATTCCCACTTTTCCTTTGCTTTTTTCCAATTACTCCATTTCTTGTGAAATCTCTTCGACCAGAGCGCCTGAGTCAAAGGTTTCTTATGGTTCCAAGGTTTTATGCGGCTGAACCTCTCCATGGGGGTGAGGCGCCACCTTCTTTCTCTCTTGGTTTTCAAATCATAGCTTGCAGAGGAAAAAAAAGAGAACAGAGGAAGTTGGTTGTCCGCTAGGTATTCCTTCTATATACATGGGTTTCCTTTGGTCCTTGCTATGGTTTCTTGTTGACCGTTATGGAGTTTTGTTCAGGTTGGAGCACGATGCCAGATTTTTAGCAAGAACCTGGGCTGCGCTTAGCTCATAGATATTGGGTTGTTGGTGTTTTCTTTTCCAGCAGCCCGCATGTTTTCGTTTAGCGCTGGAAGTGGCTTATTTGTTTTTGGGCATTCTAACTATGGATTTGCCTAAGTGCTATAGCAGCCTATGGGATGTTCTCCTAAGGCATTGGACTCTTTTTCCCTCTCTCATGCTAACCCATGTATTTGGGCCCGGGGGAATGGGCTTGAGTTTTAGTCCTCCCAAGTGACCTAAAACTTATATTCCTTGGTCCCTCAATGGGCCCTATAGTGCTCGTACCCGTCCATATCACAACCTTCTCAGGAAGCCCCCGGATAATTACGTGGCTTGGGCCCACTTGAGCTTGTAGCATGGCTTGATGGCATTGCGTGTTTTATTTATCGTGCTTGGGCTTGAGTTTTATTGTGCCATGATAAGCCGTGCTTGGATCGAATAACATTAGATAGGTTGATGAGCGTGAATTTATAAAGCCACCACATTTTTGGCATGCTTGCTTGATGTGATATGTGACCCACAGCTTGTGTAGGTGAGTCCTACAATTTCCCATTATGCCCCGATTAGAGTTTCTTTTGTGATTAATTATTTGTGCTGGGCCAGGAATAAGCTTGGGCCTAGCCCTTGGATTTTTGGGCCTCAACAGGGGGTATTTGGGGTATTTTTGGTAATTAAATAAGGTGTACTTAGTTAATTTTACATTTTGATTTAAATATTAGGGTGTACTTAGATCATAGGGTTTACTTAGTTAATTTTAGGGTTCGTTTAGCAACACTCTTTATGAAATAATATCAATAAATATCCACTTATATTATAACACATGCACGCATAATATACCACGTAGTATTCTATAATCCCTTATAAATTTGTAATAAAAGTTTGTGTTTTCTTGAGTGGGATTAAAAAAGTTAGAACCCTACATGTTATGGCGTGTGTACTCGATTTGTTGACACATTATTTTGTTCTTGTGTTTAATTGCTTAGCATGGCCGGTAAAAGAACAAAATTAATTAAAAAATATTAAAAAGCAAAAGGAAGTGTAAGTGGAGAAAAAGAAAGTGGAAAAATCAGCTCCCTAAACTTTTAGACATGTGCGCAAGTACCGCATAAACTATATAGAGTATTGCAATTTACCATATGCGCCAAATTCTGTAAAAATTTCCGTACACATGTGATACTTTTTCAAATGCAATTTTGTCAATTAATTATAACTAAAAATCTTTTCAAAAACTAAAATAATTTATAAAAAAGTAAAAAACTAACCAACCTAAGTGCCCATAAACAAACCACCCCTCCCTCCCTCTCCAACATCTTTCTCGCCCTCTTCCCCACCTCCAATAATATTATGGAGGTTAAATGGACTAGTCAATTGAACGCAATTTAGGTATTCAGTTTGTCAGTACATGAAAAAAAATATATATATAAAAAAATAAAAAAAAACATGTGTCTTTTTTTAAAGAGGGCATGTTGTAACACTAAAACTTAGGTGATATTAAACAGAAAATCTATCAAAAAGTAGATGGCAACGGCCATTCCACTCTCCTGCTCTTTTTCTATTTTCTCCTCCAATTAAGTGTGTTTTCAATTTCAAAGCATATTATCATTTTAATTGAAGATGAACTTTAAATTGCAGAGGAAACATGAAGAAGATCATGAGGCACCACATACCCCCAAGAGCGTGGGGCTGGTCATCGGTGTAACGGGCATAGTGGGCAATAGCCTAGCTCGAATCCTCCCGCTCTCAAACACACCCGGCGGTCCATGGAAGGTCTACGGAGTCGCACGCCGTCCTCGCCCGCACTGGAACACCGACTACCCCATGGAGTACATCCAATGCGACATCTCGGACCCAAATGACACCGTATCCAAGCTCTCCAGATTAACTGACGTCACCCACATCTTTTATGTCACTTGGGCCAGCCGATCCACGGAGCCCCAAAACTGCGAGGCAAACGCCGCCATGATCCGCAACGTGCTACGTGTCGTCATCACGAACGCGCCAAACCTCTGCCACGTGTGTTTGCAGACAGGGACCAAACACTACTTCGGACCTTACGAGTCGTTCGGCAAACTGGAGCCCCAGGAGCCGCCTTGTTTGGAGGATCTGCCCCGACTGAACGCCCCGAATTTCTACTACGCCCTGGAGGACGTGTTGTTTGAAGAGGTGGGGAAGAAAGAGGAGTTGAATATTACTTGGTCGGTGCACCGGCCGGGGGCTATTTTCGGGTTTTCGCCTTACAGCTTGGTCAACATTGTAGCCATGCTGAGTGTGTACGCTTCTATATGTAAGCATGAGAAGAAACCTTTGAGATTTCCTGGAAGCAAAGAGGCCTGGAATTGTTACTCGGACGTTTCAGATGCGGATTTGATCGTGGAGCAGCAGATATGGGCGCCGTTGACCCGAATTCGAAAAACAAAGCGTTTAATGTGAACAATGGGGATGTTTTTAAGTGGAAGCAGTTTTGGACGGTTTTGGCTGAGCAGTTTGAGATTGAGGAGTATGGGTTTGATGAAGGAGAAGGAGGGTGTGTGGGAGGAGATAGTGAGGGAGAACCAGCTGGAGCCCACAAAGTTGGAGGAGATAGGGCAGTGGTGGCTGATGGATTTGTTTTTCAGTGGGGAAGGTCTCATGACTAGCATGAATAAGAGTAAAGAGCATGGGTTTTTGGGGTTCAGAAACTCCAAGAAGTCCTTTGTTTCATGGATTGATAAAAACAAGGCTTTCAAGATTGTGCCTTGAGAGATGGTCTCAAAATTGGGAAAGTGTTTGTTGCTGTCGACTGGTTCTGGTTTTCTTGCATTGCAGAAAATAAAGACTTATGTTTCATCTTTTTTTGTATTGCAGAAAATAAAGACTTATGTTTCATCATCTTTTTTTTTTTTGGTCGAACTTATGTTTCATCTTTATCTTTAGACTGTTTGTAAATTTGGAAAATTATATAATACTACGGTAGTATAGCTACGTGGTATATCTTATACACATGTTATAATATAGCGGACGATATGATTTATATTCCTATCTCATGAATTTGTAATAAAAGTTTATGTTTGTGTTTTCTTGAGTGGGATTAAAAAAGTTAGAACCCTACATGCAGAGGCGGATCCACCATGGAGTCAATGGGGTCAGACGACCCCATGGCAGACCTGAAGTTTAGTGTTAGGGAACTGGTTTTTGCCTTGGAAGCCATGGAAATGACCCCATGGAGAAGAAGAAGCTTCGGTGGCTGGGTTCTTTTCAGTTTTTTTTTTTTTTTTTGCCTTGCAAAACGACGTAGTTTTGGGCAATGCAATTTTTTTTAAATGACTTAGCCAAAACGACGTCGTTTTGGTCTAGGACTTAAAAAAAAAAAAAAAAGAAAGCTGCAGCTTCTTAATACCGGGCAGACCCGAAAAACAGAACCTCCAAACTCCAAAATTTCATATTTCTCCTCCCTAACCCCAATCTCCCCAAGACCTCTACCACCATCTCCTCCCTTGCCACCGCCGTCAAGGGTGCTAGCTGCCGTTCACCACCAGCCGTTCCCGTTGCCGCCACTATTTTTGTGAAAGTTTACAATTCAATTCAAGTAAGTTCTAATTTCTAAACCCTAAGCCTAAATTAATGTTGAAGTATGATATATTTAATTAAATTGAAATCAAATTCGTAATTATTTAGATGAAATTGATGGTTTGAACTTTGATTATAGGTTATAGATTTATTAGTTGATGTATGTATTGATTTGTTGAATAATTGGTTATTTTTACATATATGGGTTTAATTTATGAATTTTGTTGTGCTTAATTGGTATAGGTTTGGTGTGTTCTTTAATTGATTGAGTTTTTATTTTGATTAATTTATGTGTAGAATTATGGAACGATTTTTTAAGAGAAAGTCATCTTCGGTTAGTAGTTCGAATAATGTTGGTACTTTGGGTTCAACTTCAAGTTCAAGACAAAGTGAGTTAGATGGGGTTTTGGCTAATCTTCAGGCAGACCCTGGACTAAGAACTCGAATGATTGATTATGATTCTAATATTAGAGATGAGATCCGAAGGGCATATCTACAAAAAGGACCTTGTCAACCTAGAGGTCATAATTTCCCACAAAGTAGCATTTCGAGAATTAATAGACGATTCATTCCTAAATGGTTTGATGAATTTGATTGGTTGGAGTATAGTATATCTAAAGATGTTGCATTTTGTCTTTATTGCTATCTCTTTAAATCCAATTTTGAACAAGTGGGTAGTGAAGCATTCACTGGAGCCGGCTTTAAGAATTGGAAGAAGGGGAGAGAAAGAATGAATACGCATGTTGGACCGGTTGGTAGTGCTCATAATCAAGCTAGAGAAGCGGCTACAAATTTGATGAATCAAAATGCACATATTGAAACGGCCGTGAACAAACACTCTGAGCAAGCTCGTATGGCTTATCGCACATGCTTGATTGCATCAATTAAGTGCACTAAGTTTTTATTACTACAAGGTCTTGCTTTTCGTGGCCATGATGAAAGTGCCACTTCAAGCAATAGGGGAAATTATTTGGAGCTGTTGCAATTCCTTGCAGACAATGATGAGAAAGTTAGGGCCGTTGTGTTTGAAAATGCTCCGGGAATCTCAAGCTAGTAGCTCCTACCATTCAAAAAGATCTTGTCAATTCATGTGCCCTTGAAACACTTGTTGCTATAATGAGTGATTTAAATGATAGATTCTTTTCTATAATGGTGGATGAAGCACGTGATATTTCGGTAAAAGAGCAAATGGCTATGGTGTTGCGTTATGTGAATGACAAAGGACATGTATTTGAAAGGTTTGTGGGCATTCAACATGTTACCGATACCACTTCAACTTCACTAAAGGATGCTATTGACACATTCCTTTGTTCCAATGGTTTGAGCTTTTCCAAGCTACGAGGACAAGGTTATGATGGAGCAAGCAATATGAGAGGTGAGTTGAATGGCCTTAAAACGAAGATTTTGAGAGAACAATCATGTGCTTATTATGTTCATTGTTTTGCTCATCAACTTCAACTAGCTCTTGTTGCCGTAGCAAAGAAAAATATTGACATTGCTTCTTTCTTCACAACGGCTAATAGCATTGTTAATCATGTTGGAGCATCTTGCAAGAGACGTGATGCACTAAGAGCGCAACTCCAAGAAGAACTTGTGATAGCTTTTGAAAATGATTGTCTTATAACGGGTCGAGGCTTAAATCAAGAAACAAGTCTCAAACGTGCCGGTGACACACGATGGAACTCACATTATGGTACCTTAATTAGCATCACTTCTATGTTTTCATCCTTGATTCATGTGCTTCAAATGATTATTGATGATAATCCTAATGATATTGCCGGTGAAGCAAATAAATTAATGAGGGAAATGCTTACTTTTGAGTTTGTGTTTCACCTTTTCTTGATGAAAGCCATATTGGGAGTAACAAATGATTTGTCACAAGCATTGCAAAAGAAGGATCAAGAAATTGTGAATGCGATGGCTTTAGTGAAATCATGCAAGGAAACACTTCATTGGATGAGGAATAATGGGTTTGATGCATTGGTTGATGAAGTATCTTCATTTTGTGACAAACATCATATTGGAGTTCCTAACATGGATGAGGCATTTGTACTTCCCGGAAGGTCAAGGCGTAACGCTCCAATTAAGACAAATCGTCATCATTATCGTGTGGAGCTCTTTATTTATGTCATTGATGAGCAACTTACGGAGTTAGATGATCGATTCAATGAGGTAAATACCGAGTTGCTTAATTGTTTGGCATGTTTGAGTCCGGATAATTCATTTGTAGCTTTTGATAAACAAAAGTTACTTCACCTTGCTCAATTTTATCCTCAAGACTTTTCGGATAAGGATCTTTTGGTACTTGAAGATCAACTTGAGGTTTATATTCATCATGTGCGTTTGAGTAGCGACTTCTCCCAATTGAAAGGGATTAGTGATCTTGCAAAAAAAATGGTGGAGACAAGGATGCATCTAGCATTCAATTATGTGTATTTGCTTATTGAATTAGCTCTAGTTTTACCGGTTGCAACAGCTTCAGTGGAGAGGGCATTTTCCGTCATGAATATTATTAAGGGTCCACTTCGGAACAAAATGGGAGATGAGTGGTTGAATGATAGCTTGTTGGTTTATATTGAGAGAGATGTTTTTGCTTGTATTGAAAATGAAGCTATAATGCTACGTTTTCAAAATATGAAACCTCGTCGTGGACAATTGTAACTTGTAATATTATTTTTGACATTAATTATGAGTGAAAGTACTATCGTTTCATTTTCAATATTTTTTTCATCTTAAAAAATTATTTGGTAGTTTACACTATGACCCCATGAGTGGTCATTCCTGCATCCGCCACTGCCTACATGCCATGGCACGTGTACTCAATTTGTTAACCCATTATTTTGTTCTTGTTTTAATTGCTTAGCATGGCCAGTAAATTCTTAGATTGGGAGGGTTTGTTTATTAAATAATTTGTAACATTCAGATCAGATTTTTACAAGCATAAAGTACTAATAAAACATTTATAAAATAAGGAAACTCTCTTCTACTTATTTGTATACATAAGCTGTTTCCCTCTCTAGATCTATCAAACACAACTCACGCATCATGGAACAATCTTGTAAGCCTTCATCTTTTGAACCCAGGAAGTGAAGGACTTTTGGGAATTTCTGAAACCCAAAAAGCCATGCTCCTTGCACTTGTTCATACTGTCCAACGCAGACTCTACACACAACACGATGTCAGCAAACCACCAAACCCCTACCTCCTCCAACTTTGTTGGCTGCAGCTTATTCTTCTTCACAATCTCTTCCCACACACCACCTTTCCCCTTCATCATCTCCACCAAGCTCAACCTCCTCTCATCCTCCTCCTCATCAAGCCCATACTCCTCAATCCCAAACTGCTCCGCCAACACCTTCCAAACATGCTTCCACTTAAACACATCCCCATTGTTCACATTAAACTCTTCGTTTTTTGCATACGGATCCACAGCCGCCCAGATATGCTGCTCCGCGATCAAATCCGCATCCGAAGCCACCGAGTAGCAATTCCAAACCGCTTTGCTTCCGGGAAATTTCAAAGGCTTCTTCTCATGCTTGCATATAGCAGCGTAGACGCAAAGCGTCCCAATTACGTTCATCAAGCTATAAGGAGAAAACCCAAAAATGTTATTGGGCCTATGGACCGACTAGCTCAACCCCTCCTTTTTCTTAGCCTCATCAAACAATATGTCCTCCTGAGTGTAGTAGAAATTGGGAAAGTCCAGCCTCGGCAGGTCCTCAGTAAAAGGCGGGTCATGGGCTTTGATCTTGCCAAATGACTCGAACGGACCAAGATAGTGTTTGGTGCCAGTCTGCAACGACACGTGGCGGATATTTGGCGCCACAGGGATCACGACACCTAACACGTTTCGGAGCATGACCCCGTTGGCCTCGCAATTTTCGACCTCGGTGGCTTTGCTGGCCCATGACACGTAAAATATGTGCGTGACATCGGTTAATTTAGAGAGCTTGGCCTTTGTGTCTTCGGGGTCCGAGATGTCGCACTGCATATAGTCAACGGGATGGTCAGCGTTCCAGTTTGGACGGGGACGGCGGGCGACGCCGTACACCTTCCACGGGCCACCGGGTGTGTCGGGGCGAGGGAGGATCTCAGCTAGGCTGTTACCCACTATGCCCGTCACGCCGATCACTAGCCCCACATTCCTTTGGCCTTGTGGTGCTGACGTGTCAACTCCTTGATATTTCTTCTGAAAAATTCATTTTAAATGCAAGGAAACATAAGTTTGTTGCTAGCTAAACATATTAATCAAATTAATTTTATAAGATTATGGTAATATATTCTTACCCTGACATCGGCAACAGCTCCAGCCCACCACCAGCTCATTCCGATTTTCGAGTTGAAATGAAAAGCCCTCAAGAGAAGAGAAGCAACAAGTAACAATCGGTGTTGATGAGTGTTGTGTTTTGTTTTGTGGCTTCTCTGTTTTTATAGGGAAGGGAACAAAAGGCTCCATCTTTTTTCTTCACATATGACGCAAGCTATTAGCTATGACATCCTTCTAGATATAGATCCCTCTAGATATACATCCCACTAATTCAAAATAACTTTTTGACGTCAGGAATGCTAAATAACTGAGACTCTATTACTGATACTTATGAAAGAAAATTCTATAGCCTTCAAAATTGTTGCAAAGAATGTGGTTGAACCCACATAAAAAGAGAAGAAGAAAATAATGATGAAGTTTATTTGCCATTTTCCCTTGAGAACCAACCACACATCTATGGGAAGCTATTAACTTTGCCTATAAAAAGCTTCATCCTTTCCTTGCGTTTTATAGACCATCTGAGAGGAAATGAGAGCCCAAGCATAGAGGAAAGAAAGGAAGAGAAGAAAGAAGAGAAGTAAAAAAAAAAAAAAGAGAGTGAGAGGAGAGCCACATGTATTGTAAACACTAAAGTTGTAGCCATATTATTTTATATAGTGGAAAAGTTACTGATGCTACTTTCTAGAACGTAGGCATGACCGAACCTTGTTAAATATTGTGTCTTATTTACTTTACGTGCAGCTCAATATTCTAGCATATTATATCCATTTTACAATACGTTATCAACACGAGAAACTCTCTGAGAAGAGGAGAAGCTATGGTCTGCTAGAGAGATATACGAGCAAAACCACCGAAAAACATAAGCCCACTACCTTTTCCTTTATCTTGATAATTTATTATCACTGTATCTATATTATTTAAATATCCTTGTTTTTTTTTTTGAAAGGGAACGATATATTGCATTCATAAATCAAGCACAAAGGCTAAAAGCCATGAAGGCCAGTACAAGATCAGGAACGGTTACACATACCCATATAAGGTTAAGACATACACCAGTCATGGCCACAGAAGGCCAGGAGGAAGCGGTGAGACACCGCGAGTAACTCCCAAAGGGATAGTACAAATGTGGACAGTAGTCCAGAGGGGAAGGACACCGATAACATCGGGAACTCCAGTCATGGCCACAGGAGGCCAGGAGAAAGCGGTAAAGACCCGCGAGCCAGGAAAAATCCGGCATAGAACCCATAACCGCCTAAAGCCAAAAGCCTAGGCACTCAAACTAGCAGATGCAACAAACGTAAACTCTCACAAGTAAAAACCCGAAGAGACAGCACAACTCTCACAAGTAAAATACCCGAAGAGACTGTAACAAGCAGCAACTCAAACGAGTTGAAGCACAAAAAACAACAAGAAACTGCAAATACAAAGAAAACCGCACAGCAAGCTCTTCAACACCGGGGGGAGCAGACCCCAAAACGACCAGGCCGATGGGCAGTCCCCAGGGGCAAAAAATCGGGGAAGATCAGAGCATGAGCACCAAAATCAGAGCCGCCACCGTGCAGACCGCCGATGGAACAAACCAGAAAACCACAAACCCACCGAGATCAGCCACAGAAGCTCTGAGAAAAGAGGGCAAGGGGAGAGTCTGGACCAAAATCAGAGCCACCACCGTGCAGACCGCGATGGAACAAACCAGAAAACCACAAACCCACCAAGATCAGCCACAGAAGCTGGAGAAAAGAGGGCAAGGGGAGATCTGGACCAAAATCAAACTAGAAATAAAACATGAGAAAAAGTGCGTGAAAAAAGAAAAAATCCCAACGAGAGGGAGAGAGAGAGAGAGAGACGAAAGAGAGGAGGGTTAAGAGGAAGGAAAGGGATGGGAAACGGAAAACGGGAAGGAAATAAAAGATGGCCACCAACCCCCAAAGGGGGCGGCGATGAGCTTTCACAGAGGGAGAGTTTTTCTTTCAGCTAGGGTTATATTTTGTTGTTTTCAAGAAGCCTTAAATATCCTTGTTGAATACAGAAAGTTAGTGGAACTTATTATTATGATTGTGGCAGATAAGAAAGCAATTGGGAGCATGGACAAATACCATATCCTTATCAATCGCTTGTTGTTTGCTTTTGGTTACTTTATATATTATATTATTGCATGATTAGTTTTGGTGGGCAGATTTAATTGTTTATTATATTATTGTATTTATAATATTTAATACTCCTGATGAAGAGCAATTGACTGGGCAGGACAAAAGCAATTGAATTGGAAACTTGGAGCATGAGGGATACTCTCTGGCACTAACCACTCTCCACTTTTCTGATTATATATTAGTATAATAACATATAGTATAATAATATATATAATATTATTATGGAAAAGTTAATGGTATACACTAATTTTATTAGTGTGCCTTTTAATGGACAGTTTCACCTCATATATTTTTAGTGGTGGTTATATCCCCATATTTAATTTATTTACTTTATGGTGTAGATATATTACCCATACAACAGTATTTATTTAAAAGTATGGTGCGGGTTTATCGTCTACACAACTGCCTTTACTTATTATTTAAAAGTATGGAGTAGAATTAGTGCCCATACAAGCACATTTACTTTATTATTTAAAGTATGGTGCGGAATTAACGTCCATACAACAATCAATTTAATTTATGAATTTATTTTACCACACATTTACTTTATTATGTAAAGGCCTGAAGTCTGAATATGAACATGAAATAATAATCATAAAAATGTTCATACTATGAGGATATGTGATTTTGGCATGAAGTTCAAAATCTAAGAGTATTAAATGTCCATACCATGTAAATATGTGATTTTGGCATGAAGTTCAAAATCCAATTGTGTTGAGAACCTGAAGTTCCAATAATTAAATGGACAACCTTTGAGGTATTATTGCAAATTGTGGTACACCACATATTTCTTTGGCATAAGAAAATGATGAATTTAATAAAGCTCGATTATGTTACAATCGACACCTCAAGGAAGAAATATATTTTGGAATTCTGGTTGTTAATGATACACCGTGAAATGAATAATATCAGGATAAACCTCAAATGATGAATTGAGGCTCCCCACATATATGATATGGGCCGGAAGCCCATGGATCGCAATATATGAGAAATCCCGAACTTGAAGTTTTTGGGTATATACTGTTCATGTTCTTCACTACTATATTGCAATATTATGACTTTTCCTTAATTTATATTTCATGCCCATTTGAAAAAGACAAATAAATTCTGAAGTTTGTGTTTAGCCCGGACTAGAAGTTCCGGACTCACATGCATTTAATTATGTAAATTGAGAGATTTGATGTGGTTATTCAAACCTATAAGGCACAAGGTTCCAAACTATCATTTTGAAAAGACGTGAAAACCACAAGTGCAAGTTTAGGAATTTGCCCAATTATTATAATAGGAAAGGAGCATACAACATATAGATTCTTTTCACCTACAAAGGAAAGGGCAGACTCTGTAAAATCTATAAAATTTCATTATGATCTGGAAGCCTCTGGAGAAAGAGAACATCGCCTCATGAGCTTAGACATGAGCCTCTCTTGGTCTTCCAGAATCTTTTTATTGGAAATCTACAACATGTCAAGTCTTGTCTGCATATCAATGGAGTATGAACTCACCAGTTTCAACAAGGCCTTATTTTCTTTTTTAAGGTTTTCAACCTCTTGCTGAAACTCGTGAAGCATTCTCCGAAGAGAAGAATTTTTAGTGTTCAGCTCATGAATCTCGTTTGCTCTGGCACGCAAATGATAAGCCATGTTTGAAACAGGAAGCAACACTCTGAATGCTAAAAGCCATTGAGTAATCAATAGTCTATTCATCAGACCTTCCTGTTAATAGTATCTCATCCATAGGAATAAGGAAATTCTTAGCTCCTGTGATAGCAGTTGTATCATTCATCATCATAGAGTCATTAATCGTGAGATGACGATTTTGGGATACAAAGGATGGACGCTAGACTTTGGCGTCACGAGTTGTTTTGGGAGCAACATTTAAATCGAAATGTTTTGGGCAAGAATAAGAGGAAGCCATTTTAAAAGGTTTTGAGGAAAATCTTAGAAAAGCTGAATTTTCAGAAAATGGAATGAAGTTGAGTTGAAACGCAGTTCCTGCAATCAGGCCTTAGAGAGGCAATATCTATAAACGGAAATGTGGCAACGTTTCCAGGATCCTAATATTTTCTTAGATCCCAATATTCTTTTTTCTTTTCCAGATTTCAAAACTCCACGTGACCTCCATTAATGTCCGTCGGCACTTTAGGGGTTTCAAGGACTATTTCTATCAAAGCTGCTCTTGCTTTTACGGATTTCACGGAGTCACTTTTTCAAAAGCATCTCGAGAACCTCACAAATTTATGTGGTTAATTTGAGATTCACCGGATCAAATTGTTCTTCTAATTTGTCTATAAATATGTTACTAACGAAATTTATTTGCAGAATACATCATGTTTTCTCCATATCTCGTTATACAATATCCACTTGTTTTTCCTATCAGTGAGCACTCGATGTGCTTGAGAAGCAAGTCTATCTATGATCATCCATTTGGGAAGTAAGATTATCTCTGATCACGTTTCCACTAGATCAGGGAACTATAAGGACGACCATATGCTCTAATCTCCTAAAGTTCTTCTAGGCTAGGAAAAATGAGAGTTTGTTGTCTGTTACCTCACTAGTTTCCTTCCCTAATTGCTTACCTACCTTGCAATCAATATCACAATTCTTTGTATATTTTCTTTCTTTTTATAACTCTCTGTTCATAAGGGATTTTGTTTCTTTAGAACCATCATCTAAAAAACAAATCCATGTAGTGATCCTAACACTAAGGGTTTTTTTTTTTTTTTTTTCAAAGACAAAAGAATTGTGATTTTTGCTCTTGCGGGATATAACTAGATCATCAAGTGTTATATTATATTTGCTGAGCTGATACAAGCTTGAATGATATTTGAGCAAAGTTTCTCCCACCTAAGAATGTAAGCACTACTTATATTATTTCATGCTTGTATTCTTATTTTGATATTTTGTACGACATCCCATAACAATTCTTGCATATTTTTTTTATAATTCGTCATAATTAAACTGGAGGGAACTTACATCTCTTATTGCCACACACATGGTAAATAAGTTGACACAAAAGTTTATCTCTATAAATAATTTCATACAAAGAGAAAACACATTGATGGGTTAGTGGCATGCTTGCTTAGTCTGTACGCGGCTAAATGCAATCACGAGGCCAAAAGGTTGGAATAGATTGTTTGTGCCTTGATTGAGATATGCTAAGCATTCAGGCGCAACCGTTTGTTTGGGAACTAGCTTTGTATCTCAATTAATTTGTTGTAACTTCAATGTTTACAAAAAGAATAAAACTCTTTTAATTATCTCTACAAGCTCTTATCAATTCATTAAGAAAACATATATACATATATATATATGATCATCGTACATTTCTTCATGGTACAATCTTGTAAGATTTCATCTTCTCAATCCATGAAATGAAAGACTTGTAGGAGTTCCTAAACCCCAAAAACCCATGCTCCTTGCTCTTATTCATACTGTCCAAAACAGCCTCCCCGCCCAACACATAGTCAGCAAACCACCACACCCCCACCTCCTCCAGCTTCGTAGGCTGCAGCTCATTCTCCTCCACAATCTCCTCCCACACACCCTCCTTCCCCTTCATCATCTCCACCAAGCTCAACCTCCCCTCACCCTCCTCCTCCTCATAAAACCCATGCTCCTCAATTCCAAACTGCTCCGCCAACCCCTTCCAAAACTGCTTCCACTTGAAAACATCCCCATTGTTTATGTTAAACGCTTCGTTTGCAGCATTCGGGTCCACTGCCGCCCATATGTGCTGCTCTGCTATCAGGTCAGCGTCCGAGGCCATCGCATAACACTCCCAAGCCACTTTGCTGCCGGGAAACTTCAAGGGTTTGCCCTCTTGCTTGCATATAGCAGCGTAGACACAAAGCGTCCCAATTATGTTCATCAAGCTGTGAGGAGAAAACCCAAAAATGTTATAGGGCCTGTGGACGGACCAAGTCAGGCCCTCTTTTTTCTGGACCTCTTCAAACAATATGTCCTCCAAAGTGTAGTAAAAATTGGGTACGTCCAGCCTCGGCAGGTCCTCGGTGAAAGGCGGGTCATGGGCTTTGATCTTGCCAATGCACTCGAACGGCCCAAGGTAGTGTTTGGTGCCGGTTTGGAGGCTGACGTGGCGGAGGTTAGGAGCCACTGGGATCACGACACGTAGGAGGTTGCGGAACATTGCGCCGTTGGCCTCGCAATTCTCGATCTCATTGGCTCTGCTGGTCCACGTCACGTAGAAGATGTGGGTGACGTCGGTCAATTCGGAGAGCTTGGCTTGGGTGTCTTCCGGGTCCGAGATGTCGCACTGGATGTAGTCAACGGGGTGGTCAACGCTCCAATCGGGACGGGGACGGCGCGCGACGCCGTACACCTTCCACGGACCGCCGGGCGTGTCGTGGAGCGGGAGGATCTCCGCCAGGCTGTTGCCCACGATGCCCGTTACGCCGATCACTAGCGCCACGCTTTGGTGGCCTTCTGGTGCTGACGTGTCAGCTCCTTCCAACTTTTTCTGAAAAAATCGTGACAATTCGCAACATATTTAGTGAACCAATAATTGAGCAATAAATAAGATGATAGAGATGATGTAATTGAATAATGACCTTAGCAGCGCCAACAGCTCCAGCCCACCACCAGCTCATTTTGAATAATGACCTTAGCAGCGCCAACAGCTCCGGCAGCAGCAACTAAGTATCAGTGTTTGATCCAAAATATGTAAGTCTAAACAGATATAACATGTAAAACACTAACCTGTATCAGACATGTTGAATAAGATGAAGATCAAAACTGAACTTGAGAAAACAGAGGCTTTCTCCTAGAAACCGAGAACTCTTCCAGCAGTAATTCTAATGGGTGAATATATGTATGCTTTGTTGTTGTATATCTCGGTTCTAGAAGGAGCCTCCTATTTATATGCATATCTCTAGGAGTTTTGCCCATCAAGAAACTCCTGGAGATAACCTTAATGCTTATAGGATTAGGTAATCTTAATCCTTATCAAAGTAGGAATCCTTAAGCCTGTGTATATATCTAGAACACTTATTTTAGGCTGCCATATTGATAGGAATAGATTTTCTGATAAACCATGAGTCTTTAGGAATCCTTATTCCGATTAGAAGATCACTTCTGTGGTTTAAGACAGTAAACCATCTTACATTCTCCCACTTGATCAAATAATCGATCCAAGCTCATGGTCATCACTTAATGGCCATGTGAAAATCTACTCCTATCTTTATTCCTTTAACAAGCCACTGTCATGATTGATAGTTCACAAGGGACTGTCGAAGCTCCTTAGATATATAACATCTAAGACTTTTACAATCACACATATAAACTAGCAAAAACGCATAAGGCTTCCAAGTGGATTAAGATTGAAAAACAGTTATGATTATACTGCGAGTGTGATCAATCATAACTGGTTTAGCTCACCCTTAATGACTGCCAAGGTCTTTAAAACAAAATCATTCAATGACTCATTCATAGATTCAAACTGTGAACAATTGCTAGCACTGTTACAGTTTGGTCTTACTCTATTTGTCATTTAATGAAACAGTATATGCAAGTAATAGAAAACTTCAAACTTTAACATAACCGAATCAAAACTGTCTAGATAAACTAGTTAACCAAAAACAAAAATAAAACTGTATTCACTTTAACTCTCACTGACTCCCACTGACCTTAAGCATCAAAACTTATCAGCAACCCCATACTTACAACGTGCCTATGAAAAACATGATTAGGCAAGCCTTTGTTTACGGGATCTGCTATCATCTATTTTGTTCCTATATGACTTAAAGCAGTCTCACCATCTCAAATCTTCTCCTTTGCTGATAAGAACTTTAAATGTAGATGCCTCATACCTGATGACCTTTTATTCCCATTTGCAAAGTATACTGCTGCACTGTTATCATTCCACAATTGAATAGGTCTCTGTATTGACTCCACTATATTTAGCATTGACATAAAATTCTTGAGTCATATTGCCATGGAAGTGGCTTCATAAACTGCTAAGAATTCAGCTTGCATTGTAGAGGTTGAAACATATTGTTTTGGTAGTTTGCAATTCAAACGAAACATTCCATCAACAATCATGCCATTACCAACAACTCTTTTATTTCTTGAAATGGAGAAACCAAAATCATCAAACTCAAATTGTAAGTTTGATTTTACAAGCCTACTAACTGATAAAAGGTTCCTTGTCATAGTAGGAACATAAACGACATCAACTAATTCCAAACAAAAACCAAATTGCAACTCTAGATTAACTAAACCAATAAAATCTACTTTAACTCTTTCTCCATGTCCCTTTGGTAGTTTCATCCTTCTTCTGTTTCTTGTCTGCATATTTGGATTTATATCCTTCTTTTGGCTTGCCTTTAAAATCCTACACCAGATTCACATGTTCCTTTGCATTATCAATTCTAATGCTCTCTCTTCCTGCACACATATTCCTATTAGATCAGCCACTGTCCATGTTTCCTTTTGAGCAATGTAAGTAGTTTTCAAATGCCTATAAATGCTAGGAAGAGAGTTAAGAGCAAAGTGCACTATCATGGCTTCATCTACTGTAACTTTCAGAGCTTTCAGTTTGTTTCCAATGTCTACCATGTTCAGAATATGAGTCCTTATGCATCCTTCCCCATTATACTTCAAATCTGTGAGTTTGCTCATTAGTGTACCTATCTCAGCCTTTTGGAGCCTTGGAAATTCTCTGCTATTGCCTCAATAAATGTCTTTGCATTTTCAGGACTCTATAATGCTGCCCCTTCCTCCTTCTGAAATTGATCTCCTCATGATTAAGATTGCCATTTTGTTAGCCTTAGTCCATTTTGCAAACTTGGTCCTAGTTTCGAGATGCATAAGCATCCTGGTGTGGCTGGTGCTTCCTCAGTTAGAACCATTTCATAATCCAATAAGCCAAGAGCTATTTCTAGATCTTCTCTCCATTTCTTGTAGTTGGAGCCAGTGAGGGTCTGAATTGAATTGTGATTGACTGGAGGTTTTAAAACATTAATACCTTAAATAATTTCCCCAAAACTTTTGCTTAAACATACTTAACTCACATCTTTGGATAGAAAGTGTAAGTACGTCCATTGACACTGAAATACAAACAGTTATATAATTCCTTGAACAAAAGCTGTCCACATCTTTGGATAGAGGAGAACTTCTGCTATTTTATAACTGTGCATATTCCATGTTCGATCCATCATAGTCAAAGCTATATCAAAATGCTCACATCTTTGGACGGAGAGCCTTTCAATAAGTTCTGAACTATGATGCCAATTTGGATCAATGGCTTTGAATGCAATTATCATGGAATGATTGAGCCGCTTTAGCTTGCTCAATTATCCCATGGCAACTGCAAACTTGATCAAAAAACTGTCAAGAACATGATAAAGTCAATTCTTTATACTGTTATCATGTTCTTGTCTATATAACTTGCAGCTTTCATTTAAAATTTTCATAGATTTCCTATCAGATTGGTTAGGTAAAACATGATATAACTATAGCTCTTGATACCACATGTAAGTCTAAACAGATATAACATGTAAAACACTAACCTGTATCTAGACATGTTGAACAAGATGAAGATCAAAACTGAACTTGAGAAAACAGAGGCTTTCTCCTAGAAACCGAGAACTCTTCCAGCAGTAATTCTAATGGGTGAATATATGTATGCTTTGTTGTTGTATATCTCGGCTCTAGAAGGAGCCTCCTATTTATATGCATATCTCTAGGAGTTTTGCCCATCAAGAAACTCCTGGAGATAACCTTAATGCTTATAGGATTAGGTAATCTTAATCCTTATCAAAGTAGGAATCCTTAAGGCTGTGTATATATCTAGAACACTTATTTTAGGCTGCCATATCTGATAGGAATAGATTTTCTGATAAACCATGAGTCTTTAGGAATCCTTATTCGGATTAGAAGATCACTTCTGTGGTTTAAGACAGTAAACCATCTTACAAAATATACCCAAAGTGCAAATTGGAGACTTGTATTGTATGGGTTTTTCTTCTTCAGCTTCATTTTCATTTTTTTCATTTTTATATGTATAGATAGAAAGAGAGAGGGGAGGGAGACAAAGGTTTTCGACCTATGACGCAAGGTATGACATGTTGTGTATAAATATATGGTTCCAATTCATGCAAGTGTTTGTTTGCATGTGGTCCTCCTCCTAGGCTGCTTCCTTTACGTTTCCATTCTTCCACAATCCGTCGCCGTATTGGGCTTGGCTTTAATGTTGTTAATACCTGATTGCAGGTTGATTAAGCTTTTTTTTTATTTTTTATATTGAACTAAAAAATTGTTTCCTTTAAATTGGTATGTCGACTTGATGACGGAAGTAGGAAATAGTATTGAGTATGAGCCGCTAGATTTTATAGCCGTTACGTTCCAATTGACAAAGAAGTCAGAAACGTACAGCTTACCTACCACAAAAAGAAACTTGCTGCATATTGTGAAGTAGAGAATTTTGTCCTTAGTTGCATTGCCTCTAGGTGTAAATCTGCCTAACGAACGTTACAGTAAGTAATGGCAAAATCATGACATCGCTTTTTCCCTTGTACCTAATCATGAAAAGGATTCTCAAGGTAATTAATTGGTTATAGGTATGTGTTCAAATTTTCAAAACTTAAGATGACAAATCATGTTCACGACAACACGGAACAAGAGGAACCTCTCCTTTTATTCTCTCTCCCTCAATCTCATCATCACTTCCATTCTTATTTTTATTTTTCTTAAAACTAAAATTGAAACAATTATCAAACGGACCCTTATTATCTCACTATAATACGAGAGCTACAAACTCCCGTAATCTTTTCTAAATTTAAATTACATTAGAAATAATATCGTTATGATAAATTACAATTCAAGATCATAAAGTCCGCTAAATTTAGAAGAGAAAGGCATGTGCAAAACCACAAAGTCAAGTTGAGGGATTAGGTACACCTTTTTACCTTTTTCCCTTTTTCCCTTCTCCATTTCGTCTTGCTCTTCATTTGAAAATTTGTTAAATCAATATGCTCAAGTGGTCCTCTCTACCTTTCTATTGAAACAGTACTATTTACATATAAATATAGTACGTGTACTATTATCTAATTACCACATACAAAGTATGTCATTAGATCACCTCAATTCGGATATTCTTTCACCTCAATTAGAAAAGCCTACCTTATACTTCGCTTACCCGACGAAGTGGG
The DNA here is from genome assembly GCA_018703695.1 of Prunus fruticosa. Classification (NCBI taxonomy): domain Eukaryota; kingdom Viridiplantae; phylum Streptophyta; class Magnoliopsida; order Rosales; family Rosaceae; genus Prunus; species Prunus fruticosa. Next base: position 52,193,629 of record CM031917.1, read on the forward strand.
CGTGAAAAAAACTCCCCTCTCCCGATATCGCTTGTATCATTTTTGTTTTTTTTCTTCAAATGGTGTTGTTTCATTTTCTGAACAGCTTTGTTTAACTTGGGCAAACACCTTACACATAACATCTTGTGGCCATATCGGTCTAAAACATTTGGTAACCCAATTGACTTACATTACATTGATCGAGCCACAACACAACCCTTACACCCTTCTTGTCCTTTCCATCTTCCTCCCACTCTCTTCCTTTACAATTAAAGGTTCTTCTAAAATGGTGGACAGACCTGAAAAACATAAAATCAAAAGTGATCGATACCTGCACAGATGCATTATTATTTGAATTTCAAAACTTATCAATCATATTTTGTACTGCGTCTCATAATGATATATGAGCACTAAATTTAGTTTCACTTATTTACCTTTTTTCTCCATCATAACTCTCGTAATTTCATCACGGTAATCTTGCTTGTCATCCCCACTTTCACATAAGTTACCCTTCCCTTCTAATTCTTGTACTTGTTTCATCACTTGAAAGTCTTGACGAGTTGCCATTGTTGACCGGGCAGTCGCGAAGAGCCACGTGGCCTCCATCTGTTTGCTGATCATACGTGCAGCATAATGTGGAATCTTCACCCGCCTGCTACTCTCAGACTTGATGCAGCCATTGATGAACGCCAAACAGTCCATCAAGCTTTCTTTAGCCAACCCTTTCATGTCATAAGCCTGTGATCTTCTCCAGAGGCTTTTACTATGAGAATTCACTGGAGTTGACAAGCAAAGAGCTCTGGTTGAGTCCCTAATGGCAGCATCTGAGTCCCTCATCAGCAATTGACACTGAGCTCTGTTGCTATAAAGCACCATTCTTTCTTTTCTCAACCCTAATGGGCACAATTCTAATGCTTCAGAATACTTAACTATGGCTTCCTCTATTTCTCCCAAACAAAACATATGATTTGCTTCTTGTTTTGTTATATCCACCAAAACCACTCTTTTCTCAATTTTTTCTTGACACAATCCTCTTTCTCTCTTCCTCCTCTCCACTTTCAAATTCCATAGCTCTTCTAAATTCTTTTCAATTTTCCTGTTCTTGTTCAATTTTCCCTGCTTGTAATTTGCAAGAAGTAGGGCTTTTGTGATTGTTTCACCTAAGTTTGATCTATCTCCAAGGCTTCTTAGCTCAACCAAATCAACAAGAAACAAGGCGGCAATATCGATAACTTTGTACCTCGTATCTGGGTCATTGAGGAGCAGCAAAAGGCAGTCGATTCCCATGTACTGCCAATCATCTGAAGACCTCGAGATATTACAGAGGCTCTCTATAACTTCTCTCGACTCAGATATTTTTTTCCTCCCATATTTATTGTAACACAAGATTCTAATAAGTCCAACACCAGCTGGTGATGAGCGATTGGCCAAACCACCCCACATTCCGCACAATTGTTTCAAAAAGTGTTGCTTGCAAATGAGATTCAAAGACTTTTCTTTGCAAGCAAAACAATTTAAAATATTGAGAGACCAACATTGGAGTTGACTTGCCCACTCCTCAGCCTTGCAAATCTCCATTTCTAATCCACCAACACCTCTTGTGAGCAAATCACAGTGGTATTTTTGTCTTTTTCTCTTATCCTTCACTCCTACAAAACTCACATACACCACATGAAGACATGTAGAAGCTACTTTCATGGCTGATCTTACCACCTCTTCTTCATATTGTGCTACAGCTTCAGAGGTTCTTTCATAGCTTGCAAGGTGACCGAGCGCTCGAGCAGCAACCCTTTGCTCAACCCAACTCATCTTTCCTCTCAGAAGATCAAGCAATGGTGGAATTACGCCTGAAGCTACCGCCTTTTCGGCAAACTCAGCCTTGTTCATGGTGTAAGAACCAATGACATGAGCTGCATAGTAAGGGATGTAGATGTTTTGGTCTGTTTGAAGCCAACACTTGTTGTTGATGCCTTTGAAGATTAGCTTTGCCATGCACTCAAAGATTCCAAGGGATGGGAACTCTGGGTCATCAGGGTGAGTCATAGCAATTTGCCATAGACTGCTCAGCACCAGAACATTTCCTTGGTCTTCTCCGAGTGGTAGTTCCTTGAAACAGGCTGATATTCCAGCTCTCCTCTTAAAGGAGTCTGGTTCTTTCATGGTGCAGAAGAAACAAAATGGTCTCGTGCAAGCCTGCTCCTTTTGCTTCAGGGAATCCATGACTGAGGGACAAAGGTGGAGTTTAGGGTTTGGGTTTTGTGGAGAAGAACAAGGGGAGTTAGGAAAGAAAAGTGAAGATTAAGGTGTGTCAAGTGGCCAGGTTTTGTAGTTAGTGACATTAACGGCGCATGTATAGTACTTAAAACCTTATTATATATTTTGAAGAATCTTTTAGTACTTTTGAATTATCTGTGCCTTTGTTTTGAGAAAGGTATGTTCAAGGCAAATGCGTCCTTTAATGATTTACGTGGCAGTTTTGCTTTGAAAATTTGCTTCATCAAAAATTCGTCACGTGATCAATCTGGCTTCAAGCTCCGACATGAATTTGTTCATGAATCTTGTAATAATATTGGATTTCTAATTTGTGGGTTGGATGGGCGTGGCTACATATTTTCCAAATTGCTGGCTGAGTGGCAGCCATACAAGGAGCAACAACAAGCATATGCGGAGTAGGTAACCAACCATATAGGAAAATGCTTCCCACAGAGAAAGTAACTGGTCCTTCCTCCCCGGATTAAGTACCTTTTTTCATTCTGGAAGGATGGCCATTTCTTCGAAACAGTTCTTTTCTTTCTTCATTAATTTTCTAGTTAAAATGCTAATTTGTCCTTGCATTTGTCTTAATAAAGCTAATTAAGGATCGCGTAAGCAAGACAGCAGATCCTTAAAAATCTACCAAGTAAAAACCAACCAATAAACACTTGTTAGAACAAAAAATGTATGCTTTTCAATGCAGCTTAGACATGATGTTGTCTGGAGCCTGGGTTTTGGTTCTAAGTCCCTTGTCAACAGGCGTACAGTGTGCTACTCTAGCACTCTTGTTCAAAAGCCAAAACCTATATCTCTTTAATTATATATAATAATGCAGCAATCAAAGTGTATTGTGATTACAGATGCTCAGGGGAAGAGAGGGACCACCACATGCTTCTATATAAACGTACTAAATATAGGTGGAAAGCATGAGAAGCTTTAAAAGAGCAGATTTAGATGGAGTTTAATCTTGTCTAGTAATAGTAATTTGGGATTAAACAATATGTTTAATTAATCCTAAGACTCGTGCACTTGGGGATTGGGATGCATACATACATATGTATGTGTTGTTGTTGTTGCTGTTTAGTTTATTTCTTGTTCGTACGATTGGCGTGGAAAATAGCTGCCTTGGTTTCTAAAGCTCGTAATGATGATGAAGACTAACAGAAAATCCAGATGCGACAAAACTATATTGCGGGCTTAAATTGTCCATTTGCTTTCAACGTTCAAAAGATATTTCGCTATGGCTGATATTGAATCACGGGATTCCAATTCCAATTCAAAAAAATTTGGAATGAAAATTATATTCCAATTCCGTTCCAAAATATTTCGAAATTTCAATACCCAATCTAATTCAGAAAATTCGACCCAAAAAAAAAAAGATTCTGATTCAGAAAATTCGGAATTTTTGGAATATTTCAAAACTTACATATTTCAAATTCAGTGTGGAAATTTTCGAAAACTATTACAAAATTCTAAACATGTCCAACCATTTGAAGGATTAAAATTGACTCAAAATTGAAAAACTCAAATCATAAGCTTGGAAAACTATACTTAGATATTGTTATCCTTTATAAAATAACTTTTCTATGTCTATTTGGTCATCAAATTATATTTAGTTCAACATGAAATTAGTAATTGTGTGTAGTACAAGCTTCAAACCCCAATATATTTCGGAATGGGGTATTTTTTGGAATCTCTAGATACATTCCAATTCCAATCCAATTTTTATCATAATTTTTGGATTTCGGAACTTTCAGAATGTCAGAATTAACGTGGACTTGCCAAAATCAGAAAATTTCAAAATGGAATCGGTGGGAATCGAATTTTCCAATCCAACTTGCATCCCCACATTTCCATAGAATATCACTTGTAAAAAAATTGTTTATAAGAAATTAATAGAAGAAAGTTGGAAATTTTGGACATCAAGTGAATTGATAAACTTTAGTAAAAGGGCTTCAAGTTCTGTGGGCTGGGTAACGGGCTAGGCATGAGTCTAAATGATCACAATTTAAAATACTTGTGTAGCCCAAGTTGGGATCACGTGTTCAGAATTGAGATTATTTAGACAAGTGTTGAAAATTGAGTTCGTTTAGACTGGCCCAAACTACATAACTCGAAAATTTGCGGTAGACATTTTTCAGCTTTGATCAGACAAATCCCTCCCAAAGAAAGGATGAGTTCAACTGTAAAACATCTGCCTCTTCTTCTATTTTTAGTTCTGTTCTGATAGTCTAACTTCAATTCCAAGAAGAAAATCCAGCTTGTGTATTGATCTTACTGCATCATCACTTTAGATTTCATGCCATTAAAAGGTACAATGCAAAACCTTCAAATCAAGCTGAAATTAAAGTAAAATTCTGCATCAAAGCCTAGATAATATGAATTTTACATAAATCGTAATTGATCTGCAGGTACCGTGTTGAAGGCCATCACATAGTTGAAGTATACAAGAATCTCAAGAGAAGCGTTCCATGACATTATCGTCAGTAAATGAGCTCCCTTAGACAGCTCAATCTTCCACCGAAAACCCAAGCCCCGACTCCGCAATGATTTTCTGCTCCAGTACAAAAAATTTCCAGGCACCTGAGAAAATCTACGGACAACCGTCCACTCACTATGTACAAGTTTGAAAATACATTGATCCAACGCAGAAGTTCTGCAATCAACTCAGCTCCCCTATGTTACCAAAACCTACCTTTGATAGTGTCAGTCCATACAACTAGAGACCCTTTGCCTTGTGGAATAATCTGGCCTTCCCCTCTCCTAAGCATCCATCTTCCACATAACATTATTGACATTGCCTTGATGAGACCCCTCGAGTGAAGCAACTTTGGCTCGATACGCAGCTGCTGCCATGGTGTTATTTACAGTCTGACCCTGAGGGAGCTCACAGGTTTCACTCATAGAAGCAAATCTTAGCTCGGCAGGGGGGATGAAACAGTCCATTGACAAGCCAGGGACATTGAATGCCACTTCCTCAATTGTCCAAGCTTCTTCCATCCTGGTCTTGGTGTGACTCAATGCAGTTTCTCCAAACCTGAACAAGGTTACTACTGAACGTCCTGAGTGAGCAATCATAATTCCCTCAACCGGCCTGTAATCATCGAGAAATGAGTTAATTGTGGTCTCCCAGTAGACAGCATCACCTCCATTGTTCTGAATGCGGGTCAAATGGGAATCTTCCAAGTGTACAAGGAGCCCAGTTTTTTGGCTGAAGTAGCCGAATAAAACATGCCTAATGATCTCTGCAGGCCCTTCACTCCTGGCTTTCAGTGTCAAAGGATCCGTAGAAAGCTTGAGGATGAAACACTCCTCCCCATTAATATTCTTCTCACCAATGCATCTTGAATTGGTAAACATGCTGGCAGTGGTTCTTGGGTCAAGTCCCTGTAAGAGAAATACATTAAGCATAATTATATCGTGAATTGGGGAAAAAAGAAAACTGAGCCAAACAAAACTGGACCGGCACATTACCTGAAGTGCACGTCGCAAGGGTCTAACAGGGCCTTTTGCAGCATGTGCACCAAGCCAAGGTGTGTGCCTCCACACAAGCTGTCCATTGCAACCAGCATGCACCTTGCTGCCACCAAGTGCAAGCTCCACATACCACATGTCTGGATGCATCTGCCACAGGACAAAGCCACCAGACTCTGCTGCTTTGGAGGAATTCCGGCTCTTCACAACCCTGTTGGCTGTCTCAAACTCTGAAGCTATCATTCTGACCTTACCCATAGCATAAGCATTGTGGATCGAGTTCTGAAGCTTTTGCCCTCCTGATGCTGCCGTATACTGCTGCAATATATACTGAGCAGATGAAGATTCCTGCAATAGAAATTACAAAATCATGTTGAGAGGGTCTCCGAAAACTGAAATGAAGATGAATAAAGGTCATGATCCTGTCCAGTAAATGCAGAAATGGCATATTCTCACATCCTTACATTTCAAAATTGTAGATATACTGGAAAATGGGCTTCAAATACTCAGATTCAACAGTAAATGGGCATCAAATACTCAGATGAATAAAGGTCATGATCCCGTCCAGTAAATGCAGAAATGACATTCTCACATCCTTACATTTCAAAATTGTATATATACTGGAAAATGGGCATCAAATACTCAGATTCAACATTCCAGTGCAGTTCCTTTAAAATGCATTAAGTAATTGATAACTACATTATGAGTTCATGCGGATTGTAAGGGGGTATATGTGGTAAAAGGAAAAAGGAAAATGCTGCACACTGTGTATATTGGTAGAACAGAATGGCCATCTAAACCAGTTGTGCAGAGTATTTAGAATTAAAAAAAGAAAAAGGGAGGTACAGTGCTCAACATCAAGTTGGTTTGCTTACCATCTTTTTCTTTTAATTTTTCCTCCATGTTAATCAAATCAATATGCGTGAAATCAAAGTAACTTACTTTGAATAAAAATTTCAAGGAAAAAATCAACATGTCCTACCAAATTTTATATTAAAAAATCAAGCATGCACAGGAAAATCATTGATGAGCCTTTTATTTCATTTCAGGAACTGGAAAATGTATCAAACAATAACTCACCAACCAACCCAAAACAAGAAAAGCATTAATCTTCATAAAAATGAACATAAACTAAGACAAGTTTATAGCTGCCAAAGTCATCAACTTTATCTCATAAAAAAAAATTCATCAACTTTAGACCCCAATTTGGAAAATTTAACATTTCAACATGCAGAAAATTAATTTAATTGCAAATAAGGATGTAGCTTGGAGAGAGAAAGAGAAGTACTAACAATGGGAGTGTCTTTGATGCTAAGGTGAGGCAAAGGTTCGGTGGTGCTAACGTGCACCGGGCCGAGCGGCGCACCCAGAACCCCAAGCAACAACCTCAGATCCGACCTTTTGTAAGTTGAGCACGAAACCGAAGGAGCCCTGCACAGCTGTCCCTTCATCCAGTGGCCCCACTTCCCCTCCATCCTCGAATCTCCACCGTCCGTCCCATCCGGCCCTTCCTTCAACGGCGACAACGCCTCGGCGGGCCTCAAGCTCCCGGATCTCGGAATCATCAACGGCTCAGGCGGCGCCACGTGGTGGTTCCTCCTCCGCCTCAGCAAACTGGACACTGGGGACCCACTCCTCGCGGGACTTTTTGCCCTGGACCTTCCCGGCGACAACCCCCTCACCACCTCCTCTTTCAAAGCCGAAAAAAACCCCTGCTTTCTCTCCATTTCACAACTCTGGCCCTGAACTATAATTGTAAAGAAGAAGCAGAAAAATGAGAATGGCAGAATAGCAGCAGAACTTGCTTTGTTGGGTTTGTGTTTTGAAGCTATAGAGAGTGACACAGGGAGAGAGAGAGAGAGAGAGAGAGAGTAAAGAGTTGAGACAGTGAGAACGAAGCTTACTGAAAGCAACTCTGGCTTTTGATTTTTGAGGAAGGAAAAGATTCAAGGAAATTAAAGGGCAGCAATGATTAAACAAAGGAAAGATATTGCCGCGATAGACAAATCACATTCTGAGAAATCTGATTCTGCGCTCTCTTTTCTTCTTCTTTTATTTACTTATTTTTCTCTGTTTTATTTGTGTCCGTCTCTACTAATAATTAATGGAAAATAGTGTGTTTCACTTTTTTACTTTTTGTTTGTCTGGTGGGGTTTGGCCAACCAGCAACAAGAAGAAGAAAGAGCGGGTAAGTCAGGACATATTGGTCATTTCCCAAATTCCCAAATTTCTCATTCGGTGCCTCTCCTAGTTTTGGGGTTTCGTCCTCTCGGGGGGATAATATCATAATAGGACAATAGTGTCCATAAAAGACCATAGCCTGTGTAGGGCTGCTACAATACGACGACGCTCTGACAAATATTTTCTTTTTTAAGAAAAAGTTTTCTTATCATAGAAAATTGGAAAATATTGGGGCCAAAATCTTTTCTCGTGAGCTATATGTGATATGGCAGGAGGCTGTCTGTTGGGTTTGGCGCCGTTAGCAACGGACGGTCAAGTGTCTTGAGGTTCGGTCAAACAAACGGCAAGTGATCTGGTCTTTAGTTGTTGGCTTCAATTGGCTTGTTGTTGTTGCTTTGTTGGCACGTTATTATTGGTAGATTAAAAAAGATATCATGTTTGCATGCATTAATGAGTGTGAATGAATTGATGGGTCTTTGTATTTTATTATAAGCGTGCTACAAAATTACGATTGCTAAAGTAAAGCGTGCTCCAAACAATTGCCTAAGTAACGCTTTACAAATTTCAAACCTATTTCTTTTCTTTATATATAAAAATAATTGAATATTTACGTAGAGAAGAGAAGGTGCAAAAGTTAAAGCAGGACATTAGAAATTCCAATGTGAAGTGCGAAATCAATTTTGTTGATGTCTGAAATGGGTGTAACTATAAAAAGGTTGCTTCAAAGAAATAATCATATAAGCTTCTCAACGACCAAAAAGGATTGGTTGCTCAAGCTGGTAAAATGATAACTTATGCGCTACTAGAAAGATTGGTGTACCCTCATTGACTTGTGCAATGACCTTTTAAGTTTGGATAGTGCACGTTGAAAAATTAAAAATATCGACAATATTTTCCAAATTAACTTGAAAAACAAGTAAATTTTGGACGTAATTAGCCATACATCGGTAGGCTAATTGAAATTAACTCAAAGCAATAACTGCTGGTGCTTAATGAATATATTGTGTCCCTTATATTGTTTGTGTGGACTCCTTATTAGGCTGGGAGACTGTAAACTTTCTAGTCTTGAGAGAAGTATAAAATGGTAAGTTTGAGCAAGGGTGAAACCATGTAGGCTCTAATTTTGTTTTTCGTTCGAGGAGATGCTCGGTTGGAGTGGACTAGTTTTTTATGAGATGGGATGGGCTAATTTTCACTGAACATGATTAACTTCCTAAAAATTAAGACTAAATTTATATCTTTCTAAATATTTGCACTGAGCTGGTAATCTCTCCTCAAGTCCGAAAGTAATTTATTTTCGGTTTGAGTTTTTCCTTTTCTCGTTCTATAGTGGACCCGAAGCCACTCTTTAGTCAATCATTTATTTGGACCCAATTCGGTCTTTAAAGGGTATTTTTGTCCTTTTTATGCATGATGGCACGTGGCATCATCTTATTCGCTATGGTCCCTCATTCATCTTTGCCATTAATTAGTGCCACGAGGAATGTTTTGTTGACAAATTCACCATGAAAATAAAGGACTACTCATGAATACCCTCTTTATGAAGCTGGTTAATCATGCACACTTGTTATTAACATAGGTTTATGAATACCCTCCTTGTTATTGACATTGGTTTAATGGACTTTTGTTAAATCCTAAACCAAATGGGGGGTATTACCTTATTTATATTGTAAACTTAAGTAAATGGAGTAATATAAAAATAAATAAAAATAAAAAGACAAAGATATTTTACTTGGTAATCTGTACACCAATTAAGCAAATGGGCAATTTCAAGCACCTACAATGATTTTTCCTGTGAGGGAAGATGGCGCTTGCACCTCCTTTGAGCCTTTGAGTTCCTCTTTAATCAGGATTCTATTTTCTTTCTTCTTCTTTGAAATTTATGGATATCATTTTTTTACTATATGAATATTTTTTCATCTCAATCACATTCATAAAGTTAAATTTTTTAACCACTTTCGAACTTACCACCCTATACTCATTGTTGAGTCGACCCATGTGCTTAATGATCGCCATAACCACCTAGTCATCACTTGCCATGGAGTTTGACACTTGAGCAGTGTGACAAAGACAATTCTTGGTAACAAGTCTTGGTGGTTCGGTAACTTCAGTTCGTGGGGACATTAATAGATTTTCTTGGTATGTGGAGATGGACATTATAATATTAAATTGGGCTAAGCCAGGACCAAAATCCATGAGAGTTCAGTTGTACCTTGCAATTAGGCGTAGCAATATAATTATTTAATGTCAATTAGCAAGTTTATCTCTTTAACGAAACGGGACCCATCTAATTGAAAAGACAAGAAATGGGTCCCTTTAAATGTACAAATTATTTTCCTGTAAACTTTAGTTCCACAAACTCGACTGATAAAATGTTGGTCAACATTTTCTCATATTTATTTGATCAAATACTTTTTGTTTGGTCGATTATCTCATATTTATTTATATTCATTGATAGATTGACGATAAAACAAAAGTGTCCTCCACTTCATTAGTTTAAGTTTAAAAGGCAAACACCATCTCCTCAATCACCTCGCCAATCACGGAAATCAGTTTATTTTTCATTTTTATTTATTTATTCATGGATCATGGGGATTTTGGGTTTGGCATTCTCGTTTCAAATTTCCGTTTCAAACGGCTTTGATTGGAAACTGGATCAGTCAATGTTATGCTATAATTTGTCAGAGCTATTCTAACTTAGTCTTCTTTTTTCTGGTTCGTTTCTGTTGAAAATTATTCATGTCACCTCCAAAAAGAGCACAAGAACAAATTGCCCTTTATTAGGTTTAATACGACTTTCGATGTTTTAGACTGATGTCTATTTTTCGTCCAAAAAAAAAAAAGACTGATGTCTATTTTTGTTGATTGGAGATAACTAAATCTAATTAAAACTCAACATCATATGATTAAGAGCGTTCCTCGAGTTTGCGTTCCACTTTGCATCTCTTCTCCTAATATTGCTCGTGTATCAAATATTTATCATATGAAAAAACCCAAAGACTAATGGGCCTTCTCAAAGTCCTACAATCATGGAGGCCGGCCCTTACATGAAAAGAGTTGGGTCCAATCCAACAAATGTCTTTCTTGAAACAAGCCATGTCTTCTTGGACATACTGGCTTTCACAACGAAACGCACCCAAGTGATGTCGTTTTGGCCAAAGATCTTTTAACCAATTGATAATTCTAATTAATCAACTTCATACATTCATTACAATATATGTACAATAAACTAATTATGTGCATAAATAATGAAGACCACTAAAATGCAAGAATTGATGATGTTTTATGCATCAATGGCCTCAAAATCATGAAAATATATTTAAGTTGGTATAAAGACATATAAATAAAGCCATGATCCATCATAATCCTTTGCTAACCACAATAATAATTATGTTTATTTAACAACCAAAGTGCCCCATTTTTCAGCTGCAAGCCGGAATTTGATATGGGTTAAGGGTGCATGGCCCCATTTAATCACTCGACCACACAATTTGGCAACCCTAACGTACGTACGTACCAGAACACATTTCTTGGACCACCACACATTTTTCCTTATTTGGACGTTCACTCATCAAGTGTGGCAACTGGCGAGAAAGCAACCTTTCACCTTTGATACGGTGCAGTTTTAAAGCTGTGTTTCAATACTCAGGTGGTGGTTTTGAGAGATTGCTTATGAAACAAATAATGCATGTTGGTCCCCTACCTACCTCCAACATTTCCCAAATACCAGTATACAGGAGCTGAGGAGGGGCAAGTTGGGTGACGAGAAAGCTGGATCTTTCAAGGATAAACATTTTTGCGTGAAATAATACATATATTTCGATCATTTGAGGCTCTTATTAATCCTTGAAGATTGAGAGTCTGGAACGATTATCTAATCGATACTCCCCTCAAAACCGGCAATGGAAAACGAATTCTTTGATTTATTTATTATGTTTTTTCATGGGAATAAAGACAGGCTTCATGAGTTGGATTGGCAGATTTCAACCATCCAATTGTGATATTTGTTGATTACAATCCAAAGACAAACAAAATTTGGTAATACCACATTGGGCGAATATGCCTGTAGCTTTTGGGCCCTAACACTAAGCTGTATTTTGTGACCAAAATTGTGCCGTCTGGCTCCAGCTCAACTAGATGCTACTGGGCAAGAATAAACTTTCCTCAGAAGAGGGCTTTTGTCTGCTTCGGACCTTTTTTTTTTTTTGGTCAATGTCTGCTTCGGACCTTTGTTCAGTATTTTGATAAGGATTTGATTCCTTGGCTTGAAGGGATGGACCACTTAGCCCACACGCATTTTAACCGTGTGGGAAGACTGCCTATATATATATATATATATGCATCTTTGCTTGCAAGTGATGGTATTTGATCAATGAGAGATATTTTCATCAAATTTGGGTGATGTGTTTCTTCCCCCTGAACACAACCAATCAGGTCTAATTCTAAAGCTTCTTTCCAAGTATCTCTCTAGGGCCTTGTACATTGCATTTTTAGCCCAAATGAAGTCAGCGTCAGGCCAGCTAAGTCTTCCAGCTTGCAAGCTTTCGAAATTCTTTTTGAACAACTCCATTAAAAGAGTAGTGATTAGGCCCCAAAAAATGAAAAGAAAAAAAGAAAAGAAAACCCTAGTGGAGTGAAGGTGCAGTGCAGATATAGGGTTTTGAATGTATATTGACTTGGTGTTGGTAAGAAGCAGATCTTAAACCGACATATCACATGACAAATCACACTAAAAGTGGCAAAAGAGGAGGACCGACAAATTCTGCTCTGATGGATGGCACTGTAGCTCCATACACATTAGAGTTCACTAAACAAAAAAGTGGTGAGGTCCCTCCCCCTCCCCCCCCCCCTTGGTCACCCTTCGAATCCCAAGAAAAGCCTGGAAAAGAGCCCCCCTCCCCAAATCGCTAATTTTCAAAAAAAAAAAAAAAAAAAAGGCTAAAGTTATGGCTCATTTCTCTCTCTCTCTCTCTCTCTCTCTCTCTCTCTCTCTTAGGACTTGGACTTGGAAGGGTGTTCTGAGGTTGTCTAGAATTTCCTAGTGTGACAATATGCTTAATTAGGTCTGTAGATTGTAGCTTACGATTTACGTGTATATATGAGAAAAATACATGAACAACTGTTATTAACACAGTTCATACAAATATATAGAAATCTAGAAGTATAAAAATGGGATTAAAACACAAGACTCTCTCATTTCTCATTTCAGTTAAAGATAGAAATGGGATTTTTAGGTTACATAAGAATTTAGCATATTTAAGTCCACATCCAATCTGATGCCACTTGATTAAGGAGGCTTATGGGCAATTAAAAAACATATAATTTTGACTTGTGGTCAAGCAAGGGATGAATTGACTAAAAGAAAACCTTCGTTTTCTTCTTTGGGGATACACTCTTTTCCAGCTGGCCAAATTAAATAATCCAGAAACCATTGCCGAAGTTTTACACAAAATTAATTTACATAGTTAAGTTCATCCAACATTAACCCCTTCATTTCACCTGCCTACCCCGCGTATTATAAATACTCTCCCTCATTTCCGCTTCCATAACGCGCACAAACACAAACACAAACACAAACACACAAAAACACATTAGCCCAGCCTCTTCCATCTTCAACCTCTGTTCTTGGCGAAAGTAAAGCTCGGCTTTGCAACCTTCCTGCTTGTTGTCTTCTCTCAGCTCCTCTGTATTTGAGGTTACAATGGCTGGTTCATGTACGATATATGCCTACTTTCAACTAATTATATGTACTCTTCCCGAATTTCCATTACCACCATTTAATTTAATTAACTATGTGTTTCTTGGCTTCATCATATATATATATATATATATATATATATTTTTTTTTTTTCTCATTTTTTAATTTGTTTATTCTAAAACTATGAAATTAATTAGTGCCTGCTTATTTATGGGCAGCTTTCTGTGACTCCAAGTGTGGGGTGAGATGTTCGAAAGCCGGATATAAGGAGCGGTGCTTGAAGTACTGTGGAATCTGCTGTGGAAATGCCACTGCGTTCCATCTAACTCAGGAAACAAGGACGAGTGCCCTTGCTACAGGGACCTCAAAAACTCCAAGGGCAACCCCAAATGCCCTTAATTAACCACTCGCTTATTATTATTGCCCAAATCTTAATTGATTTCGGACCCATAAAACCCAACAAAAAAAGATATTAACAAAAGTTGATATTGCATTATATATAAATATGCTAAGTAAGTACTCTCTTCAATACATGGTGTATATCATATGTATAAAGAATTAGTTATACCGGTATATATGTTGTTCAATCTTTGCGTTTAATTTATAAATGGAATACTTCGCTTCCTCTCAAAAAAGAATTAGTTATTATGTCATACAAAGTTAAGTGAATAAGTGGAGGCCCGTATGATATTGTAATAAAAATCTTTATATTGCACTATATTGTAATTATATATTATATAGATTATGGTGGATTTGTTATTGGATTTTAATTCATTTTGGTTTAATGTTCCATGATAGTTGTTGTTTTTGTTTGGAGAAGCTTAGGGCTAGCTAGCACGCTTTTAGCGCTCCTCTTATCCTTCCCGCATTCTATGATTTTGGTACGGGTGTAATATTCATCTTGATTTGATCAATCAATCATGGATGCTCATCTTGATCAAGATGAAGGGAGGGATTGAGGGCCCTGATTGTGGCACCACTTGATGCTTCTACGTAATGGTTCGTTGGTTGGTGCCTTAATTATTAAATTAATTGCTTCATACGGGAAGAGTTGCCAGGTGCATCTGCTCCTCAATTATATTTGGATATGGACACAATTCGTATTAATTAAACGCGTCGTTTTAAATGGTTCGCTTTCGAGGTTGTTTGTGGGCATGAAATTTTAATTTCACATGCATCGTACGTTAATCGCCATCAGGCACTAATCACCCTGTTTGACAGTAAGATTGGTACTCGCCACGTCACATCTGCCGCGCCCACCCCACCTGAGCCCTAAATTAATTACTCACATTTATTTTCTTTCTTTGCCCTCTCTCAACAATTTTGCTCTCAATATATTATACACTCTGTTTCAACTTTCAAACACGTTCAATTCAATGAGTAACTAATTTTGTGGCGCAAACTCTCTATCCCAAATTTAGGTTTTCTCTCTGTTTTCAGTTTTACAGTGTTATAATATTACCAAATTTAAAAATTTTAAAAATATACAATTATGATAATATTTTGAGTCAGCCTTATTTTCCGCTTCTCACAGAGTCACAGCTGCTCTCTCTACACCAGGATATCTGGCGCCAAACTGTCGCCCGTTTCCTATTTTCTTCAATAATAGAAGTTAACATGAAGATTGAGGACGTACGGGCAGTGTAGATCCGGTTGTTTTGTCCAACATGAAAACGAAGATCTTCCAGTTTCCCCTCTATCCAGCTAGCTCCCACTTTTGAGGAGAAGAAGGGTGGGGTGGGGTAACCGGTTGCCCTAGAAGGACGAATTTGTCATTCTCACAAGAACTCCCGCTAAAAGAGAGTGTCTAATGAAATCATATTGAAACTTTAGGTGAGTTTGTTCTCATTTTGGCCTGAAAACGAGTTTCTTTGTTAGTTTGGTAGATAGCTAAGAAATATTCGCCAGAAAAAATGAAATAGTGCTGCCTGATCCAATGCCTTGACTTCACGTCACAGTCAGACTCAGCGGTGTGATTAAACGTAACAACAAAAGACTTGGACTTAAATCCAACTACTTCACAGTCAGATTATATGCATGTTTATGTACATGAGAAAAATAGAGGGTAAAATAAAATATTTTATTGAAAGGGCCAAAAAAAACAAAGATAATGCAAGTCCACGGTTCCAATTATTATCACTCTTTCGGTTGGTGAGAGGCAGCCATTAGATAGGGGACACCAATAAAACCAATTGGCCGTACAAGTCCATCACTTGATTGATCTACACACTATTTTCATCTATCGACAAAATCATGCCTATTTGTTTTGTTGTCTTTCCACTTTCCTATACTGAAATTCCATTGTACAGTAACTTAGGAGTAACAGAGGGATACAGATTTCATTCCTCCCAATGTCCAGCTTCTTCAATGCACCCACCACATGCGTATGCTTTCGGTGCTGCCTAAAACAGAATATCCACCACAGTGAGTAATAGAAGTTCTTCCAACTACACTGTTTTCAAAAATTTGAATTTAAAGCGGTTGAAGCTCTTGCTCAGGAACAATGGCCCTGGCAGCAACGGGCTCATACAGAAACGATGTCTTGCAATCTATATTTCCAAACCAACCATGTCCCTAATGCTAATAATCCAAGAACAGGAGGTAACTATAACTCCAACTGCCACCGCCCAATAGTGTTGCTTCCACCATGACCTGCAATTCTCGAACATAATCGAATTTTAAAGATGACACTAATTCATAAAAGATTGCAGCAAAATTCAAAAGTTAAAACGGTTGAGGAAACAGGACATGGAAAAGGAATCCAGCACTGCGACTACCAATCTACAAAAGATTCGAATACAACCTTACCAAAAAACGATTAAAACACAAAGTGAAGGAGAAAAATAAAATCAACAAATTCAACCTGATTGGCCTCTAATACTAGAATGAGATGTTTGATTCCAGTGAAAAAAAGGCAAAAAATGAAACCAATAATGGAGTGAGAAAAAGAAGTACCAAAAAACACAAAAAAGTAAAAAAGACAAAAAAGAACAGGCACAGTAGAGCATACCGCTTCATTTGAGGCTCAACCTTCAATTTGACCAGCTGATAACTTCCAAATTTCTGAGGAATATGCATTTGATGTTCCTTTATCCGCCGAATAATGCCCTGCAATATTAAATAAGAATTAGCTTAAAACTGTAGTTGGCATATGGAAAAGGCTCCAATTGTAAGTAGATGTACTCCAGCACCAGTAGTCCTATTACCATTGCTTTGGTATTAGAAAAGCAATTTGCAGATTCAGCAGGGGCGATCGCCCACCTAATGACGAAGTTATTTCCTCTATGGGTGTAGTTCATTCACGAACCTGAAAAAGAGTTTGTTCGTGGATGTTAAAGTAATCCAAGATATACAAAGGCAAAATAATAATAGGAGATACTGGCACACTGTAAGGGCAGGTACTACAGACCACCAGGGTCGCAATTGGATGGGCTGAGTTGGTTACCAAAAAAAATTGAGCCCAAGTTTAATCTAATCATTGATCAAATGACAAAGAAAGACCTTGACAGCCATAGAACTTCAATGCCTTTCATTATTTTTAAATATCGGGATACCGTGGGAGAGTTGGAGTAATTTTCTCTTGATTCTTTCTTACAGCTGGATGCTGAATTCTTGATATCATACATGGTCTTATGCATAGTTGAGCACCTGGGGATCTGATCTTAAGGGAAGAAGGTTTTTGACAGGATGCTAGGTCGAAGATAGAGTAGCTCAAGCATACCTGTGAAAATATTAAGTTCCAGCTCATGAGCAATAGAATCTGCCGAGTTCTCTGAAATTGGGTTTGATAGTGTTGTTGATGCTGAGCATATATCAAAACTTATTAGCCCTACTTGAAGTACACCTACATATCAAATGTTTGCAATGTCACGGAAGAAAATAGCCAAAGTTGCAAGGGAGAGCGAATTTCAAATGCATGAGAGGAGTATAAGGTTAAAATTTATGCACGTGCACAATCCTCCTCTCCCCAACCCCCCAAAAGAAAAATGCTTCCTATTTCATGATAAAAGAAGATAACTACTTAAGTACATTCAGAAAGATGTTGACTTGGATTAGAAATGGGTCCAACCAACCTAACAGAAATGTTAGTGTAAGAAATTATACTAACAGCCTAAACACTCAGGGTTTAAATCATAGCTCTTGAACCCACTATGGGTTGTAAACCACATGCGGACACTAGCATATTGCCCTATGCACAACAATAAGTTTGAATAGACATATCAATAAACGAAAAAATCCTCCTTTTTCCTCTACCTTTCAAATGTAATTATTGCTTCCATTTTTCACAAAATCTAGCACTTCATACTCTCTACCTGAAGCTGTATCAGTGAACTAGTGACCGATTGTGGATAAATATCCAATATGGTTGATGTTTGATAACTGTGTTTTCTTTGAAAGTACCCATAGAGGCCATTTAAACTCTTCAAACCCACTGTACCTGGAATAACTGTATAGGCAATCCACTTGGAGCAAACGCTTTCTACACTTATATTTCGGCCATCGAATGCTGAAGGTGCTGGAGGCGAGACATTACTATAATTCAATCTCTTCCATAGTTCAGAACAATTGGTTTTCCAAAAGCCAATCTTGTCATTTGCTCGATCATAAGTCACAAGGGTCTTACGTCTAACAATTCCTTACAATCCAGAAAAGCAAAATGACTAGCACCATTTCGATTGTGAAAATGCTAGGACATGCATGTTTGGGCAGAAAATGGGGAGGATATTTATTATTTGAAATGCTTACGCAAGACATGATTTTCCAAAAGAAATTGTAGAACATCAGACCAAATGAGAGAGGAGAGAGAGAGAGAGAGTGATTTTGTAAATATCACATACCTCCTAGAAGACTAGTTCGAATCCCATTTTCAAAAATTCCCAGGCAATAAGCCCCGCTAACCTTTGTATGCTGGAGATAAGAGCACAAGCAAAACGAGGAAAAAAAACAATATAATAGAAATGTGCATGATCCAAATAAATACAAGAAGGACCAGGGCACGCAACGTGAGTGCAATTGACCGAAGATAAATGACATTTCCTATGTGATGATTCACAAGGACAGTTCTTTAACAATATAATAGATAAGAAATCTGAATTATAAATGTCAGGAAAAAAAAAGGCCTCAAAAACCATTTCAATCAGATTTTCCACCATAAAGAGGCTCATAAATTATTTCAAGAGGACATGGTTAAGAACAATAAATAATAAAGTTACCGAGAACAGGTAGTTTCTTCTGGAGACATGAGACTTTTGTCCCTTGGTGGAGACCATCTCAACCTGTGGAAAAACCTTTGATAGTTGGGTAACATCCCTAAAGCACAATTCCATGTTAAACTTTATGATGAAAAACTGACTAATTACTAAATCATGACAAATGAAACTCCAGATATGCAAACTTTCTCCAGGAATTACCTTCCAGCACCTGAAAAGCAAATATCTTGAAAATTCATTGGGTAGGACCATGGATTTGTTGAAGGAAATTGACTTACCTTCGATAACCTGCACATTAACCCAAAATAAATGCTACCATCACATGATGGTTCAAACAGGGTATAGATAGATTGCAAACTGAACCAATTTATGGAGGAAAACAAATTAGATAATATGTTCCCTAAGTAAAACCCACCTTTTCCTTTTACCTTTTTGGTAAGAGCGAACTTGACCGTTACAATGGGTGTCAAAATAAGCTAAGACTTTATAAGCATTTAAAACAAAGAGGAAGAAACTCAAAACGTGAAGGCTTACAGCATTCCCTAAACGCATGAAAAGCATCCTTTGGAAGATATGCATATGTAGTTCCACTATCCAGTAAGTTCCATGCTTTTCCCATCAAATATTTCGGGTTTAAGCTTAAAGGCTTTCCAGCTGCGTGTATTTCCTTCAGCTCAATGTTATAATAAGGACTGTTGCAATTCCAAAATTAAAGTATATGCGTGAGTGCACAAAAATACATTATTCAGGAAACCTAAGTGCCAGTTAAGGGTGTTAAAAAAGTATGCACCTGCGAAAAGGATCTGAACTCGTAAATACCATATGGGGAAGAATTTGATGCTGCCAAGAACCATGGCACCCCGCCTACACCCCTCTCCATAACATAATGAAAATGAATCACTAATAAACCCCTTGTCAACAAGTTGATCCATCACACTAAGCCGACCACGACCCAAACCCATTATTCCATAGCACGTTGGCTATAAAGATCACCAACATTTCAATATTTTTCACAGCCAAAAACAGCACGCTCTGAGCAGAGCCTCACTTCATTGCCAAAAGAAGGACGTCCTCACCAAGCACGCCACTGCTAGAGCTCATCTGGGCATGGCGCCGCTCATAAGTGCATTTGGGCTTCTTTCTTGTCACAGTTACAATTGATATCACACTTTACAGGTTGGTAAAGATGAGTGCGGCTGGAACCTTGGGTCCTGCAGGGCAACAATATTTGAGTTTTCGAGACGAATGAGCTAATATTCATGATCTCGAAACATAGGGAGAATTCGCAAGGTAAGAAGGTAGAATTTTACACACAAGTTGAATATGAACACTTAAAGCTGTGCAAAATAATTGACAAAAGTAGGAAAAACAGATTTTCTCAGCTCCAAACAAAGAAAAAAAAAGTGAAATTATTACTAAAACTGGCAGCTAAACTAGTGAATATGATTTCAGCATTCTTTTAGCATCCCTCCTTCTTGTATTTAGAAGCACACAAAACTTTATACTAAAATTTAATCAAGAACTGTGAACTGGATTGTTAAGACTCCATCGCTCAGTTGGCTCAAGTCAATACCTAAATGGTACTCAAACAATTCAAAAAGCTAGACGGATATAAATTGAGCAACATATCTACAAATGTACGATTGATAAAACCTAAATGCACAAAACTTTATGACTATAAGTAAGTCTTGAAAGCCGAAACACCGAACCTGATGCTAGCAGCTGTCACAGTCAAAGCGAGGCACATAAGTCACTGTACTTCCCGTATCCACAAATCAAAGCGAATTGCTGAGGCGGTGTCCCAATCCCAGCCGCATTGTGTCATCCTATTTCAAATTCCAAGTTACGAAAGCCTTCGTTCAGTACAAATAGGAAAACATCAAAACCTGAAAATTAGGAAAGTTTGGGAGCAGAGTGAAACCCGTTGGCGAGGAGGTCGTCGTACGACCTAAGTGTGAATTTGGCTCCGATCTCTGAAAAGTCGGCCATCGAAGGCTCGCGGGTGGTGCCAAGATAGCGTTTGGGGATGAGAGATGGAGGAAGGATCACTGGACGGCTGTGATCATCGG